>CM060936.1:24518874-25718874 GCA_030765085.1 Allium cepa | reverse complement strand
TATTAAATAGTGTGTGTATATATATATATATATAAAACAAACAAAACCTATATTTAACCGATATTTATAACTAACGGGTTATATAACTTACAATAACTAAACATAAACAAATATATAAACAACTTTGATTCTATATATACTTACAGTATAAAACTAACAATATATATCTATATAAACCTTTAAAACAAACATGCTAGCATATAACCAACTTTGAAATTTTATAAAATTCTGAACTGTGTAACAGGGAAAACATATATATAACTGTGAATATATATATATATATATACACTTAAATTTATACGATCAAAACTAATATATATAAACTATAGCTAGTATAATACCCAGATTACATATAATACAATGCGACTTATATAAAACTATAAAATAAACATAAGAAGGCAAAGCAGCATATGAGTATATAAGTAAACTTATAAGTAAGATATACATTTTCTAATATATTTTAACAAATTTATAACCTATTACCTGATAGATCTACAGATCCAACCTTATTACAAAAACCAAGTACACTTACTTTATAAAAATTTATACACACATTACAGATCAAATAAGACTTATATAAATATATATGTGTGTATATATAACTTGTATGACTCATATCTAAACCCAACAGAATATATATATATATATATATATATATATATATATATATAGACTAATTGTGATGACCCGGAATTTTGAAATAATATCAATTTAATAATCTGAATTATAAATTAAATTTATTAAATAATCTTTGTAATAAGATTTGAATTAAATTAATAATCCAATAAAATAAATAGTTAATTTGATAGATTTTTTTAAATCTAATAATTGTTTTATATTTATACTATATATAGAATATGTATATATTGTAAATAGATCTTGTTTTAATCTAATAAATAAATAAATCCTGTTTTCTATAAAAATATATATATCTTTAGTAAAAATTGGGAATTTTGGTTTTTATTTAAAAGTTAAACTTTTAAAAGTTAATTAATTAATAAGATATGATTTTAAATTGATAAGATAAAAATTTAATATGTTTAAATTAATTTATTTGATATTAAGTTTTTTAAAAAAAATATAATAAATAACTAATGGTTTTAAAAACATAAGATAAATATTGAAATGATTTAAAACATGTTTAACTCAAGTTTAAATTTAAATAAATAACAATAAGGTTTATTTGGATATAATTGAATAAAATAAATAATTTATTAATAAGAAGACAATTTCTTTTATAAATTATTTATAGTTATCAAATATTGTTATTTTTAAAATATAATAATACATTGCTTTAACAAATAGATTTTTATATAAAAATAATTGTTTTTCAAAAATTTAAATTATGTAGTTATATTTGTAAATAAACTGGATTTCAAAATTTAATTTGAACTTGAATTCAAAGCTTTTAAAATTTAAAGTATAAATGTTTTTAATTTGTTTTGATTTTGAAATATTAGTATAAGTTTCATTTTACAAATAAAATTTGATTTATTCATTTTAAAATTTATCTACATGTAAATAAATACATATTCACTAATATATTAAATATGAATTTACATTTATCTTGTATTAACATTTAATAAAATACAAATTAACCTAATTATAACTAATCAATTTTAAAAATGAGACATGTGTTAATCAATAAACTCTACAATTTGACAAATGTTAGAATTAGAGACATGTGGCATTTTTCTTTTTTTTTCTTTTTGTTTTTATTTCAGTTTTTATAAGCATATTCTCTTTCATTTTATTTCTTTTCTAGATCTAAATTCAAAAGAAAACACACTTACTCAAAAAAATTAAAATCTGAAACATCTTCAAATCTGCAAATCCACTTCACAGGCCTGAAACAAAGCCTACACATTTTCTAACATGCAAGTCAAACTATTTTAAACCTGCATCAAAACAGCCTGCACATTTTCAAGTTGAAAAAGCAAATTTTATTTGAGCGTGCATTTCAAAAATCTGGAGTCTTTAAGGAGCATGTATGCAACTATATTGTGAGAATCAGGAGCAAATTCCAAACGGGATTTAAAGTTTCAAAATTAAGGAAGCAATTCAGGATTTAAGAAAAGGGAGTTTCCAATTTAAAAAGCACTAAAGTTTTTCAAAGTCACTGCTCTATCCATCAAGTTAAGGTGAGTAACATCATAATATAAATGGTTTAAAGTATAATTAGGTTGTAAGTTTTATCACTGAAAATAAATATGTTTGTGAATCCATTATATGGATGTATTGGTGTGTATTAAGATTTTCAGCTCTGTCTTTATATTTTTTCCCAGACTCAAGACTCTGTCTTACCATCTGATCTAGTTTGTTAGGATTTGATTCACGAACCAAGAGTGTTTAAACTAGTGTAAATTAAGTTTTAAAAACATAAAATTTGTTAAATCGAAATCTGGCATTTGCTGTAAAGTCAGGATATCAACGTATGTTGAATAATATAAAAATTTCAAATTGAGAAATAGATAGATTCAGTATTAGGAATTAAAAACTAAAATCAAAACATGATTTTTAGAACAAAAATTAGGATTTTTAGTTAAGGGGATATGGTGCAGTTCTGTGAAGAACAGAAAAGGGAAATAGGGGATTTTTGGGGGATCTAGGCAATTTGAAGTGACGGGGTTCTTCTGGTAGGTGGAGGAGTAATCGTTGATGCCGGGAAAAATATTGGGTGGCGTTGCAGTTCATCGTGGTGGTTGCGGTGATGATGTCCATAACCCTAGTTTTAACTAAGTCATTTGTTTTGGCCGGCATGGCTTGTTGAAGTGATCGAGTTGGATGAGATTTTGGTGGATGTTAGTGTGATGGTTGATGAACATGTGGTCGGAGTTGCTGCCATTCCGGTGGTCAGAAGGTGGAGGATGAGGCATGTTACAGGTTTGGGAAGAAACCTGTTTTCTTCTGTTCCAGGTTTTGGGAATAAAAACTCGAATTTGATTTCGTGTTTTGGAAGGAGGATCTGAGGATGGTGGTTGATCGTGGGGTTGATTGTCGATGTTGGGAAGTCACCGGAGGTGGGTGATGGTGACTAGAGGCACGGTGCACGTGCACCGTGCAAATTTTTGAGTTCCGATAATTCTGGGTATTGCAGAGTTTTGAACTCGAGTATTACTCGAGTGTTTGCCGTGCCTTGCTCGAAGGGATGGACTTGATGACTCGAAGCAGATATTAGGTTAGCTCGGGTATTTGTAGTTAGTACAGTTTTTCTGTAAAACTGTCTGAAGTTTTAATTTAATCAATTTAAATGAATTTTAAAGTTGTTATGATAAGATTTAAACAAGTTTAAATCTGTAGTATGTATTATAGTTTCAAAGGGTTTTGAAATCTTATAGGTTTTTAAATTTTGAAAATGGTTTTCAGTTTTTAATAAAAACAAAAAACCTGACAGTTTCTGGAAATTGAAAGTTTATTTCAAAATCTGAAAAACTAATTTAAAACAGCAGTTTGAATTTCAATTTTAAGTTCAGTTTTTTTTAAGACCGTTGAATCTACAGGTTTTTAAAAAGTGAATTTGAATTTTAAATAAAAAAATTTAAAATCAAGGTTTAAATCAAAAGTTTAATTCAAATGATTTAAACAAGGAATGGGTTCTAGTATCTTGAATTTAAAATCTGGATATTTGAATAAGTTTTAAAATTTGAATGTTTCAAACAATTTGTTTGTTAGAAGTAAATTTTTTTTCAAAATATTTAAACTTGATTTTCTTTTTGAATGAAGTTATTTATAAAAGGTTTATAAAAGGAAGTTATATGATTTGTTAACTTGAATTTGCAATTCAAATGGTAAAGTACTTTAAACTTATTTTTAAATTAAATTAAGTAAATTAAGACTTATCTTATATAAGTTTTAATTATAAGTAATAAATGTTATTTACATTTATTTTGAAAGGAGTATAAAAGGAATTTAAATTGGTTAATGCTTAAATAAATATTATTTTGAATTTTAGATTCAAAATGGAATTTGAATTTAAATTTAAAAATGCAATGTTCTAAGTACACTTTAATATTAATAAAATTATTAATAAGAAATGGATTATCTTAGAAATTATTAAGGTGTTAAAATAATTAAATAAATAAGATAATTAAGGAATGACTTATTTATTTAATTTATAATTAATAATTTTGATTAATTTAAAATTTGAGATAATTAAGAAGTAATTAAAGAAAAGTAATTAAAGAATGTCAAATAGTTAATGAAGGTCATTAACTAAGGTTTATTTAGTAATTAATTAATATGATTAATTTTTAATAATTAATTAGATTAATTAGTTAATGTTAATCAATTGTGAAATTTATTTAAGTTAATTACTTAAATGGAAGTAATTAAGACATTCATTACTTAATGTAATTAATGGAGTTTATTGAGATTGGATTAAATTAATTAAGTTTAATTAATTTTAAACTTGGGATTTGATAAAAATTACTTGATGTAATTAATGAAGTAAGAATTTACTTGGTGAAGTAATTAAAGATAATTACTGGATGTAATTAGTGGATGATGTTGGGATTGTGAAAATAATTTGGATTAAAATTATTTTGTATAATTAATCAAGGGATTAATTCAAAAATTAATTAAGGAATAATTAATTGGATAAGTAGTTAAGGGTAGTTAATTACAGAATAAGATTAATCAAAGGTGATTAATAATTATGGTTTAAGTGGGATTAGTTACTGAAAGTAATTAATTTAATTGAGTAATTAATCAAATATAATTAAAGATCATTAATTAATATAACTAATGATGTAATTAAGATTGATTAATCAAGATTAATTAATCAATAATAAATGATTTAGGGTAACTAATTAATTCTAATTAATTAAGGTTTAATGTAATTAATTATAATTAATTAGTTAATGAAGTAATTAAAGGTTAGTTACTTTATTTAGTTTAGAGTAATTAATTTTCTGAAATTAATTGAAGCATAATTAATCAAGGGTGATCAATTAAGATGATAATTTAGAGGTTAGTTAATTAATTAATTTGTAATTAATTAATGATGATGTAAGCAAGATTTATTTTGATGTAAGTAATTAATTTAATTCATTTTAAAATTAATTAAAGATGGTGTAATTAATTTAATTCATTTTAAACTAATTATAGATAGTATGATTATAGGTCATTGCTTATGAATGGTGATATTGGTTACCTTGAATGGTTTAAATCTCAGCTATGAGATTAGTAAGGTTGATTGATATGGATGCATTGGTTGTATTGTGATGATGATATGGATTATTTTTGATAATGATAATGTGGATTATCTATGGTTGTGATAATGATAATTATCTGTTGTGAATCTGTGAATTATCTATCTGTTTGTATATAGATAACGTAATTGAATTGTTTTAAACTCTAAAACAACTTGGACCTAAAAGACACGCTTTGGATTTCGATGAGACCGGGATCGGGTTTCCATATTTGGATATCCGAAAACCACATCGATCCAAATTAACGATAGGTCGTGAATCTTATGTGAAGAGTGAAGACTCAAGGTGTAAGGACTATTAGTCATTATAACTCTGGGGGTGATTCCATGATGAGTTTGACGAAAATAGTGCTTACAGGCTCGAGATGGAGATTCAGAGTGCAAGGGTTATCGTCGTTAACTCTGAGGGTGATTCCAAAATGAGTGTAATGAGATAATACCTTCGGTTTCGTTCAAACCCGGAACGAACTTGTATGGATTGAATGCTTTCAGAACATCGTCAGGTGGACGATGAGCATTCTAAGAGATGTGTTCTCTAAAGGTAATCGTAGCCTCAAGCCTCATCAACCGGGAATGGCTAAAACAGGGGAGGTGCAGCAAGGCTTCGTGGGTAGCTCCCACTGGAGAGCGAGATTTTCCCCTGTCTAGAGGTCCCTTTTTATTCGGCTTAGTGGGCAGTTGGATATGCGCACCAACTGCGGGGTTGTATTGTTCGAAACTGTTCAGTAAGGAATGGTTCCGGCCTTGTGTTCAGTAAACTATGTAATATTTTATGTTATTAATATAATTTATTCGTTCCGCTGTTTAGATTCTGATGTGTTGTTTCTTCTTTCTTCTCTTCTTTCTCTTTTCTATCCCTTTCTTTCTTATTAGTGATGCGTCATTCTGTGGAGACGGATGGCGGGTCATTACACTAATACATATATATAGATCAAAGAACTATTTAAAATATTAACAAAATATGTCATACTGTAACTTGTAAACTAGCATATATATCAATTACAGACATCTCTATATATATAGTTTCTCACAACATAAATAAACCAATACTAACATAATAATATATAATATATTATATAATACCTTATATACAAGCAAAGAATTGGATGGGATGACAAATATGGCTGCCCTCGCGCACATCAGGGCGGAGGAGGTGGAGAGGAATTGAAGTTGGGGTTTATGGCACAGTAGTGGAGGCTGGAAGGAGATGGTGGTCCGAAGGCTTTGGGGTTCACACGGGTGGTGATGGGTCTCGGCCTCGGAAGGGAAGGCGGAGGCTTCTGCACGTGGATGGGCGAAGGTCAGAGTGGATGCACATATCTGGCATTGGAAGAAGGCGGAAAGTGGAAAGGTGGGTGGAGCGACCGTGGGGAGGTTGAGGTTGGGAAAAACTACGGGGTCAGGGAGCATAAACATGGAGTTTGAGATGGATGCGGTTGCTGCATGTCGACACAGTGGAGAAGGAGGAGAGAGTTTGAAAGGCCGGTCCCAGGTTTTGCTCAGAGAAAAATAAAAGTAGAGAAGTGAAATGGTGGAAAGAAAGAAATACGAACCAGTTATATAATAAATTAGAACCAAGGGAAATGGAAAAGTCATAGTTGAATTCAAGAAATAATAAATTCTAGTGGCTGACAGCTTGCACGATGGGAAATGAATAAACGAAGGAAACAAAAGGACTCAAAAATGAAAGGCCTCAAAAACGGGTACCGATAAGATTAACTGTTTTTTTGCAGATTCCGCTATGAACCGGACTTCAAAACACAGAATTGAATGTACCATAGAGATCAACCCGATGAGTCGATCAAATATCAGTGGTATGATCATCTTATTAAATTCGATAATCAATACCGAAAATGATACAAATCTATCGAAAATAAGTTAAACAGAGCAATAGCAGTACAAATTTGAAGAAACAAAATATAGCGTCTCATCAGAAGATGATTTGCAAATTTATTGTAAAAAAATATTCAGGTTTGGAAGACATTTTATTATCATCAATTTTTAACTGATTTAAATTTGAATAAAAATTACACAATGAAAATAAACTTCTATATTATCAGATGAAAATTTATCATTTGCTATGCTAAAATGGACGTATTCCAAATATGAATTTTTATTTCCAAATTCAATCATTTAAATATTCATAAAATATAGTTTAATTATCTTATTCAAACTATAAAAATTTACGGGTCGTCACACTCTCCCCCACTCAAAACTTTTTGTCCCCAAAAAGAAAGAAGGTACAAGAATAGGAACAACTAGAAAAAAATAGATTGAAATATAAAATAAAACAATTAAATTAAACTATATAAATTTCATTTATTTTCAAATAGTATTCAATAATTAATTTTAAATTCAAGGTATTTCATTAAGTTGATTTAATTCCAATTCATTAATGTTTGTTACCAAAAATGGTTTCATTCAAAACAAAATTTGTTTATCTCATTTATTATTAATTTAACTTTACTTAAGTTATATATTGGAATGCAATTGGGTATCATATAATAAATTTTCCCAATTCAATTATTTCAAACTTAAATATTGATTAAAATTTTTGGCTTATTTTACAATTGAAATCGTCCCTATCAAAATTAAGAATTAAATTTGCGATTTCAATTCAAACAATTTAGATATATATATACATATATATACATATATATATATATATATATGTATATATATAATATCCAAATCAAATCTAAAATCATATACTAATATATATTATAAATCAAGTCATACTTTAGAAATTTAAATCAATTTTTTTTTTCTCAAAATAAAAGTGTAGCAAAACTACTAATGGTCTCTCCACTCTGAAACTCGAAAATGCATGTCAATGATACTGCAGTCATCATTGAAATTATTTTCCAGCGACAAACAAAGAGAGTATTGATTTAAAACTTTTAAAAATCCATTGGAAACGATTTTCTATTTGAAAATACTTTAAATAATATATATCTTAAAATTTTAGAACCAAAGTTTGAAATCACCGGAAATTGAATTCTCAAATTCTTAATTTATATTCGTTTAAATTTCAGACCAATTTATAAACCATGCCATACATAAATAGACAATATTTAAAATATTATAAAGTATTTAGAAGAAAAATGATCAAAATTTCCTTTATATAATACTTTATCAAAATACTTTTATAACTCGATGTCTTATCAGGTTTATCCTCGTTCTTCCAAACTCTAGTTGTACGTTGATCAGGCTTAGGAATAGAAATCTCCAAGTACTTAGTAGACCTATTTCAACACCCAGTGAAAATACTTGAAACAGGTATGAGAAGTACCGCTCAAAATCTAATGTCAAACAATGATGATACGATAGCAATAGCCTGCTGCTGATCCAATATTTACGCAATGGGCACAAAACTTTCCAAACGATCCTTCCACATTTCAGATTCTAAAAAAATATCGTAGCCATTTCGTAAACAAGGAACCACCGACCCCTGTTGCAGTGGTATGCTGTTGATTCAATGATTTACGCAATGGATGCACTTCCTTCCCAGAAGATCCATAAACAACATATCCCAGGATCAAAAGCGCCTCCATTGGGTAAACTAAAGAACCATCTGCCCTGGAAAAAAAATCGAGGAACTAATGAGTTTAAGTTCAGACAACCATATCAGTTTGAATCCATTTCTGAATTCACCCAAGTTCATTAGGGTTTATCGGTCGAATCCATTCCTGGATTCCCCAAGTACATCTGGGTCGAAGAATATCATACTATACTACTTCGTGGAGGGTACTTTCCCATACCTCATACTTCAAAATATAACATACCATATATAGTACCCTTTCAAAATCATAGCTTCAAATATCGCACTTGTATAAATTCCATTATATATAAGATTTCATTTTCAGATAAAGTACTTTCCAAAATCAATAATCTCGAATATATCAAATCATTCTTATATAAATTCCATTGTATATAAGGTTTATCTCTTCAAATCGAATACCTTCCAAAATCAATAGTTTTGAAAATCACCTTGTACTTATATAAAGTCCGTCTTATATAAGAATCAAATTTTTTTCAAAATCAATTTCGTTGTATGAAAAGCCATATGAGATTCAAATTTAGAGGAGTCCTAATCGAAGGGAACTAAAATCACGAAAATGGACTCAGGAGGAAGATATGATAATTAAATTACAAACGATGAAGGTGGATAGCCTTATATTAATCGCGGTGACCTTAACCGGGTCAACCGTGACTTTAAGAATAAGATCGATGTAGAATTCTGAGGCAAATCGACATTCGATCGAAAGAGATAGAATTCAGGCATAGTAGGAGATAGTAGTATCTAAACCGAGAATACAGAAATCTTCAGTGAATCAATGCTTTTTGTAAAGGAGTTCACCCCTTTAGAAATCAATCTAGAATTGGCGGGACCGCCGATTCATTATAGAGATAAACCGAAATGGAGTTAGGGGATACTCAAGGAAACATGAATAGGGAGAGACAAGAATGAATTTCAGAATGAATGTGGAAGTTCTAAAATTGAAAAGAAACCGTGTCAAAGGGGAAAAGATTCAAGCTCGAAGGAAAGTTATTCCGTAATTAAGTTACTCTATATGCAAAGTTTTGCCTATAACCAAAGCTCTGATACCACATGTAACGGACCACCTGCCAGTGGGGTAACGCCCACTGTAGCATACAGCAGTACCTGTGTTCTGCCTTTACGGCCAGCCTCTTGACTGCCTTAACCCCGCTGGTACATGTAGAAGTAAGAGTCATTTGTTCGCTACCAAACCCAGAAGCAAGAACACCCTATCATGCTGCACCCGCCAAGTGCATAATCAGACACACATGTTGAGCTTAAATTTCTCAAAATATCAGATTGTTAGTTTTTATTTGAAAAAACTCAGCATATACAGTAAATAATAAATTACAGAATCATAGACACATAGTAATATAAAAATAAGCAGCGGAAACAAATGAATAATAGTTTATGAAGCTACTATATATATAATAGAGTTAAGACAAGATATAATAGAAGTCTCGAATACAATAGTCAAATAACAAATTCTGAATATATAACTGGAGTCAACTGAATAACTGAATGCTGAATCGATAGTTGGATCTCCAAGCAAAGCTCCAAACTCCAAAGGTGGGTCACGAATGTTGTAACCCTCAGTTCGACCCGAGCGTAAAGCAAAACACAAAATAGTCGAGTCGGGATTAACATTCTTATATCAATAAATCCAACTTCGAATGAAATATCAACTGAAATACAATTAAATCAAAGGATGCTTGGGATAACCATTCTTTAGGGATTCGTGGAACTATCTATTATGCAGTAATATACACTATTAACAACCAAACGTTATTATAACACTATGGTCATTTCAAGATATCATACTTCAAAACCAAAATATCATATCCATTTCAAAACCAAATCAATACGATATCATTTCTCACTTAAAATAATATTCATTTCAAAAATCACAGCACTTTAAAGTTATAACACTTTGGAAATTATAAAGCTTAGAAATTATAACACTATGGAAATCATAATACTTGATAACATACTACTTTGAATTTCATAACTTTGAAATCATAACTTTCCACTTGAACAGTTTAGATATTAATAATAGTATATATAATAAAATAGTTTATAAAATAAAAAAAAATAAAAAAATCTATTTGCTTCCGCATCCACAGCGCATCTCCAGAACTACTCCGCTCCGCCGCATAGAAGCTAAGGCTTTCTCGACTCTACTCAAACAAGGAAATCACCAGGTATGGATATCCTTGACTTGGTATATTTCTTGATTTCTTTACTACGAGTAATTATATTTTATGTAGATGGTTATGTTTTTGGCCTATTCGTAAATATGATTGAAGAACTTTTAATATTATATGACCAACAAAGATAAAAAAAAGAGTAACCGAGCTCTTAAAAAATGTCGGACCTACCCCCCCCCCCCCCCCCCCCCCCCCCCGTTTTGGTATCAGAGCAAGGTTAATCCTTGAATAGTAAGACAAGTTTGGTATTGCTACTAACTCAGGTAGCCAGGAAGAGCGTAAAACCTAACAAGGTTAGATAACGGCTAATATAAAACTTTGCTTACCCAAAGGGAGATAATCAAGCTCAAAATCAAAACATAGTTAATGATGTATTTTACGATATGTTTTTAAGTTTAAGTTGTTATTTCTTTTAAATAAAAAACTGAGGAATGAGTAATTAATTTATGAAGTTAAGAAGGTGACCCTTTCAAAATAGATTTTCAACACTCAGCTAAACGCCTGCAATATTTAAATCTAGAATACGCTTTTAAAGAATGAAATATTGTCATTATTGACAAATATAAGTTTCCTTGTTACTTTGAACAGCAATTTGGTCATCAGTTACACGGTAATAACTTCCAACTAAATAGTATTATAGACTTTCTAATCAGTCAAGCAGGTAATCTTGAAACTCATAATAACGTAATAACTTGGGCAATAAATAACCCAACAGAAACTACTAAGGAGAAAAACAAAATTTTAAAACAGATTAGTTCCAATTTAGACTTTCTTAAAGATCAAAACAATACTATTCAAAACCAGCTAGTTCATATAAGAAAGAGTATACCTACTAAAGACGATATAATCCAGCTTAAATTTTTGTTAGAAACTAATAAACCAAAACATTTAGAAATCGAATCAAAAAGAATATTAGAAGATTTACAAAGACAAACAAGTAAATTTGATCGTAAGATTAAAAAGGTAGAACAAGTACTAGACGAAATAAAAAAGGTAGTAGCAAGTTAATGAACAAAGAACTAATAGAAGCAAAAAAGAAAGCGGACGGATTTAAAGCAGAAAATAACTTACGACCAGTTCCAGACCAAGGCTTTTCTAGATATTCCGGACATAGTCAATCAGATCAAGAATATCAACATTTATTCAACATTTTAATAAGCCTAAATCTTCAGTTAATTGAAAAGGTCAATCAACTAACGAAAAAGGTAAATAGTTTATCAGTAGGAAGAGATTGTCAACATTTACAAATAATAACAAAAAAGCCAGAACAACTTTACAAATTTTGGAAACCAAGACAATGAATTTACAACCAGAATCAGGATCTAGTAGAGCCTTAACAAGACGTAATTCCACTAGTATGACTAGAGATGAAATATCAAACATCATGTCTATATTTAATAAAAGGAAAGATAAACAAATAATACAACTTGATGAAGAAATAGATGTAGACAAAAATATAGAAATATACAATAACCATCAGCTAGATGTACTAAATCCAAAGGTGTTATATCAAATAGGAATGATGAACTTAAACACTACTTTAATAAGGAGTACTCGTGAAGAACTTAGAATAGTAGATAACAGTGAAATGATTAATATAATTTCCCCAGAAACAATAGAAAAGTTAAAGAATACAGGAAAAAGATTTTTCCATTTAGGTCTAATTGTAATAGGAATAAAAGCATTAACTAGAAAAGGTTTAGGAACCAAGTTGTTAACCTTAATCCTAGATAAATCATGGACTTCCGATATAGAAAAGGCATTAATATCAGGAATGGAAGTAGACTTAAACAATAATTCCGCTCTTATATATTGTGTACTAGATATTATTAAAAGTATAGATAATCTAGGAAATCTAAAAATGGGATTTCAAGCAAAAGGATTTGAAGGATATATTGGAAAGAATTTTATTATCAGTATAGGGTTATTAGGAAAAGCATCAAATAGATCAGGTATGAAGTTTAAGTTAAATTTAACAGGAATAGTGCAAAACATAGCAAATAAAGGCATTCAAATGATAGAACCTAGAAGAATTAATCCAGAAGATTTGGCAGGACTGGAATGGTCTTTAAAAGATTTTGTCACTAATGATAAAACATTACTAGTTCCAGAATCACACATTATATATAAAAATCAATTTAACGAACCAAGCATAAGGTTTAATAATTATAAAACAAAACAATCTGAAATAGAACAACATAGTGATGAAGAGACAGAATATGATGACTTAAATTGGGAAGAGGGACCGATTTATGATGAATATGATAGCGACATAGAACTAGAATATGATGAACTAGAAGACGTAATCGGATACTTACCAATCGACGAAGAAATAATACAACAAATAGATGAAACTAAAATAGAAGACGATTTTATTAAAGAAACTGAAAAATTAGAAACAGGATTTAAAACAAAAACAAAAATATCCCTAACAGAAATAATGAATAAAAAGTTAACAGTTGAAAATATAAGAGAAGAAATTGATAATATGATAATACAGTGTATGATGAATCTCCAAATGGATTATCAAACAGCATTTAACACATTGAGTGAATACTATAATTTAGCATTAGTAGATGACATAAGTATAGGAAAAATTCCTTTAAGCGATATATGCACTCAAAAAATGAAACAAATTATCAAGATTCAATGATTACAGAAGCATCATCAAGTAAACGACTAAGAAGTGAGTTCACAAGACCAGGAGTAGGATATGATGAAAAAACATTTGAAAGTGAACCATGGAATCCTCCTAGTATTAGTTACACAGAAGGAAACACCAAAATAGGAAAAGAAAGTGGAAAATCATATACAAAAATTTATAGTTCTAATATGCTACTATTTGAAAATCAAAGCCCTCAATTATGGCCAGATGAAATATTAATTTGGGAACAAAATGTCATACGCTACTGGGAAGTTAATAAACGAGGAGATATGGACATGTTTACAGTACTGGAAACCACTTTAGGCCCGATGGCTCTAGGCATATATCAGAGTTTTAAAGCAATAAATCTAGAAGAAATAATTAGACAAAAATCATTAGGAGATAATCCATATAATTTTACATCAATGATCCGAACAATAATAATTGGTATAGATCCAGCTAAAGGAAATACAACGTTACAAGATACAGCCATAAGAAATCTAGAACAATTAAGCATTAGTGATTTTAAATATATTAAAGAATTTAGCCAAGATTTTGCAACAATGATAGCACAAACAGGTAAGGCCTTTGGTGACGAGTTATGTGACAGATATTTTACAAAATTACCAGGAGATCTTGGACGAAATATACATAAAGAATGGAAAGATAATCATGGAACAGAACACGGATTAGGCATAGGATTTAGAATTACTTTTTTTTCGAAAATTAGAAGAACTATGTAAAGAAGCCACTATGCAAGAACAAATCAAAAGACAAGCATGGGCATTTTGTAAAGCAGCAGTATATACACCACAAGCCTATGGATACAAAAAGAGAAAAAAGTTTTTAAAAAAAATCAGTGAAATATGACAAGCATAAGCATAGTAAATATGTTAAAAAAACAGAGACCATATACTAAAAAATGTACATGCTATATATGTGGCGATCCAAATCATTTAGCCAATAAGTGTCCAAATAGAGCAAATAATCAATATCGAGCTAATCTAGTAGACGAATTAGGAGAATACGATCTACAGAGTATAAACGATAATTCTGACAATGAATCTATTTACAGTATTGTTTCAGAAGAAGATAATAACCATCCTGATCCTATAACTTATACCCTAATGAATAGAGAAAACTGTTCACATGAATGGATACAAAGTAAAGGAAGCGATCACATACCCTGCTACAACTGCAATAGATATCCACCAATTAATAAACGATTTCAATGTAATGAATGTTACAAAGAAATATGTTTTATATGTGCTAAACAGATTTTTAACATAGAATTAACCAAAAAAGAAATAGAAGTACCAAAAATAGTTTCCTACAAGAAAGAGTAGACAAGCATGAAGTTCAAATAAGATTACTTCAATACGAATTAAATGAAATAAAACAAGAATTAGCAAACTTAAAACAAAAAAAGAAAGATACAGGAAAAGAAATAATAACTGAGGTAAACGAAGAAAACTTCCAACAAACAACAGAAATAATTCAAGTAAAAGAATTCTCAACAACCCTACTAACCCTAGAATGTAAACTATGGTTCGATAACAAAATTTTTATAACTACAATAGCTATAATCGACACCGGTAGTACAAAAAGCCGAATAGCACATAAATTAATTCCTAAAGAATTCCAAGTACCTTTAACATATAAACTATTCTCTAAAACGGCTGAACAGCGTATTATGCAATTAAAATATAAATTACCTGATCATACGCAAATACAATTTAAAGACTTTTCTGGCAATTACAACAGTAAATATGATTTAGGACAAACAAATATCACTCCACCTGAAATAAATTGTTCTGAATTTTTATTAGGTATCAATTATATTTTAAATCTTAATGGTAGTATTTCCATTAGTAAAAATAGCATTACATTTAATAAAAATACATAAACTTTACCCACCAACTTTTACCAAACAAAATCAGAGTTGCTGCAAAAGCGTGATGGTACCCTTGAATTAGATTTTTACAAACAACCTAACCACAAACAATTCTTGTTAAATGAAGAAAAACTAGAAGCCTTTAGTCTGTTAGCACAAGAGAAAGCACAAACATTAGAAAAAGGACCAGATATTTTTGATTCAATTAATTACCCATTAATTCAAAAATTAGAAAAACTAGGCCTTATAGGCGATGACATTACCAAAAGCAAAATACAATATATAGCAAAAATAAAAATAAAAAACCCAGATATAACGGTAAGAACAGCAAATATAGAATATTCACCTGCAGAAGTTACAGAATTTAAAATCCAAATACAAGAAATGTTAAAACAAAACTTAATCAGAAAATCAGAAAGTCCAAACAGATCAGCCGCTTTTATTGTTAGAAATCATGTTGAGGTTAGCAGAGGAAAACCTCGAATAGTATATAATTATAAAAGACTTAATGACAATAAGGAAGATGATGGCTATAATATTCCTAATAAAGACACTTTAATAAATCTAATCCAAAACAAGAAGATCTTTAGCAAATTCGATTTAAAATCAGGATATAATCAGCTACAGTTAGAAGAAACCTTTAAACCATGGACTGCATTTACATGTTCAGAAGGACATTTCGAATGGAATGTTCTAAGCTTCGGATTAAAAACAGCCCCGGCAGTTTTCCAAAGATTTATGGACAGTATATTTAAAAAATATGACTTTTGTTTAGTATATATTGACGACATCTTAGTAGCTAGTAATACCATTCAAGAACATGAGTATCATTTAAAAACAATTTTTGATGAAATATTGAAAAACAAAATAGTAATTTCGAAAAAGAAAATGGAATTATTTAAAAGAAAATTTTCTTTTTTAGGACTAGAAATTGGGAATGGTAAAATAGAATTACAACCACATATTTCTCAAAAAATCTTAGAGTTTCAAGACAAATTAGATAGTATAAAAAAGATCCAAGCCTTTTTAGGATTAGTAAATTATGCCAGAAAGTTTATCCCAAATCTTGCCAAACTAGTAGGACCATTATACGGGAAAATATCCAGAAATGGAGAAAGAAGATTCAATAATGAAGATATTAAGTTAATAAAAACAATCAAATAAGAAGTTAAACGGATTAAACCATTAGAACTCCCGTTAACCACAGATTATATTATAATAGAATGTGATGGATGCAAAGAAGGATGGGGTGCTATCCTTATTTGCAGACCAAACAAATTTGCAGCAAAATCAGAAGAAAAAATAGCATCATACGCTAGTGGCACATTCAGTAAAATTGGGCAAAACTGGACCGGTATAGACTTTGAAATACAAGCCCTTATTAATGCATTAGACAAGTTTAAGATACATTTAACTAAAGAATTTACTGTTAGAACAGATTGTGAAGCCATAGTTAAATTCATCAATAATGAAAATTCAAAAAAAGATAAACAAAACTAGATGGTTAAATTTACAAAATTTAATCAAAGGATGCGGCTATAAAATCATTTTTGAACACATAAAGGGAAAAGACAACCATTTAGCAGATTTACTTTCCAGGCAATTAGCTAAATGCTTTTTGCATTATTTCCAGGTAACAATGATGAATGCAGAAATAAAAACAGAGACTAAAGAGGCTAACACCTCTCCAGATATTCAAAGGACAGAAAAGGAGGTTAAAACCCCTACAATGCCAAGTAGCTCACAGATGCCAGGTAGCTCACAAACAAATATAACAACAGCAAATGCTTTCAAAATTCCCACAATGACCTTTGGTCAGTATAATATAGCTATTTTCCAAGATAATGACCCGAGAAAATTCAGGCCTATAGTTAGAATTACAGATAAATCACAACAATGCCTGTTAGACCATTTATGGAATTTAAAAACAGTAGACCCAGACCGTAAACACAAAATGATTTTGGCAAATTTTTTTGCAAATTTTTTTTCTAAAATTCAACAAAAGCCATTATCAAAAAACTTTTCCTGCTACGTAGTCATTGAAGGGCTATATGTTGGCATTTTTAAACACTTTAGTCAGGTTCAGAATTCATTCCAAAATTATCCTAATCCAAGATTTAGAGGATTTTACTCTTTAAACGAAGCCATAGAAGCAGCCAGACAGCAACTGGGTCTAAATTTCTACATAGATCCCCAATGTCAACAATCCTATTCTCAAGTTACAATCTCAATACCAAGATCTCCAGAACATATAATGAATGACCAGGCGGCGCAAATCTATGCCCTGCAAGCTCAGTTAAACCAAAGCCAGCAGCAGTCGTTTTTACTCTAGAACAAGATTAAAGAATTAGAAGACTGTAAAAGAGAGCTAGCCTATATACAACAGACAAATCAGCACTATGAAACCAGAATCTTTACTCTAGCCAGAGAAGTAAAACAGCTAAAGCAGGAAACAAGCATCCCTAGTACAACTTTATCCTATGAACAGCTCCAAGCCATGCTCAAACTCAAACCTAGAAAAGCACTAAAACCATTATATGATAAATGCCCTGATCTAGAGATCAGAATTAATGAACTAGTAGCACAAAGATGGGAAGAGCAAATGCAGATGTTACAAGACAAGCTAAAAGAATGGACAGAAAATTCGCCAGGAGGATGCAAGGTGGTATAGGATTCTAGATCCAATATGCTAAGAGCAAGGATAGATTTTGACCTAACTCCAATAAGCTTTGACACTATAATAGCGTTGTTCGACCATGGTACGCTTTCAAGACTTAAACTCAATATAGACTGTAATACAGAGTACCTAGATATGTTCGGATGGAAGCTAAGCCTAATACTTCACAGCATGCTCTCGTTTGGAAATCCAGTCATATTGTGTATAAATTCCACTTGCCCAAAGTTTTTGTTTGATAAAAAAAACACAGAAAGACCAGCTAAAAATAGAATTTCCATTTTTGTAAATAAAAATTCACAGCCTTATGCAGTTCCTCAAGGAGCACAGATTTATGAATGAAAGCCAATCTGGTTCCACAGCCATAGACGATGGGAATTTCACCAGAGGGAAGAATTATTATCACCGCCACCCCATTGGCGTGAACTCTATCTGTATGCTGAAACAACCACAAAACAAATATGGGGCTCCACAGGTTTTAAATATTTACTACCATTTTATCCTATTGACAGTTTTGACCCGCAGAGACATGTAATCAGATTTGTAGAGGACAGTGATCTAGAAGCCATGGAAGACATAAGTGACATCATGGATGATGATTCTGATGACTTATCCATACCATCCACCCATAAAGCGGCATAAAGTATTAGAAGTTTCCATACTAAATCCAGCACATGCAGAAGATTCCCGCACTAAAATAAAGTAACACCTGTCAGCCAGCTTTATGTCATTTATTATGCCAGCGTTGTACTTTTGCAATAATGTATTCTGCCAGCTTTGTACTTTTATGAAATGAAGTGTCCTGTAAAGTTAGTAGGTGTAGGTAAATAAATGACCGGACTTACCGGCTAAATGGCCTATATAAGGCAGTTATGTATGCAGTTGTAAGATATCGAAGTAAATATAAAAATCTTAAGCTTTCTACAATTTAATGGCAGCCTAAGCACCTCCTGTTCATCTTCTTTCTTCCTCTAAATTAAAAACTCATTCCTCCTAAAAAAAAATCTATTTGCTTCCGCATCCACAGCGCATCTCCAGAACTACTCCGCTCCGCCGCATAGAAGCTAAGGCTTTCTCGACTCTGCTCAAACAAGGAAATCACCAGGTATGGATATCCTTGACTTGGTATATTTCTTGATTTCTTTACTACGAGTAATTATATTTTATGTAGCTGGTGATGTTTGTTGGTCATATAATATTAAAAGTTCTTCAATCATATTTACGAATAGACCAAAAACATAACGAGCTACATAAAATATAATTACTCGCCGTAAAGAAATCAAGAAATATACCAGGTCAAGGATATCCATACCTGGTGATTTCCTTGTTTGAGTAGAGTTGAGAAAGCCTTAGCTTCTATATGGCGGAGCGGAGTAGTTCTGGAGATGCGATGTGGATGCGGAAGCTGTTGGGTGTGTTTCGACCGGTCCGACACCACCGAACCAACTCCTCTACCATCCACTGCCGAACCAACCTACGTCCCATGCCTGCCGAACCAACCTACTCCACGTACTGCCAAACCATCCTGCTCCATCTACCACCGAACCAACTCTTCCTCCAAGTGTCTGCCGAACCAACCTTCTTCCCATGCCTACCGAACCAACCTTCTCCCCGTGCCTACCGAACAAACCATCTCCCTGTGCCTGCCGAACTAACTCAAAATAGCACCACCGGACCAGAAGCAAGGATGGCCATCACCGGACCAACCTCCACCAAACAACCTCCACCGAACCAACGTACTACCGGACCAAGGAGTACCAGACCAACATTGTCAGGCCAGATTGCTTCAGCCTAGGCCCACCAGCAGCTATATACATTCAGGACCCCTAGCCTCAGCCTCACTCTATAAATAGAGGGGCAGGGGTACAACAATGGCAGACAAGTTTGAGAGCTCAAGCACGGATAGAACTTTCAAACAATTTTCAGATACTTGTAATCAAAGCTTTGTACTTGTAACCTGAACAGTAAAGGAGAATAACATATAAAGTGGACGTAGGCACATTCTGGCCGAACCACTATAAATCTGTGTTTCTTTAACAGTTTAGTCCCTCTATTTTATATATTTGCGTAAATCACCAAAATCACTAATAACAACATAAAATCGACTAAACCATACGATTTGGAGGTGTTTGCCATTTTTTGTGCAAACATTTTTGGTGCTTTCACTGAGAAATCGAGCTAGAAGCTTCAGCTTCTCCCACTCAACCTTTTTCCTAACAACATCGCTCATTGCTTGGAAAACATGCCTCCCAGGCAGAGGAAAGATGTTAGCAAAGGAAAGAACATCGCAACTAGCAGTATCCCAGATCTAGTGATCACTGATCAAGAGAATCGTCATGCTCCAACAGCAAATGGAAATCAGGCAAGTCCAACAGCCCCTGCGGCGGAACAACCAACTACTAGGGCAGATCTGGATAGGGTTGTGGCTGAAGTGACTAACCGCTTCGCATCCCAATAAGAAGCCTTGGTGGACCAACTCATGTCACGCTTGAGGGATGCTGAAGAATCCAACCGCAACGCCGAATCATGGGGTGAGTCCCAGTCTGGAGGATCTGGAAGGCGACAAAGATCTTTCTTCTTTGAAGAGGCTAATAACAGAAACAGCAATGGTACGAGCCGAGCCCGGACTCAGCCTGAATTCCGACCCGGGGAAACACTTGGAACCGAACCCAACGGGGGAGGTACCAGACAGGGGTCGGATATGGCTGAGCTTGTCATGCTGCCTAACCAGGGAAACGCCAATGAACGGAGCCGAGCTACAATCCAGCCCGAAGTTGACCCCGAAGAAATGCTCGAAACAGAACCCAACAGGGGAAGATCAAGGCTAGGGCCAACTGTGGCTGATCCTGGCATGCACCCGGAAAGCCGAAGACGGCCACTGGAAAATATTAGGAGTGATAGGCAATACCATCCCTACAGATCATCTGGACGGGATCGATGCCGCAGGGAAGAACCAAGCTCATTCCTATCTGCTCCATATTTTGATGAGAGGATGGCACGATTGTTCAGAGAGTGCATCCGACGGGATCAAAGAGATCGAGGGATAGGCGCTAGGGTAACCAGCCCTTTCACCCGCAATATTGAAGTTGCCATCACCCCCCGAGAATGGAAAATGCCAACAATGGAACCTTACAAGGGAACCTCTAACACCGTTGTACACTTGCCGAGGTACACACAGCATATGCTCATGAGCGGAGCAACAGAAGGAGTGTTGTGCAAATGCTTTCCACTATTCCTGGCAGATCTAGCTACCTCCTGGTTCTGCCATCTACCCCAAGGATCCATCAGCTCGTGGGAAATGTTGAAAGAAAAATTCATCTGCCAATTCCGCATTCATGTGGAGCAACCCAAGGACGCTTATTCCTTATCTGGTATCAAGTAGAAGCCTGGAAAGACGGTGCAACAATATTTAACCTGATTCAATGCCGCAGCGGCCGCAGTCCAAGATGCCGATGAGAAACTTATCCTAATGGCCCTCTGTAGTGGTGTGCATCCAGATACTAAATTTGCTAGAAGACTAATGAAAGAAAAACCAGCTACTTTACCCGATTTTTTCCATGAAGCCGGGAAGTATATGAGACTTGAAGACGCTGCTACTGAAAGGCAGACAGGGCAACACACTAAGGCAACTCATGGCAACACGCCCATTGCAGCAAAGGACGTTCGAAGAAATGACTCTAGAGACGATGCTGAGGGCAAGAAAGGAGAAAAGCGTCTATATCGGCCAGGACCGAGATTTGACACTTACACTTCCTTGAATGAAACAATCGAAAACATCTTCCTGGCCACCCAAGATGAAGTTAGATACAGGCATCCCCCGCACAAGAAAGAGTCAGATGACGCAATTAAGTGTGGAAAGTTCTACCGCTTCCACGAATCTCATGGGCATGATACCAATGAATGTCGTCATCTCCGAGACTTAATTGAAGAGCACATCAGAAGGAAGAAACTGGAACGTTATGTAAAAGATCAGAACAGGACTCCAGCTCCTGCTGATGAGAACCCAAGGCTACCCTCCTCAGAAATAGGCAGAGGAAATCACAACACCAGCGGCTCCAGCCAAGAGAAGATAGTGGTCCATACCATATCAGGAGGACCACACATCGCCGACAGAAGATGGACAGAGATGGAGAGATATGGAAAGTCACTTTGAAATAATGAAGACTGCGTTAACTCTGTTATAGAAGAACACCACCCGAAGCGGAAAGAGAGTGATGACATAACATCCAGTAGGCGTGATTTAGAAGGAAGGCAGTACCCACACATGGACCCTATGGTCATCTCTGCCTGGTTCGGTCCAGCCGAATTTTTTCGAATTCTAGTGGACATTGGAAGCTCAGTAAATATCCTATTCAAACATGCTTTCGACAAAATGAAGCTGTCAATGAAGGATGTGTCATCCTGCAACAAACCACTCCACGGTTTCACTGGAGATGCTTAGATGCCCCTAGGGCAACTGGACCTCTTTATTGAAATAGGAAGCCATCCCCGCTCCATTGTGCGGAAACTAACGTTTGTGCTAATAGAAAACCACTCGGCCTACAACGCCTTTTTAGGAAGACCAGCCTTGGCCGACTTCCAAATTGTCCTGGCCCCGTGGTGCCTGAAGATGAAATTTCCGACAGACAACGAAATAGGGAAAGTGGAGGGAGACCAAGATGCTGCTCGAGATTGCTATGTAACTGAACTTCGCAATAACCGCAGGAAGGATAAAGGGAAGGATGCAGAGACTGCTCTCTGCAAGAAAAGCTTGGAAGCATAGCAACTAAAGAAATCCCCTCCTCTTCGATATACCAGTGATCCTTTCAATAAATTAGACCCCAGGGACAAAGAGGAGGAGGCCACCGCCGAGCCTGTAGAGGCTATGGAATTTGTATCTGTAGACAAGCACGACTCAAGTAGATTACTGAGAATCGGATCTCAGTCGAGGCAGAATTGAAGGATCGACTCGTTGATTTTCTTCGCCACAACTTGGATGTATTTGCATGGACGCATGCTGACATGACTGGAATCTCTCCAGATGTGGCATGCCACGTACTGAACATCGATCCTACCAAGGTGCCGGTAAAGCAGAAAAAGAGAAGTATGGAGATAGAACTATCAGCAGCCCTCGAGGAAGAAGTGAAGAACCTACTTGCCAATAACTTCATACGGGAAGCCATCTGCCTAGAGTGGATCGCTAACCCGGTACTGGTGAACAAGGCTAATGGGAAGTGGCGAATATGCATTGAATTCTCCAAGCTAAATGACGCTTGCCCGAAAGATTGCTTCCCACTCCCCCGAATCGATCAACTTGTGGACAGCACAGCCGGGCACGAACTCTTATCTTTTATGGACGCATACTCAGGATATAACCAAATTCCTATGCACGCCCCCAACCAAGACCACACTAGCTTCATCACTGACCGGGGATTGTACTGCTATAGAGTAATGCCCTTCGGACTTAAAAACGCCGGAGCCACTTACCAGCGCCTCGTCAACAAGATGTTTGCGAAACTGATAGGACGGACTATGGAAGTCTATGTGGATGACATGCTGGTAAAATCAAGGAAAGCCAACGATCATGTAAGCCACCTGGATGAGATGTTTCAAGTACTTCGCCAATATGGAATGAAGCTGAATCCTTTAAAGTGCTCCTTCGGAGTATCGTCAGGAAAGTTCTTGGGATTTATCGTCCATGCCAGGGGGATTGAAGCAAACCCCGAACAAGTTCGATCCCTGAAGGACATCAAGATACCATCCACTCGAAGAGAAATGCAAAGCCTGAATGGGAAGGTGGCCGCCCTAAGTAGATTCATCTCTAAAGCAACTGACAAATACATCCCTTTCTTCGAAGCTCTGAAGAAAGACAAAGGAAAGTTCGAGTGGACTGACGAATGCCTGGCAGCCTTCCTAAACCTAATCGAACACCTTCAGAGGCCACCAGTACTCTCAACTCCGAACGAAGGCGAAGAGCTATACATATACCTTGCTGTGTCATCCCATGCTCTAAGCGCCGCTTTGGTAAGAGATGAAAACCGCGTGCAACGACCGGTATACTTTGTAAGCAAGAGGTTTACGGGGGCAGAAGCCCGGTATCCTAAACTCGAAAAGCTAGCATACTGTTTACTAATCACGTCACGAAAACTGCGACACTATTTCCAATCTCATCCCATCAGAGTTCTAACCGATCAACCGCTAAGACAGGTACTCCATCGTCCCGACACTTCTGGGCGGCTACTTAAATGGTGCATTGAACTGAGTCAATATGATATCACCTACCATCCTCGCACCGCCATCAAGGGACAAGCCATGGCTGATTTCATTGCCGAATTCGCTACCAACGAAGGCAAGGAGCAATCTGAAATCGCAGAAAACATCGAGTGGAATCTCTTCGTGGATGGATCATCAAACGAACAAGGCTCGGGGGCAGGTATTGTCATAATCACCCCCAGGGGAAGGAAGCTGCACTATGCTCTAAGGTTGGAATTCGCTGCCACCAATAACGATGCAGAATATGAAGCAGTGATATCTGGATTAGAACTTTCTTTAGAAATTGGAGTCGGTTCTTTATGTCTCCATAGTGATTCTGAACTTATTGTAAATCAAATACTGCGAGAATTCCAGACTCGAGGAGAACGACTCGCAGCATATCTAAAGAAGACTAAGCTGCTGCTCGATCAATTGGATCACTGTTTAATCAAACACATTCCTCGAGAAGAGAATCAGGAGGCCGACGAACTGGCAAAGCAAGCTAGCATGAAGGACGGCACCACTTCCAGAACAGTAACCATCTCAAAGCAACTAGCCCCGAGTTTCGAGCAAGTGAATCTGATAGCTGCAATCAAAGAGGAGACTTGGACGACTCCCATTCGGAAATACTTACGAAGTGGCACACTACCCGACGGGCGTAACGAGGTTAAGAAAATCTTGAGGAAAGCTTCCCGCTACACGATACAAGAAGGCATCCTCTATCGGCGCGGCTTCTCTAATCCCTTATTAAGGTGTGTCGCTGGAAGGGAAGCCAAGGAAATCTTATCCAACATCCATCAGGGAAGTTGCGGAGATCACACTGGTGGGCAGACTCTGGCAAATAAGATACTCCGATATGGATATTACTGGCCCACCTTAAACAAAGACGCCCTAGACTTCGTCAAAAGATGTGACAGATGTCAAAAATTTGCTAAGGTTCCTCGACTACCAACAAACAAAGTTACTCAAATGACCAGCCCTTGGTCCTTTGCAGTATGGGGAATTGACTTGATTGGTGAACTGCCAATGGGCCGGGGCGGAGCCCAATATACTATAGTGGCAGTCGACTATTTCACCAAATGGGTGGAAGCGGAACCTCTAAATAAAATATCTTCGGCAAAAGCTATTAACTTCTTGATCAAAAACGTTCTATGCAGGTACGGGGTTCCACTCAAAATCATATCAGACAATGGACTTCAGTTTGACAGCGAGGAATTCACCGACTGGTGCCAAGGGCACGGAATTCACAAAAGCTTCTCATCTGTCGCTTATCCCCAGGCAAACGGACAAGTCGAAGCTGTCAACAAAATCCTCAAAACTCTGATCAAGAAGAAACTTGAAAAATCAAAAGGCGCTTGGGTGGATGAACTTCCTACGGCACTTTGGGCCTACCGCACATCTTACAGAATATCAACAGGGCATACTCCTTTCTCTTTGGCATACGGATCGGAGGCCATGCTCCCAATTGAAACTGTAGTGCCTTTCCACCGTAGGATCCACTACAACCCAAAAGAGAACGAAGAACTCCTCCACATGTCTTTGGATCTAATTGAAGAGAGAAGAAATGATGCAGCACTCAAAACGGCAGCTCACAAGCAAAAGGTAGCAGCATAATACAACTCCAAAGTCAAGCACCGCAGCTTACAAGAAGGAGATCTTGTCCTCAGGCTAATCTTCCCACGCCCCGGGGCACTAGATCCAATCTGGGATGGACCGTATGTAATTCATAAAGATCTCCACAACGGAGCTTATATTTTGTCAACAGTGGACGGAGAGGTGTTCTAGAGGGCATAGAACATCCGACACCTTCGTAGATACTTTTCTTAACTTGTACTGCCCATATGAAGTGAATTAACAAAGAGAATTAGTGGACGTAGGCATTTTCGTGCCGAACCACTTTAAAAATCTTGTCTCTTTTTTAACTTGTTCCTTTATATCTTGGCTGCTTGTTAACTTTATCCTTTTCTGTTGAACAAAATCCTGTGACACATCATGATACAACTTCACCTGGACAAGACCTAACGGGTACTATACGAATCTATGCCCTCGCCAATGAGACACTTTTGCTCCAGCATCCCTCTGCTGCGAGTTAACTCATTGCTCGCGACGGCCCTCAAAGCCAACTGTAATGTGCCGAGTATAAGCCACCGAGAAGGCCAAAAATAGCCTAGGCAGCTCATTACGGCGTTCGGCTTGCCGACAACCGTGAACCGATTATAAGCCCCAACATAAGGTGTGGCCAGCCAGGGGCAGTTCACAGTTGACGATCGGCACCTGCGCTAGCCGGCCATGGTAAATCGAATAATACCCACGATTACGGGCCATAATGGCCCGGCTAGTTACCGTGCGCGATCTCGGCTCCGATGTGTCTTAAGTGCGGCTGTAGTAAAAAAGAAAACTCCCCGCAGAGGCGTAAGATGGGTGACAAATGTCTCCAAGACCCATAGCTAGGGAAAGTGACTACAAAACCCGTTCGCCACGAGCTTAAGCACATCGAAGGCCTTCCATGATCGGAAGTTTTACTATTTCTTATGTTTCCATTCTATTTAAAAACTTTCCTCCTATCCTCTATAACGACCCTTAAAGTACAGGACACCAAATAGGAGGCACTCGCTAATGGGAATGAGAACTCTCAGCTGGATGACGGGTCACTCAACTGCATTCCGTATTCGATCACACAAGGCATTCAAAGATACTATCTACAACTAAAAATCGAAAGGGCGGTACTTTCTTCTCTTGTATACAAATAAGTAGCTTTGATATATTCACACATCACATTAGCATTGCAAGACATGAAATTATATTTTAAGCGAGAACTTGACATCAAGCACAATTGAATCACTAGCACATGCACAGCTATATTTCTTATGAAACACATCAAAATAACGACAGCATTCAAATATGACAGAATCAGCTTATGTTATAAAATTACATGTTAAGAATAAAGTCGTTCGTTGCAATGACATAATTACAACCTGAAAGTATATTAATGTTTTGGAACTAGTATATACAGGAATGTCAAGTAGACCAAAAATGTCCGGATCAAGTCAAAATAGTCGGCAGCATCAGAACTTCATCTCTATCCTTCCGACCCCCCAAGGTCTACTTAACCGCTGGATCAGAACTCCCAGCATGTTGACCAGAGATCCCCCCTGTCCAATTCAGGAGAAGAATCCATCAGATAAACGACAAACAATCAAGTTACGAAAGGACTAAAAGGGAAGACTTACCAGCATCTGTTCCTTGATCTTCATCCTCCAACTGCACACCTACCTCCTCAGCGGTAAGCAGCCGCATGCCCTCCTTCACCGCCACTTTCTCCTCCTCGGTAAACTAGGCCGTAACTACATCCATCCTGAAGGCTGCACCACCATCCTTATCCGCATCAGCCTTGGCCTCTTCCAGAGCCCGGAGATAAATCCTGGCCATGACCCGGGGATAATCATCCATCCAGGATAAGCTTCCCTGCTTCCAAGTGCGGAAGTACATGTCCTGGAGCATCTCATCCATCATCCCCGCGTTCTCCTCAAACTCCCTCATCCGGACCTCGTAAGCCAACAACCTTGCAATGGCAGCATCTCTCTCCGATCGGTATCTCAAGCGGTCAGCCTGAAGGGATTTCCTCATCGCCTCCATCTCCTCCTTCAGCTTGGCTTGAGAAAGCTCTGAGGCCTCAAGCTTCCCAGATAACTCCTCTATCCGCTCGAGATCCGCTTTCCGAACCTCGTCCACCGTGGCAATAGCCATATCCATCCGCTCCTTGCAGATGGCCTCCATTTTCCGCAGCTCGGTTCTGCTAGCCTCTTCCATGGTTTTCTTTAATCGTCTGGAGGCGGCCTCATGCTGAGAGATCTGGATGGCCTGGTCGGCGAGTTGCTTGGCCTGGTCGGAAACCACTAACCGCAATCTTATGTTGGCACTCCCGATTTCCTCCCCAGCCTTGACCAGTCGGGCATGATGCCCCATCAACTTCCTGGTCTCCTCAGCAACACGATCGATGTTTGCCTTAGCTTCGTCCCCCATAGTTACAATCCGAGTAGTAAGCAAATCGAGATCCAGGGACTTGGCCTCATCAAGCACCCTTACCGTAGGATTACGCGGGAAGATGCTCACCAGTAACCGCGTCAAAGGAAATATTATGAGAGCTTGGATCCAGATCCGGATGACCCGCAAATGGATTACGAGCCAAGCCGAGACGATCAATCTGAGTAACGGTAGGGTTTTCAAAGGATGCGGAGAGGGTATGAACTCAGTATCCTCCTCCGTGATATCATGAAGAGGCTGAGTTGGGGGATGAGGACCAGGTGAAGGTTCGAATAGGGAGCGACTCCTCTTTTTCTTTTGAATATCCTCTTCAATAACCCCGAGAAGAGGAAGGTAGCCGACTACGTCCCCGGAACGATTGGTCAGAAGCTTTGGTTTAGCGGAAGCTTTGAGAAGTTTGAATTGTTCGAGACGGTGCCGAATGTCTGATGTCTTGGCTACCTTACCCGTTCCTGGAATGAAAACCAAGTGTTACAAGCATGCATGGAACTATAATCCGAGAAACATGTTAAGTTAAGAAGAGTAAAGAGGAGTCAAAAATTCACCTTGAATCGCCGGAACTGCCCTAGCTGAAAGGCTCTTAAAAGATGGATCGGCACCAGTCCCAGCCTTGTCAGCCTTCTTCGCCTTGGCCGATCCTTCCTCCAACCCCTCAAAAGCCCGGTGGAAAGCCTCGTCCGTCCACTCTTGGATCTCACCTACTTGCCCAAAAGACAAAGCCCCGGTGCCATCACCGCTCTGTCCTTCGCCACCATCATCGCCGTGACGATCAACACCACCCTCTCTATCACTTTCACTCTCCGCCTCACCTCCTTCATCCTCCCCTTTTTCCTCCTTCACATCTTCCTCCTCCGGAACATCTGGACATGTGCTAGGGGAAGGTCCATCGGATTTCTTGAGCTTTTTCCCCCCGGCAACTGGAGGTATCGAGAAGGGTTTCCTCTTGCTGCTCTTCGCCGCAGCCCCTCATTTAGCCTTGGCAGCCCTCTCCTCGGCTGTATCTCTCTGTTTGACCACAGACTGACGTGGTAGAATCAAGTTGTGCTGTAGAAGAGTATCATTCCTGATCAGGTAAGAAGCTGACCTCTCCCTTCCCGAGATGGCTTCTATTTCTGCAACCATCTGAACCAGGCGATCATTCTCCATGACCGCAAAGCCACCTGTCGCTACAAGAAATAAAAACATGTAAGAAGAAGCATTGCAGTAAGAACGGAAATTATAAATAAGCTTCGACTTAGAGCCAGAGGTAAAGCGACAGATAGAAACAGGGTCATCCCTGACGAAAAACCATTCTTTCTTGAACATGCTGAACTTCGAATATAAGTCCAGGACCGGCTTGAAGGATACGGCTGATTCCAAGCTGATGTATGGAGACCCCTTCTTATAGCCCCTCAAGTTGTACAAATACCGGATCTCCCGGTTGGAGGAAGGATGCCCGTATTTCCTTTGGAAAATGGTGAACAGGCTCACCAGGATAACATATTAGTTGGGCTGAAGCTGGAAGGGGGTCACCTTCAAGTAGGTGATGGAGCTGACTATCCAAGCATTAATCGGGGGAATGGCCCCGCACATGCAATGGTATCTACTATAACCGAAATATCCTTCAGGAGGGTCGTACGGCATGACTCCATTCCCTTGCAGCACCATGAGTGCTCTATCAATCCCGAAAGAACGAGATATAACATCAAGCTTCTCCTCTTTGAGGGATCTAGGAAAGCAGTCGGGAGGAGAGTTCAAGAGTTCCTGAGGGCCATATCCATCCACTAGAGATCTCGGGATGGGTCCCTGTCGTCCCGGTCCGGGCTGGACTGGGGGCACGACAGGGGACTCTCTTCTGTCCGTAGATTTCCTCTTATCTGATCGAGTTTCCACTTTATGAGACATTTATCTGCAACACAAGAAAGCACGTTGTTAGAACTAGAGATATAAAAAGCAAGTGCGTACAGTCTAGAATTTCATTCATAAGTCAAAACATAAAAAGCTAAAGATCCATTCAGCACTTGGAATCCCTGAGTTCATTCAGTTGTCCTAACCTAAAGTTCATTCGGCACTTATCTTTCCCATTCTCATTCGGTGGTTCAAGTACAAGTTTCATTCGGCAATTCAAAAATAAGAGTTTCATTCGGCAATTCAAAAATAAGAGTTTCATTCGGTAACTCAAGCACGAAGTTCATTCGGCAAGAGGGTCTCACCTGGTTCGACAGAGATAGGAATTTGATTCGGCCAAACACATTTGATTCGACAAGGATAAGAATTTGATTCGGCTAAACACGTTTGATTCGGCAAGGATAAGAGTTTGATTCGGCTGACACGGTTGGTTTGGCAAAGACAAGAGTTCGATTCGACAAAGACAAGGGTTTGGTTCGGCTGATAAGGAATAACGAAAACATTAGGCCCGTACTTATAGGCAAAATATGAACAACCGGACCAACTGGCTTGGCACACAAGACCGGATGAGGATGTCCAAGCTAAAACAAAGTACGCCATCTGCATGCACATGCCCTACTTTGGGGAGCAAGTGTTGGGTGTGTTTTGACCTGTCCGACACCACCGAACCAACTCCTCTACCATCCACTGCCGAACCAACCTACGTCCCATGCGTGCCGAACTAACCTACTCCACGTACTGCCAAACCATCCTGCTCCATCTACCACCGAACCAACTCGTCCTCCAAGTGTCTGCCGAACCAACCTTCTCCCCGTGCCTACCAAACCAACCTTCTCCCCGTGCCTACCGAACCATCATACATCCCATGCCTGGCGAACCAACTCAAAGTAGCACCACCGGACCAGAAGCAAGGGAGGCCACCACCGGACCAACCTTCACCGAACCAACGTACTACCGGACCAAGGAGTGCCAGACCAACATTGCCAGACCAGATTGCTTCAGCCCAGGCCCACCAGCAGCTATATACATCCAGGTCCCCTAGCCTTAGCCTCACTCTATAAATAGAGGGGCAGGGGCACAACAATGGCAGACAAGTTTGAGAGCTCAAGCACGGATAGAACTTTCAAACAATTTTCAGATACTTGTAACCAAAGCTTTGTACTTGTAACCTGAACTGTAAAGGAGAATAACATATAAAGTGGACGTAGGCACACTCTGGCCGAACCACTATAAATCTGTGTGTCTTTAACAGTTTAGTCCCTCTATTTTATATATTTTCACAAATCACCAAAATCACTAAAAACAACATAAAATCGACTAAACCATACGACTTGGAGGTGTTTGCCCATTTTTTGTGCAAACAGAGGCATTTAGATTTTTTTTTATAGGAGGAATGAGTTTTTAATTTAGAGGAAGCAAGAAGATGAACAGGAGGTGCTTAAGCTACCATTCAATTGCAGAAAGCTTAAGATTTTTATATTTACTTCGATATCTTACAACTGCATACATAACTGCCTTATATAGGCCATTTAGCCGGTAAGTCCGGTCATTTATTTACCTACACCTACTAACTTTACAGGACACTTCATTTCATAAAAGTACAAAGCTGGCAGAATACATTATTGCAAAAGTACAACGCTGGCATAATAAATGACATAAAGCTGGCTGACAGGTGTTACTTTATTTTAGTGCGGGAATCTTCTGCATGTGCTGGATTTAGTATGGAAACTTCTAATACTTTATGCCGCTTTATGGGTGGATGGTATGGATAAGTCGTCAGAATCATCATCCATGATGTCACTTATGTCTTCCATGGCTTCTAGATCACTGTCCTCTGCAAATCTGATTACATGTCTCTACGGGTCAAAACTGTCAATAGGATAAAATGGTAGTAAATATTTAAAACCTGTGGAGCCCCATATTTGTTTTGTGGTTGTTTCAGCATACAGATAGAGTTCACACCAATGGGGTGGCGGTGATAATAATTCTTCCCTCTGGTGAAATTCCCATCGTCTATGGCTGTGGAACCAGATTGGCTTTCGTTCATAAATCTGTGCTCCTTGAGGAACTGCATAAGGCTGTGAATTTTTATTTACAAAAATGGAAATTCTATTTTTAGCCGGTCTTTCTGTGTTTTTTTTATCAAACAAAAACTTTGGGCAAGTGGAATTTATACACAATATGACTGGATTTCCAAACGAGAGCATGCTGTGAAGTATTAGGCTTAGCTTCCATCCGAACATATCTAGGTACTCTGTATTACAGTCTATATTGAGTTTAAGTCTTGAAAGCGTACCATGGTCGAACAACGCTATTATAGTGTCAAAGCTTATTGGAGTTAGGTCAAAATCTATCCTTGCTCTTAGCATATTGGATCTAGAATCCTATACCACCTTGCATCCTCCTGGCGAATTTTCTGTCCATTCTTTTAGCTTGTCTTGTAACATCTGCATTTGCTCTTCCCATCTTTGTGCTACTAGTTCATTAATTCTGATCTCTAGATCAGGGCATTTATCATATAATGGTTTTAGTGCTTTTCTAGGTTTGAGTTTGAGCATGGCTTGGAGCTGTTCATAGGATAAAGTTGTACTAGGGATGCTTGTTTCCTGCTTTAGCTGTTTTACTTCTCTGGCTAGAGTAAAGATTCTGGTTTCATAGTGCTGATTTGTCTGTTGTATATAGGCTAGCTCTCTTTTACAGTCTTCTAATTCTTTAATCTTGTTCTAGAGTAAAAACGACTGCTGCTGGCTTTGGTTTAACTGAGCTTGCAGGGCATAGATTTGCGCCGCCTGGTCATTCATTATATGTTCTGGAGATCTTGGTATTGAGATTGTAACTTGAGAATAGGATTGTTGACATTGGGGATCTATGTAGAAATTTAGACCCAGTTGCTGTCTGGCTGCTTCTATGGCTTCGTTTAAAGAGTAAAATCCTCTAAATCTTGGATTAGGATAATTTTGGAATGAATTCTGAACCTGACTAAAGTGTTTAAAAATGCCAACATATAGCCCTTCAAAGACTACGTAGCAGGAAAAGTTTTTTGATAATGGCTTTTGTTGAATTTTAGAAAAAAAATTTGCAAAAAAATTTGCCAAAATCATTTTGTGTTTACGGTCTGGGTCTACTGTTTTTAAATTCCATAAATGGCCTAACAGGCATTGTTGTGATTTATCTGTAATTCTAACTATAGGCCTGAATTCTCTCGGGTCATTATCTTGGAAAATAGCTATATTTTATTGACCAAAGGTCATTGTGGGAATTTTGAAAACATTTGCTGGTGTTATATTTGTTTGTGAGCTACCTGGCATTTGTGAACTACTTGGCATTGTAGGGGTTTTAACCTCCTTTTCTGTCCTTTGAATATCTGGAGAGGTGTTAGCCTCTTTAGTCTCTATTTTTATTTCTGCATTCATCATTGTTACCTGGAAATAATGCAAAAAGCATTTAGCTAATTGCCTGGAAAGTAAATCTGCTAAATGTTTGTCTTTTCCCTTTATGTGTTCAAAAATGATTTTATAGCCGCATCCTTGGATTAAATTTTGTAAATTTAACCATCTAGTTTTGTTTATCTTTTTTGAATTTTCATTATTGATGAATTTAACTATGGCTTCACAATCTGTTCTAATAGTAAATTCTTTAGTTAAATGTATCTTAAACTTGTCTAATGCATTAATAAGGGCTTGTATTTCAAAGTCTATACTGGTCCAGTTTTGCCCAATTTTACTGAATGTGCCACTAGCGTATGATGCTATTTTTTCTTCTGATTTTGCTGCAAATTTGTTTGGTCTGCAAATAAGGATAGCACCCCATCCTTCTTTGCATCCATCACATTCTATTATAATATAATCTGTGGTTAACGGGAGTTCTAATGGTTTAATCCGTTTAACTTCTTCTTTGATTGTTTTTATTAACTTAATATCTTCATTATTGAATCTTCTTTCTCCATTTCTGGATATTTTCCCGTATAATGGTCCTACTAGTTTGGCAAGATTTGGGATAAACTTTCTGGCATAATTTACTAATCCTAAAAAGGCTTGGATCTTTTTTATACTATCTAATTTGTCTTGAAACTCTAAGATTTTTTGAGAAATATGTGGTTGTAATTCTATTTTACCATTCCCAATTTCTAGTCCTAAAAAAGAAAATTTTCTTTTAAATAATTCCATTTTCTTTTTCGAAATTACTATTTTGTTTTTCAATATTTCATCAAAAATTGTTTTTAAATGATACTCACGTTCTTGAATTGTATTACTAGCTACTAAGATGTCGTCAATATATATTAAACAAAAGTCATATTTTTTAAATATACTGTCCATAAATCTTTGGAAAACTGCTGGGGCTGTTTTTAATCCGAAGCTAAGAACATTCCATTCGTAATGTCCTTCTGAACATGTAAATGCAGTCCATGGTTTATAGGTTTCTTCTAACTGTAGCTGATTATATCCTGATTTTAAATCGAATTTGCTAAAGATCTTCTTGTTTTGGATTAGATTTATTAAAGTGTCTTTATTTGGAATATTATAGCCATCATCTTCCGTATTATCATTTAGTCTTTTATAATTATATACTATTCGAGGTTTTCCTCTGCTAACCTCAGCATGATTTCTAACAATAAAAGCGGCTGATCTGTAGGGACTTTCTGATTTTCTGATTAAGCTTTGATTTAACATTTCTTGTATTTGGATTTTAAATTCTGTAACATCTGCAGGTGAATATTCAATATTTTTTGTTCTTATCGTTATATCTGGGTTTTTTATTTTTATTTTTGCTATATACTGTATTTTGATTTTGGTAATGTCATCGCCTATAAGGCCTAGTTTTTCTAATTTTTGAATTAATAGGTAATTAATTGAATGAAAAATATCTGGTCCTTTTTCTATTGTTTTTGCTTTCTCTTGTGCTAACAGACTAAAGGCTTCTAGTTTTTCTTCATTTGACAAAAATTGTTTGTGGTTAGGTTGTTTGTAAAAATCTAATTCAGGGGTACCACCACGCTTTTGCAGCAACTCTGATTTTGTTTGGTAAAAGTTGGTGGGTAAAGTATATGTATTTTTATTAAATGTAATGCTATTTTTACTAATGGAAAAACTACCATTAAGATTTAAAATAAAATTCAGACCTAATAAAAATTCAGAACTATTTATTTGAGGTGGAGTGATATTTGTTTGTCCTAAATCATATTTACTGCTGTAATTGCCAGAAAAGTCTTTAAATTGGATTTGCGTATGATCAGGTAATTTATATTTCAATTGCATAATACGCTGTTCAGCTGTTTTAGAGAATAGTTTATATGTTAAAGGTACTTGGAATTCTTTAGGAATTAATTTATGTGCTATTAGGCTTTTTGTACTACCGGTGTCGATTATAGCTGTTGTAGTTATAAAATTTTTGTTATCGAACCATAGTTTACATTCTAGGGTTAGTAGGGTTGTTGAGAATTCTTTTACTTGAATTATTTCTGTTGTTTGTTGGAAGTTTTCTTCGTTTACCTCAGTTATTATTTCTTTTCCTGTATCTTTCTTTTTTTGTTTTAAGTTTGCTAAGTCTTGTTTTATTTCATTTAATTCGTATTGAAGTAATCTTATTTGAACTTCATGCTTGTCTACTCTTTCTTGTAGGAAACTGTTTTTTGGTACTTCTATTTCTTTTTTGGTTAATTCTATGTTAAAAATCTATTTATCACATATAAAATATATTTCTTTGTAACATTCATTACATTGAAATCGTTTATTAATTGCTGGATATCTATTGCAGTTGTAGCAGGGTATGTGATCGCTTCCTTTACTTTGTATCCATTCATGTGAACAGTTTTCTCTATTCATTAGGGTATAGGTTATAGGATCAGGATGGTTATTATCTTCTTCTGAAACTATATTGTAAATAGATTCATTGTCAGAATTATCGTTTATACTCTGTAGATCGTATTCTCCTAATTCGTCTACTAGATTAGCTCGATATTGATTATTTGCTCTATTTGGACACTTATTGGCTAAATGATTTGGATCGCCACATATATAGCATGTACATTTTTTATTATATGGTCTCCGTTTTTTAACATATTAACTATGCTTATGCTTGTCATATTTCACTGATTTTCTTAAAAACTTTTTTCTCTTTTTGTATCCATAGGCCTGTGGTGTATATATTGCTGTTTTACAAAATGCCCATGCTTGTCTTTTGATTTGTTCTTCCATAGTGGCTTCTTTACATAGTTCTTCTAATTTTCAAAAAACCAAAGTAATTCTAATTCCTATGCCTAATCCGTGTTCTGTTCCATGATTATCTTTCCATTCTTTACGTATATTTCGTCCTAGTTCTCCTGGTAATTTTGTAAAATATCTGTCACATAATTCGTCATCAAAGGCCTTACCTATTTGTGCTATCATTGTTGCAAAATCTTGGCTAAATTCTGTAATATGTTTAAAATCACTAATTGTTCTAGATTTCTTATGGCTGTATCTTGTAACGTTGTATTTCCTTTAGCTGGATCTATACCAATTATTATTGTTCGGATCATTGATGTAAAATTATATGGATTATCTCCTAATGATTTTTCTCTAATTATTTCTTCTGGATTTATTGCTTTAAAACTCAGATATATGCCTAGAGCCATTGGGCCTAAAGTGGTTTCTAGTACTGCAAACATGTCCATATCTCCTCGTTTATTAACTTCCCAGTAGCGTATGACATTTTGTTCCCAAATTAATATTTCATCTGGCCATAATTAAGGGCTTTGATTTTCTAATAGTAGCATATTAGAACTATAAATTTTTGTATATGATTTTCTACGTCCTTTTCCTATTTTGGTGTTTCCTTCTGTGTAACTAATACTAGGAGGATTCCATGGTTCTCTTTCAAATGTTTTTTCATCATATCCTACTCCTGGTCTTGTGAACTCACTTCTTGGTCATTTACTTGATGATGCTTCTGTAATCATTGAATCTTGATAATTTGTTTCATTTTTTTGAGTGTATATATCGCTTAAAGGAATTTTCCTATACTTATGTCATCTACTAATGCTAAATTATAGTATTCACTCAATGTGTTAAATGATGTTTGATAATCCATTTGGAGATTCATCATACACTGTATTATCATATTATCAATTTCTTCTCTTATATTTTCAACTGTTAACTTTTTATTCATTATTTATATTAGGGATATTTTTGTTTCTGTTTTAAACCCTGTTTCTAGTTTTTCAATTTCTTTAATAAAACCAACTTTTATTTTAGTTTCATCTATTTGTTGTATTATTTCTTCGTCGATTGGTAAGTATCCGATTACGTCTTCTAGTTCATCATATTCTAGTTCTATGTCGCTATCATATTCATCATAAATCGGTCCCTCTTCCCAATTTAAGTTATTATATTCTGTCTCTTCATCACTATGTTGTTCTATTTTAGATTGTTTTGTTTTATAATTATTAAACCTTATGCTTGGTTCGTTAAATTGATTTTTATATATAATGTGTGATTCTGGAACTAGTAATGTTTTATCATTACTGACAAAATCTTTTAAAGACCATTCAAGTCCTGCCAAATCTTCTGGATTAGTTCTTCTAGGTTCTATCATTTGAATGCCTTTACTTGCCATGTTTTGCAATATTCCTGTTAAATTTAACTTAAACTTCATACCTGATCTATTTGATGCTTTTCCTAGTAACCCTATACTGATAATAAAATTCTTTCCAATATATCCTTCAAATCCTTTTGCTTGAAATCCCATTTTTAGATTTCCTAGATTATCTATACTTTTAATAATATCTGGTACACATTATATAAGAGCGGAATTATTGTTTAAGTCTACTTCCATTCCTGATATTAATGCCTTTTCTATATCAGAAGTCCATGATTTATCTAGGATTAAGGTTAACAACTTGGTTCCTAAACCTTTTCTAGTTAATGCTTTTATTCCTATTACAATTAGACCTAAATGGAAAAATCTTTTTCCTGTATTCTTTAACTTTTCTATTGTTTCTGGGGAATTTATATTAATCATTTCACTGTTATCTACTATTCTAAGTTCTTCTTCACGAGTACTCCTTATTAAAGTAGTGTTTAAGTTCATCATTCCTGTTTGATATAACACCTTTGGATTTAGTACATCTAGCTGATGGTTATTGTATATTTCTAAATTTTTGTCTACATCTATTTCTTCATCAAGTTGTATTATTTGTTTATCTTTCCTTTTATTAAATATAGACATGATGTTTGATATTTCATCTCTAGTCATACTAGTGGAATTACGTCTTGTTAAGGCTCTACTAGATCCTGATTCTGGTTGTAAATTCATTGTCTTGGTTTCCAAAATTTGTAAAGCTGTTCTGGCTTTTTTGTTATTATTTGTAAATGTTGACAATCTCTTCCTACTGATAAACTATTTACCTTTTCTGTTAGTTGATTGACCTTTTCAATTAACTGAAGATTTAGGCTTATTAAAATGTTGAATAAATGTTGATATTCTTGATCTGATTGACTATGTCCGGAATATCTAGAAAAGCCTTGGTCTGGAACTGGTCGTAAGTTATTTTCTGCTTTAAATTCGTCCACTTTCTTTTTTGCTTCTATTAGTTCTTTGTTTACTAACTTGCTACTACCTTTTTTATTTCGTCTAGTACTTGTTCTACCTTTTTAATCTTATGATCAAAGTTACTTGTTTGTCTTTGTAAATCTTCTAATATTCTTTTTGATTCGATTTCTAAATGTTTTGGTTTATTAGTTTCTAACAAAAATTTAAGCTGGATTATATCGTCTTTAGTAGGTATACTCTTTCTTATATGAACTAGCTGGTTTTGAATAGTATTGTTTTGATCTTTAAGAAAGTCTAAATTGGAACTAATCTGTTTTAAAATTTTGTTTTTCTCCTTAGTAGTTTCTGTTAGGTTATTTATTGCCCTAGTTATTACGTTATTACGAGTTTCGAGATTACCTGCTTGACTGATTAGAAAGTCTATAATACTATTTAGTTGGAGGTTATTACCGTGTAACTGATGACCAAATTGTTGTTCAAAGTAACAAGGAAACTTATATTTGTCAATACTGACAATATTTCTTTCTTTAAAAGCGTATTTTAGATTTAAATATTGCAGGCGTTTAGTTGAGGGTTGAAAATTTATTTTGAAAGGGTCACCTTCTTAACTTCATAAATTAATTACTCATTCCTCAGTTTTTTATTTAAAAGAAATAATAACTTAAACTTAAAAACATATCGTAAAATACGTCATTAACTATGTTTTGATTTTGAGCTTGATTGTCTCCCTTTGGGTAAGCAAAGTTTTATATTAGCCGTTATCTAACCTTATTAGATTTTACGCTCTTCCTGGCTACCTGAGTTAGTAGTAATACCAAACTTGTCTTACTATTCAAGGATAAACCTTGCTCTGATACCAAAACGGGGGGTAGGTCCGACATTTTTTAAGATTAAAAAAAAAGATAAAAAATTACCTCCTGCAGTTGTAAGACACCTCCTGCAGTTGTAAGACAAGTTTAAAAAAAAACTTAAGCTTTCTGTAATAAAAAATATACTTTATATAATAAAATAGTTTGTATGAAAATAATTTATAAAGTAAATATCAAAATAGTTTTAAATATAATAAAAAATATACTTTATATAATAAAATAGTTTTCCTTAAATCTCATAAATCGATTCAAATCAACTCGAATTCCAAAATTCAAATTTAATTCAATCTCAATTCATCAATTTCAACTAAGTTTCTCAATAAACCATTTCAAATTATATCGATTTCAAATACAGATTTGAACCACAAAATAAGCCATTTCAATTTCAATATGTTTCAAAGCTTTAACTATCTACATTTTCAAAACTAAATCTGTCAATTTCATTATATCTCAAATTTTACACTTATTTAATATTGAAATACTCACATAGTCAGTCCCATATCATTTAAATAAACCCTAAATTACATTTTAAATAACTAGATATTTCTTCGATTTATTTAAACTTAAAATATTCAATTTATCACTTAAATCAAATCAAGTTATAGATCATATCTTAAATCTCAAAATTCAATTGGTTTCAAATTGATTTTAAATTAATATAATTCTTAAAAGAATAAGATTTTCAATTAAATTAATTTTACCTTCCAAGCCTTAATTTATTCAAATTATTATAAAATCTATTTTTAAAATATAATTTTAAATAAATACTTAAATATGTTATATTTTAATTAACATATACTTTATTAAATTAAATCTTATTATTAAACTTAATTTATATTAAAACTTAATTTATATATTTTAAAATAGTAAAATCATAAGTAAATTCTTAAAATTTATAATTTAAAAATTGAATTATAATTTTAAAATTTTCAAAACATAAAATTTTAAAATCTAGAATTTAAATATATGTAAAATAACATTTTTATACAATATTTAAAAATCAATATTTATATAAAGCCATATATTTCTTTTTAAACCTAGGAAACCATTTCGATATATATATATATATAGACTAACAGTGTCTGTATATAATTTTCTATCTATGGTCAAGTGATACGGATATTAATCATTTCAATCCGAAATTTAAATATATACGGGTATATATCATTTCAACCCGCAATCCCAAATTCAATTCAATGAAAATCGCTTGGGTTTATCATTTCAACCCATAACGATTTTCTTTTATTCTACAAGATTGTCCGATATGTATCATTTCAACCCATAGGGAATTCTATACTAACAGGGAACATGCAAAGTGAGAACAATTATGAATATAATGTAACAAACATATATCATCAATATAAATAACAGATAATGGTGTCAGATGTCATAGATGAATAGATACAGATAATGGCATATATATAGCAATTTAAATAACTAACAATAGCATATTTCAATTGTCGTTTCAATTGAAATCAAATTTAATAAATATAAGAACGTTAATCGTGAGTGATTGCTTACCTTTCGAGGTTAGATAGATTTTGACAAAGAAATGACCTATGAATTCCAAAGCAACGCTAGATGGACAAGATTCGATGAAGAAAACGTTAGGAACTGAGTTGATGATGTTTTGATGACAACAACCTTATATAGTTATTATACTTTACTTTATAAAATATATACTAACATTTTCATATAGATAGATATATATATGTATATAGGAAGTATATGCAGGTATTATCGAAGACTGATCAGTATAAAGACTCAAGCATCAAGATGAAGATTAGAGATTCAAGATTCAAGACTCTAGAGAATCAAGATTTCAAGATCTCAAGATAAGTGTCTAGTATTTTGTTAAAACTTCATAATAGCACTCTCATCTTTCTTCCAATTTTCTTTAGGGATGGAACCCAATTTCTATCGAAATTAGTGGCTTACAAACCCACGACAAGTAGCTTACAAACCTACGACAAGTGGCTTACAAACCCACGAAAATAAAAATCATTTAAACTACTTTGTACAAGTTCTCGAGTCCTATGGGGAAGCTCTGTAGGAAGGTTCTTGCAATTTCAGTTTGAATAGATTTTTCAAAATGTTTTTAAATCTATTTTTCAAAATGTTTTAGCTTTCAAAAGTATGTTTTCAAAAATGTTTTCAAACTTTGTTTTAGCCTTAAAATATTCCTTCATTCTGATTTTAAAAAGTTCTATTTTTAAAACATCAAAACTTATTCTGATTTTAAATATTACTTATGTAATTGACGGTCTATATCAATTATATATATATTTAAAATAATGTTTTATATTCATTCTCTATCTCAAAATATTGTTTAAACACTTTATTTTGCTTCAGAGAAGTTTCAACTTGTTTTAAATCCAAATGCTTTTACAAAACAACATCTCTACAATTTTAAACTGAGGGATGTCGACATATGGGGATACCCCATGTCGACATGGTGACAGTTGGATTCAAAATTCAAATTTCAAAAGAAGTGTCCATTCGTTCAAAAACCTTTCGCCAATGGTTATGACTGTTGAGCATCTATATAAAGGCTTCCAAAACGAATTTTTTAAAAACTACTTTCTTATTTTTCTTCACTCTTTCTTCTCCACCATTCCATATCCATAAAACTTCATATTTTCAAGATCGTGCCATCATTCTGCCAAATTCTCAATAGGAAATCATTTAGATACTCTCTATATTTGATTCTCCATCATTCTACTAAAGATCAAAGTGCTATTCAGAGTTACAGGATTAATTTGTATTCAAAAAGTCCATAGAGTCTATCCATTCAAAAGTATTGTTATTAAGAAGTATAAGGGTGATCTTATGTCCCGTAAATCAAGAGAGTTTACCCCAGACTCGGAGATAGGAGGGTTCCTCAAGGCCTTAGAAATTGAGGGTTGTAATTTGGATATTGGCTTATAAAAATCTGTACAAGGATATTGCCTTGGTGCAGGACTGGATGTAGGAGGATTCCGAACCAGTATAAAATCCGCTGTGTTCTTTCCTTTTACTTGCTTTACTTTACTATTTGCATTTGTTATATGTTCTGTGATCATTCTGTGTTAGAATTCTGTTTAGATTTGTGTTGAAAATTTTAATTTAGTCATATAGTTTATAAATTCTTTAAAACACTATTAACCCCCCCTCTAGTGTTATTTCTGCCTTAAGATCCTTAATCTGCATCCCCAACAATTGGTATCGGAGCATTGGTTTTCATTGTTTTCATAATCTGAAACTTGAAAAATATAAAAATGGCATTTTTGGAAAATTGTGTTAAAACTGTTTTGAATCTATGCATTTCATCAAAGTTTCATAAGTCTGCATATAGCTATTTTGAAAAATCAAGTTATCTACTGAATTGGTGTGTTATGCAGGAACATACATGTTATATGGCTTTTGACGAATCAACACCCAATGGACAAACTGTGCAAATTGAGAAAGATAAATGGATACTTGATAGTGGCTGTTCAAGGCACATGACTGGAAATCCCGAGATACCCAAGGACATTACTTATCAAGATGGTGGATTAGTCAATTTTGGTGACAACTCTAAAGGATATGTGGTTGGCGTCGGCAATGTCGGTAACTCTAAAACTTTACTTATTTCTGATGTTTTATTAGTTAGGAACTTAAAACATAATCTGCTTAGTATAAGTCAACTTTGCGATAAAGGTTTTAAAATTAAATTTGAAAAGATAAATGTCACATTGAAGATGACAAGTCTAATATAATTTTTGAAGGTATTAGGAAGAAAAATATTTATATCCTTAGTATGAAAATTTCAAATGATAACCTATGTATTTTGGCTAATACAAGTGACCCTTGGATTTGGCATAAAAGATTTGGCCATTTGAATTTCAAATTATTATCTAGGCTATCAAAACTTGACTTAGTTAGAGGTCCACCCAAGTTTACTTTAAAATAGATAGTATTTGTGATGCTTGTCAATTAGGAAAACTTAAGAAAAGTTCATTTAAATTAAAAGATGCTATTTCTACCTCTAGTCCTTTAGAATTACTTCATTTAGATTTAGTTGGTCCATCTCAAGTTCAATCAATTAACCATAGTAAATATGTTTTTGTTATAGCAGATGATTATTCAAGATATACTTGGACAATCTTTTTAAAACACAAAAGTGATGCTTTTGAAATATTTAAAAACTTTTCTAAAAGAATTCAAAAACAACATTCTTTCAAAATTAAAACTATTCGAAGTGATCACGGTGGTGAATTTGAAAATGAAAATTTTGAGAATTTCTGTACTCAGAAGGGAATTACTCACAACTTTTTATTTCCAAGAACTCCACAACAAAACGGAGTAGTAGAACGTAAGAATAGAACGATTCAAGAGTGTGCTCGTACAATGCTTTCTGATAATAATTTACCTAAATATTTTTGGGCTGAAGCAGTTGCTACAACTTGTTATATATTAAATAGAATTTTAGTTAGACCATTAACAAATAAAACTCCATATGAATTACTTTATAATAAGAAACCTATAGTTGCTTATTTCAAAGTATTTGGGAGTAAATGTTTTATACTTAATACAAAAGATAATTTAGATAAATTTGAACCAAAAGCTGATAAAGGATTCTTTATTGGTTATTCTAATAGAAGCAAAGCATTTAGAGTTTTTAATTTAAAAACTAATACTATTGAAGAAACTATGCATGTATCTTTTGATGAAAATCTTAAAGATATTGTACAAATAGATGATGAAGAAGATTTTATAAATTTAAATCAATCTAATGAAACTATTAGTGAAATAAATCGACCTAATAAGAGATTTAAAATATCAAAAGATCATCCTATAGAAAATGTTTTAGGAAATATTGAATCTGTAGTAAGAACTAGAAATCAATTAAGTAGTATGAGTAATGTAGCCTTTATATCAACAATTGAACCTAAAAATCCAAAGGAAGCATCGTCTGATGATTCATGGATTCTTGCTATGCAAGAAGAATTGAATCAATTTACCAGAAATGATGTATGGGAACTTGTTCCTAAAACTGAGGATAAAAGTATAATTGGAACTAAATGGGTTTATAAAAATAAATGAATGAACTCGGTGAGGTCGAAAGAAATAAAGCTCGTTTAGTCGCGCAAGGTTATTGTCAAGAAGAAGGAATTGACTATGATGAAACCTTTGCCCCCGTAGCAAGATTAGAAGCTATAAGAATTCTACTTGCTTTCGCTAATTATAATAATTTCAAATTATATCAAATGGATGTTAAAAGTGCTTTTCTAAGTGGTTTTGTAAAAGAAGATGTTTATGTTGAACAACCTCCACTTTTTGAAGATAATAAATTTCCAAACCATGTATACAAGTTAAAGAAAGCTCTATATGGTCTAAAGCAAGCTCCTAGAGCCTGGTATGAAAGACTAAGATCTTATTTACTTCAATCTGGTTTTGAAATTGGTAAAGTAGATACAACACTTTTTATTAAAAGAAATGATACAGATATTCAACTGGTTCAAATATATGTAGATGATATAATCTTTGGATCAACTAATAACATAATGAATAAAGAATTTTCAGATATAATGACTAAAGAATTTGAAATGAGTCACATGGGAGAATTAAGTTTCTTCTTAGGGCTTCAAATTAAATAACTAGAAAATGGAATCTTCATAAGTCAAGAAAAATATGCTAAAGACTTAATCAATAAATTTGGTTTAAGTACCTCTAGTGGGAAACCAACTCCAATGTCAACAAATGTAGGTTTAAGTAAAGAAGATAAATCAAAAGATATTGATCAAACTTTATATAGGGGTATGATTGGTTCGCTACTCTATATAACAGCGAGTCGTCCTGATATTATGCATAGTGTTTGTCTCTGCAAGATACCAATCACAACCTAAAGAAACTCACTTAAAAGCTGTTAAAAGAATTTTAAGATATGTAAAATACACTTTAGATTATGGTTTATTTTATCCTAAAAATAATACTTTTGATTTAATATCATATTGTGATGCTGATTATGCTGGTTGTAAATCAGACCGAAAGAGTACAAGTGGAACTTGTCACTTTCTAGGACATTCACTGGTTTCCTGGTGCAGCAAGAAACAAAATACGGTTTCCTTGTCAACAACTGAAGCAGAGTATATATCTGCTGCTCTGGCCTGTTCACAAGTCATATATATGCAACAAACTTTAAAAGATTTTGGAATTAACATAAGTAAATCACCAATATATTGTGATAATACTAGTGCAATAAATCTATCTAAAAATCCAACTCATCATGCTAGAACTAAACATATTGATATAAGACATCATTTTCTTAGAGATAATATAACTAAAGAAATAATAACTCTAGATTATATAAATACTGAAAAACAAATTGCTGATATATTAACTAAACGGTTAACCGAGCAGAATTTTACTAAATTTAGAAGAGAATTAGGTATTTGTTCAAAATCTGAAATATAAAATAATATAATATAATAATCAATAAAAATTCAAAATAAAATTACACTTTTTCTGAAAGACATGTCGACATGCCCCATCCCCTGATGTCGACATACCCAATAAAAATTTGAAAATAGAATTTCCCTCCAAAGTTAGTTATTTGGTTATTTATCTATTTATTTCGTTTTCTCTCCTCTTTCTTCACTATATTCTCTGTAAATAACTTCTGAAACAATAAAATAATGGCCTCCTCTTCTACTAATGAACCCACTTCACCCACATCTCCTCATTCTGGTCCATTTCAGCGATCTACGCACGCTTGAGTGATCAAATTGCAAGAGAAGATGAAAGATATCCTTCAATTGTTGACTGAAATTCAAGTAAGTCAACTTAGGATGGCTAGAGAACAACAAAGGCAAGGGAATATTATTAGGAATGTACAAAAATTCCTTATGGATAACCGTACAAATCCTATTAATATTGAAGACTCTTCACAAGCCATGGAATCAGAGGAAGAAGAACCTATTGAAGAGCCACAAGAAGACCAAGAGGAAGATCAACCTTTTCCTCAACCCGAAGTCCCTATAAATGAGGACGAGAGCGTTATTTGCGTTGGTGAGATCCTTGTTGATACTAATGGAAACATAATTGAACAACGTGGAAACTTTTGTCTCCACTACCCCAATTGTTCGATTCATAAGTCTCCTATAGTTAAGGATTGCCATTAAAGCGTACTTTCTTTTTTATTCTTTGTTTTAAATTGTTTTGTTTGTTCGTGTTTAAGTATGTTCTTATATATGTCGTAATAACAAAAATGTGTTCACTGATACTCATTGTTTCATGTTTGTTCTATACATATTATTTGTTCATACTAATCATTCTTGAATTCTTAAGTAGTTAATAGTTTTTGTTGATGACAAAGGGGGAGAAAGTTATAAAAATATATGTGTTTGGTGTAAGGGGGAGTCATGGAGTCAATGGAAGTTGTAGTTTTAAGAAGAAGTCACGGAGTAAGGGGGAGTTATGGGGAGTTATGGTATGGTAAGAATATTTTATAAATAAAGGTTGTCATCATCAAAAAGGGGAGATTGTTAGGAACTGAGTTGATGATGTTTTGATGACAACAACCTTATATAGTTATTATACTTTACTTTATAAAATATATACTAACATTTTCATATAGATAGATATACATATATGTATATAGGAAGTATATGCAGGTATTATCGAAGACTGATTAGTATAAAGACTCAAGCATCAAGATGAAGATTAGAGATTCAAGATTCAAGACTCTAGAGAATCAAGATTTCAAGATCTCAAGATAAATGTCTAGTATTTTGTTAAAACTTCATAATAGCACTCTCATCTTTCTTCCAATTTTCTTTTGGGATGGAACCCAATTTCTATCGAAACTAGTGGCTTACAAACCCACGACAAGTAGCTTACAAACCTATGACAAGTGGCTTACAAACCCACGAAAATCAAAATCATTTAAACTACTTTGTACAAGTTCTCGAGTCCTATGGAGGAGCTCTGTAGGAAGGTTCTTGCAATTTCAGTTTGAATAGATTTTTCAAAATGTTTTTAAATCTGTTTTTCAAAATGTTTTAGCTTTCAAAATTATGTTTTCAAAAATGTTTTCAAACTTTGTTTTAGCCTTAAAATATTCCTCCATTCTGATTTTAAAAAGTTCTATTTTTAAAACATCAAAACTTATTCTGATTTTAAATATTACTTATGTAATTGACGGTCTATATCAATTATATATATATTTAAAATAATGTTTTATATTCATTCTCTATCTCAAAATATTGTTTAAACACTTTATTTTGCTTCAGAGAAGTTTCAACTTGATTTAAATCCAAATGCTTTTACAAAACAACATCTCTACAATTTTGAACTGAGGGATGTCGACATATGGGGATACCCCATGTCGACATGGTGATAGTTGGATTCAAAATTCAAATTTCAAAAGAAGTGTCCATTCGTTCAAAAACCTTTCGCCAATGGTTATGACTGTTGAGCATCTATATAAAGGCTTCCAAAATGAAATTTTTAAAAACTACTTTCTTATTTTTCTTCACTCTTTCTTCTCCACCATTCCATATCCATAAAACTTCATATTTTCAAGATCGTGCCATCATTCTGCCAAATTCTCAATAGGAAATCATTTAGATACTCTCTCTATTTGATTCTCCATCATTCTACTAAAGATCAAAGTGCTATTTAGAGTAATAGGATTAATTTGTATTCAAAAAGTCCATAGAGTCAATCCATTCAAAAGGATTGTTATTAAGAAGTATAAGGGTGATCTTGTGTCCCGTAAATCAAGAGAGTTTACCCCAGACTCGGAGATAGGAGGGTTCCTCAAGGCCTTAGAAATTGAGGGTTGTAATTTGGATATTGGCTTATAAAAATCTGTACAAAGATATTGCCTTGGTGCAGGATTGGATGTAGGAGGATTCCGAACCAGTATAAAATCCGATGTGTTCTTTCCTTTTACTTGCTTTACTTTACTATTTGCATTTGTTATATGTTCTGTGATCATTCTGTGTTAGAATTCTGTTTAGATTTGTATTGAAAGTTTTAATTTAGTCATATAGTTCATAAATTCTTTAAAACACTATTCACCCTCCCCCCTCTAGTGTTATTTCCGCCTTAAGATCCTTAATCCGCATCCCCAACAGAAAATAGACATGATGGACAAAGCTGATAAACGGGAATCGATGAGAACTAACTAGAATCAGTTGATATAATTGAAATGAAATGTATATTACACTAATAATTTCCTTAAAACAAATACTCAAATTAAATACATTTATTAAAAATCAAGCATATATCCTAACATACACTAATATATACTTATATACACTTATATATATATATACATATATATAAATATTGTAACTAAAAAAATATAACTTTACACTGTTATAAACATATAGCTTTATATAAAACAAAACACAGAGTATGCAATTAAGTAAATTTATATATAAATACCACATAAAACAACAACTTATAAAACATATATACTGACCAACATATGCACATATATAATCTACTCAAACCAAACTCAAATATAAGTTAGCTAATATTTTATATCTTAAGATCAATCTTTATAATAAAATCAATAATAAATTTTAAAACACATACATATAAAACCTTTGTTTCAGCCGTACAAATAGAAAAAACAAAACAAATATCTGCATATATATAAGCAATGCATACATCATATTTTAAAACCATACTTAACAAAATATTTATTAAACAATGTATATATGTATATATATATATATATATATTGTTTAAAACAAAAAAAACCTATATATAACCAATATTTATAACTAACAGGTTATATAACTTACGGTAGCTAAACATAAACATATATATAAACAACTTTGATTCTATATATACGTACAGTATAAAACTAACAATATGTATACTGTATAATTTAAAACAAACATACTAGTATATAAACAACTTTCAAATTTTGTAAACTGTATAATAGAGGACGCGCGCGCACACACACACACAGATATATATAACTATGAATATATATATACTTAAATTTATACAATCAAAAATAATATATATAAACTATAGTTAGTATAATACCCAGATTATATATAATACAATGCGACCTATATAAAACTGTAAAATAAACATAAGAAGGCAAAGCAGCATACGAGTTCATATATAAGTAAACTTATAAGTAAGATATACATTTTCTAATATATATTAACAAATCTTAACCTGTTATAATACCTGATAGATCTACAGATCCAACCTTATTACAAAAACCAAGTAAACTTACTTATAAAAATTTATATACACATTACAAGTCAAATAAGACTTATATAAATATATATATAACTTGTATGACTCATATCTAAACCCAACAGAATATATATACATATAGGCTAATACATATATATAGATTGAAGCATTATTTAAAATATTAACAAAATATGTCATACTGTAACTTATAAACTAGCATATATATCGTAATACTGACATCTCTATATATATAGTTTCTCACAACATAAATGACCAATACTAACCCATAATAATATATGATATATTATATAATACCTTATATACAAGCAAAGAATTGGAGGGGACGGCAAGGATGGCTGCCCGCACGCACATCAGGGCGGAGGAGGTGGCGAAGTGAAGGGGAATTGAAGTTAGGGTTTTCGGCACAGGATGGTGGTCCGAAGGCTTTGTGGTTCACACGGGTGGTGATGGGTCTTGGCCTCGAAAGGGAAGGTGGAGGCTTTTGCACATGGATGGGCGGAGGTCAGGGTGGATGCACATATCTGACATTGGAAGTAGGAAGAAGTGGAAAGGTGGGTGGAGCGACCGTGGGGAGGTTGAGGTCGGGAAAAACTGCAGGGTCAGGGAGCATAAACGTGGAGTTTGAGATGGATGCGGTTGCTGGTTGTCAACACAGTGGAGAAGGAGGAAAGAGTTTGAATGGCCGGTCTCAGGTTTTGCTCAGAGAAAAATAAAAGTAGAGAAGTGAAATGGTTAGAACCAAGGAAAATGGAAAAGTCATAGTTGAATTCAAGAAATAATAAATTCTAGTGGCTGACAGCTTGCACAATGGGTAATGAATGGACGAAGGAAACAAAAGGACTCAGAAATGAAAGGACTCAAAAACGGATACCGATACGATTAACTATTTTTTTACGGATTCCGCTATGAACCGGACTTCAAAACATAGAAATGAATGTACCGCAGAGATCAGCATGACGAGACGATCAAAACGGTATATAGATATCAGTGGTACGATCATCCTATCAAAATTCGATAATCGGTACCGAAAATACTGCAAATCTGTCGAAAATAAGTTAAACGGAGCAATAGCAGTGCAAATTTAAAGAAACGAAATATGGCGTCTCACTCAAAAGATGATTTACAAATTTATTGTATAAAAATATTTAGGTTTGGAAGACATTTTGATATCATAAATTTTTAACTGATTTAAATTTAAATAAAAATTACACAATAAAAATAAACTTTCATATTATCAGATGAAAATTTACCATTTGCTATGCTAAAATGGACGTATTCCAAACATAAATTTTTATTTCCAAATTCAATCATCTAAAAATTCACAAAATTCAGTTTAATTATGTTATTCAAACCATAAAAATTTATGGGTCGTCACAATTCAAGAGATACATCATTAATGTTTGGTCCTTCCTCTAATTTAAAGAAAGAATTTCTTTCTTACCGAATTTGATTCGATTGACTATGGGTTATGGAGAAGATGGATCATGGGTTAACATATGATTAGCAAATAAATAATAGTGTATTATTAAGTTTATAGAAGTTAGATTGTATTTGAAAATGAAATTTCTTTAAGGTATGTTATTGAAATAACTTTTTTATTGAATAAATAGATAAACACTATCACCATGTGAACATCTAGCCATCATCATGCATTTGTGGAACATACATTTGTGGAAAATGCATCAAAACCTTGGCATATGGTTCACTTGAAGTACCCAAATCATACCCACTATCGCCCCGATAACCTCTTGGCTAATAAAAACATGTTGCATTATATTTACAGTGCTATAAATCAAAATAAATTCTTTTTAGTGATCTATGTTATTAAAACTATCTTATCCTATATGTAAAATACTGATCCATGTCTAATGAATATGACTAATGATTATTGATCACTCTCCCACATTAAAAAACACTTGGTCCATCAATAATGTGTTCATCACATTTGATATAGATTATATGAACATTTTATGATTTGCATTAGATACCTATTTCATAATTTTAGTTCCCTTGAAGATGCCTATAAATATGTCAGGATAATAAGGCTCTAAGAGAATCTAAAGTGCATCGCATATCCTGAAAATTCTTAACTACTAAACCAAAACATGCAAGAATATTCGATCTAATTAAAGGTTATCTTTTCTTTGTTGGCCATAATGTGAGGTCGAAACTTTAAGTGTTAAATGCTGGTAATAGACATAATTTATAGAATAGTTTTGACTATGAGTGCATAAACTACGTTGAAGACTTAATTATGAACTATAAATGAATGATTATGAAAGTGTCTTGTTTTTATTTTTCAAACTATTACATGCTTTTTATATTATTCATACAAAAACACATACAATAAAACCCGAATGGATTATTTCACTGGTAGAACTGGTAAAACAAAAGGTGATGTGTATAATTTTGAAAATTTGGATTAGGGTAAGATTTATATTAAAAGTTTCTTACATTTTTTTTCTCTTAATATGTATTTGTTTCACTATTTATGAAAATTTCCATTGCTATACTTTTAATATGAAATGTATGAATTAGGCTTTGTATTTATTCTTAGTTTGTTAAACGATGCAATGAATAAAGCATTGCACTCAACTAATATATATAAAATGGCTACTAGTTGTTCAAATTTGAAAAAGAACGAAAGTTAGTATAGAAAAGTATACTAAGGTTTATTACAAAAGTGAAGAGTCGTGGAAAAATGGTGCACCAAAAAGAAACTTATTGTACATATGCCACCTCATTGGAATTTCAAATATAAATTTATCTATTTGCATGACTTCTTCGGAAGAAATATTTAAAAAATATGTAGAATAGCTCAAACTGTAAACACTTTGTACATAATGTAATGTAATGCTGTTACAATCATGTTTCCATATTTACAACCTTATTTTTTATTTTATGTTCCTTAAATGGTGGTGATGCTTTTGAATTTAATCTTAAAACCACCTCGTGCATTTATCTTTCTATATTGCCAGTAAATTTGTAAATATGTTTGTAACAAAATAAGAGTTGTGAAAAAATTGAATAAAACTATAATTAGATTGGTCTATGATATATGCTATATATGGAGAGTCAATCCTTATTATTTAACCATGTGTTATTTACTTTTATGCACATACATATATATATATATATATGTACATAAATATATACATGTGTGTGTATTCATATACGTGTGTATACACACACATATATGTATGTGTGCACACATACATTAATATTATATTTGGTTTATATACTTTTGCTTTTCCTATAAACAGGAACGTCATAGTACAATATACTTTTGGTCCTACATTAATCAAATTAAAAAATATACATGATTTTATAAACTTGGATCTAAAATTAATAATAAAATGAACAACTTGGATCCTGCATTAACCGATGTATCGAAGGTTTTAAGGTCCTTATCCAAAAATAATTACACGTATATCCATTTTCATTTTGAAAAATAAAATATAGCGTCATATGATCATCTTGATTGACATAAAAGCACCACTATTGCCTAATGGTTAAGTTAACTGCTGGAATGAGAACTTTAGCCAAACATATGATAAATAGAAAGTGATGAATTACTAAAAAATAGGCATGACCATGTAAGTCATAGTCATTAATTCATTGAGAATAAAAGAGTCAATAAAAGAAATACAAAATCAATTATTTTAAAAAAAATTGAGACACATATATACATTAATCACCATTCTAGGAGCTTTTATGCTTTGAACCAAATATTTTATATCATCCCTTTTACCGTCATAATGCGTTTTGTGAAAGGAAAAGCAGCATACGTAACGGTTTTGGAGACCTGACTAAATTCATGCCTAGTAAATTAAACATTGTTTATAACTTAATTTTGAGACCATATACATATGAGTCAAAAAAAATTCAGTAGTAAAAGAAGTTTCAATCTTAAAGTATTGTTAATAAGATATGAAAATTGAGTTGTTTACGACCAAGAAAATATGCCAAACTTTCATGACTCGTGATCTTATATGGAGATTGAAACTGTCTACTAAAAGCTTTCAACACTTGGCACACAATACCATCAAGCATGGTAATCATAGGGTTTAATGAAATACCTAAAATATTCAAATTTCTTTTCTTTGTAATAATTTTATCATCATAAACAAATAACAATACTCACCCTCCTCTAAAAATTCATATTTATGATGAATATGATATTAAACACATGTCTAACATCAAAATAATTACCACTGGTGAATGCAAAAGATATATAATTTCTCAAACATGCCTAATTGATGGAAAAAATATTTTCTAGGCTTCTTTAACTATAAAAAGGAGATATTACTTATCCAAAAGACTTTAAGATTCCTTGCCTAAACAAAAGAATAGAGTTTGAGTACTATATTCAATAACATATTTAACAGTGACAAGCATCATTGTCCCAGTGGTTAAGCGATACGACTTTGGTATGAGAGGTCACAAGTTCGAAATTTGCATAGCAGGATTCGAACATTTATTGACATGTGATCCCAGTGACATGTTGTATCCAAGTACCATTTCAAAAAAAACATAATTAATAGGCAGTAAGCTAGCTTCGGAAAGTTTAGACCCCATATATTCATGACTTTACACCTCCATAAACCATGGTTGTAAACCCAAGTTAAAGTAATTAACCTCACTCAAGCTGATATTGATCTCACTCAAAGTAATTAACTAACATATTGACCATACAGTAATCAACAATTAGTATGCAAGCTGAATATGCAAACTAAATGTTCAAGAAAAAGTCAAAGCTGAAAGATATTACTCTACCCGTAACCATCTCTATCCTCAATTGACATTTAGTTGTTGCAATAGATTTAAATGCAAAGTGGAGCCCATTTCTAGGTATTTTTGCAATTACTGAAAACGTCTTCGAATGATAATGGTTTGGCAGATCTAGATCCAATTGTTGTTGATTTGAATGGCTCCTTGTGTAACACTAAGTAGCTAAATTAAATTAAATAATGTAAGATAATTAATGGTGTAACGACCCAGATTTTTAGCCATCGGATATTAAGTTATTAACTGGTCTTAATTATTGAAATATTAATTTTGTTGGTCGAATAAATATATTCCCGATGTTTAAAATATCTGAACTTATATGTCTATATATATATTGGAAACTATGTTTAATTTTTAAATTTTAAATGTCTAGATATGGTAGAAAAAATGTATATATATATATATAAACTCCTCCATTAAAAATTAAGATGGAATATCCATAAAAGTATATATAAATATATATATTTATATATATACATATATATACACACATATACATATAAGCTTTATGATAATTAAAAATATACAAGTGTATAAGTAATAAATATATGCCATAAGAATTTATGTATATGGAAATTGTAAAAAGGTAATTAAGTATAAGTATATATACACATATATATATAAAGGTGCATAAGGAAATATAAATATCTATACATAGGTAAACATGTGTGTATCTAATGTATAGATAAATATGTGAATATATATGTATATGTAAATATAAGTATATGAAAATATGTACGAGGATGCATATATGTACGCATGATGACAACAATATTTATATGAATGGTTATATATGTTTATTAGAGTAGTGTGTGTATATAGATGTAAAATTTGAAGAATGTATGTATGTATGTATGTATATATATATATATATGAAAGGATGTATGTATTCAAGAAGACATCATCGTAACAAAAATCAAAATCAAGTCACAGACAACATTAAATAAACATAAAACGGCAAATCACTTATATAAATAAAAATCAAGTCACATGAAATCAACTCAAGTCAAAAACATTTGTTCAAATCAAAATTAAAAGAAAAAAATATTAAAAATCTTGGAATTGTAAAGCCTGTAACAAGCTTCAGCCCTTCCAACTTGCCCTCTCTTCCCATCTATATATACCAATGCTATCTTCACTTTCACATTCTAGCATTTCAAACGAAAGGGGTAAAAAAGAGAAGAAATATATAAGACAGTAAAGAGTGGAAGCAAGAAGATACAAGCAGAGCAGCAGTTCTTCTATTTCCATAAGACAGTGAGTAACACAATCTTGTTGTGTGTGTATAACTATGTTTTTGATTAAATTTTTGATATGTGGAAAATGAATATGAATTGATGTGAACTTGGAATGTATATATGTAAGAATTATGCAACCTGTAACTCAAAGAACCACTAATCTCCTCTTTAGTTTCTCTATTTTGTCAAAAACAAAACATCTTTTAACTTCAAAAATTAACATCTTGTCAAACAATAATTTTAGAGTACAATTCCAAGAGGGAAGTTGTTTATTTTTGAGTTTATATCATTGCAAAATTAGTTTCGTTCGACATCATCGAGTATAGAGGGAAAAAAAGTTAAGATTACAGCAACTAACGCATAAATGATTGAAGTTCGAATATCATATTTTCATAAACAAATTACATGAGTGTGTTCGTTATTAAAAATCATGAATTTTGAAGGGGGTTTGAAGATTTTTAAGTATGTGTGGAGGTAGGAATCGATAGATGAATGGAGGTGGGTTTTTCATCAAATTCTGGCGAGATGTTCAATTTAGTGGTTTGCCGTTTGGCATGGAGGAGGGTGAGAGGAAGGCGCACATGAGAAAAATGGTTCGCCATTTTTCTATTGGGTGGGTTGGTCGGTCAGGTTGATTGTTGGGTTTTAGTAACAATTTAGATGGGTTTCATTTTCAATAGACACAGTGATGAAAGGGGAAGAGGCGAGCATGTGCACGTGGGCGAAATGAGGGAGGAAGCTAGGGCGAAGTCGTGGATGAAGTTCGGTGATGGACGACGGACCAGGGAGAAGTGGCAAGGCGATTTTGTAGCTGCAGTTTTTCGATCAACGGGTGGTACGTGGCTTGTTTCCGAACCTAGGGCTCAAACGTTGCTCCATGTAGATGGACGAAGGAAGGAGGTCATAGGCGATCAAAGTGAATGAATGGCGCTGAGTGGTGGCATCCGGAGTGAGTGTGCACGTGCATACATGCATGCACACTTGTTTCGTCCAGACAAATGAAGAAAAGAAGAAGAACAAGGAAAGGAAAGGTTGGAAAGAAAGGAGAAGGGGGAGAAGAGGATGGGCTAGGTATGGGCCAAATAAAAAGAAAAGAAAAGAGAAAAAGGAAAGAAAAAGGAAAGGAGAAAGAAAAAGGAAAGAGAAAAGGGAAAAAGAAGGACTTATATTTTCTTTTATATGATAATTAGTTATTAAAAACTCTAAATTCTATTGTCACTTAAATCCAAGCCAACATGAATATTTATGCATCTTAACCCTATTACTGTATTATAAATTAGTATTACGGATTTTCGTAATTTAAAGTTCAATGATATTTATAATAAAAATGGAAAATTAATTATATTATTATTTGGCTCAAACTATGTAAATTAAAAATTAGATATTAAATAGAGCGTTTAACTTTATTAACTATAAATAAATTGATTGATGATTTCTTTTGTAATTAATTTTGGATAAAAATATAAAAGGATTCGGTTAATTAAAGTTAATTAAATCCTGATGTGTGAAGTGTTTTGATACTGGTTATTGTTCGTCAATTTAATAACAATCTATACCTTGGCTTAATCCTATTGGATACTTATTTAAATTATTTTTAGATTAAAATGATAATTTTGTTTTATTTGAAATAAACATTTGTAATAATTTACCATATGTGAATATTGTCACCCTAAATATAAATTGTTTATTTTAAAAAAAATTACCCTTTAAAATTTATTGCTTAGATTCGAAGAGACCGAAAATCGAATATCAGTGTTATCCTGAACCACTTCGATTTAATAATCATTTCGAACCTTTACGGTTTGGATTATAGAGTTTAATATACTGAAATTGTATTAATTTAAAAAATTCAACTATTTTAAATAACTAAATATACTTAACATTATTACAATATCGATGGATTTCTATAAAAGTGTTTTGGCTATAATTAGATAAAACTTGTCGTGTTGTACGAGTTACCTTCGTTCAAAAGATTTTCATAACTTAAGTATTTCACATTAAGTGGGTTTACTCACGCTGGTTTCCAGCCTGATTCGGGTGTTACTTTATTGTAATGCTCGGGTCATACCGAGTATTACAGTTTTCAGGTTAGGACGCTTTGGGGCTCAGGAGACGAGATGGATGGCAGAGATGTATTGCACGTATTTGACTATATTTTCGCTATGTATTATACATTGAATAGTCAACATTTAAGGACAAGTTATTATAACTGTCCAGAATTATTGATGATGATTGTACTCTGATAACCTGTATGTATATTAACAATCATAGCTTTCCTTGTATAAATGCTGTTGTTGTATATTATACTTTGTTTCCACTGCGATTGTGAGATTCTGTGTGTGTTTTTTCTGGTTTTCTTTTCTATTTCTATTCTTCTTAAAACTTAACAACCTGGTATTTCCGGCACTCGATTGCTCGGCACTCTATCCAGTGAACGTATTAGTGTCGATTTTTGGGGATTCAAAATCGCCCGGTCATAACACATGGTATCAGAGCTGAAGGTTAAGCGAGAACCTTGGCTCTTGTTGGGATTACTCATTAGAGATAGGATCAGTAGTACTCTAGAATGAGTTGAGTGTAGTACATATAAGTGCGTACTTGTTATTTTCTTATATAATGATTTTAAAAACGATTTTAAAATAATTTTTATATAAGATTATATTTTGATATAAAAGAAATATTTTTTCTGAATTATTATTGTATATCAAGGTGATTGGCTGTAATTATTATAATTAAATAAGATTATAAAATTTAAGTGGTAATATCTATATATCCGAAAAGAAATTTGGGTAATAGTGAATTATGCAAATAAGTTAAGCTGAAAGTAGACTCAAACCAGGATTTAAATTTTGGAAATTTCGAAAGAGTTTTTCAAAATGTTTTGAAATGAAATAAGCTTACCCTGATTATATTTTACATTTATAGGAATAATTTTTTTGAATATTATAGTTTGGTTTCTAAATATGATAATATTGATTATTATCGTAAAATTGGTTGTTGTGTCTTAATAAAGGATGTTTATTATAGAATAAATAATGGTGAAACATTGTGAAATGTTTTAAGGAAGTAAAATTATATAAGCATGACCTATAAATTAAAATGAATTTAAATTGGGAAATTTTGAATCTAAGTCCCGAAAGTTTTGAAATGTATTTCATAGTGTTTGAGAAAATAACAAGTAATGTTCTTAGAATATCTTGGTATGGGGAATTTATTTTGGAAATTCCGAAGAAAAATTGTTTTGGATAGAAACCCAGGTTGGTTTATATTTAGTATTCGGTATGAAAATAGGATATATCTGTTTATGTGATTTCAAAGTTGACTGGAGATAAATAACTGGGTGTTTGAATTCTCAAATCCCCCTGAAATGAGAAGTATAACCCAAAGAAAGGTAAGTTTTTTTAAAACTTATAAATGGGAAGTGATACTAATAAAAATTTAAATTTGGAATGTAAAAGAAAAATAAATAAAAATAAAAATAAAAATAAAACTGTGAAGGTTTAATGAATTGAACGAATTGGGAATTAACTCAAGCCAAGTTAAATAAGTTTTGAAGTTATAGGTTGAATTAGAAATTTCAGGATGAAATTAAAAATTAACTTATGGAAGTTAAATAAATTAAATTGTAAAAAGAAAAGATATGGAATTATTTTTGAACTTAAATTTGAAATGCTAAAAATGAACTTGTCAACCGGAATTGTATAAAGAACTGGGTTGAAAATTTGAAGTTATAGTTGGGAAATCAATATAATTCCGAAAATTATTTGTTTAAAAAGATTTGAACTCTTACTCGAAACCTGAATTAAGACCAAGTAAAAATAATTTAAATGAATACTTCGAAATTTGGGCTCAGAATTGAATTATTTTAAAAACATGGGTTGCTAAATTGAATATTAAAGGTTAATTTGGTTAAGTGATTAAATTGATATTTTGAAAAATCGAATTCGAATTTATATAAATCGGAATAGTTTAGAATTGAGAATGGAATTTGAATTAATTCAAATTGGAATTGAGTTGAATTAATCTGAAATCGAAATGGGAATTGATTTGAATTAGAATGGGAATCGAAGTTAATTCGAATTGAAATCGGGATTGAATCAATTTAAATGGAAATGGAAATTGAAATTGATTTGAATTGGAAGATTGGGAATTGACTTAGTTTAACTTTGAAACTATTTTTAAACGAATTATTTTTATATAAACTGTTTAAAATCTATCTTCGTAAATATTCAGATTATTTGGATTTTCCAAGCTATTTACTATATAAACCATTCTTTTTAGCACCCAAACTATCTAATTATTTTACAACTATTCAAGCTATTTTCTAATTCAAATGGTCAGAGTGCAAATTATTTATATTCAAATATTGAATTTGAAAACAAATTGGGTTGAATTGATGTTATAACCCAAAATGAAACTCGAAGAAAATTCTGATTAGAACCAGTGTCAAGATATTGGGGAAAAAATGATTTTGAAGTGAAATAGTATATTTTGAGAAGATATGGTGATTTTAGAATGAAGATTTAATAGTTACTATAACTGAAACTTACCTCATAAGAAGTGAGAAATGTGACAAATAACTTTGTGAAGAAATCGAACTAGGAAATATTTGATGTGGCATAAATAAGGTTATATATACTAGTTATATATTCAAATTCTCCTATTGAATTTATAACCAGAAAGAAGTGAATTTTTGAAAGATATATATAAGTATGAAGTCGACTCAGAAATTTTTGATCCGAGAATTATTCGAGTGGGAAAGAATAATTTTATATGTATATGAGAATGGAAATGAAATAGTTTTGAAACCCATTGATTTTTAAAGACTTTTGATTTTGGGCAAATAGTCAATTTTGCAAAATTGGGTAAACAAAATTTTGAAAACTATTGATCTTGAGATAGCGATTTTGTATAGATAAAGTTTATATGTGATACATATAAAGAGTATGATTTGAAAGGTACTATATATATTTATAGTATGATATATTCCGAGACAAAAGTATGGAAAGGCACCCCCATGAAAGTCAAAACTTATAATAGGAGAACCACCGGGTGGTTCTTCCTGGGAATCCAAAGGGTGGGTTCAATGAGAATTGGGATCCCAGAGGACGTCCGGACAAATTTCACGAGTTCCTGATGATCATTTGTTGGGATGCGTAAGTCTAGTGGTGCCGATGCCTATAGTTACATGGGATTTGCTGTGATGGCAATGTAACCTTTGTGCAACTGTGATCTATCGCAGTTCCATCGTGTAAGTCGAGTGGTAGTGATTGCCTACAATCTACGTTTGATTTTGCTGGAATAGCGACTTAATATCGTTAGATTGCGATCTATGTGGTTTGGTTCCCTAACGGATTCGGTGGCAGCGATTGGCTACTGTCTACATTGGATTTCACTGGGATAGTGACAAAACCATTGTGTAGCCTGCGATCTATGTGGTAAAGTTTCGTTTGGTAGCGTAATTCATAGGGTAGTGATTGCCTACAGTTACATTGGGTTTTGTTGTGATAGCGATGCAACCTTATGGTAGCTGTGATCTATGGTATTCCCATGGCGTAAGTCGAGAGGTGCGGATGCCTACAGTTTTCTTATGAATTTCGTCGGGATGGCGATGCAATCATCGGGTTAACTGCGATCCATGGTGGTGAAGGGGGCGATACTTTCCATAGAATTTTTGAAAAAGAAATTTTCAAGTATTTTCACTAGGTGTTGAGAACAGGCCTACTAAGTACTTATAGATTTTCAGTCCTAGGCCTGATCAACATATAACTAAATTTCTATGGGAACAAAGATGGACTTGTTAAGGCATCGAGTTATGAAAAGTATTTTTTTTATAAAACTAGCTTGGCAATAATATGTAATTTAAAATGTGTGTACTTTTAAATTGTATAATAAAAGAGCAAGGAATTAAAATGTTTAAAAATGATTTAAATTAACAAAAAACATCAAAATTAAAATTTTCTTTCATTCCTTTTCGAGGAAGAAAAGTTCTAAGGGGGGAAGAATGTAACGATCCGGATTTTTAACCATCGGATATTGGGTTATCAACTCATCTTAGTTATTGAAACACTAATTTCTGTTAGTTGAATAAATAAATTCTCGATGTTTAAAATATCCAAACCTATATATATTGGAAACTATGTTTAATTTTTAAATTTTAAATGTTTGGATATGATAGAAATTATATATATAAAAACTCCACCATTAAAATTAAGATAGAATATCCATAAAAGTATATATAAATAGATATATATATATATACATACACACACATATACATACATACATATATAAGCTTTATGATAAATAAAAATATACAAGTATATAAGTAATATATATATGCCATATGAACTAATGTATATGGAAATTGTAAAAAGGTTATTAAGTATAAGTATATGTATACATATATATAAAGGTTCATAAGGAGATATAAATATCTATACATAGGTAAACATGTGTATATCTAATGTATAAATGAATATGTAAGTGTGTGTGTGTGTGTATGAAAATATATGAAAATATGTATGAGGATAAATATATGTGTGCATGATGACAACAATATTTATATGAATGGTTATATATGTTTATAAGAGAAGTGTGTATACATATAGATGTAAAATTTGGAGAATGTGTGTGTGTGTATGAAAGGATGTATGTATTCAAGAGACATCATCATAACAAAAATCAAAATCAAGTCACGCATAACATTAAGTCAATATAAAATAGAAAATCACTTATATACATCAAAATCAAGTCATCAAATCAAATCAAGTCAAAAACATTTGTTCAAATCAAAATTAAAAGAAAAAATATTAGAAATCTTGGAAATGTAAAGCATGTGACAAGCTTCAACCCTTCCAACTTTCACTCTCTTCCCATCTATATATACCTATGTTATCTTCACTTTCACATTCTAGCATTTTAAATGAAAGAAGAAGAAAAAGATAAGAAATATATAAGACAATAAAGAGTGGAAGCAAGAAGATACAAGCAGAGTAGCAGTTCTTCTATTTCCATAAGACAGTAAGTAACATAATCTTGTTGTGTATATATAACAATGTTTTTGGTTAAATCTTTGATATGTGGAAAATGAATATGAATTGATGTGAACCTGGAATGTATATTTCTAAGAATTATGCAACCTGTAACTCAAAGAACCACTGATCTCCTCTTCAGTTTCTTTGTTTTGTCAAAAACAGAACATCTTTTAACTTCAAAAATTAACATCTTGTCAACCAATTGGTTTTAGAGTATGATTCCAAAAGGGAAGTTGTTTATTTTTGAGTTTATATCATTTTAAAATTTGTTTCGTTCGATGTCATTGAGGACAGAAGGAAAAAAGTTAAGATTACCTTAGCTAATGCATAAATGATTGATTTGAATATCATATTTTCATCAACAAATTACATGAGTGTGTTCGTTACTAAAAATCATGAATTTTAAAAGGGGTTTTGAAGATTTTTAAGAATGTGTGGAAATAGGAATCGATAAACGAATGGAGGTGGGGTTTTTATCAAATTCTGGTGAGATGTTTTATTTGGTGGTTTGCCGTTTGGCATGGAGGAGGGTGAGGGGAAGCGCACACGAGAAAAATGGTTCGCCATTTTTCTATTGGGTGGGATGGTCGGTCGGGGTGATTGTAGGGTTTTAGTGACAGTTTAGTGGGTTTCGTTTTCAATGGATGCGGCGATGAAAGGGGAAGATGCGAGCGTGCGCACATGGGGGAAACGGGGGAGGAGGTTGGGGCGAAGGTGTAGATGAAGTCCGGTGATGGATGGCGGAACGGGGTCGAGTGGCAAGGAAATTTTGTAGCTGCAGTTTTTCGATCAAGGGGTGGTGAGTGGCTCGATTTTGAACCTAGGGTTTGAACGTGGCTCCAGGTAGATGGACGAAGGAAGGAGGTCATGGGCGATCGAAGTGAACGAACAAAGGTGAGTGGTGGCTTCGGAGTGAGTGTGCACGTGCACACGTGCGTGACACTTGTTTCGTTCGGATAAATGAAGAAAAGAGGAAGAACAGGGAAAGGAAAGGAAGCTGGAAAGAAAGGAGAAGGGGGAGAAGAGGATGGGCCGGGTATGGGCCAAAGAAAAAGGAAAGAAAAAAGAAAAAGGAAAGATAAAGGAAAGGAGAAAGAAAAAGGAAAGAGAAAAGGGAATAAAAGGGACTCGTTTTTTCTGTTATATGATAATTAAGTTATTAAAAACTCCAAATTCTATAGTCACTTAAATCCAAACCAACACGAATATTTATGCATCTTAATCCTATTACTGTTTTATAAATTTGTATTACGGATTTCCATAACTTAAAGTTCAATGATATTTATAATAAAAATGGAAAATTAATTATATTATTATTTGGCTTAAACTATGTAAATTAAAAAATTAGATATTAAATAGAGTATTTAACTTTGGTTAACCAAAAATAAATTGATTGAATATTTCTTTTGTAATTAATTTGGATAAAAATATAAAAGGATTCGGTTAATTAAAGTTAATAAGATCCGGACGTGTAAAGTATTTTGATATTGGTTATTGTTCGTTAATTTAATAACAATCTATACCTTGGCTTAATCCTATTGGATATTTATTTAAACTATTTTTGTTATGTTCCATCAAGTGGTCAAATGAGTTAGAATAGTTAGATTAAAATGTAGATTTCGTTTTATTTGAAATAAAAATTTGCATTAATTTACCATATGTGAATATTGTCACCCTAAATAAAAATTGTTTATTTTAAACAATTTACCCTTTAAAACTTATTGCTTAGATTCGAAGAGACCGAAAATCGGATATCAACGTTATCCGGAACCACTTCGATTTAATAATCATTTCGAGCCCGGTTTGATTATAGAGTTTAATATACTAAAATTGGATTAATTTAAAAATTCATCTATTTCAAATAAGTAAATGTACTTAGACATTATTGTAATATCGATGGATTTCTATAAAAGTGTTTTGACTATAATCAGATAAAACTTGTCGTGTTGTACGAGTTACCTTCGTTCAAAAGATTTTCACGCTGGTTTCCAGCCTGACTCGGGTGTTACTTTATTGTAATACTCGGGTCAGACTGAGTATTTCAGTTTCAGGTTAGGATGCTTTCGGGCTTAGGAGACGAGCTGGATGGCAGAGACGTTTTGCACGTATCTGACTATATTTCCGTTGTGTATTACATGCTGCAATGTCAGCATTTGAGGACAAGTTATTATAACTATCTGAATTATTGTTGATGATTGTACTCTGATAACATGTATGTATATTAAAAGTTACAACTTTCCTGGTATAAAATGTTGTTATTGTATATTATATTTTGTTCTAATGTGATTGTGAGATTCTATGTGTGTTGTTTCTGTTTTTAATTTCTATTTCTGTTCTTCTTGAACCCTAACAACCTGGTATTTCCGGCACGCGATTGTTCGGCAACCAATACAGTGGACGTATTAGTGTCGATTTTCGGGGATCGAAAATCACCCAGTCATTACAAATGGATTGAGATTTGTGATTAAATAAGGGGTAGCTGTGTCATGTTAAACAAGTAAACTAAAGAATAAAAAGAGAATAAAAGGTTAGGAAATATGCAAGGGCAAAATAGGAACAAGGCACATCCTTATACCCTAAACCTATAAGGACCCGTGTTTTTAACTATTTTAAAAATTAAATCAAATTTAATTTTGAAGAAAATTGATTAGAAATAAAAAATTAATGTTTTATTCATGTAATTTATTAAATATGAGTTGAATTAAATTTTGAAATAACCAATTTCGAAGATTTAGGCGATAACCAGTAGTGAAATGAAATTTTATATGTTGAATATGTTTGAAATCAATAGTTGAAATTGGATAATAAATGTTGTATTATTTAGATGGAAATAAAATAATCGTTGATAATTGAAATTCATTTGAAACTTTATGATTTATTATTATAATTAATTGAATTTTTAAAATTTATATTGGAAACTGTTTAAATAATTTAATCCTGAATTTAATGTGAATGAAAATGGTGTCAAAAGTTGATTTAAATTCTATTTAAATATGAATGGAGTTAGTAGACTTTTAAAATTGAGTTTAAAAGTCATTAAATTAATTTTGGAAATTTCTTGTTTTAATTAACTTGTAAAGATAGCCTTTTTGGCACTGTCTCGAATTTTGACAAAACTAGTTTCATCGGATCTATAATAGTGTATTATTATAGGATTTCAAGTTTCGTAGCGATCAGACTTATCGTTTGGCCATGCGAGCTTCAAATTCGTGGAAATCAATTTAAGGAATTTAATTACGATAATTTGATTTTGAAATGCTATCTTCTGAATATGATGGAATTGGCTTCCGAAACTAGTTCCATTATGTTCGGGATAGGGGTATGACATATAGAACGTCAGGCAGCAGGCTTCATCCGGAGTTCGAAAATTTCATGGTGAACCGGGTCGGAAAATATCTATAATAGGCCATGAGATATTTCATTTTCTCTTTAATCCTAAAGATAATAAACTTCAGCCGCTTCTCTAAAACAAATTAATAGCCGAAAATTCGCTCTCTTCTTCCCTTGATTTCTCCAAATCCGCTCGTCGAAATCTAATGCCATCAAAAGGGAAGTTGTAGCTCCCATCCTCCTCTACAATCTGAATGGCTAGATCGAGCTGAAAAGTCCCAAGATTGCCAGATTTTTGCTGCATTCATTGTTAGGGTTTATGGGTTTTTGGGTGTTCGTTTGTGCGCCCACGGCAAGCTGGAAGGTCGTGGCCTGGGGGCGACGTCGGAGGCGTGAGCGACGTCGGCGATGGCGTCGGCGATCGATGTTAGAAAAATAGAATGAGGCATACATTCTTGAGCTCAAGCAAGAAGAAATGCGACTAGGTTATAGTACGTATGATGGAAGATAGGTTTTTATTTTATTTTATTTTATTTTTTTGTTAATTTTAATTTAATTACACTGTTATATTAACTGAACAATATCTTTTTCATGCGAGGTCCGATTCGAGCGAAACGAGTTGGGTTGAAATCATATCGTCGTTGTCTATGATATGGAGTGGAAGTGGAATTTATTTGAAGTCAAAATATTTTTAGTTTCAAATAAAGGTGAGTGTTTTAAATTCTCACGGCGTACTAAATATTTTATGTTCGTAAAATTGATACCATGAAGTAATTTAATTTCATTGACTGATATTTGGTAAACTAATTAACATTTAAATTTGTATATGAATTGAACTGATAAGAATTTAAATGGATATTTAAAATTTGAAATTGAAATTAAATTTCCAGTTAGACACCCGATATTGAGAACTAATTAGCTGTTGTGTTATATTGGTTGTTTGGATGTTGATTGTGATGGATGCCTATTGGTTGATATTTTGGATGATTTGGATGTTTACTTATTTTCATATATTCCTATTATCACCCTACATATTTTTGACAGTATATAAACTTTCACTTGATTTATTTTGAATAAAATAAGAAATATGTTGAAATAATATATATACCTATGACATTTATTTTGGGTTGAAATGGTATATATTCATCTCTGAAATTAAAATTAAAATAACTGATCACTTGGCCATAGGATAGAAAATTATATACAGACACCGGATTGGTTAAATTTAAATGGTTTTAAATTCTTAGATTTGATTTTATGCAAATGATTTTGTTTTATAAAAATAAAATTGAACGGAAATATGGAAATTGAATTATTTTCGAACTATAGCTTGAAATGCGAAAATTGAAATTGGTTAAAAGAAACCGTTTAAGGAAATGAATTTGAAAGACTGAAATATAATTGAAATATGATTTGAATTATGGAAATCCAATTTGTTTTAAAGATTGAATTTTATTCGAACTTCGGGATTTGTCTTAAAAAAGGGATTTAAAGTGATATTTCAAATTGAGCTCGAAATTGAATTATTTTTGGAAATTTGAACCTAAGTTCGAACATTTAAGTTTAATTTGAATTAAGTGATTTAAATCAATATTCTAAAATTGAACTCGAATTTTATATAAACTGAAATGGTTTAAGATTGGGAATTGAATTGAAACTTAAACTATTTGAATCGAATCGATGAAATCGAAATTGAAATTAATTTGAATTGAATTCAAAATTGAAACTAATTTCGAAATCAAAATTAATTATAATTTAAATTGAAGTTGGTTTGAATTTAAATTGAAACTGAGTCGATTTGAATTGATTTGAGATTTAAAATGATCTGAATTCAAATATTTGGAATCAAATCAGTTTGAATTTGAAACTAGTTTCAAATAAATTATTTTAATATAAACTGTTTAAAGTCTATCTTTTTAAATATTCAAATTATTTTGATTATCCAAGCTATTTTACTATATAAACCATTTTCAATACTCAAACTATTTTATGTTAAACTATTTTAACCGTTTAAATTATTTAAAACTATTCAAACTATTTTCTAAAATTCAAACTGGTTAAAGTTGGAATTATTTATATTTAAATCATACATTTAAATGTGAATTGGATTTAAAATGAAGTTATAACCTAAATTGTAATTTGAATTGAGTTCTGAAGTAATTATGATATTTTGAAGTAAATATGAGGATGTTGAAACGAATGATATTTTGAAGTGAATATGATATTTTGATATCAAGTATGAATCGTTTTTGAAATGTAAAAGTACCAACTGGTGTGTAAAACAACGTTTGGTTATTAAAAAGATCGGGGTCTCTTATTGGCATACTCTCTGTCAATATTGAAACCACTTTAACAACTGTGTACGCGAAGGAGACTCCGGAATGAAGTGGCTGGATTTGGCGTATGTTTGCTGGATTTAAATAAAGAGAACAATGATGGATAGACCCCGGCACTTGTGCCAATTTGAAATGTCTAAAATAGGACGGTTTGACAGGGCCAAGCGGGCTAGCTACCCCTAGCGGACATCCGTTCTTCGATTTTCTTCTTGGACTTGGTCCATACTATTACTTTTGATATTGGTTTCGATTGGTGCACCTTGATTTTGGGACAACCTTCCTTTGACTCGATATGGGATGGATGTACGTAGGGGGCGGTCGTGGCTACGATGTGTTACCACCATCATTGCGACCCGAACTGATTGTATCCTAACTAGGGCATTGCCTCACGTGCCTTGTCATACTCTTATCTCTGTACGAGACCACTACGATTTTGGTTTAGTGTTGTCGTATCATGGCGCATCCCTATCCCCCAACGTGCTACTGGGGTATTATATGAAAACTATACGAAAATTCTTAAAAACGCGTTAAGGAGGATTAATGTAAAGCCTTAACGCTAAAAAATATATTTATTTTACAGGTTAGACATCAGATATAAATCGTATTCTACTGTATATAAATAATTTGATGGGTCTTTAAAAGATGGAAAATCCCGTAGCATCACTTGAGTTATTGCATGCACATTATAAACTGGATAAGAGATGTAAAACCCAATAAACATCTCTGATGCTATTACACCCCTATTATATATGATAATGATTTGACTCACATAAGGGTATTTTAGTCTTAACTCGAGTGTTTGTCTTTTCATTACGCTCGGGTCAGCCTTGAGTTTTTAACACATTGAAGATATTATTCTGGGGGATGAAGACGAAGATTTGATATATTATTACTACTATTATTTCCTACATCATGTTGTTCTGCTACATCATTCATTTTGTCTCTGTTGTATGTATAACTCTGATAAATGTTCTATAAATTATAATCAACTGTATAGTATATATAGCTTTATGAACTGTTTATTTGATTATTATATTTTGTCATTCCGCTACGAGATTCTGTGTTTGTTTTTTATTTTTTTATTTTTCTTAATTAGCCCCATTGATTATCTATACTCCGGATTGTTTGAGTTGGATATGTGTGGATTATTGTTGATTTAAACTTTTCAAAATATGGGTCGTCATAGTTGGTATCTGTTTGCGCCAAAATTGGTCACAAACCCTAGAAGTAGTGAAAGCACCAGTTTTTGTACACAGATTCACAATATTTCAACACAAACATCAGATCTAGATAAAGTAGAGAATAAAAATGAAGAAACAGTAAAATTAAAATGGAAGAAAGTAAGAAAGAATACAAGGTTTATAGTGGTTCGACAATCTCCGGCCTATGTCCACTTTGAACCAATCCTTTTATTCCTTTTATATTGTAATTACAGTTACAAGATTTTGAATAGTAAAAATGGAAGAGTTTTAGAGCCGAAGAAGATCCTCTTTTAGTTGCCATAGCACTGTTATTTATAGGTGTAGATCCGAAAATATTCACCCCAAAACCTGGAACACCTCTTCTCTTGCGCAAGTGGGCCCTCCAAACAGATCTAGAGCAATTTTGGATCGATGCGTGTTCAATTTATATCGATCCAAAAATGGTCCAATCGGGCTGAAATCGACCGTGGAGGTTCTCGAGTGCATCAGGAAGCTCCTCTGAAAATTTCATAGCACCTGGACCTGTAGATATTGAGTTATGATCGATGCAAGTTGTAGATTTTAAGTTGGCTGACGCGTTCGTATCCATGGATTTCGTATCCATCAATTACTCTATAATTCATACTGATTAGAACTTCACGCACTCTGATCCATATCTTCTGCTCCACCTTGACCGCTTCCTTAGTATTCATCGACACGAATTACAGAGCCTTCGTACCACCACTGCTTTGTGTCCATCCCATTCGCACCGATGACGTGGCTTGGAAACCCAAGGTAGATCCATTTCTGATGCCGAGTTGACTGCTTCCTCATTCAAACACGTTCCCTTCGTATCGATCTGAGATGCCTATTTCACATCAATGATTTGATAGCCCTTTCGTATCCATCCATCACTCACCCTTCGTATCGATCAACTTACGCCTGTTGTCCTGTTTGTATCGATCCCCTGCTTGCTTCTCATGTCCATCGGACCCATTTCTATGCATGCTCTTCATATCCATCCTCTGTGTATGCTCTTCATATGCATTGAATTGCTTCATCTATCATATCAATACGGATCATATCAATATGAACAACATCCATCGATCCAAAGCGATCCACGTCGATTGATACGTACCGTATCGGCACGAACAACATCCATCGACCCAAAGCGATGCATGCCGATCGATACGAACCATATTAATTCGAACAACTTCGATCGACCCAAAGTGACCCATGCCGATCGATACGAACCGTATCGATACGAAGGTATCGACACCAACCATTTCTCACCAACATTGATCCAACCATAACTCGAGCATACGAACTCCGATTGACCTAAAATTTGAAATGTAGCCTTTCTTAGCCTTGTTCATCATTCCCAATCGATCCCGTCTCAATTGGAGCTCGGCCAAATTTTGACGATATCGATCATAGCTTTATTTCCAATGGACCTTCAATCCTGATATCCATCCTTTCCAGCCAATATGTTGATATCCCAGCCTTGACCAAAAGGCGGGATAACAGTATCAAAGCTTTGGTTAAGTGATATCCTTAGCTTTGTGGGGTTTTACTCATTAGAGATAGGGTAGTAATACCGTAGAGTGAGTTGTTTGAGTGCGCGCGTGTGTGTATGAGAGCACGTACTTATTAGTGTTATAAAAGGTTTTATATTGTGTTTACTTGTCCATTGAGTTGTTTATGAATTCTCGTCGGTGCGTGGGATGCCATGTTATCGGTAGAGGTTTCTAAACACTTAAATTAGGAAAGTCGACATAATATTGTTTTAAAATCAGGTAAATGAAATAATTTTACCTAAGTTATATTTTATATATAAATTAATACTTTTGTAAACCTATATGATTATTAACGAATGTTGTTTGTTGGGAGATGATAATATTTAGTTATCATCAATTATTGTTTGAATAAAACTAAAAACGAATACTTTGTAAACTCTATTTCACGAAGCGTTCGATAATTTAATTGAACTGGAATTTAATTACAATAAGAGTTGTTTACAATAACTAAAATGTAAATTAGCGAAATATACTCATAATAAGGTAATGAAATTGTATAAGTATATTTATAATATAGCTTATAAATAGAAAGGATTTAGAAGCTGAGAATTTTAGAATTTAAATCCTGTTGCTTTCAGAATTGTTTAAAAAGCCTTCAAAATTAATATTTTATTATTTGAAAGTGTTTTGACAAGAAATATATTTTGAAAATATTTTTGGAAGAAATAAAAGCATTGAACTTGCTTTAGGCACTGGGGAATAATTCTGGGGATGATTGCAGCATCGTCAGTATTCATTTTCGAGTTCCTAAGTGGGAATTTTTACCAAAAGAAATTTATTTTCGATTAAAACAAGTTATAATTGTGAAAAAAAATTCCAATTATGATTTGATAAATATTTGAAAATAGTTTTTGAACTTATAATTGAAAATAGTACAGATAAGAAATAAGTTTATAACTTATGAATTTGAAGATGAAAGTAAGGCTAAATTTTAAAATGGTTGACCATTTTGTTTAAGCAAACAAAAGAAAATTTGAATTTGAGATATTAAATAAAAGAATTTACCTAAGAAATGTTAAATAAATTGAGTTAGTAAAATGAAGTAAATAAAATGAAGTTTAAGTCAAGAAAGCTTAAATGAAAGTGAATTGTATTTGAAATGAATTAGATAAAATTAATGAAATGAAATTTAAGCGAATAAGTTTGTATAACTTATAGATTTGAGAAATATTAAGCTAAAAACAAATTTTAAATTTGTCGAATGGGAATGATAAGAAAAGAAAATTTTAACTTAAATAAAGTTAAATAAACCGAGTAATGGATTAAATGAAATAAAGTGTAATTTAATAAATATTAAATGAATTGAATTGGATTTGAATCGAACTAGATGAATTAGTAAAGTAAATTAATTCCACTTAAGCTCTAAAATGAATTAACAGAACGAATATGAACTTGAGTTATATACTGAAATGCAATTCGAGTTGTGAAAGAAAATGATGAGAATAAATGGGTGTTAGTAAATAGTGTGAGTAATTGAGTTTGATTTAAATTGGATGTAAATAAATTAATGCCAATGGAATGAGTTTTAATAAATTGAATGTTAATTAATTGAATATGAAATAAGTGAATGTTAAATAAAAAATGTTATACACTTAGTTAATATTCTAAGAAATGTTAAATGAATAATTTGAGTAGTAAAAATAAATACTATTTAGATATGAACTTAAGAGAATGTAAAAAAATAATAAATTAAATCATATCTTTGTAAATTGTTTATGAAATAAAAATAAATTTGCAAAGGATGTTTTAAGATTGAATTGTAGCTTTCTGAGATAATTATAATTTGAATAATATTGTGTAAAAGAAGACACATCTGTATAAAATGATTATAAACTTAAGAAAAGATTAATGAAATAAGTTAATAAAATGAATTATAAGATGAACGTTAACTTAAGAAAAGTTAAATGAAACTGATTGTGATAAAAAGAAAAATTTATTAGTATGAATTTGAGTTATAAAATAAAATTTACTTAAATAAAGTTAATGATATGAATTAATGAGATGAACTAACGAGATGAATCAATAAATTAATATAAACTTAATTTACGAAGTAATAGTAAACATGGGTTGCATTATATAAATGTTTATAATAAACTTTAAATGGTTTATGGAATGGCTTATAAATGATATTGGCATTAAAAAGAATATACTACGTGGTAGTGAAATAAAATTGAACTTAAGCAAGATTAAATGAAATGATTTATAAAATGGTCCATGAATGAATTTAGTATGAAATGTGTTAAACAAAAAGTGAAATAATTGAAATTTGAATAAATTGAATGTAAATACAATGGATGTAAATAAATTGGAAGTAAACCGATTAAATATTAATAAAAATTGGATGTTGATAAGAAATGAAATGTATAAATTAATTATTGACATTGGATTATGTTAATTCATATCGATATGAATTAATTGGATGAATATTACTTGTTGGATGGTTTCTTTTGTCATAAATCATTGTTAAACTGTTTTGGCTGCATATGATTATTATGTTGTGTATTCGTGCTCGTGTTTATGGTTTGGATTTAGAATTCATGTTTGATGGTTCTATTAAACTATGCATGCTTCTATATCTTTTATATGCAACTAATATTCTAAATTGAGTTGAGATAGGTACATACGAAGACCGTTTGGACGTATACGCGGATTTAATTTGCTTTTGCTTGCTTAATATGAGCGAACTTGCTCGTATTAATAATAATAAGGTACATATCTCGGATTACATACTGCAATTTTATATTTTTTCCCTATGGGATGCCTTATCATTGAGATGAGATGTATATTTGTGTCATATATTGTATTGTAAATTTTTCCGATTGAGCTACGCAAAAGAGAGCTGCCGAAGTTTTCCGTAAATCCGGGTGTTAGAAATAATTGGAGATTTTAAAATTTTTATAGCTTGTTTGTAAATAAGTTGTAATTTCCATAAAACCGATATTAGAGTGGCGTCGGGAAGCGTAGTAAAGGTTTTCTAATAGATTTTATGTTTTATAAGTTAATTATTTTGAATAAAATATATCAAATGTTAGACTCCTCACTTAACCCCTTGTCAAGGATGAAAAGTTTTGAGTAGAAGAGAGTGTAACGATCCGTATTTTTAACTATTTTAAAATTATTAAATTTAATATAATTATTGAACAAAACTGGTTAGAAATAAAAATGTAATGTTTTAATCATGTAATTTGTTGAATATGACTTGAATTAAATTTTGAAATAACATATTTAGAGGATTTAGGCGATAACCAGTAGTGAAATGAATTTTTATATATTGAATGTGCTTGAAATCAATAGTTGAAATTGGATAATAAATGTTGTATTATTTAGATGGAAATAAAATAATTATTTATAACTGAAATTCATTTGAAATTTTATGATATATTAATATAATTTATTGGATAATTAAATTATTTAAATTTAATATTGGAAATTATTTAAATAATTGAATCTTGAATTTAACGTGAATGAAAAAGATGTCGAAAGTTGATTTAAATTTTATTTAAATATGAATGGAGTTAGTGGACTTTTAAAATTGAGTTTAAAAGAGATTAAATTGATTTTGGAAATTTCTTGTTTTAATTAACGAGCAAAAATAGCTTTTTGGGGCACTAAAGGATCGGGGGATCGATACTAGTTCAGAAATAAAGTTGTATATTCAAATAGAAGATCGAATAAGATATTTCATACTGTAACGACCCGAAATTTTCACTTCCGAAAACTCAAGATAGTTGGGGAAAGAAGAAAGAGATAGAAGAAGAAGAAGAAGAAGAAGAAGAAACACCACAAAGATTCTCACATTCGCAGCGGATGAAAATATAATATCAAATAATAACAGTTTACAAAAGAATTCTGTATCTGTCAAATACATTTATAGTGCATCAGAGTTACACATATATACAGGCACTGGATATACACAATCATCATGTCTCTGATATACAACAATATAATACAGCAGAAACACTCCATACGTTCTTGCCATCCAACTCGCCTTTTGAGCTCCAGAACGTCCTTACCTGAAAATCTGTAATACTCGGTCTGACCCGAGCATTACATTAAAGTGACACCCGGGTCAGGCTGGAAACCAAAGCGTGAGTAAACCCATCTAACATGGAATACAAAGCATACAACTTATGTAAAACCCAGGGTAACTCGTATCAATTTACAAATTCACAATTGGTTATAGACATCACTTATTTCGCACATCAATTTTCTAAGTACCAAAATTTAGATTAAATTGTCCAATTCACTTAGTTCATTTCATTCCAGCCTATTGATTTCATATACCAATCTATGAAAATTCAAAGTGGTTTCGGGTATTTTCTAATACCCGACCCCGGTCTCTTCGAGTCTCATGTCATCCTAAACCAAGTTATCCAATGAAATACACTTCAAACTTTAAATACAGGATGTCACTTTACACAACAATTCATCATTGATAGATAACCACAATATCCTGTCCGCCCAAACATATGATACTACAAAACATTTCATATCAGAGATATCAACTCATTTAAGGCATCCAATACCGTTCAATCATCCATAAGCAAAGCTTGATCACTTCCAAAATTAATTTAATTAATTCTAATTAAATTACGAACCTCAATCACTTTGATTCCTTCACTTAACATTAATTAATTTCAAGTCAATTAATTAATCATCCCTTAATTATCCATCTTAATTAATCACCCTCGATTAATTATCCTTTAATTACATTCAAGAAATTATCTTAATTAATTACATAAATTAATCATTCTTAACCAAAAACAGTAATTAATCTTTAATTACTACACAAATGAATTAACTATAATTAATTACATTTATCCTTAATTACTTATATTAATTAATTACTTATAAATCACTTATTATTGATTAATTAATCTTAATTAATCAACCTTTAATTACATCATTAATTATGTAAATTAATGATTGCTAATTACATTTTCAATTATCCTAATCTAAATTAATTCCATTAAGTAATTAATTATTAATTGAACCACAAATATTAATCACTCTTGATTAATCTCAACCTGTAATTAACTACCCTTTTATTTACTTTATTAAATAAATTAATTACTCCTTAATTAATTATCTTAATTAATCTCTTGATTTAAAATGCACTTTAACATTCAAGTTGTTTAAAACAATTTAAATTTAAAAACTTCTTTCCATTTTAAATCTGGAATATATATTTAAATCTGAATCCAGATTAAACTTAGATTTAAAACCTTCTTACATTTTAAATTATTTTTAAAATTCAAACCATTAAAACATTTTAAAGTAGTTAAAACAATTTAAATCTTAAAACTTTATTTGTTTAAAAACTGAGATTCATTAACTTGAATTCCAGATTTTACTTTGATTCAAAACTTGTTTTAAATCTCTACTTTACAATTTAACTTCAATTTTTGAAATTTCATTTTGAAATTTTTAGAAAAAACAGAACATGTTTTCTCTTTAAAAACTGTAACAGATATTAACCCGAGGCACCATCATTTTGCTTCGAGTCCAAGACCAAACTCTCCTGGGAAAATCACCCAAATACTTCGAGTCAAGCAACAATTAACTCGAGAACCAACCAAAACAAAAGTCACCGGATCATCAGTGCATAGTGCACATGCATGGTGCCGTTGATCATCTCTGGCCACCACCATTGATCTTCTCAGATCGGTTAACACCCAACTACTCAATTTATTTTATTTATATTTTAGAATCCCAAATTATACTTATCCAATCATAATACATCACAATTTAATTCCCAAATTAATCTTTCACAATATATAAATTAAATGCATCATCAATTATGAAAATAATTTCTATATTGTGAGGAATCCAGTTGGATCCCTCCAACCTGTTTCTCTGCATCCACAGATGTGAGCACAACAATAAATATCGATCAAATCTGATAATAATTATCACATACAACTAAACAACCAATCAACAATTTAAATATTAACTATTTAAATTAAATGGTACCCAGATGTGAGTGAGATTAACCCATCTTGAATTTCGACAAGCTTTTTAAATTTTAAATTAAATCGAACCGTTCAGTTTAATCCAATATTTTCGTTTGCTCCAAACGTCTCCGGATCTGCTGCAGTGTGTAGATCGTGTCGCTGCGATTTCGGTGCTTCTTGTTTCGTCGAAATGTGACAAAGTATGCACAAGATATGAATTTATAAAGTTTGTATAACATTTTAAAACAAATTTTCTTTTTTTTATATTACCATCAGCCGTAGGATTTTCATGCAAGAACCAAATCGCGCAACTTCTTCCCCCTCACGCTCGCGTTCCAGTATCTCACCAAACCCATAGCCGCCATCTAGGGTTCACAACCGCTTCGTCTCTGGTCGGCTGGAGAACGATCGAGCACCACCACTTCGTAGCCCTTCGTCAACTCCACCTCCACCCAAAGTTTCAACGAGCTCGGCCTCCCTTTGACACCGGAAATCATGCACGAGAACCTCCCAAACGCGGCCCAAAAACCCCCCTCTGGTCGACGATAGTCAATCTCCACCGTCCACTTCGTAGAGCTCAATAAGCTCTACGAATTCTAGTTGAAATTTTTCGATAAAAGATGATGGATTAGAAGAAAAACAAGAGGAAACAAGGAGAAGTATCGGCCATTAATAGTATAAGTGGAGGCCAGAAAGAAGAATAGGGTTCGGCCATAAACGTGTTGATATATACGTTTATATAATTATCATTTTATTAATATTCTCAAATTTTACAAGCTTTTCGAAAAACTCCGAATCAGACATGCCGCCAGGCGTTTATAAGGTTTTAGCTGCGTTCCGAACACAATGGAACGTGTTTTGGAGGCTAATTGATCGTATGTGGAAGTTAGCTTTTTAAATCGATTTAAAATATTAAATTATCGATTTTAATTTCAATGCGTTTCTCACCCGTACGAGCAAACGGTAAATCGAAACGCTACTAAATTTGAAATCTGATAATAACTAACAATTACGAATCAAATGGAACTGGTTTCGTCGAATTCCGAGACTGCGCCTCAGAAGGCTATTTTTAAATATCGATTTAAACGATATATTTTCAAAACTGAACAAATCACCTTTAAATTAAATTTCAACCATTCTATTATCTTCAGTATCATTATTATAAATTTTATAAGCCTTCAAATTATTTTTAACAGGCTTAAAACTGAATATTCAATAATTGACCCAAATTCAAATTATTAAATTCAATAAATTTAATCGCCAAATTCAAACTGATATTTGAAATCCAAATTAAACTATCTTGCATATATTTAAAATTAATTAAATATTCCAATTTCAAATGCCTAAAAATTTTGGGTCATCACAATCCTCCCCCCTTAAAAGAATTTCGTCCCCGAAATTGCTAGTTAAAAAGAAAGGTCCAATATCCATTTAATTTTTCCCAAAACCAAACAATTCCAAACAATTCTCAAAACAAACTTTTTATTAAAGACGCACTGTCTCTTTTTCTAGCTTTTCTAGACTTATCCTTAAGTCCTAATAATATTATTTACTTAACAATTCAAATTTAAATTTAAATCCAAATTTAAATTATCAAATCTTTCTCAAAAAAATTCGAACTCTCTAAATTTTTGAAATTTTTTTCCAGCATCTCCATTGCGCGGCTAGCTCGGTACAACTACAAAATGCCTCTACGGGCCCCCAAATTTCAAAAGAAAACAAAAAGCCCAGTGGCTAGATCAAAAACCCAATCAAATTTCATACAGAAATTCAAATACATACCTTTGCTAAGCAAATTTCAATTTATCCTCTGAAATCAAAAATCCCAAATTCACTTTCCTAATCTTTTAGTTCCAACTAAACAAATAGTTTCAATTTCCATTTTCAAAATTCCTTATTTCATTTCCAATTTGAAATTGTTTTGTCGCTAACAAAAAATTTTCCAAAAATTTCTAACTCCTAAAATTTTCGAAAATTTTTGGGAGTTAGTCTCCTTTGTACGGAGGAGCTTTTGCAATTTGACAAGAGATATAAATATACATACATCGACCCACACAGTCGGAAAAACAAAAACAGTTCATATTTCCTATTTTTATTGCGTATGCTTACCTTATTTAGCATTTTTAAGCAAGCGGCTTATTATTTTAGCAATTAGCGCGCCCAAATCCAGCTGAACGGCTTCCCGGTACCTGTACTTACTCAATTCAAACATGTAAGTACTGAATGTACGAAATTTATTAACATTTTACTTACTTTCAATAGCTAAACACATGCATTTCATAAGCAACGTGCACCAAACACCTTCCATGAGCAATTTATATGATTTCAAAACTAATTCAATTGCTTTCAACCAATTCATATGTCATTCCGTTCAATTTTAATGGTTTACACTTCAATTCTTACATTCAATTTATTTTTAACCCAAACAAGCTCATATTCAATTCAATTGATCTTAAAATCAATTTATTCAATCTTTATCAACTCATAGAAATTTAATTACCTTCGTTTACGTCAAACGACAATTCATTCTATGCAATTTGATGATATCCATGTGAATAAATAATTACTTAAGTTTTATAACCAATTTAAATTGATTTCGACTCAATTTATATTCAATTCCTTCCACTTTAATTCATTCACAACCATTTTATTTAGCTCGACACATTCCATGCTTGTATACTACTAACCATTCCCAAATTAATTCAACCCAAGCTTTTATTTAATGGTCTACCCTTCCTACTTGAAGTCGAGCTTCTATAAATTTTAAACTTATGTTAATTTACTTTAATTTAGTCCAACTTCAAAACTTAAGCTCGCTTCATTTGCAAAACAAATTTTCCTTTTCAATTTAACTTGGTTCTATTTCAATCAAATCTCATTTCAATCAACCAATTTATTTTATTAGTTATTATAAATTTAATTTCCAAATTCAATTCATTCACAACTCATTTAACTAAATACAAGGCCATTTTCAATTTATTTCTACCTTCTTGAATTTAATTTGCAATTCAAACCATTTCTATTTCAATCCAACTTCCTTTTTATTCGACAATATTCCAATTGTATTCAATTTACTCACAATTCAAGTCAAATTTAATTTATAACTTAAGTTTTCATTTCCAAACTCCTTTAATAACTCCCAATTCAACTTCTATTTAACCAATTTAAATCTTATTAACATACTCACTTAACTAATTTATTTAGCTAACTAGCTTACTCCTTTATTTTAAAATTTTAGAAATACTTTTAAATTCACACAATACTATTAGAATAGCTTTTTATAAAAATACTTCTTATAACTCGATGTCTCAACCAGTCCATCCTTGTTCTCACAGAAATTTGGTCATACGTTGATCAGGCGTAGGGCTAAAAATCTATAAGTACTTGGTAAATCCGTTTTCAACACCCAGTGAAAATACTTGGAAAAATAATTTTATTGAAAATATAGAAAACAACTTTTGAAAATAGAGGAAATATCTTTGGTGAGAATGTTTTGGAAATCATCACCCCCATCCATGGTCGTGGTTACATCCTGAGTTACGTTGCCATCACAGCAAAAGTCCATGTAACTGTAGGCACTCTGCGCCCCTCGATTACGCCATGGAACCCACAACAGATCGTAGTTACATTCCAGGTTTACGTTGCCATCGCAGCAAAAGTCCATGTAACTATAGGCATCAGATCCCTCGATTTTCGCTGTCAAAATGAAACTTCTCCACTCCCACATAGGTCGCAGTCTACCGATGTAAAATCAAACGTAGACTGTTGGCTCTCAGCAGCACACACGACTTTCGCTATGGTCTGCAGTAGATCGCAGTGACATCGAGTTACACTGTCATCACAGTATAACCCAAATGCCTCTGTAGGCATCAGTGCCCTCGACTTTCGCTACACACTACTCATAATCCTCAGGAACTAGTTTTCTCCAGACTCCTCACAGGATTAACTTTAAAACCCACCTTAGGGTTCAAGGCAGTACTAACCTATGACACTCCTGAGAAGTTCATTTCAAGGGAGCGCCTTTTTCCCCAGAGACATTTTCAAAACACTTTATACTATACACATATAGTATCATCCAAATCATACACCTAGTATGAATCTCAAGTAAATCTCCTTTATCAAAATCGATTATCCCAAAATTGATAATTCTCAATCTAGGCTTTCCAAATCCAATATTGATTTTACCGAAAAATCAAAAGCCTTTCCAAATTCAAAGGATCCAAAAACCTTTTCCTCCAAAACCATTCTCATAAGATCATTTTCATATATATATAGATATATATAACTTTAAAAATCTTCAGATCACTTCAAACTTGTATAAAACCCTTTTTACACTTCCAATATTTTCAAAAAATCCTTTCCTTCTGGCAATAGATTCAACAAGGGGAGATTTATCTTATGTAACAAAGATATATAACTTTGTTTATGCCAAATCAAATATTCAAATTTGATTACTCTATAGATCACCTACCAAATTACTTACTTCCAAAAGTAAGTTATTACCATAGAAATATTAAATTTCCATATTACCTCATCATATATTTCAAAAAATATACCTTTCATTTAAAAAAACTTTTTCACACTTCTTAACCACAAATTCCCACTATCAATTTTATTCAAACCCATACGATGTACACATATCATCCGTATGCTATACCAATCGGATCGCTCACTCGATCACACAATTTCACTTTCGAACTAGTATCGTCCACCCGACTTCCTAGTGCAGACTCAGATCTGGTTTCTTGATCAGAAACCGTCATTCTCCTTGCATAGCCATAACTATGATAGAGAATATCCAGAATCATTCAACAATCCATATCCAGGTTCGCCGTCGAAAATCGAGTGAAAAATCCCAACTCGGATCGATAAACTATCTCGAAATTATGTGCTCGAATCTGGATCAAATCACTATGCGAATAGAATAATATACGTACATCCACGTATCTATCCTCATTGATTTGTTAGCCAAAACAATTCCCTTTCTATTCATATTCACTTTAATTTTCATTCACTTATTTACAATTGCTTCAATCCCATTTGGATTATCACTTTAATTCTTATCTCAATTGGGTAATTTAATCAATAACAGTTTGAACTCCGACCAATTTATATTTAGAAAATAGCTTAGAATTTTTAGAAATAGATAAATAATTGAAAAATAATTAATAGTTTGTGAAATAGCTGTAAAATAGTTAAGTAATTGTAAAATAGTTGGAAAATAGTTAAATAGTTTTGAGAAATTTTAGATAATTGCAAAATAGTTGTAAAATAGTAATTAATTTGTAAAATAGTTGAAAAATAGCAATTAGTTTATAAACAGTTGAAAAAAAAAGTTAAACAGTTTCAAAAATAATTGTAAAACAAGTATAAGATAATTTTAGGTTTAAAAAGAAAAGTTGTATAGTACATAGTTGGGAAAAATCGATTTATATTAAAACAATTTATTTTGAAAATAGCCCAGGGTCAACTGTTTAATTTCCAACTTCTATTGCCAAACATTTCGGTTTAAATTTCCAATTTATAAGTCACACTTACCCAAATTTTTACTTCCCGAAAACATTTCATTTTGCTTACTCATTAATACACATTTTATTATTAAACACAACAATCAAGTAAACCAATTCATTATTATGTTATTTTGAAAACTCTTTTCCAAATTCTATTTTTAACCTATTTCAAGATTCATATAATAATTCAAATCAACACAATATTAAAACAATTTATTCACTAACAAATACGCGCTCATATCTATTAATACGCTCAAACTCATTCTAGAGTACAACGGACTCTATTTAATGAGTAATCCCCACCAGAGCCAAGGTTCTCGCTTAACCTTTCAGCTCTGATACCAACTGTAACGACCCGAAATTTTCACTTTCGAAAACTCCAGATAGTTTGGGAAAGAAGCAAGAGATAGAAGAAGAAGAAACACCACAAAGATTCTCTCATTCACAGCAGATGAAAACATAATATCAAATAATAACAGTTTACAAAAGAATTCTGTATTTGTCAAATACATTTATAATATATCAAAGTTACACATATATACAGACACCGGATGTACACAATCATCATGTCTCTGATATACAACAATATAATATAGCGGAAACACTCCATACGTTCTTGCTATCCAGCTCGCCTCCTGAGCTCCAGAATGCCCTTACCTGAAAATCTGTAATACTCGGTCTGACCCGAGCATTACATCAAAGTAACACCCGGGTCAGGCTGGAAACCAGCGTGAGTAAACCCACCTAACATAGAATACAAAGCATAAAACTTATATAAAACATGGGGTAACTCGTATCAATTTACAAATTCACAATTGGTTATAGACATCACTTATTTCACACATCAATTTTCTAAGTACCAAAATTTAGATTAAATAGTCTAATTCACTTAAATCATTTCATTCCAGCCTATTGATTTCACATATCAGTCTATAAAAATTCGAAGTGATTTCAGGTATTTTCTAATACCCGACCCCGGTCTCTTCGAGTGTCATGTCATCCTAACCCAAGTTATCTAATGAAATACACTTCAAACTTTAAATACAGGATGTCACTTTACATAACAATTCATCATTGATAGATAACCACAATATCTTGTCCGCCCAAACATATGATACTACAAAACATTTCATATCAGAGGTACCAACTCATTCAAGGCACCCAATACCATTCAGTCATCCATAAGAAAAGCTTGATCACTTCCAAAGTTAATTTAATTAATTCTAATTGAATTACTAACCTCAGTCACTTAGATTCCTTCGCTTAACATTAACTAATTTCAAGTCAATTAATTAATCATCCCTTAATTATCCATCTTAAATAATCACCCTCGATTAATTATCCTTCAATTACATTCAAGAAATTAACTTTAATTAATTACATAAATTAATTATTCTTAACTAAAAACAGTAATTAATCTTTAATTACTGCACAAATTAATTAACTATAATTAATTACATTTATCCTTAATTACTTATATTAATCAATTACTCATAAATCAATTATTATCGATTAATTAATCTTAATTAATCCCTTTAATTACATCATTAATTATATAAATTAGTGATTGCTAATTACATTTTCAATTATCCTAATCTAAATTAATTCCATTAAGTAATTAATCATTAATTAAACCACAAATATTAATCACTCTTGATTAATCTCAACATGTAATTAACTGCCCTTTTATTTACTTTATTAAATAAATTAATTACTCCTTAATTAATTATCTTAATTAGTCTCTTGATTAATTACACAAAGTAATTATACCCAAATTACTTCTATTAATAAATCATCGTTCAGCTAATTACACCCAGTAATTATTAATTAATTACTTCCCTAAGTAATTTTATTTTATTAATTACATTAAGCATTACCCATCAAACCCCCAATGATTTTTCTAAATTAATTAAACTTAATTAATTAACTTAAACCTTAATTAATTAATTCAAACCCTTGATTACTAAATTAATTAACCCAAATCATTAATTGATTGAATTAATTAATTATCCATTTTAATTACACTACTAATTTAATGAATCACAAATCATTAAGCCCTTATTAACTTTAAAATGAAAATATTTTCTTATTTATGATTTAAGTTTAAACAATTTAAAACCCTTTAAATTCTCATGTTAAGGAAATACTCATTTTATAAAAGAAGTTTAAAGGAATTTAAAACCAAATTCATTTTTAAATTCAAATCAATTTAAAATGCACTTTAACATTCAAGTTGTTTAAAACAATTTAAATTTAAAAACTTCTTTCCATTTTAAAACTGGAATACATATTTAAATCTGATTCCATATTAAACTTAGATTTAAAACCTTCTTACATTTTAAATTCATTTTTAAAATTCAAACCATTAAAACATTTTAAAGTAGTTAAAACAATTTAAATCTTAAAACTTTATTTGTTTAAAAACCGAGATTCACTAACTTGAATTCCAGATTTAACTTTGATTTAAAACTTGTTTTAAATCTCTACTTTACAATTTAACTTTAGTTTTTAAAATTTCATTTTAAACATTTTAGAAAAAACAGAACAAGTTTTCTCTTTAAAAACCTGTAACAAATATTAACCCGAGACACCATCATTTTGCTTCGAGTCCAAGACCAAACTTTCCCGGGCAAATCACCCAAATACTTCGAGTCAAGCAACAATTAACTCGAGAACCAACCAAAACCAAAGTCACCAGATCATCAGTGCACTTGCACGGTGTCGTTGATCATCTCTGGCCACCACCATTGATCTTCTTAGATCGGTTAATACCCAACCACCTAATTTATTTTATTTATATTTTAGAATCCCAAATTATACTTATCCAATCACAACACAATACAATTTAATTCCCAAATTAATCTTTCACAATATATAAATAAAATGCATCATCAATTATGAAAATAATTTCTATATTGTGAGGAATCCAGTTGGAACCCTCCAACCTGTTTCCCTACATCCACAGATGTTAGCACAACAATAAATATCGATCAAATTTGATAATAATTATCACATGCAACTAAACAATCAATCAATAATTTAAATATTAACTATTTAAATTAAATGGTACCCAGATGTGAGTAAGATTAACTCACGTTGAGTTTCGACGAGCGTTTTAATTTTTAAATTAAATCGAACCGTTCGATTTAATCCAAATTTTCGCTTGTTCCAAACGTCACCGGATCTGCTGCAGCGCATAGATCGCGTCGCTGCGATTTTGGCGCTTCTTGTTTCGTCGAAATCTAACAAAGTATGCATATGATATTTATTTATAAAGTTTGTATAACATTTTAAAACAATTTTTTTTTAATATTACCATCAGCCGTAGGATTTTCACGCAAGAACCAATTCGCACAACTTCTTTCCCCTCACGCTCGCGTTCCAGTATCTCACCAAACCCATAGCCGCCATCTAGGGTTCACAACCGCTCCGGCTTCGGTCGACCGGAGAACGATCGAGCACCACCACTTCGTAGTCCTTTGTCAACTCCACCTCCACTCAAAGTATCAACGAGCTCGGCCTCCCTTTGACACCGAAAATCATACATGAGAACCTCCCAAACGCGGCCCAACCCCCCCTCTGGTCGGCGATAGTCGATCTCCACCGTCCACTTCGTAGAGCTCGACGAGCTCTACGATATTCTTTTGTAATTTTTCGATAAAAGTTGATGGATTAGAAGAAAAACAAGAGGAAATAAGGAGAAGTATAGGCCATTAATAGTATAAGTGGCGGCCGAGAAAGAAGAATAGGGTTCGGCTCTAAACGTGTTGATATATACGTTTATATAATTATTATTTCATTAATATTCTCAAATTTTACAAGCTTTTCGAATGAACTCCGAATCAGACATGCCGCCAGACGTTTACAAGGTTTTACACGCGCTCCGAACACAATGGAACGTGTTTCGGAGGCTAATTTGATCGTATGTGGAAGTTAGCTTTTTAAATTGATTTAAAATATTAAATTATCGATTTTAATTTCAACGCTTTTCTCACCCGTACGAGCAAACGGTAAATCGAAACGCTATGAAATTTGAAATCCGATAATAACTAACTATTATGGATCCAATGGAACTAGTTTCGTCAAATTTCGAGACCGTGCCTCGGATGGCTATTTTAAATATCGATTTAAACGATACATTTTCAAAACTAAACAAATCACCTTTAAATTAAATTTCATCCATTCTATTATCTTCAGTATCATCATTATAAATTTTATAAGACTTCAAATTATTTTTAACAGGCTTAAAACTGAAGATTCAATAATTTACCCAAATTCAAATTATTAAATTCAATAAATTTAATCGCCAAATTCAAAATGATATTTGTAATCCAAATTAAATTATCGTGCAAATATTTAAAATTAATTAAATATTCCAATTTCAAATGCCTAAAAATTTGGGGTCGTCACACATACAGATGATTTTTGTATATTATATGAAATAAGTTTAAAGATAAATGTTTTGGCAAACTTTTGTTTTAAGTAATTTCGAGGACGAAATTCTTTTAAGTAGGGGAGAATGTAACGACCCAGAATTTGATCATTTTAAAATATACTATTTAAAGTGATTTAAATATAAACTATGTAATGTTATATGATTCAAACAATATTAGATAGGATTTGGAAAGAGAATCATACACAAAAATAGTAACATTTGCCTATATCGACAAAAGTGACAAAATGCTGATTGTAGAAAAGTAAGTTTCAATGGTTAAATAATTATTTTTAATTAATTTATGAGTGTTTATATTTTTATATAGCAATATACAAATTTATTTTTAAATTTGGTTTACATAAATAAATAATTTAACTAAAACATCAAAATGTAAACGTAAAACATTTTGTCGAAAATCAATGTATTATCGATTAAAAGTTGTCGCAATGTTGTCACTCCTTTATTTTCTTATATAGAAACATATATTCAAATAGTATATGTATTAATTAATTCATTAATCAAGTTTACTTTTACTAAACATACTTAGAAAATTCTCGAATATAATTAACAAAAAGTAAGCATAAAAAGACAAAAAAAGTATAAAAGTCAAAAAGTAAAATATCAAATCAAACAAACATAATTATTACTTTCTTTACTCAATATTTAAGTGAAAATGAAATAAAGTATTGATTTGAAATGTGATGTTAAGTGTTGAGAAAAAATAAGGTTGCTTAAGAAGTAAGGTTATTTTGGTAATTTGGTAAAAGGATTTTGGTAACTTAACATTTTTTCTATAAATATTAACCACTTCCTCACTTTTTTTTACACCATTCTACCTAATTCTTCCTCCTTGAAGCTCTCTTTAATGGCTTCTTCTTCTCTTTTAAACTTACTAATTTTTTCAAAATCATATGAAATCAACTTCAAACACAACCAAACTTTACCAAAGTCTTAGAATACCATTAAAATATGGTTCAGCATCTAAGAATGGAAGAAATGATGGAGGAGAGGTTGGAACCCATGGAGGCCGAACCATTTGGAAGGAAGAAAGCAAGTTCGGAAAGCTCCGGAGCAAGAAAAAGAGAAGGAAGTGCCGCCAATTTCATTCCAATAAGCTAGGAACAAATTCAAGGTGCTGCGGATGCTTTGCCGAATTTTCCAAAGTTGGTTGAAGTTGAAAACAATAGTGAAGTATTGGATTAAATGAAGTATTGGATTAAATAAATGTTGGTAGGAAGTTAATCGATTTGGTTAAAGGTAAGTACTCGTATTTAAAGTTACTAATTTCTAAAAATATTTCAATTTAATAGCATGAAAAGTTTAGTGTATGTTGGATGATTTAATAGATGATAACTTGGTTGAAATTATGGTTGATTATATGTTTGTGATATGGATGATAACCTGGTTTGATAAATGATAAGAAAAATGGTTAGTAAGCATAGTTAATTTAATAAGAATTTAAATCCATATAAATATGTGTATGGAAATTATTTAGCCTCTTAATGAAATCAAAATATCTAAGAAGATTGAAAACGATATAATACTATAATATGAAATGAAATGGAAAATGGATTTGAAATATGAAAAATATTGTTTATGAGTTTAAAATGATTTAGAAATATTTTATAAAAATTTAAAAGTGTTTCCATGAAGTTGAAAAGAAATTGAAAATTTAGTCAAAAATAGACGCGTCGCGTAACAGTAGTTCGCGTGCCATAAAAGTCAAACGAGTGTAAAAGTTGGAATACAGCTTGGAATTCTTCGAGATAAGAATTTTCCAAACTATTATATCCATACTTTGCAACAAAGAAAGAAAATTGAGATTTCGGTGAGTAGATTTTAGGATATGAGTAAAACAAGTTTTTAGAAAAATCGTGGTTTTGCATTCGAAATCCAAAACTGGATTGCTTTTGAAATGATGTTTTAAAATTGTTTAAAAATATGAAATAAATCTTATAAATCTTTTAAAATATTTTAAAAGTGATTTAAGTAATAAAAAAATAGATTTTCAAATAATAAAAAGTCGTTTTAATCAATATAGCTTTAAAAATCACTTTCCGTATTTTTCCAAATCTTTTTCAAAAGTTCTTAAATGATTAATAGAGTATTCTAAGGGTGATCTGAAGGATTTAGGGAATGGTTAAATAAATGAATGGTGTTTTAAATAATGAATTGGAAGTTTTATAAGTCATTTCTAAAATGGAAAGGAATATGCGAAAACAACTAGTACATTTGTATCGTTTGTGAGATCTAAACGGTAAAATAAGGTGTGTAACTAAGGTTAGAAATGGAGAAACCAACGCCATAAACTTACCTTGCCTTTATTTTATCCTTTAGACGGAGGGTGGAACAGATTGAAAGGAAAGTCTAGATGCTCTAAAAGATCATAATTAAGTATTTGTCCAAGATAAAAGAAAATAAACAAATTCTTTGAATTTATTATAAATGGTTTATATATAAGATTTATAATATTGATACTTTTTACATAAAAGTAATGGAATTATAAACAAGTTTTATAAGTGTTAAAATGAAGTTATAAATGAAAGATTATAAGTAAATAAGATTTAATGAAGTGGAATTTTACAAACTTTGTTATATAAATATTAGAATTGGTTTTATACTCAATTTTTTTAATGTATTTGTAATTATAATTAGAAATGAATTTATAACGGACTTTTTAAATAATGTGATTAAAAAAGAATAAATTGGTAAATAAAGAAATTTATAAGTAAATAAATGGGATTTTGACACAAAAATGAGATAAACGGGAAGTTTGTTAATAAAGAGAATTTACAAATGGAAGTTTTTATAAAATAGAAATGTGAATTATAAACACTGTTCTATAAATGTGAAATCAATTTAATTTGCTAAGCTAAATATGGATTTTTATAAAAGGAATTATATTCACGATTTTGGATAGTGAATAATCCTTTAAATTAAATGTGTAGAAGTAATGAATTTGGTATGGGAATTATATTCATGATTTTGGACAGTGAATAATCCTTTAAATTAAATTTGTAGAAGTAATGAATTTGGTATGGGAGTTATATTCACAATTTTGGACAGTGAATAATCCTTTAAATAAAATGAATGTTTTGAAAAGTGATATTATAAAATGGAGTTCAAATGGTATGAAAATAAAATGATTTGTAAATTTACTTATATTAAAAAAGGTATATGAAATTGTTTGCACATATCCAATAAGTGAAATGGTTTTGAATATTATCTTTTTAGAGATAATTTGAATTAAATGATTTGGAAAAGCGATCTATAAATAATTAATAAAATCAGGCCCAGTGATTACTTAAGTGCTAGATTTTGTTTGTTACTTTGATAGTTAAATAACCGACTATAAAATTTGGCCATTTTAGTTTCTCAACTTGATGTAGAAACTAATTAGTCTTACATTTAGTACGTAACTGGCTGTGTATGCTTGATTATCGTTTGTGTTAAGAATGTTGATTCAAGTAGTGCGGAGTGATTACTCCTATCTACCGAGCTTCCTTCTTGGCCGAAGGATAGCAATTTGAAAGTTTGAAATGTGATAAGTCTGCGAGACTTGGTTTTCGTATGAGGTTGAGAAACGCTTTTGCGTTGTTGGTGCGAAGAGACCGGGATGAGATTTATCTAAAAACTAATTCGGACAAATATATTGCGATGATTGTGCAGGTTGGTCGATGATACTGATATTTTGGATTTTTATAGTGAAGGACAGCTTGTTGATCATTTGGGGTTAAAATCCCAATACACATATAGTAGCAGTAGTCTCTTCGTTATGAAATATCCAAAGCAAGGACTATTCGCTACTAATCCTAGGGATTTCTTGATAGGATTTGGTAGGAAAGTGCCTTCGGTTTGTCCTATTTCTGGACAACTTGTATGGATGAGTATCTAACATTGCATTTCTATGATTACGTACATTGGTTTTTACAAATGTACATCATGTGGTGGCGGAGAAGGCAACTTCTCTTAGCTTAACACCCTTCTTGAGACGTACAAACTCAATGGTTGTATTTTTATGGAAGGTAATTAGCAGTCAACGGAAATGGAAATGTGGCATTCAAAGATGATGTAATGTGTGATTTGTGATATGTGATATGTGAAGGGTAATCGATCCCTCTTTGGCCTCACTCCTTGGAAATTGACTGAAATAGGGATAGAAACAGCAAGGCTAAAATGGGTCGCTTCTATTAGGAGATGTCATCACTCTTCTAGATATATCTTTACACACTATGATGTTGTGTATCTGATTTTTGTTGTGAATGCTTGTGGCCACGGATTTTAGGTCGGTAATGACCGGAGTGGCGACATATTCGGTACTATCCATAGAAGGGGTAGACCGGTCTTGTGTTGGTTTAGGCGCCCAGTATTTGGATCCTAGGTACATCTCTCTAGAGGTGTACCGAATTTTCGAAAAGGTAATCCCTTTACCTAGTCATTTGTATGGAAATCCAAAATTCAATACGTGCCCGCCATTTTCTATTGTAGAAAGCCATGTATTACAAGGTGTATGTTGGAATTTAATAATGTAACAATTTTAGCTATTTTTATATTATTTTTGTGCAATAGACACTATTATAATAAAAGAGGATTTGATATGAAAGGTTTTGGTTATTGTAAGGTAAAAACCTTATCGGTATTTATTTGCAACTCGGTCTTACGAGATACCTTTTTTTTTATAAAGGAAGTTTTTGATAACTTAATAAATTCAGTTGAGGTGTGTTTTCTCACGCTGGTTTACCAGACTGATCGGGGAGTTCTTACCTTTCAATGCTCGATTCAGATCGAGTATATTTACAGGTTTAGATTTGGTGCTTTTGGAGCTTCAGCAGGCAAGCTGGAGATCTTCATATCGTATGCACATATCTGTTTATTATTCCGCTGCATTACTTTGCATTGTTTTTGTTGTAAATTATCTGCATTTGTGAGAACAGGTTATTATAACTATCCAAGCTGATGATTATTTATTATGTACTCTGATATTGATTTATGTGAATTGCAGTTTCTCTTTGAAAAGATTATTTATCTGTATTATATGTTATTCCCTTGCGATGTGAGGTTCTGCATTGTTTTGATTTTACTTCTCTCTCTTCGTCTTTTTTTCTCTTCTTCTTTCTTCTCCATATCTTCTCACCCTCTCTTTTCTTTCTCATGATTATCTGTAATCGTTGCACTTTGGTTTAGACATGTGTAGTATATTGTCGAATTCAGAGGGTGCTGAGTGCGGGTCGTCACACTAACCACAAACCCTCATCGATGTTCATCGTCAAGAATCGAGTGATATATCCTTTTTCGCACCAGTGTAAACAACTCAAAGTTCCAAACTCGAATCTTCGATCAAAATTTATGTGATGAAATGATCTACGTATAATATATGTACTTATTAACTTTCAGAAACTTTCATAAAAACTTTATCTTAAGTTTCAACATTTTATAAAGGTTCTTCATTATATAATCCCTTTAATTATTTATTTTCATATATTTGTATTAAAGGAAATATTCTAAAGAGAGGTTTTTAGGCTTAGGAAAAAAGTTGGAGAAAAATTTAGTTTCAAGGACAAGAAGTTTGCTTTTTATCTTGAAAGACAATTTTTAGTGTAAATCACAAAATGATATTTGCAACTATCATTTTTCCTTTTACGCTATAAAGTGTCCTTCAGACTAAAAACCAAACTTGATATTTTCGAGACTAAATTTTTTTGCAACTTATTCCTTGTGTCTATTTTCGTGCTGTAAAGAAATCATTTTTCACTCAAAAAATGATTTATCTGGATTATAATTTTTTTCCCATAATCTTTTAACTCAGTATATTTCCTTTAACACTAATATTATTTATGAATCATATCGTAAAACTATTACTTAAGTTTATTTCATCTTATAACTTACGCAAATCAATCACTTTAAAAATTTAAGTCCAAATTCTTAATTAATGCTAGAATTCATTAATAAAACATTTTCCAGTTATAATTACCTTTTTGAGGGGTCATTATTTTACGTAATAGTTCATGACTTAAATCTATATTTGTATGATATATCTTTAATCCGAAGAGTATACACAAATCCCAAATTTCAAATTGATTTTACTTCAATCCATCTGTCTAACAAATTTAGACTTTGTTGTAATTTTTTATTATCTCAGATTCATAAGTTATAAAACTTATTTCTTATTTAATACTATTATTACTTTTCTAGCTTTGAATTTTTTTTAAAACCACCCGTATTTAAATACTCATACTCTTAACTATTAAATCTTTTTTTTCTTTATAAATCAGATGTATAAATTATCCTTATCATATTTCATTTACTCAAAGTATTTCACAATCTTTTATCAAAAGTATTTATAAATTTCTTAGCTCTGAGTTAGGTATGATCCGTAATTTTCGACTATCCAAAATCGTCAAAAATTCCGCTTTATTTTAGCAATTATCGATCCTAATATATCTTTAGTTTACACACTTTTATAAAGATTACTAATTAATGATTCACGTTATTTCTTCAACTTAAGAAAATTAAATAGATCGAATAATTCCAAAACAAACTGAGGGATTGGGTACTACCAATAGTATCATATATCCTCTTAACAAGAAGAGTCATATTAAAGAGAAGTGCTTACCATCCGAACATATCACTTGCCAATTTTTAGTTTATTTTCAAGTTAATCGAATTAGTTATCATAAAATACCTCCTTTTATTTGAAATAATACCATTTTCAAAATCCTTTAGAGATTACTTTATAAACCTATTTTTATAAAATCATTTTATCTTATATTAATTAACTTCATTTAAATTACCACAATTCTTTTAATTGAATTTAAATTCTCATTTCTTTTATTTTATTTTTCCTTTTACATAATCATTTTCTATTACTTACCTTATATTATTTTTATATTATATGTCCATTTCATAAATATATCTTATTATCAAACACCTTATAGTCAAATCGTGAAAGTTAATTCACAAAGGAATTTGTACATAAACTTTTAAATCAAACAATTGATCAATTTATGATAGTAACTTAACATTATCATTTCTTAATTTATTATTTTGGAATAAGTATTAAAGGTCTTAATTACCTTATTAGATATCTTACTTATTGATTATCTTTATGAAACATCTTATGTCAAACAATGAAAATCTAATCCCAAGATGTTCATATTTAAATTTCACTAATCCTGATTTCTAACTATACAACTTTTCAAAATATATACTTTATATTCGAAATATAATCTTAGGTAAAATTATTTCATTTACTAATTTTTCAAAATCAGTGCGTCGGTTTGCCTGGTTTAAATATTTAGAAACCCTCATCGATAACGATGATCAGGCGCATCGATCAGAATCCATAAATCACTCAACAGATAAATCAACACAAAACAATTTATTAGTCACTAACAAATACGCACTTATATATAATACACTCGAACTCATTCTAGTGTTCTAATCCTATCTCTAATGAGTCGCCCATCTTAGGGTATTACTAACCCTATCTCTGATGAGTCATTACCCCACCTAAGCAAGGTTCTCGCTTAACCTTCAGCTTTGATACCAAATGTAATGATCTAGGCTTTGCAACCATCGACAGTGGATAAACTCCACCATAACTCACATTGGTACCTCACACTTTACTTTTATGACTAGCCTCTCGACTATAAGCCTAACTAACAAACCAGCCCCTCGATACTCGATCTCAGAGACATGTAGGAGTAAGTGTCATCCGTTCGCTACCCAACAAGATGCGAGAACTCCTTATTATGTACGAACCTCACTAAGCAAAGCGGATAATAGAATATGTCAATATGATGATGAAGATATCTAGCTCTCCTCTGGAAACTCCAACCGTCTTCAACTAAACCTAAAACTACTCAGATCTGACCCGAGTATTAAAAATACCTAGATCAGGGTTGATAAACCAGCGTGAGATACTCGGAATTTAAAATGACTATGTTATCAAAACCTTTGAAAAGAAGGGTATCTCATAAGACCACGCCCACACATAAACATGGACGGATTTTTACCTTATGATAACCAAAACACTTTATACCAAAATACACTTGACATTGTTTTTAATGACATTATTTTGAAAACACCTTTCAAATTAACTTATTCAAATGAGGTATCAATAGCCGGACTAAGTCCAAAAGAATCTATCCGGACCAGGTCAATGCAATAAATCAAATGGAGTATATGATACCAAAAGGGGTAGCTAAAATGTTTGCAAGTCATTACAGCTATTTTGGGACTACAATCAAAACCGTAAATCTCATATTGGGATTGGATTTCCAACATGATAGGAAACTAGTGGCCTTTTTCTCCAATCCACGCATAACAAACATAGTTCCTGCAGTGCCATAATCATTTTTCTCAAACTAGTCACTTGGAACTGTACTTGCTATACTGCCATTGATAACTGGTAGTTCCCTGCTTTTCTTAAGCTAACCACTTTATCAAAATGGGTAATAAATGCCTTGAGGGATGTTTTCCCCCAAAGGGCCCAACGTATTGGACACCACCAAACATACTCACTTATTCTGAATTTGTGTCTGACCGCATAGTATCCCATATCATCTTCGGGGATGTGAGGCTAGTGAGGCTATGCTCAATTTCTTAAAAGCCACACTTGTCATATGAAACCACGCTTTAATCATAACATATTCCATTTTGAATGCCACGTTGTCATTCCACGTAACATGACTGATTTCTAGAAAAGTACAACTTCCTGAGCTCGTATTCTCAGGAAATGGCGTTAAGCTAAAATAAGTTGCCATCTATGCCACCAACTGATATACATTTATAGAAACCACTCAAATGTGATATAGAATACAATGTCAGACAAACATCCATACAAGTTTGTTCTAGGACTGAATGAAATCGAATGCACTTTCCTCGACTATTACTAGGCGAGAATCCTTTACAATCCGAAAAAAGTCTCCATAACGAGGAGACCACTGTTATAAATAACTCTATAATGGGAGCGACCCAGAGCATGTCAACAAGCCATGCTATGAAGATCCTTGGTTTTTAATAATCATCGTCTTCAACATGTCTTCACTTTCGAACGTATACATTGGTTCGAAGTGGTTTTTGGATAGGGATCGCCTAAATCGGACCCTGGTTCCTTCGAAGCCAATCATCGCTTTGAAAGAGGTTAAGTTCATACATGGGTATCAATCATCAATTAATTACTTCATCTTTTATAAAATATATTTCTTAGATATATTCTTTTCAATTTATTCCATTTTCTTTTCAAGAGTATATAGAATCATTAAGCCTCATTTATCTAATCATTTGGTTTATTTGAACCGTTCTTACATCTTGGAACAATTCCGAGTCATTATCTCTTTTACTTAGAAAAACCTTTCCAAATCATTCACTAAATCTTAATCAAAGATTTCTTTCTTAACTTCAAATCATGTTCTTGCAGATCGAAGATTTTCATAACAGAATACTGATGCCACCTAAGATACGGTAAATTTCACCGTCAGGGACTAATGGCAAGTAATCCTACATCATGAAGATCTTTGTCTTCAATTTGTTTTATTTAAAAATTAGTTTGAAGGGGTTTTCGGATAAGAATCACCCAAATCCGATCCCGGTTTTTTGGATAGAAATCACCTAAATCCGATCTCGGTTCCTTCATGCTAATCATCGATAAAAAGATGTTAAGTTCATATGGGGTTTCAAAAATTAGTATGAAGTGATTTTCGGATAGAAATCACCCAAATCTGATCCCGGTTCTTCGGATAGGAATCACCCAAATTCGATCACGGTTCCTTCTTGCTAATCATCGATAGAAAGATGTTAAGTGGTTAGTTAACATTTCAAGAATTTGTTTCTTTTATTTTGGAAAAGGTTAAATATGATTTTTTAGAGCATCCAGTCTTTCCTTTCGATCTATTCCACCCTCGCTTAAAAAGAGAAAACATAGACTGGGTAAATTCAGGGCACCGGTTGCTCCATCCCTAACCTTAGTTAAACACCTTGTTTTATCTTTCCAAATCTCACAAGTGGGACAAATGTACTAGTCGTTCCGCATACTCAGTTATTAGCTTTATTTTGGAACTAATTATAAGATTCCAAATTATCCTTTAAACTCTTAATTTTCCTTTTTCAAAACATTAATAATTGATTCTAGGAAAAAATGTTAAGTTTAAAACTTCTTTTAAAAAGTCGTAGAAATGGCAGCAGAAAAGTGCTGCGGAAAGTGTTTTATAAACTTATTTGATTTAAACAACTTTTTTAATATTTGAAATTCCTATTTCCCATCCCAAATCTATTTTAAACCATTTTTATAAAATTTATTTCATATTTTTAATCATTTGAAAATAACATTTATAAAGAAATCCCTTTTTGGATCCGAATTGCAAAACTACGATGTATTTAGAAAATAATTTTGGATATATTTCAAAATCTACTTGATGATCATGATTTCCTTTCTTTGTTGAAAAACTATTGTCATTATGGACCAAAGAAATTCTATTTCAAAGAAATTGGACTTATAAATCATTTTCTACATTAGTTTGAAGTTAAGCGATGAGCTCTATTTTGACCAATTTTGTAAATTGCTTCAGAACTTGTCTGAAACACTTTAAATTTGTTTTAAACGATATTTAAACTATTTTAACTTTTTTTGAAACAATATTTTCATCATTTCAAACTCATTTTTCATTTCATTTCATGTTATAATATTGTATTATTATAATATCATTTTCAATCTTTTTAGATATTTTAGAATCATTAAGAGGTTAAATAATTTCCATACACACATTTGTATGGATATAATTCTCATTTAATTAACTATGGTTAATTACTAATCATTTATCTTATCATTTATCAAACAAGTTATCGACCACAGAAACAATCATATAATCAACCAATTTTGCGTCCATGTTATCAAACATTCAAATAATTTATTTAAGAATTTTAGTGGACATATTAAAATAGTTATAAGGATGTTTTAACTTTAACTAAACATTGAGTACTCACCTTTAACCAAATTATTCACTTCCCACCAACATTCATATCATCCAACACTTCGCTATTTTTTTCAAATTCAACCAACTTTGAAAAATTCGGCAAAGCTAAAACAGTACTTCAAACTTTCTCCTACATCCTTGGAGTGAAACGGGCAGCACTTCTTTTTCTTTTTCTTGCACCGGACCTTTCTAACTTGCTCCTCCCTCCTCTATAGGTTCGGCCTATTCCACCCCTTCCTCCATTATTTCTTAACTTCTTAGATGATAAACCATATTTTAATAATGATATAAGAATTTTGGCAAAGTTTGGTGGTGTTCGAAGTTGATTTGATATGATTTTAAGAAATGTTAGTAAGGAAAGAGAAGAGAAGAAGCCATTAGAGAGTGAAAAAAAACTTGAAAAAGGAAGAAGAAGATGTGTAAAAGAAAGTGAAGAAGTGGGTTGGTATTTATAGAAAAAAGTTTAGAATAAAATATTATTATGTAAAATGACCAAAATACCATTTACTTACTTTTTAAGCAAGCTTATTTTTTTGAATATTTAACATCACATTTCAAATCATTACTCTATGTCATTTTCAGTTAAAAAATAAGTAAGAAATATAATAATATGTTTGGTTTGATTTGATGTTTACTTTTTTCTTTGAAATGATGTTTGTCTTTTGTGCTTACTTTTTCTCAATTATATTCTAGAATTTTCTAAGTATGTTTAGTAAAAGTAAACTTGATTAGTTAACTAATTAACACTTATACTATTAATCGTTAAAATGTTGATTTTCGACAAAAAAAATTACGGTCACATTTTGACGTTTTAGTTAAACTATTTATTTATGTAAACAAAATTTAAAATAAATTTGTATAATGTTATATAAAAATATAAACACTTATAAATAAGTCAAGATAATTTATTTAACCATTGAAACTTACTTTTTTGAGATCAGCATTTTGTCACTTTTGTCGATATAGTAACAGTTATTATTTTTGTGTATGCTTCTCTTTTCAAATCCTATCTAATATTATTTGAATCATATAACCATACTTAATTTATATTTAAAATCACTTTAAATAGTATATTTTAAAGTGGTCAGATTTTTGGTCTTACATTCTCCCCTACTTAAAAGAATTCCGTCTTCGAAATTATCCAAAACAAAAGTTTGCCCAAAACATTTATCTTCAAACTTAATTCTGTATAATATAAGATCATCCGTATGAAATATCTTATTCGATCTTCTATTCGAGTACACAACTTTATTTCCGAACTAGTATCGATCCCCCGATCCTCTAGTATTGAAACTTTGCTTTTCTTGCATAGTTCTCAACTATGATAGAAAACTAAAGTTCCTAACTGTAATGACCCAAAAGTTGACCACTTCAAAATATACTATTTAAAATGTTTTTAAATATAAAATATGTAATGTTATATGATTCAAACCATATTGGATAGGATTTGAAAAGAGAATCATACACAAAAATAGTAACATTTGTCTATATCGACAAAAGTGACAAAATGCTAATTTTAGAAAAGTTAGTTTCAAAGGTTAAATAAATTTTTTAATTAATTTATAAGCATTTATACTTTTAATAGAAATACAAAAATTTATTTTTAAATTTGGTTTACATAAATAAATAGTTTAACTAAAACGTCAAAATGTGAACGTAAAACATTTTGTCGAAAATCAACGTTTTGTCGAGTAAAAGTTGTCACAACATTGTCGCTCCTTTATTTTCTTATATAGGAACATATATTCAAATAGTATAATTATTAATTAATTCAATAATCAAATTTACTTTTACTGAACATACTTAGAAAATTCTAGAACACAATTAACAAAAAGTAAGCCTAAAAAGATAAAAAAGTACAAAAGTCAAAAGTAAAACATCAAATCAAACAAACATAATTATTAATTTCTTTACTTAATATTTAAGTGAAAATGATATAAATTAATAAGTTGAAATGTGATGTTAAGTGTTGAAAAAAATAAGGTTGCTTAAAAAGTAAATAGGGTTATTTTGGTAATTTGGTATAGGGATATTTTGATAACTTGCCACTTCATTTTCTTTATAAATACCAGCCACTTTCTCACTTTTTCACACCATTTCTACCTTCTTCTTCCTCCATGAAGCTCTCTTTAATGGTGTCTTCTTCTCTCTTTTCCTTACTAACTTTTTCAAAATCATATCAAATTAACTCCAAACACAACCAAACTTTGCCAAATATCTTAGAATACCATTAAAATATGGTTTAGCATCTAAGAATGGAAGAAATGATAGAGGGGAGATTAGAACCCATGGAGGCCGAACCATTTGGAAGGTAAAGCAAGTTCGGGAAGCTCCGGAGTAAGGAAAAGAAAAGGAAGTGCCGCCGATTTCATTCCAATGAGCTAGGACCAAATTCAAGGTGTTGCGGAAGCTCTGTCGAATTTTCTAAAGTTGGTTGAAGTTGAAAATAATAGTGATGTGTTGGATCAAATGAATGTTGGTAGGAAGTTAATCGATTTGGTTAAAGGTGAGTACTCATATTAAAGTTACTAATTTCTAAAAATATTTCAAGTTAACAACATGAAAAGTTTAGTATATGTTGGATGATTTAATGGATGATAACTTTATTGATATTATGGTTGATTATATGTTTGTGATATGGATGATAACTTGGTTTGACAAATGATAAGAAAAATGGCTAGTAAGCATAGTTAATTTAATAAGAATTTAAATCCATTTATAAATGATAGAAAATGGGTTTAGTGTTGTCGTATCACGGCGCATCCCTATCCCTCGACGCGCTACTGGGGCGTTATATGTAAACTGTACAACAATGCTTAAAAATGCGTTAGAGGGGATTAATGTAAAGCCTTAATGCTAAGAAAAATATTTATTTTACTGATTAGACATTACATATATAGCGTACTCTATTATATACAAGTAATTTGATGGGTCCTTAAGAGATGGAAAATCTGGTAACATCTCTTGAGTTATTGCACGTACGTTATATACTGGATTAGAGATGTAAAACCGTGTAAACATCTCCGATTCTATTACGCTCCTTTTATATGTGATATTTATTTGACTCACATAAAGGTATTTTAGTCCTGACTCGAGTGTTTTGTCTTTTCATTATGCTCGAGTCAGCGCTGAGTTTTTAGCGCATCGAAGATATTTTTCCAGAGGATGAAGACGAAGATTTGGTATATTATAACTATTATTATTTCATGCATTATGTTGTTCTGCTGCATCATTTATTTTGTCTTTGTTGTATGTATAAATCTAATGAATGCTGTATGAATTATAATCAAATGTATAGTATAAACAGCTTCATAAACTGTTTATTTGATTTTTATATTTTGTCATTCCACTGCGAGATTCTATGTTTGTTTTCTTCTTTTCTTATTTTTCTTAATTAACCCCATTGATTATATGTGTTTCGAATTGTTTGAGTTGGACATGTGGGGATTATCGTCGATTTAAACTTTCTAAAATATGGGTCGTCACAAAACCCTTAACCCCTTAACACTCACGTTCACTTTATTCACAAATCAAAAATACAAGCTAAGGTCGGCCACCATTAGCAAGCTCAAGAGAAGATAAAAGCTAGGATTTCAAGAGGGAGAATCAAACCACTTAATCAAGAACAAATATCACATCTTTAATCAAAAAACTAAGGCGAATAATAACTACATCTCAAGTTTTAATGGTTTTCGATTTTTAATACAAAATCCGAATTATTTGCAAATGTTTTTCCATGTTTTGGATGATAATGTATATCTATATGTTGTATGATTTATGCTAATTCACATAGAGTTTATGATATGTTTTGATATGAAAACCCTATTTAATGACATCCAAATGACTTGTGATTTTAGATATAGATCAGAAATGATGTTTTAGAGATGGGTTTCAATTTTCATAATTTTCTGAATTAATGTGGAATTTATATGAATTTTCCAGTGAAGAAAATGTATTTTGGGTTTAAAATTAACTACGGCCTAATTATATTGGCTCAGGATCTAAAATTTATATGTGTCTGAAAATATATTAAAAATGGTTTTTTTGGAATTTTATAGAATTTTCCTAAGTGTTTTAATGGATATATAAAATTGTTTAAGGTATGAGACTTAAATGTTTTATATATTTATAAAAAAAGAAGGGGTATTCTGTAAATAATTCAAATTGCATTTCTGAAAACCAGCAGTACTTTTAGACAAGAAAATTTTGCAACCAATCATTGTTTGACAAACAAGGCAGGTAAGGTACAAAGGATTAATTTGAAAAGTCAAATCAACATGTTTTTTCCCGTTTCAATGCTTTCAGCACCAAGCTTCTGACTCCTTACCTCCGCCTCCGACTCCATCAAAACCAATGCATATGGTATCAGATACCTAGTACGTAGTTTATTGGATATAGGTAAAAGGTACTAAGTCATAACCAAAGGTTCCGAATGGATCGAAGCGTGCTTTGTTTTAAATTGAAAATGCGCATACTTTTCCTTTCAATGGAAGTGCTTTCGACTTGGTTGGCTTTCGGCTGAGTCAAATATTTCAAAGGAAAGGTTTCAAATGGGTTGCACCTTTTGTTTTAAATGAATGCTTTTGAAGGGGTCGAAACCCCTGACTGCCGCTTTTTACCTTTCGATTCTGATTGGTTTCAAAAGGTTTACCTTATTTTTTAAAAAACCAAGCCGCTTCTCCAATGCTTTGAAGGGATGATTTCAACACCATCACTTCTTTACTTAAGAATGCTTTCGAAAGGGATGCTTTCAATTTAAATGTCTTAATGACCCTTTTGCTCTATAAAAATTAGAACCCAAACTATTTCGAAAGAGATAGTTTTAATGGTTGCAAAAGGTGTTTCCAGATGTTATAAATTGAACCCAAATGCTTTTTGAAAGGCTTGATGTTTTAATACTTCCAAAAGGTCTTATAGAAAGCTTTCTAAGGGTGGTTCCCGAACGGTCTAAAATGAAACGTTTTCCAATAGTTTCAAAAGGCAATGTTTAAGTGTTTTAAAGAAAGGATGTATAAGGCTTTAAAGCTTTCGAAGGAGAGGTTTTCTGATGCTTTTGAATGGATAAATACGAATGGTTTCGAAATGTATGTTTTGGTCTTCGCTTAAGGTTTTACTTGTATTGAAAGGGATATTTTCAAAGGTTTCAAAAGATGTACTTTCGAAAGTTTAAACGTTTTCATCAACAAGGTTTATATAAAGAATATATAACATGGAAAGGTAATTTGAGTAAAGCTACATATAAATAATTTCCTTGTTTAAAGAATGATTTAAAGGTTTAAATCAATTTGAAAGAAAATGTTATCAATGAAAATTTTATGGGTAGATGACCCTAAGTAAAACGACTCAGATGTTAGAATACTAGATGGGACAGGTATGGGGTCGTGCCCTATAATTTAGCTAGTATCCCTTAGATAAAACAGGACAAAACTCCAGTGTGCAGGGCTTTGTCACAGGTAAGACTAAAATTATGTTACATACAGAAAGGAATCTAAAAAGGGAAAGATAGGTTATTGGTGAGCCCGCAAAACCACTAGGACCAGTTAAACTTGGAGAAATAAGTAAGGACAGACCGTCCAAGGGGAGTATCTAAAAGATATTAGATTTTCGTATTTTCTGGTTGGCCCGAGTCAGCCAAGGGTTAGTAGTTAGCCAAACAAAACTATAGTGTATAGACAGATAGTCCATTTGATAAGTGATATGTACATATACATGATATTGCTTTTCAGATTTAATCGGTTTTGGTTGCAGCATTATAATTTGCAAAAGCTATGTTTTAAAAGGATATCAGTGAGGGGAAGCCCATTCTGCTAAGTGGTGTGGTCTCACTTAATATCAAATAACCGAGATGTATAGTATTATTCACACCAGGCTTTATGTCTGACTTGAAGTTTATGTTTTCCCTTAAACTCTCAGGTGCTCAAAAATTGATTTGATTAGGCTGAGGGTTGAGGTTTACAGGTTTTATAGGATTGGCGAATAAAGCTTCCGGTAACGAGAAGGTGGCTAACGAATAGCAATTAGGAGCCGTTGCTTATTTTTAATGTATTTCTGCTGTATTTTTATTAAGTCAGTTATGACTATATAGTAGTTTGGTCAATTAAGGGGCATCATCATATGTCCTTCTTTGTGTATTTATGTAATAACTATATTTTATCTGAACCTGGGAAAGCGATGGGATTATATAATTTGAATGTGAAACATGTGTCTTGAAATGTAATTAGCAAAACGTTCTTTTATTGAAATCTGTGATTTTGTTTCATATTCAAGTGCTTCTGTTATTATGGATACCATCAACATAGCTGTAATTAGTCGCCAAAATTTAATACTATGGATGACTGCGGCATCTGTGTGCCTAGCTTTGGGCCTTTAGATTGGGAATATTACACCTTGGAGGCCGCTTTCCTCGATGTCATAACCTAAGTCCACCATAAGGCCTGAGAAGCCGCTCATGTTGTGGATCCGTGCTCGTCTTAGGATATGGTTGCTGGATTTGAATTGGGTTAATGATTAAGGGAGATGAATGTTTAAGGTTTGGATAAGAAGCAAGAAAAAGGACAACGGTTAACAAATGTTCTTTTGTACGAACCGGTAGAAAAGGATAAGCGAAGCTGTTGAATTCTAGAATCCACATAGAGGGCTTGAGAGTCAAGAAAACCAAACTCAGTACTTATAATTTAGCATACATAGTAAATGATTTTTTATGCATTTCATGATAGGATTTGTAGTTAATGATGACTGCTGATTTATGCTTATGAAGTTCTCATATATGTTAAGTTGATATGTTCATGATGCTGCAAGTTAGTACTGAAATAACCTGTATGTGGATATTAGATGCATCTAACTTTATGCTAATTTAGAGAGTTTTAACCATGGTTCAAGAACTCTGTTTCGGTCTCGTTCATTTGAAAATTTATTAGTTTCGGACGATTTTGGAAATTTCAGAGGTTTCGGTTTTGGTTTCGATCCCGATTTCTATTTTCAAGAATTTGTTAATCAAAATATAATGATGATCGATGTAAATAAAGTATAGAATATTGTAGAACCCAGTACACTTATACTTGATTAAACAAACTTTAACTATAATTACACTAAATTAAATTATTCTAGCAAAAATTAAACGAAATAAAATAGCCAAATGCAATATATCTCTTTGAATCAGCCTTAACCAAATAAAATTAAGTGATATTTAGTTAGTTCATTTCAAAGCCCAAGCCCTACTTTAATTTCGATCACCCTATTTCCCCAGCTCTATTTCCCTTCAGCCTTAACTTACAAGACCATCTCAATTCATGTCTTTACCTTCAGCCCTCACACATCTTCCTCTTCCTTTATCGTCGATGTTTTCCCCTCCATCATAAACTGATGTTTCCCCTTCGGCCCTAAATCAACGTCTTTCCCTAAAACCCTAAATCGACCACGACAACATGCTTTGAAATCGACGACTACGGCTGTTGTTATGAAACCGACGACAATGATGCCCGTCCGATTTTGCATCTCAAATCTCGATTGGTATTTTACTTATTCTTTTTTTGATTTTTTTAAACTGTAAATCAGCGAGACCGGATTTTAACCTTATTCGTCCCGCCACTGGCCGAAACCGAACTGAGGTGGTCGGAATCTCAGGGTTCTGGCAAGAACCTTAAACCATATAGTTTTAACCAACTTCCTTCATTTTCCTTTATAGAACTTATGATTGAACAGGAAAATGATTTCAAGTTAAGGAAGATGATGTAAAATTTAGTATAAGCTTTTGCCAAGATGATTTGAACTAGATATATTATTCTGAAATATTTGGATATTTTAGTTCGCTACTGGAGTTATAATTTGTGAGAAATACTATTAATCTTTATTTTACTACTATAACCATAATTTGCGAGGAACGAAGAGAGTCGATTTATGCACATGTTTAGAGTAAAAACAAAGGGTATCAAAGCGGTAGATTAATTATATCGCAGAAATGTTGATGAAGGGAGACAAAAATGGGTTGATTATATGGCATAGATGAATGTATCAATGTTATCAGCTTTAAATGTGTGCATAGATTATAGTAATATGTAGTTTTCTTAATGTATGAACAACATCTCATTCTTGACTAATATATGTAGTTGGCACTTTTTATATTAGGGAAGCGACTACAACTATAAGTATTAAATTTTACTTCCTTCAATTTGAAGATGATTAGTTTATATATCAGTAATGATTATCGGCATAGAATTCATTAAGTTATCTTAGTTCGACTTTATTCTTGGTTATTTTAGTGTATAGAATTACAATGAGATAATAATAAATAAAACATTAACTAAGGACACTAATTTTAAGATTCACGGTATTGACATTAAGACCTGTGGCATAAAATATTACAGTTCATATTTTTTACAATAAATTTTACATTGATAAATATTCTCAGTACAGTGATGTGTAACATCATAAAGTTTATATAAAAACTTTGCGCTCGTGCTATCGGCACGGACTTCATATTAGTTTATATATACAAATTGTAGATGTTATAGTTAACTATTTATCTTAAATGGTTAAAAATGAATAATATAAATTTTCAAAAAAACTAATTATGTTAAGTTAATTAAATCTAATTTAATTTATAAAATTAATTAAATATGATTTAATTAATAAGATAAATATATACGATATATAAGTTAATTAAATTATAATATTTCTAAACAAACTAAATTTATATAATTATATATGTATAAAACAATGCAAGTGGAACTAATCCAAAATAGATTTTTTGAATGAGTGTATACATAAAGTATGTATACCGTGATTACGGATGTACCCAATACTTGAATCACAAGAGTGTATCACATGAGACACATTATTCCTTAAATCGATATCACTCAACACACACACACACACACACATATATATATATATATTAAAGATAATGAATCTCAAATATATAAAGTTGTCCAAATCCATTCATACATTAATAGATTACTTGCATACTCTTTAGTTGTTTATCAAACTCAAGCTATGGATTTATGTATAGTACTATCAATATACTAACTAGAAGTGGTAAGATACATGTATGTATCCATTGAGCAAACTCAATGTAATGCATTATACATAGGCCATCGTGAAATGGTAGGCACGAGTGAATAATCTCTTTTGTTTTGTTGAGAAAACTCAAGTTCAAGGTAAGACTAGGACATAAACCATAGGTTAGGAGTTGTATATGATACAACCGACAAGAGGTTATCCATCGCTTGTGGACCTATGATCATTTGAGCAAACTCAAGATTAAAATCCCAAGGCAAGCAAGTCCAAACACTCACTAGAGGAATCAGAACATTGATATATTTCTCTTAGGGTTTTGAGGAGTATAAAAATCGATTGGGAGCCTCATTAGAAAATTGAAACGTGCACGTTTGACCTTTTTAATATTGTAGGAATAGATGTTATATAGTCAAATAATCTACTACAATAAATTTATGCAACTAGTATAATCGATAAATTGTTTATCTATTAAACTATACAAATGAAAAGAATTAAGATTGATATATAAATATGAAATATACTTACTAATAAATCTTTAGGCATATTGTCAATTCAGTACCTATGCAAAGTGTAACGACTCGACTTTTCGACCCTCGAATATCGACACTAATACATCCACGATATTCATGTGTCAAGCCCTCTAAGTGTCGGAAAGACAGATTGTTAAGGTAAAAATAGAACTAAAAAGAAATAGAAAAGGAAAGAGAGAAAACAATATCGAAGTTTCACATGTGGAACCATAAAATTCAATATCCAAAAATAGTACAAAAGGTTATCTGAAATACAAAATAATTTCAAAGTTACAAAACCTAAACACTATCATCATCCCGGGCAATTATACCTACATGTCCACATAATACTAATACACACATAATGTAGTGCAATGGAAATAGAAATACATAGGTTGGTGGAATCCTTCAGCTCGTCTCCTAAAGCTCTGAAGCGTCCAAAGTCAAATCTGCTTTACTTATCCAACTCAAAAGAGTACACATGCAATTTAGGATAAAAAAATGATGTGTTAGACATAAGTCTAGCATGAGAAACTCAAGATACATACATCCATACAACAGTAAATTCTGAGACCATATGGATCAACACAACAGTTTCCTCTTAAAAGGAACCAAACCATATGATAAGTAAATATACCGATATAATATATAGTGTCTAGGGTGTAGAATATAAATCATAAAATAGCTGTGCTACTTGCATCTCACGACACAACAATATTATAAGTATATCTAAAACTGCTAAGCTACATTCACATATGGATTTCCCACAGAGGTCCCCTCAATAGACTAAAACTAGTCCCCATGCACAAGATAAGAAATTACCTTTCGAGCAGCGTATACCTCTAGATAAAATATATCGTAAGGTAAACATAACGTACCCATACCCAAGCACGTGGAACAATGTACCAATAATTCCCACTAGCAACATCTACAAGCATCTCTACATATGGAGTTGATATACCCCTTTGAGTTAGCTAAACCCCAAGTTATGCATCCTACTTTGTCTTTAGTCGTTTTTGATAATGAAGTCGTGTTCAACATCCCTCACATGAGTCTTTATCACTTGAATAGACCACGAATCACTCCATCGATTCCGACACAAGTCATCCAAAAGATGCTAACACCGACCTCCCCTTTGGACTTAACCTTAAGATAGACAGTTCAACTCTACAACATTAGTCTAAAATGTTAACGATGGCCTCTCCTTTGGACTTAACCTTAGGATAGACACTTCAACTCCATAACATTCCACTTCACAACCACTTCTAAAATGTAGAAATGCATACTGGTTTTGAAGTGGTATTCGATAAATAATATACTTATCTGATTCTGGACTGTTTAAAACTAAATCGACGAATCTCGAATTAGTTCAACTCTAGTTCTTTCAAAAGTAAGTGAATGATATAAAGGAGTCCTCCTCGGGGGATCTTGCATATATACGCTCTTAAAACTATAGATGTTTCATACCAATGAGCACTCGCTGGGAGATCTCAAACTGTATGACGCCGTGAAGCTTTTAGATACTTCCTAAGTATTATGTTCAAGGTCAATATTCGATCAATCAACAATCTAGTTCTAAAAATAATCGCTTATGGAAATCAAGTTACATATACTTATCACGTTTCTGACCTTCTAAACTTATTATCCCTCGGTCAAGAGTGAAGCCAGTAGGTTAGAGCACTAGTTCTTCTAAACCTACTTGAACATTATTCTTAACTCTCACAAATAGGCAAGCCTACTTCATCGGCTTTTAGTGCTAAGTATAGTATTAATTACTTTACATAAACAAGTAAACAAAACAAAGCACGATTAAGTTACTTAAGCAACTCTTAAACCCATTTATATAACATTTGTTTATAATTTAAAACCCTTTTGAAAATAATGTAGTTATATGTATACTAATTTATTTATAAGCTAGAATATTTAATAAAATTCTAAAAACAATTTAAAGGTTATTATATTACATAAGCTTTTTGGTACTTTAATAAAATAAGTAATTAATTTTCTAAAAACTATATATAATAAAAATACTATAAAATACATATAATAATGGTTTTATATGTTTATCTAGAATATTACATAAAATATCACTAAATTATAATTTATTTTAAAAATTATGGAAAGCATGTTTTCTTTTATTTAAAAATAAATCTTCTATTTAATAATTCATAATCAATTATTAAAATATATTTAAATTCCAAACCACATTTAAAATACACTAATATAAGTTAGAAAAGACTTGTAAAAGATTGGAGAAAAATAATTAAATTAAAAGTCATTTTAAAACTCAAAATAGAAACTGCAGCATTTACAGAATGTTATCAAAAGGGTTTAGAGATACTACAATGGCCAAAAAATGCCATCATTGAGCGTTGTAACAGAGTGAATGTGATAGTTTTATATGCTTGAAAGTTTTGCCATTTTTCGATATGCTAACATCATTTTAAGGTCCTATATTTTTTAGTAATCAATACACTCAATATACATCACAATCGTAGCAAGAAACCCCTTGGGATCTCTTTATAAAATATTATAAAAATGCTGAACACAAGGCATTTCTAAGTGCTTTTGCAGCGACTAGTCGCTATAAAACCATTTCAATATTCTAGTCCAATTCAATTAAAGTCCAACTAAACCCTATGTGCTTCATGTCAATGCTATACAATAAGTCATATAAATTCATACAGGTCTAAATACATCATTTACATATGCCATTTCTTTTCAAAAGCAAGAATCACAAAAGTATACAATAATATATAATCAAACAATTTACTATAGTTTAAACAAATATATGTACACTTCATATACATTTAAATGGTGAGCTTGCTCACACTTCAACAATTAAACAACCAAGCACAAGCCTTAACCTAGCTTCCTTCTTCCTACCTCAACTTTGTAAGCTCCAAAACTTCCTACCTTCACCACTTTGCTCACGGCCTAGGCTAGAAAATCCCTTAAGCGCTCACGACCTTGAATGGTTTGTGGGTGTGTTCTTCAAATATTCAAGCTTCAAGTTGCTAATAGTTATTGTTATGTTGTTTATAGCCTATAACAAGAGCTTGATAAGTTTTGGGGTTGAGCGGCTTAGTGTTTTATAAATTTATGAAGAAGAGAATAAGGAATGAAGAGATTTGTTTTAAGTTACTAAAATTTGTGAAAGGGGTTCTATGTTGTATAAGGACACTTATATAGGCAACAAGTGGTAAGCTCAAGCTCCCCACCATCGTCTCTAGCCGGCCAAAGACCCTTACCTCCCTATATGCCCTCGTGCGACTTACTTTCCTCCTCTTGAGCCATAGAAAATTTCTCCACTAAAATATCACCACCTAATGGCCTTCTAGAAGCTCTTAAGAGAGATTTAGTTAACTATATTTAGTGAAAATATTTTTATTAGTTATTAGTTACTTTATATGTTATTTAAACATGTACCTAAAGTTTCAACAACTTATAATGAATAAAAAGCTATTTATCATTTAATCGATTTTCTATCACATTATTGATGTTTCTTCAAATATTTATTTCTGTAAATAAATTTCAAAAATAAGTTTTCTATCATTAGTTATTAATGAAATGAATTTTAATAAGGTTATTAAATCACTTTTACAACACTTAACTATATTTCGAATGTTTTGATATTCAAAAACAAAGTGTTCAAATTTACGGGTTGCTACAAAAAGTAAAACTATACAACTACTAAATACATTCATTCCTTGGTTATTAAGGTAATTATTTGCCCAAGACTACGTATTGTCTTCTATGGTTTTGAACTTTAAAAGTAATACAAGCATATGGAAATTTGATTCATATTCTAGCATATACAAAAGTTGTGGTGAATAGTCATAATTCCTAATGTACGAAACCTTGATGAGATTAGTTCATTCGAAATAAGCAAATAAACCACAATGCAAAATCATGTATTCAAAATGATTGATTGCAATATGGATCTTGTTGCGTCAGATGTAGCACTAGACCAAGAGCCATAAGATGGACCTAGGAATTTGATCATTGAAATGTCGGGTTGATCAGTTTACATAAAGTACAACATGTTGATATATTTAAATGTTAAGATCACAAAATGAATTTTTGTAAAGAGTTCGGTGCGATATTGTAGTAAGGATTTCCTTTGAATGGTTTGAGCATTTGTAAAGGAAAGTGAATGTATGAGGGTGGACGTAACTTAGGCACATCTGGGATGAAGAGAGTGAATGGTCGCATCTGCCTTATGAAGAGACATTTGAAACAAGAATTTTATAAATACTACAAGTACCTAATATAGAATGAAAAATGTGATTTCTGTTCCAAATGTATTTTTCTCGTAGGAAATTGTTTTCTATAAGAGCTATTTCTTTGAATTTAAGATATATGATCGGAAACTCTTGATTGTAATAGTTATAATAAATGAAATAAATAGCCATTATTAAGTGATTGAATGGATTTTCGTATTTCATATCTTGTTATAGTAATGGCGAAAAAAGTAGGAGCATGTCATATAATGCCTATCGGTGGATGCATCAAGATATGAAAAATAGTTTTCGTAAATAAATCAAATATTATTTATGAAATAATAATAAATTTTAGTACTGATTGAAAATAGATTTAGTTTTATTTTGTTATGAATATTGTGAATGTTCATTACGAAATAAATCTAATATAATAACAATATTTGTATTGCAACATCAGCAATGCATTAGTGTAACATCCCAAAATTTTGAATTTTGAATTCGGTAACTTATTTAGACTTTTGAAATTCAATTTGAAAAGTTTCAAAAGGAATAAAATATTATTAATATTAATATTACAAATTTATATGGATATAAATAAATATTTGGTAGTTTAAGCTTTAAATAAATAATAATAATAAATAAAGAAAAATATATAACAAACAAGAAATTGTCTTAAAACCATAAAATGAAATATATGTGATAAAATTACATGTTGATAGTTAAACTTCAAATAGAAATAAAATTTAAGATTGTAATAAAATCATATGGTCATAAAATGACATAGGAAACACATACAAGTTTGCATGAGAACTATATAAACCAAGAAACAGTAGAAAAAAAAGAGTTGTATGCAAAACAAAATAAAAATTAGATTAGAAAAACCTACAAAACAAAACAAAATAGTACTTACAAAAAAATCGAATAAGATTATCTGTTAACTAAGATGGAAACATAAACATTAAATGCCATCTTCTCAGCATATATAAAATCATATCAGCCGAAATCAAATTTGGCTTAGTCAACAAGGAAAAAAAATACCCGATCAAAAGGAAAAGCTTACACCAGTAAGCCCATACCTGTACCAAACTGCTCTATATATATACATGCATCTTTGTTTTATTTCGTTCAGGAAAATATAGAAAAGTCAGGAAGAAAAGAAAACATAAGCAACATTTTATTTTCAAACTCAAGGTCATTCAACTAAATAAAACAGAAAAATTTAAAAGCAGATCATCTGTAGGTTTTCAAACACGAGGAAAAAACAAGTCTCTGTTCATCAATATTTCTCTGTGAGTAAACTTATTATTTTGAAATTGAAATCTAAGTATTTAGTTCATAAAATCTTGTGTTTGTTGTATATTGAAAAACTGCGTTCTATATGATTTTTCTATGATACTGGAAATTGATCTATACTTTTAAACTTTTGGTTTCAGAGCAAAAGTAAATGAGAAGCATCTAATAAATCTTCATATAAATGTTATAAACTTAGGATTTTAAATAAGATAAGTTTGTTTGAATTTCAACCATGGATCAGAAATAATTTTAAGATCGAAATGAAAAGAATTGACTCTGTAACTTGGTTTACAGTAAAAAAAAATCATATGATAAATTCAAGTATTTTAAAACACTGATTTAATTATATAATTTGAATAAACATATTTTTAAAAGCAATATGATGATCTTTACTTGAATATTCCAAGAGCAGTTCACAGCTTAACAAAATCTGTTCTTTTTCCAATTTCTGATGTTCGATCAAATACTTGTTGATGAAAATTGGTTTGAAGCTAGTTTGTTGATTAAAGATTTTAGGAAAATTGTCGAAAAAAAATTCTATTGCGTAAATTGATTAGTCGAATTCAAATTAGGGTTGTATTCGAGTTTGTTTGCGTGTCTGTAAACAAGGTGATTTCATCACCGCGGAGCGATCGAGTTGCACGTGATGATGGGGGATGGTAATATGGAGTGGTGACGTGCTGTGGCCGGAGTGGAAGCTCTTTCGTACTCTGAGACGTGGTGGCCAGGTGATTTAGTTGGGTGTTCTCGAGTTACAATGTCGAGCGAAATACTCATTTTCGATTTCGAGATTTTTGTGTCGATTCGAAGTTCGATTTCGAGTGTGTGTTGAGTTTTCGACTTGCTGAAGGCCGCGATGGCTACCAGAACGGCGGCGCGACGCCGTGCACGTGCACGACGTCGATCTCGTGTCAGGTAGTTGGGTTGGGAAGAGACTCGAGGGAGCGTTCGAGTAAAATATGTTTTGGCTCGGGTTCTCTCGCGCGTTCGAGTGGAGTGTTTCAGCAGTTGATCAAGTGTAAGACTTAAGCTAGATGAAAAAAATGAAAAAGAGAAGAAGAAGAGAGTATGAGAGGGAAAGAGGAAGAACTCGGGGGAAGGAAGAAGGAAACTCGAGTAACACTCGAGTAAACACCTGGGAAGGCTCGGGTTTGCTTCGAAATGAGTTAAGCCCAATTAATTTAAAGTTTATAAGGTAAAGTAAATAATGTTGACCATTTTGGGTTAAAAACTTGTTTAAGTTATTGACTAAAGTGAGAATATATCAATGTTTTCTAAAACCTTAATTAATATTTTAATTAAGTAATTAATTTAAGTTAAGTATTAAAGTTAATTAACATTAAAACTTTTTATAACTATAATAAATTGATTTTCAAAGTATAAAGAAGATTTTAAATGATAATTAAGGTAAATAATTTTTATTAACTAATAGTTTTGAAAAGTAATTAAGAATGATTTATAATAGTAATTTCAGATTGGTTAATTAATAATTAAGTGTTTAAATTAATTTGTAAATTAAGAATTTGTTAATTAGATAAATTAAGTTGATTAATTATAATTGGCAGTTAATTAAAATAATTAATTGAGAAATAATTAATCAAGTGATTAAAATTCAAATTAATTTATCCAAAATTTATCATTAATTTAAAATTATCAATAAAATAAAATGTGGTTAATTTATTAAATCACACTGACATTGATTGAAAATAATTAACTATTGTTCTGCACTGGATTATTATTTCTGTTGTGATCGTAATGCTGTGTGATATGAATTGCTCTGTACTGCACTGTGATTTGTGGTTTATTTCTGTATTGATGTGAAAACCCCTTTTCCCATAAAACGGCATTTAAAACTTCGATGCGATAGGGAGTAGGATTTCAGTTAGTTATCTGAAACCCACATCGAACCCGGAATGTGAATCTTTGTGATTGATATGTCCACGTGTTTCAAAAGTAAACGCTCACTATTCATTTTAGCCGGGAGAGGAGCTTTGTCTCAGATAACCCATTCTGAATAATGATACGTCGAAATGGATAACATTGAAGACCGGTGGTGAAGACCGGGTATCTTCGAAAACGATAGGATAACCTATCGATTGTCTCTGCACTGATTTGCTCCGGTATAGAGATTCCCTAAGTTATGGGAAGTCCGATCGGGATTGTGGATACCCGGATTTGCAAGGGCTTCTTTCTTTATTGGACGAAGTGCCTTCGGTTCTGTTCGAACCCGGAACAGACTTGTATGGTTGTGTGTCTGACACTACACTTTGAGGTACAGAGTAGATTTCTTTCAAATATGTATCTGTTGGTGGCGGAGAATTCATTCTCTTAACTTAACACCCTTCTCTGAGACGTATGAGCTAAGGGGTTATGTAGTTGATGGTTATCAACAATATACTCTCAATTTGGTAGTGTGGCATGCTAAGTGCTGCTGTGTGTTGATGATCATTTGTGATCAAAGCATGGCTTTCGTGTAAAGCGTAGCTTTGTGGACGAGACCTCATCGGACCTCACAACCTGAAAATGGTCAAAACAGGAAAAATGCGGCAAGGTTATGAGGGTCGCGCCCTTTAGGGTATGTCATTTCCTTCTGGAAAAAGGTGATGTCATGGTATGGAGCCCGGATATTTACCTATGTGGTGGCTCCAATCTCATTTACCGTGTGGTTGTTGCTTTGTGATAGAGGGCCCTCGGATAAAGGTCACAAAGGACCGGGGAGTGGCATACTCGAGTAGTAGTTACCTAGTTATAGTGGTAACCCGGCCTTGTATTGGCAGAGAGCCAGGTAGGTTCTCGGGACGTCCCGCCAGAGGCGTACCCATGTGGCAGTTGGAAGTTCCTTAGCCTGACCATTTATTGGAAATCCAATTCCCAATACGAACCCAGTATGGTTTTAGTTGTATAACCTGCCATCCACTTATGGTGGTCACCACTATTTAGATGGTAGCTATAGTAGGCATAGTACGAAATGTCTATGATGGCTAAGATTAATATTATACCTTCGAAATGCTTTCTACACTATGCACTAGTAATAATATCAATGAATTTTTCTCGTATCAAGCATGTTTGACTATCATAAGAAGAAATCTCCTCCAATTATGCGATTGCATTGTGTGTGTGGCGGGAGGTCTTATGGTAGTTTCATTTTTCAAAAGCATACCGGATTTTGCTTTATAAATCTAAAAGAAACTGTTTTTGTTTACTCATACCAGTCCCATGATTGACCCGGAGTTTATTGTTTCTTTTCTAAACTCTGGGTGCCATAATTTCCACACGGGCAGCCTCGTAGCAGGTTTCCGTGTTCTGGTGTTAGCAGTATTTTGGAAGCTCTTATCTTGGAGATATTTTAGAAGCTTGTGGGATCTCAGGTGCTTAGTTTTTAGGAGTTCGCTATCGCTTCATTCCTTTGAAGACTTTTTGGATATATGATCACTTGTTGTATTATCATGATGTTTTATTAGGAGTTGTGTATGTACAAAAATACTCTGATGTAGTAATGGATATTATGTTGATGTTATATCTGTGATATGATGCATGATATTCATTTTGTTTCCGCTGTTTTATATTCATATAATGTTGTTATAAGCTCCATCCGACTAGAGTTCGATGTTTGAATCTTTGGCGGTCGAATACAAGTGAGGTATTTAGTGTCAATATTTGAACATTGGATTTCGGATCGTGACAAAGTGGTATCAGAGCTGAAGGTTGAGTAAGAACTTTAGCTACGGAGTATAACACATTAGATGGCTCATTAGAGATAGGGTGAAGTATACCCTAGAATGAGTATAATTGAGACCGAAACTCTAAATTTTCTTGGTCTATTTTTTTACTGCTGATATTCCTAAGATATTTCATCCATATATCTAAACCAGTTTTCTTACTAATTACAGATAGTAAGAATGAGCGGACGAAGAAGAAGAGCTAGGGGTCAAGGAAATGCCACAACAACTAATCAAGATCCCCCAACAGCAGTAGCAGCAATACCTATTCAGCAGCAGCCGAATCTGGCTGATTTATATAAGAATTTTTCAAGGATTGGTGGTAAACCGTTCACCGGCAAGGTGTCAATTGTTGAGGCTCAAGCATGGATCGGATCATGTGAGAAAATCTTTAGAGGGCTTAAGCTGCAAGACGATCAGAAGCGACTCATAGCTTCTTGGCAACTTCAAGAAGAAGCCTTAGCCTGGTGGGAGACAGTCACTGTAGATAATACAGAAGATGAGTTTACTTAGGGGAAATTCAAAGAAGTATTTGAGAAGCGCTATCTGCCATCAGCCATGAATTCCTCGAATGTACCTGGAATTTATGGACTTAAAGTAGGGGAGTTTATCATTCGAGGAGTATCTAAACAAATTCAATGAATTGTCTCGTTTGGTCTAGAATTGGTGAACACGCCCTCAAAGAAGAAAGGTTCATTCGTGGGATGAATAAGAAATTCCACGAAATGATAACCGGCCATGTCAAAGAATCCTTTTCAGATTTAGTTGATATGAGGTATAAATATGCCACACTTGATATGCAAGAAGCCCCGGTAGAGAAAGGAAATTCCGGCAATCAGAATTGGAAGAAGAGGAAATTTGGAGGCAAGAAACCATGGCAGGGTAAGGAGAAAAAGAAGGGCATTCAGGGAAGCGCAGTAGAGAATGTCACTTGCTATAATTGTTTAGAAAAAGGCCATTACTCAAACAGTTGCAAGAAGCCAAAGAGATATCAGTCCGTTCAAGCGAAGCCCAGGAAATGTTATTATTGTCAAAAAGTGCGACATGAAGTTAAAGACTGCCCAACCATGAAGCAAGCTCAGACAGCCAAGGTGTACGCAGTCAAAGACCAACCTGCATCTTCTAAATTAGAAAAGGGGAAAGGAGTTCTGGAAGGTAATCTCATTATTTATGATAGCATTGTTAGAGTTCTTTTTGATACGGGCGCTACACACAGTTTTATCTCTCAGCAAGCTATTAATGAATTAAATCTTGAATCTGATTTTGTTGATGAGCCTATATGCGTAAAGAATCCAGTTGGAGGTCCCGCGAACCATTGTCTTCGATGTAGAGACGTTCCTATCTCATATTCTTGTTACCAGTTTCCTACCAGTCTCTTTGTTCTTGATTTTAACGAGTTTGAAGTCTTACTCGGAATGGATTGGCTAGAAAAATACGAAACCAAATTGGATTGCAACAATCGATTGATTTCGATCAAAATCGGATTTGGAGATTTCATCGAGATTTCTTGTGAGGATCCTAGTCCTAAAAGAGAAGGGTTGATGTATAATTTGGGTTATCCTGAACCCAGTCTGGATTCCATACCCATTGTTAGAGATTTTTCGGACGTGTTCGGAGAAGTGAAATCTTTACCTCCACATCGAGAAATAGAATTCAGAATTGACCTAGTGCCCAATGCTCGTCCTGTCGTTCACGCAAGTCGCAGGATGGCACCCAGGGAAAGGGTTGAATTAGTTCAGCAAACTGATGACCTACTAGCAAAAGGGTTAATTCGACCCAGTGTTTCTGAATGGGGCTCAACAGTCGTATTTGTTGCTAAGTCGGACGGATCTTTGAGATTGTGTGTAGATTACCGCGATCTCAATAAGCTGACTCTCAAGAATAAATTTCCACTACCTAGAATTGATGATCTATTTGATCAACTGCATGGCGCTCGTTTCTTTTCGAAGATGGATCTAGCCCAGGGATTCCATCAATTACGAATCGCCCAAGATTGTGTTCATTTGACCACTTTCAGGGGTCCTAATATGTTCTAGAATGGTTAGTCATGCCTTTCGGGCTAACCAATGCTCCAGCATACTTCGTAGATCTTATGACTTGTGTATTCCGGGAAGTATTAAATAAATTTATGCTCGTGTTTATTGATGATATTTTGATCTATTCCAAGACCGAAGAGGAGCATGCTGAGCATCTTAGAATCGTTGTGGTGATTTTGAGGAGGAATATTCTATTTGCAAAATTTTCCAACTGCCACTTTTGAGTCAAAGAAGTTAAATTTCTCGGCCATATTGTTGATGAAGAAGGAATTGATGTTGATCCTTGCAAAATTTCCGCTATTCTTGATTGGAGAAAACCCACTACCCCAAAATAAGTTCGAAGCTTTTTGGGTTTAGCAGGTTATTATTGAAAGTTTGTTCAGGACAATTCTAAAATAGCTAGTCCATTGACTAAGCTAACAATGAAGGATGTAAAGCTCAATTGGACTCCGAAATGTGACGAAGCTTTTCAGGAGTTGAAGAAGAGATTAACCACCGCTCCCGTTCTCGCTATTATCAACGGGAATCAGGGATTATCTGTTTATACCGACGCTTGTGGTGATGGTCTGGGTGCAGTATTAATGCAAAATGGAAAGGTGATTGCCTATGCGAGTAGACAATTACGTCTTCATGAAAGAAATTTCCCAACCCATGATTTGGAACTCTTAGCTGTTATCTTCGCTTTGAAAATTTGGCGACATTATCTTCTGGGTGAAAATTTTGAATTATTCACCGGCCATAAATCAATGAAATACCTCTTCACCCAGAAAGATTTAAATCTGCAACAACAACGTTGGTTGGAATTTCTGGCATTTTATGATCTATATGCACCGAAAAAAGCCAATGTAGTTGCCGATGCTTTGAGTAGAAAGCATGCTATTCTTGCTCATCTTGTTATCGCTCCTACTTTTCTCAAAAGGATTGTGAGACAACAGAAAGAAAATGAGTTTCTTCGGGGAATTTATAAAAGAATATGCCAAGGTGAAGATACTAGTTTTGAGATGGATAGTAGAGAAGTTATAAGATTAAAAGGCAGAATTTGTGTCCCTGACATTCCGGAGCTGAAACATGAAGTATTGGACGAATGCCACAAATCTAAACTCAGCATCCATCCAGGAGTTAATAAAATGTATAGAGATATCAAAAGAACTTTATGGTGGAAGACGATGAAGAGAGACATATCTATATATGTGAGTCGCTGTGCTACTTGCCAACAAATCAAAAGCGATCAAAAGAAAATGGCGGGTTTACTTTAGCCTTTAGAGGTGCCCAAGTGGAAATGGGACCAAGTATCGATGGATTTCATCGACAGGTTGCCTCGTACTCGGAAAGGTAATGAAGCAATTTGGGTTATTATGGACTGTTTGACTAAGACAGCCCACTTCTTGCCAGTGAAATCTACCCACACGGCTGCAAGTTTAGCCGAATTGTATGTGAAAGAAATTATTCGTCTCCACAGTATTCCTAGCAGCATAGTGAGGGACCATGATCTGATCTTCACTAGTAGATTATAGGAGGCATTCCAAGCCGCATTGGGAAAAAAACTGAATTTCAGCACTGCTTATCACACACAGTCTGATGGGTAGACTGAAAGGATAAACCGAATTTTAGAAGACTTATTGCGTGCTTGTATACTTGATTTTGGTGGTTCTTGGGAGGACCATTTGCATCTGGTCGAATTCTCTTATAACAACAGCTATCAGGCCAGTATAGAGATGGCTTCTTTTGAAGCTTTATATGGTCGTCCGTGTCGATCACCGGCATGTTAGATCGAATCAGGTGATAGACTCGTCCTTGGACCAAATATGATTAAAGAAGCCACGGAGAAGGTAGATTTTATTTGAAGAAATTAATAACTGCTCAAAGTCGTCAGAAGAGTTATTATGACCACCGAAGAAGAGATTTGGAATTTCATGTTGGAGATTCTGTATTTCTGAAAATGTCTCCAATGCGGGGGGTATTGAGGTTCGGGAAAACTAGAAAGCTAGCATCGCGTTATATTGGTCCTTTTCCTATTCTAGAAAGGATCGGTCCTCTAGCATATCGAGTGCAGCTACCCAGCTGGTTATCTGGCATGCATAATGTGTTTCATATTTCTAACCTTCAAAAATTTATGCACGACCCAGATAGTATTACTGAGGAGGCAGCTCAGCAGGATCTCGAAATCACTCCTAATTTAACAGTTAGAAGAGTAACGATAAAGATTGTTGATCGTGATGAAAAACGATTGAGAAACAAAGTTGTGAAACTGGTTAAAGTTCAACGGAGTGGTGATCCGAAGGACTGCACTTGGGAAACCGAAAGTAATATGAAGAAATCATATCCCAATTGCAGAGTGGATATCTCGGCTTAAACTGGTAAGCCATTTCCTTATTTTTTCTAATTCATATATTCTTTGTTTGCTTTTCTCTCTCTCTTTCAAATTTCGAGGACGAAATTTTCTTAAGGAGGAATATTTGTAACATCCCAAAATTTTGAATTTTAAATTTGGTAACTTGTTTACACTTTTGAAATTCAATTTGAAAAGTTTCAAAAGGAATAAAATATTATTAATACTAATATTACAAAGTTATATGGATATAAATAAATATTTTGTAGTTTAAGCTTTAAATAAATAATAATAATAAATAAAGAAAAATATATAACAAACAAGAAATTGTCTTAAAAACATAAAATGAAATATATGTGATAAAATTACATGTTGATAGTTAAACTTCAAATAGAAATAAAATTTAAGATTGTAATAAAATAATATGGTCATAAAATGACATAGGAAACACATACAAGTTTGCATGAGAACTATATAAACCAGGAAACAATAGAAAAAAACAGTTGTATGCAAAACAAAACAAAAATTAGATTACAAAAATCTACAAAACAAAACAAAATAGTACTTACAAAAAAATCAAGTAATATTATCTGTTAACTAAGATGGAAATATAAACATTAAATGCCATCTTCTAAGCATATATAAAATCATATCAGCCGAAATCAAATTTGGCTTAGTCAACAAGGAAAAAATAATATCTGATCAAAAGAAATAGCTTACACCAGTAAACCCCTACCTGTACCAAACTGCTCTATATATATACATGCATCTTTGTTTTATTTCATTCAGGAAAACATAGCAAAGTCAGGAAGAAAGGAAAACATAAATATCATTTTATTTTCAAACTCAAGATCATTCAACTAAATAAAGCAGAAAAAATTTAAAAGCAGATCTTCTGCAGGTTTTCAAACACAAGGAAAAAACAAGTCTCTATTCATCAATATTTCTCTGTGAGTAAACTTATTATTTTGAAATTGAAATCTAAGTATTTAGTTCATAAAATCGTGTGTTTGTTGTATATTGAAAAACTGTGTTCTATATGATTTTTCTATGATACTGGAAATTGATCTGTTCTTTTAAACTTTTGGTTTCAGAGAAAAAGTAAATGAGAAGCATCTAATAAATCTTCATACAAATGTTATAAACTTAGGATTTTAAATAAGATATGTTTGTTTGAATTTGAACCATGGCTCAGAAATAGTTTTAAGCTCGAAATGAAAAGAATTGACTCTGTAACTTTGTTTACAGTAAAAAAAATAAAATCGTATGATAAATTCAAGTATTTTAAAACGTTGATTTGATTATATAATTTGAATAAACATATAAAGATATGATTTTTAAAAGCAATATGATGATTTTTACTTGAATATTCCAAGAGCAGTTCACAGCTTAACAAAATATGTTCTTTTTCCAATTTCTGATGATCGATCAAATAATTGTTGATGGAAATTGGTTTGAAGCTAGTTTGTTGACCAAAGATTTTTGGAAAATTGTCAAAAAAAGTTTCTATTGCATAAATTGATGAGTCGAGTTCAAATTAAGGTTGTATTCGAGTTTGTTTGCGTGTCTGTAAACAAGGTGATTTCATCACCTCGGAGCGATCGAGTTGCACATGATGATGGAGGATGGTAATATGGAGTGGTGACGTGCAGTAGCCAGGGTGGAAGCTCTTTCGGTGGTCTGCGATGTGGTGGCGAGGCTATTTAGTAGGGTGCGCTCGAGTTACAGTGTCGAGCGAAATACTCATTTTCGATTTCGAGATTTTTGTGTCGAATCGAAGTTCGATTTCGAGTGTGTGTTGAGTTTTCGACTTGCTGAAGGTCATGATGCCCACCAGAACGGCAGCACGACGCCGTGCACGTGCACGACGTCGATCTCATGTCAGGTAGTTGGGTTGGGAAGAGACTCGAGGGAGCATTCCAGTAAAATATGTTTTGGCTCAGGTTCTCTCGCGCATTCGAGTGGAGTGTTTCAGCATTTGATCAAGTGTAAGACTTAAGCTAGAAAAAAAAAAGAGAAGAAGAAGAGAGTACGAGAGGGAAAGAGGAAGAACTCAGGGAAAGGAAGAAGGAAACTCGAGTAAACACCTGGGAAGGCTCGGGTTTGCTTCGAAATGAGTTAAGCCCAATTAATTTAAAGTTTATAACGTAAAGTAAATAATGTTGACCATTTTGGGTTAAAAACTTGTTTAAGTTATTGACTAAAGTGAGGATATATCAATGTTTTCTAAAACCTTAATTAATATTTTAATTAAGTAATTAATTTAAGTTAAGTATTAAAGTTAATTAACATTAAAACTTTTTATAACTATAACAAATTGATTTTCAAAGTATAAAGAAGATTTTTAAATGATAATTAAGGTAAATAAATTTTATTAACTAATGGTTTTGAAAAGTAATTAAGAATGATTTATAATAGTAATTTCAGATTGGTTAATTAATAATTAAGTGTTTAAATTAATTTGTAAATTAAGAATTTGTTAATTAGATAAATTAAGTTGATTAATTATAATTGGCAGTTAATTAAAATAATTAATTAAGAAATAATTAATCAAGTAATTAAAATTCAAATTAATTTATCCAAAATTTAACATTAATTTAAAATAATCAATAATATGTGGTTAATCTATTAAATCACACTCACATTGATTGAAAATAATTAACTATTGTTCTACACTAGATTGTTATTTCTGTTGTGATTGTAATACTGTGTGATATGAATTGCTCTGTTCTGCATTGTGATTTGTGATTTCTTTCTGTATTGATGTGAAAACCCTTTTGCCCGTAAAACGGCATTTAAAACTTCGATGCAATAGGGAGTCGGATTTCAGTTAGTTATCCAAAACCCTCATCGAACCCGGAATGTGAATCTTTGTGATTGATATGTCCACGTGTTTCAAAAGTAAATGCTCACTATTCGGTTTAGCTGGGAGAGGACTTTTGTCTCAGATAACCCATTCCGAATAATGATACGTCGAAATGGATAGCATTGAAGACCGGTGGTGGAGACCGGGTGTCTTCGAAAACGATAGGATAACCTATCGATTGTCTCTGCACTGAGTTGCTCCGGTATAAAGATTCCTTAAGTGATGGGAAGTCCGATCGGGATTGTGGATACCTGGATTTGCAAGGGCTTCTTTCTTTATTGGACGAAGTGCCTTCGGTTCTGTTCGAACCCGGAACAGCCTTGTATGGTTGTGTGTCTGACGCTACACTTTGAGGTATAAAGCAAATTTCTTCCAAATACGTATCTGTTGGTGGCGGAGAATTTATTCTCTTAGCTTAACGCCCTTCTCTGGGACGTACGAGCTCAGGGGTTATGTAGTTGAAGGTTATCAGCAATATACTCTCAATTTGGTAGTGTGGCATGCTAAGTGTTGATGTGTGTTGATGATCGTTTGTTGATCATTTATGATCAATGCATGGCTTTCGTGTAAAGCATAGCTTTGTGGACGAGACCTCATCGGACCTCACAATCCGGAAATGGTCGAAACAGGAAAGATGCGGCAAGGTTATGAGGGTCGCCCCCTTTAAGCTATCTCATTTCCTTCTGAAAAAGGTGATGTCACGGTATGGAGCCCAGATATTTACCTATGTGGTAGCTCCAATCTCATTTACTGTGTGGTTGTTGCTTTGTGATAGAGGGCCCTCGGATAAAGGTCCTAAAGGACCGGGGAGTGGCATACTCGAGTATTAGTTACCTAGTTAAAGAGGTAACCCAGGCTTGTGTTGGCAGAGAGCCGGGTAGGTACTCGAGACGTCCCACAAGAGGTGTATCCATGTGGCAGTAGGAAGTTCCTTAGCCTGACCATTTGTTGGAAATCCAATTCCCAATACGAACCCAGTACGGTTTTAGTTGTATAACCTGCCATCCACTTATGGTGGTCCCCACTGTTTAGATGGTAGCTATAGTAGGCATAGTAAGAAATGGCTATGCTGGCTAAGATTAATATTATACCTTAGAAATGCTCTCTACACTATGTACTAGTAATAATATCAAATAATTGTTCTCATATCAAGCATGTTTGACTATCATAAGAAGAAATCTCCTCCAATTTTGCGATTGCATTGTGTGTGTGGCGGCAGGTCTTACGGTAGTTTCATTTTTCAAAAGCATACCGGATTTTCCTTTATAAATCTATTTTATGTAAAAGAAACTGTTTTTGTTTACTCATACCAGTCCCATGACTGACCCGGAGTTTATTGTTTCTTTTCTAAACTTTGGGTGCCCACAATTTCCACGTGGGCAGCCTAGTAGTAGGTTTCCGTCTTCTAGTGTTAGCAGTATTTTGGAATCTCTTATCTTGGAGATATTTTAGAAGCTTGTGGGATCTCAGGTGCTTAGTTTTTGGGAGTTCGCTATCGCTTCATTCCTTTGAAAACTTTTTGGATATATGATCACTTGTTGTATTATCATGATGTTTTATTAGGAGTTGTGATATAATGTACAAAAATACTCTGATGTAGTAATGGATATTATGTTGATGTTATATATGTGATGTGATGCATGATATTCATTTTGTTTCTGCTGTTTTATATTCATCTGATGTTGTTATAAGCTCCATTCGACTGGAGTTCGATGTTTGAATCTTTGGCAGTCGAATACAAGTGAGGTGTTTAGTGTCAATTTTCGAACATTGGATATCAGATCGTGACAATTAGCTATAGAAAATACAAAATATCAAGACAAATTAGACTTATTTATGAGTTATGGCCTAAGCCATATCTTTGACAAATAATTCTTTAGTCATATAATTATGAATCATAAAATATTGGTAAATTATATTTCAAACAATTAAGGGCAAAGCGCCCATTCAGTGGGAGCAATGAAAGAGTTGGTAAACTCTTTGGATTGATGCATGTAGATGTATGCAGATCAAAGTCTAATGATATCAAAACGGATGCACTTGCTTCATTAAATTCACAGATGAATTATCATACAAATAATCATATGTATTTGATATACAAGTAGTGTATTTGTGGTAAGTTCAGTGAATATAAAATAGAAGTAGAAAACATAACATGCAAAGAAAATATAAAATAAACTGATTTTATAGAATAAAGAAATATATGTAAAAAGGTTCCAGTAGTACCTACAAAGAATAAGATTCAATCTCAAAGTCACTCCTCTCTATGGGACATAATGATGTATCGCTAAGGAGTAATCGGACTTGACTGGACAAAGTACAAATAATGATGAGTGAAGTTTGGTTAACTTATTTCTGTAAGAACGTGTACAAAAGAGTACATATATAACGTTAAATTTAATTTCATCTAAAGCATAGTTTACAAGATTATACAAGATAAGAGCTGATAAGAAAACTTATATATGCTAGGTTAGGGAGTTGACAGGTTGAGTGAGTCGAGGGGCTGCACGTAATACTTGCTCATAAAGGATCATATGTGAATCACTCTAAAGGAGTTTGGGACCAACCGACATTGGTTGACTAATTTAAATTATGAACATAAGTATAATAAACTAAAACTTAATTTAGTTTTATACACAAAGGTAGTTCATAAAATAATTCTAAATGTCGATTCCATCGTATTGAGAAACACATGTTCCGAGAAATGCCATCTTCATGACAAAGGAATTTCTTTTAGAAATTACTTATAGTAAGATGGATTTGGATACGATTCAAAGGTAAAACTAACCATGTAAGTTGAAATGTAATTAACCAAGCCTAAACAAACATAACTCATTGGAAATCTAATAAGAACACCTGTACATTAACGAGAAACTCTGAGGTTCATATTAATGTCAAAAACAGAACTTCATCGGTTGTCAGCAAGCCGTTAAAAGTATTGACTCTTCAATGTGGAACGATGCACAAATCGGGAATGGATTCCAAAGGCTTTATCAAAATATGATTTTGATACTTACATATCGAGGGATATGATTCATCGGCTGCAAATGTATCTTATAAGCATTGACTCTTCCATGCGGCATTTTTTCACATACTAAAGTCGTTAAGAGTATTGAATCTTCCATGTGGCATTTTTCTTACCTTAGTAATTTCACGAACGAAATACTTTTAAGGAGGAAGTATGCAACGGCCAAGAATTTTAGTCATTCGAATCTGAAATATTTAATTGATTTTAAATATCGAAAAGTTAATTTTATAAGTTAAATAACTTGAATTTCAAATATAATGATTATTTGAATATTTGGAATTGTTTAAATTATTAAGCCTTGAATTTAATGTGAACAAAAATGATTTCAAAAGCTGATTTAAAATTTTATTTAAATAAGAATGAAGATAGTAAACTTTCAAATTTGAAATAAAGTGATTAGAATGGTTTTAATAATATTCGTTTTAATTAACATATGAAAATAGCCTTTTAGGATACTTCCTCAAATTTCGACAAAACCAATTCCACTGGATCTATAGTGGTAAATTATTATAAACGGTTGAATTTCGTGGAGATCGTACGTATCGTTTGGTCATGCGAGCTCAAAACACGTATAAATTAATTAAAGGAATTTAAATTAATATAATTCGATGTTGAAAAGCTAACCTTTGCATATGATGGAATTTGCTTCCGATAATAGTTCCATTGTGTTTGGAATAGGGGTGTTGGCATGCCGCGGTTGGAGTTCGAAAATTTCATGCATGAATAATGTTTCGTAAAATATAACGACCTTGAAAATTTACTTTTTCACAAAACCAAATGGAGAAACCCTAGCCGCCACTAAATAACAGCCCCATCCAATGGCGTCACCACAGCCCGACCTAGCCCTTGACCCTTAAATGAAAACGATGGAGAGAACTTCGCGAAGCTACTCAACGGTTGTGATGGATTATGGAGGAGCAACGTGGCGTGAAATTGACTCCAAAGTCTGCACAATCTATGGTTGATTCTAGATGATCGACGACGAGTTAGTCAATGTGACCACTAGCGGAGGGAAGAGCAAAGACGAGGCTGCCCTAGGGAGGAAGCACAATGGTCAGAAGTTGGCCAGAGTGGCAAGGAGGAGCGACGGAAGTAGGCGCCTGGGTTTCATGAACGTACGAAGAAGATGAGGGTCCCAAATATGAACGGTTGCGAATAAAACATGATTAGGGTAATTAAACTAATTATGTATTTAATAATGTTGTTCATAATTCGAATGCTTATAAAGGTTATAACTTATTCATACGAGGTCGGATTTGAATGCGAGGAGTTCCATTACGCTCGTTATAGCGAATATTACGATTAAGAGTTGGATTGGATGGATTTGGAGCTAATAGGAATTTGGATTAAAATTGAACATCAATTTGATTTTAATTCAAACCAGAACGCTTCGGCGAAAACTTGAATCAAAGTGAGTTAAACTCACCTCTCTGGCCTACTTATATTTTATATAAGTGTGGATATTTTTATTGTTCTATTTGTTGCTTGTTTGGTTGATTTACTGTTTATCAGTTGGCTTGGATATATTCCTGCCACTAGAGCGGATATGACCTTATTACATTCCCATGTAAGAGCGGATGACCCTTTGTATATGATCTCGCCTTGAAGCGGTTGATTTATATTATTTTATTATATACTGATTTGTGATGTAGTGGGACAGGTTGAAGGGATCCAACTGGATTCCTCACCCTGTTGATTTTACTTTTCATATATTGTGATATATGATGTGTTGGATGCTATATTTGATGACATGGACGATTTCTCCTATTTAGTGCTATAGTAGCACTGGGCCTTAATTTTTAGTATTTTGAAATACTATAAAATAACGATTTTGAACTGAAACGATTTTAAAGTGATTTTAAATTTTATATATAGAAAATATAATAGGCAAAATTATCTCATTCACCTATATTCAAAACAAATATTATGTCGGTCAGTCCTATTAAGTGTTTAGAAATCCCTATTGATGTCATAGCGTCCTATGCACCAATTAGAATTTATAAATATAAACAGAACAAATTAGCACAATATAAAAAAAAATTATAACACTAACAAATACGCTCTCTCATATATATACACTCAGCGACTCATCATAGGGTATTACTACCCTATTAACAAAGAGTCAGACCCCATAAAGCTAAGGTTTTCGCTAAACCAAAGCTCTGATACCAACTATAACGAACCGCCTTTTCGTATGTTTAAGCAAACACATATGTCGACTCAAACCATACAGAAAGTCGGATTGTTATTGGGTGAATAAGAAAAAAACAGAGAATGAAAGAAAACAAAATAGAATCTAGCAGCGGAATGACAAAATATAATAATCATATAACAGTTCATGAAGCTGTTTTACAAAAACATTTGATTATACTTATACAACACAAAATCAGAGTTTTACATACCAAAGAATAATAAATAACAATGCAGCTGAACATGTGATGCAGTGGAACAACATAGTAAATAATAGTAATACAATCTTCGTCTTTGTCCTCCATAAGTAAGGTCTTCAAACCCTCAAAATGCACAGGCTGACCCGAGCGAATTAAAAAGACAAAACACTCGAGTTAGAACTAAAGGATCTTATGTAAGTTAAATCGACGGTAAATAATATGAGTGGAATGGCATCAGAGATGTTTATGGGATTTGACATCTCCTATCCAGTGTCTAACGTGAGTGCAATAAATTAAGAGATGCTCGGGATTCACATCTCCTAAGGATCCGTTAAACTATTTACTATGTAGTAATAATACGCTATTGTAATAATACGCTATTATAATAATATCTATAGTAAAATAAACTTACTTTAAAATAGCATTAAGGAGTGACCCAATATTCCCCTTAACACATACATAGTCTCAGTAGTCTATCCAGTACCAGTGCATCTCCAGATCGGAGACTACCCTAAATACTACATAGGCTACGGGAGAAATCCAAACTCGTATAAGGCGCGATAGGGTGGGTGACACGGCACAATGAGGCAATGCCAAGGTAGATATACCAGTTACGCATCTGGACTGGTGGTGACGCGTAGCAGCCTCTACCGCCCACCTCGAGCCACACTCTCAAAATCAAAGGTGCGCACCAATCAATCACAAAGTAATAGAATGGCATACGAAGAAGTGTGTCCGATAAAAGGAGCTAAGGAGCTACCTCATTGGCCCGGAATCACTCCTGTTTTAGCCACCTTATTCCAACTCACGGGAGTCGGGTCCACGTACATACCTCAATAGAACGTCACCACCATCCTACTTCATTCTAGAGTCTCCACCGCGTACACGGTTGTTAAAGTGGTTTTCGGAGTTGGCAGAGAGTATGACAACTTCTGATCCTGGTCTCTTTTACAACCAAACGTTATTATAACACCACGGTCATTTCAAAATAGTTTATACTTCAAAACAAAAATATCATTGTCACTTCAAAACCATATCAATACGATATCACTTCCATTGCAAAACTAATTACGATATCATTTCCATTTCAAATATATCCATTTCATAATCACAGCATTTTCAAAGTTATACCACTTTCGAAACCAAACACTTGAAATATAACATTTTCAAAACATAATACTTTGAAATTCATAGCTTCGAAACCATAACTTTCACCACTTAAACTATTTAGACATTCAAATAGTGTATATAATAAATAGTTTAAATTTAAAATTACTTTATAAAATAAAATAATTTCCCCAACTTCACAAATTGATTCAAATCAACTTGAATCCAATGACCATTTCAATTTATATATCTTTAAAATACAGATTTGAACCTCAAATGACCATTTCAATTTCCATATATTTCGAAGCTTTAAATATTCCACCATTTCAAAACTAAATTTGATAATTTCATATATACCTTAATTTAACTTCATTATTATTCAGTTTTGAAATATTTACCTAACAAATCCAATATCTTTTAAATAAACCCACTTTCCAAATCACTAAATGTTCCTTCAATTAATTTAAACTTGAAATATTCATTTTAAATCATCTTGAACAAATCAAGTTATAAAAATCATATCTTTCAAAATTTCAAATTTAATGAATTTCAAATCAAACTAATTTGAGTTTTATTCTTAAATAAATTCAATTTCAAATAAATTTCAAATTTATCTTCCAACCTTAATTTATTTAAATCATTATAAACTCTATATAAAAATATAATTTAAATACTTAACCATATTATCTTCAATAAAATCATACTTTTATTATCAAACTTATTCTACATTAAAACAATTTTATACATAGCTTAAAATCAAGAATAAAATAACATTTATATAATACCTAAGATCAATATTTATATAAAATCATATATTTCTTTACAAAACCATAGAAACCATTTCAAAATATTTTTATATATAGACCACGGTGTCTATATCTAATTTTCTATCCTATGGTCAAGTGATACGGATATTTATCATTTCAATCCGCATTTTAATATTTTACGGTTGTATATCATTTCAAACCGCAATCCCGAATTAATAATAATCCATAGCGAACTTGCAGTTTATAATGATATAAACTAAACATCCATTCAACTAATATTAACACTTAACATCCATCACAATCATCATCCTAAACAATCCATAAATATCAATATAGAAACTGATAATAAATAACCGGTATTTAACTGGCAGTTTATATGCAATAATAAATTAAATAACAATTTAATTCAAATAAATTCAATTTAACTGAGATGATGATTAAAAATATACAAAGCAATCATAAACAAATTCCTAACCACATCATGAATTAAATTTAACAAACATAAGAAATTTTAGAAGTTGTGAGTGGGTTAAAACACTCACCTTTTGAATTTAAATTGAATTTAAATCCAATTTAAATCCAAAATTCAAACTATTTCAGAACTGGTCCAAACCAGCATCAAAGTGTTTGGAATTTCAATACGATTCTAGCGAAGAAAACCGCATGTGAAACGGACCTCGTATGCAGAAGTTATTAAGGTTAGAGGATTACAATTTAAAATTTGAAAATAAATAAAATAAAAATCAGAGAAAAACACGTCATACCATCTTCCACTCACGTGCCCGAGTTCCAGTCACCACGTCGACCTAACCCTAGCTGCCATGCAATCCCCTGGACCCAAAATCGCGTCGCCCAGTCTACCCCTGGCCATCGCCCGAAGAAACCCAGACATCGCCGACCCTATTTCATGTTCGCGACATCCCACGCGATTGACCAAGCACCATGGTTGTCATGTAGAATAGAGGCAGCCGCCGCTTGATTTCATTTTCCCTAATCAAATTTTCAGGTGAAATCTAGTCGTCCAATCATCGAACGAAACACGCCGATTCCATCCCCTCAGTCCCCTTTACACAACGGTACAATTGATTTGACGATCCAACGACGTTCATTGGAACTTGATGAACTGTTGATAATTATTCTTCGATTTTCAAACAAACAAATGCTCAAATTGGAAAATGAATTACAAATCTGAGATGCGTTCGTCAAGAGCTTCAAATCGATACATAATTCGATGCAGTTTGTGGAATTTGAATTTTGAAGTTGAATTTTGAATTGAAGTTGAATTGGAAAAATTAGGGTTTGTCTGCCATTGAGAAAAAGGAGCAATACAAATTTTGTATGTACAGAAATGAGGAATAAGAAATGACCTAGGGTTTATAATGACATATATATAGGCAAAACGCAATAGAAACAAATGGGCTTGATTGGTTTAGAAAATTGAACGGTAATGACCCGAAAAGCCCATTTCGACTCCTGAACGAAAATGGGTCAACCCATATTTCAAAATAGATGTTTTTGAATATTTTAAACTCAATGGAACAGGCTTTAAGTCCTAATTCCATCATATGAAGAAGTTACGTAAAAATTAGCTTAATTCAAATTGATTACAATTGTTTTTAATTAAATTAATTTCTAGGCGTTTCGAGCCCGTACGATCAAACGACAAGTCTGATCGTTACGAAACTTGAAATCCTCTAATAGTTCAACGTTACAGATCTGATGAAACTGGTTTCTTCGAAATCCGAGTCAGTGGCCAAAATGGCTATATTCCACATTATTAAATTAAATTAATATTAAATTAATTAATCAGTTTTTCAGTTTAAATTTTAATAATTTACAACTTCTATCATTTTGATTTCTTAACCATTCACAAATAATTTAAACAAATTTAGATGTTGATTTAAAGTTGATTAATTCATCAATTGCAGTGTTAAATTTCAGTTTCATTAAATTCAGAAATTATAAATTAAATTTTCAATAATTCCATTTAATTGACCTTTCATCCTATCATTCAATCCATATTTATTAAATAGATGAAATTAGTTCATGATTAATTACCCTAATATTCTCAAATTTCCCATTATCATAATATTTGAATTTTTAATGTCATTTATTTGCAATAAGTCCAATTACTATCATTTAAATTCAAATAAATTAATAAATCTCGATTTCCATTCTTTTTATTTAACCAATTGCCATATTATGAATAAAATTAACATTATTTCTAGTCATTAATTTAATTTACATTAACATAATATTTAATTATATTTATTGAAATTTATTTTCAATTTAAATTAACAGGCTGCATAGATAGGTAACATACTATAGTTTGCCACAGTTAACCTTTAGTCCCCTTAATAATCTTTTTTTTCTTACAAGTCAACGTTACCACTTATTTTCATAATACAAATTTCATTCAATTTCCATTAAATATCTATTGTTTCCTTGGTTAATCCAATATTTACTTTTATTTCATATATTAAATTTATAACCAAGTATAGCATTTAAATTACAATGAATTAGAATTTCATACACATTGTTAATAATCAACTTACATTAACATTGTTACACTTTATTTTAGTGTTCATTTCATTTCAATTAATATGGGAGTCCATTCAATTTGTTACAAATTTACTTACATTAACATTTTATTCTGGTTATTACTTCATTAATAAGTTACAAGTTTTTTTTCTTTTTCATTTCTTTCAATATTAATTTACTAAGGTCTCATATTATTAACAAATTTAATCATCAAAAATTACTAGTCGTTACAAAGTGATATTTCCAAATGGAGTTTAAATGGTTTTTAAAGGTGATTAAAATGTGTTAAGTGACAAAAACATGTATTTTAACATTTATCGTTGTAATAAACATTTGCAAGGAAAGTAAGGAAGGCCTGGACTATAACATTGTTGTTATAGTAAATAATTTCCTAAAGGAAATGTTTTATATAGTATATGGGGTCTGTATATATCGTATACTTGATGTTAATATTCTAGGTGTGTAACTTCTATCTAATTAGAATGTTGTTCAACCAAGGTATGAGAGGTAATGATACCCCAACTTGAATGGCTTCATTGTTAACTAATAAATAGTTGAAGTTTGGCATCGAAGATTAATGTTAAGTATAAGTAGTCGAATCCCTATACTAATGTTTTTGGGTTGTCATAGTGATGTTTCGTGCAACATTTGTTTTAACCCAATAAAATGTATTTTAAACTTCCATTATGAAATGCACGAATTAGTTCTTAAGATCGAACTAAAGGCTTGGTGGTATGGGAATCATTGCTTTTTATACATAATAGTTGTCCTGAGGCGGGAGTTGTACAATTATAGAAATTAATTTAGCGTGTCTCCAAAATGGTAGCATAAATATACTTATTTCATTGAGATAAGTTTATGGAATGTTAATCGAAAGATTAAAAGTGGCTTTGAGAATATATCTTTTTAAAGCTAAGTTGAAGCAAATATTTGAAAAGTGGTTTAATTAATAAAAGATTAATTAAATGGGCCAAGTGACTGCGTAAGTGCTTCATTTTATTTTTGGTCATTTTTGGTTTGACTTGATGTGGGAACTGATTACTCGTGCACTTAGCACGAAGCCGACTGAGTAAGCTTGATGATCTTTTGGTGTTATGAATGATGATTCGAGTAGGAAGGAGTGTAACGACCCGTATTTTATGTGTCGATAAATCGTAAAATAGTTGCATTAGGTCGTTAGTATTGCTTGAGTCGTTTTGAACCTAAGTTGTAGGGTTTACGGCTTAAGGGGTTAGGCCGTGTAATAACTAGCTCGGGTGGTGCTTAAGTCGTGGACGAGTTAATGGTTAGCTCGTGTGAAGCTTATGTCGTGTGAGAGTTAGGTCGAGAGGAGCGACCTATAGAAGTTACGACTTAAGAATGTTAGGTCGAGTTAATGAGTTAAGGAAGTTAACAACTTAGTGCTTAGGTCGTGTGGAAATTAGCTCGTGTGAGGGACTTAAGGTGTTGCCGAGTTAGTGTGTTAGACCGAGGTAACGACCTAAGAAGGCTACGACTTACGGGTTAGCAGTTAGAGAAGGTAGCGACCTAGTGGCTATGCTGTGTTATAGTTAGGCTGTGTGCTTAGTTAAGTCGTGACCGACTTAAGGGGGGGCATACGAGATAAGGCTTAGGTCGGCTGAGCGAGTTAATGACCCAGTATTTAGCGACTTAGGAGCCAACGGTATAAGGGTTACGACCTAAGAGGGAGATAGGTTAGGTCGTTAAGGGCTTAAGTCGTGAGTCGTGCCAGTGTTGAGTCGGCATGCGTTTTTGGGTCGTTAATGACTTAGCTAAGTCGCGGCATCGTAGATCCGCGCTCATTTTTAGGTCGCGTAACATCTGGACCGTTGATTTTGTTAAGTCGCATATGAGTTAAGTCGTTCAAACGACTTAGGACTTAGGAAATGCGGCAGAATAGATGAGTCGTGAGTTGCCAGGTCGCGTGAGCGTTGTTGTGTTGTGTCGCGCGTGAGGCTCCGTGTTGGTTAGGTCGCTTGAGTCGTTGGGTCGGCAGCTATGCTTAGGTCGTAGGTCGGCCATAGTTAGGTCGTGAGCGACCTAAAAGCGAGCGACCTAAGGGGGCGTTCTACCTATTAATAGAGGGGTTTGGCTCACTTTTTGGCACCGAATTTTGAAGCGACGAAGTGCTGCCATTTTGAGAGCTTGACTTCAACACTTCTTCACTTCTTTTCTCCACTCTAATCTAGTGCTAACATCCATCCAAGATCGAAGATCAAGATCGAAGATCCAAGAGCCAAAGTTGAAGATCTTCATCCAACAAAGAGAGATTTCATCGTTTGAAGCGAGATTTTGCCGGATCAAGCTTGTTTCTTTGCTGTCCAGATCTGGAGTGGGTTGTTTTTAAGGTGTTTAGGTGATTCGGTGAGTGGTAGTTATCTCTCACACGGACCCAAAGGAGTATATTGGATTGGTGGCTTGTTTATGTGTTAAAGATAGTGATTTCTTGCATTTTCCCTAAGTATGCATGTAGATCTATCATCTATGAAGTTTTGACACCTATTTTACTACATGTTAACTTATGTAAGTTCATTCATCAAGTTGTAGAGATATTGTTCATAATTCATGCTTGTTAGAATGCATGTTAGATTTGAACTCTTTATTTACGAAATTGCCATTATTGTTGTAATTGTTTATTTAGATCTTGTTTGAATGATTGATTGCTTGGATTAATGTTTGATTTGATTGATTAATTGATCGATAATTTGATTTGGGCAAGTTGGTCGAAGATGATTCAAAAGCTAAGTGGAAAGGCTCTTGAATAAGGAAAGCTGCTGGTGGCATATGAAGTGGATGTTGGAGCTCATATGGATAGATTTGATGATGATGTTGAGATGGGACTTTGCCATGATGCGATGAGGCAAACCATGATGTTGAGATGGGACTTTGCTATGATGCGATGAAGCAAAGTATAATGTGAGAAAGCCTTGGTTGGATCCAGACGGGATCATCCCAAGCATGTTGATAACTCGGTGATGCGATTCGAGTTGGTTGATAATGGTTAGCTTGAGAGGCGCTTGAGCTAGTATGGGAATAGTCGTCGAGGAGGATGACTAGAAGGCTGAGATTTTATCGTTATCGAAGGTTCTAGCATGCTCAAAGCAAGAGTACGTTGGAACGGGCTGCGACGACGTTCCAAGCACGGGCTGCGACGACGTGCTAGTACTCTGGGTAGTTGCGAAAATTCCTAGGCACGGGCTGCGACGACGTGCGGAGTTATGTCTAGAACCGGGGTTACCATTAGCCCTTGATAGGTGGTCATTCAATTAACGGTGATATCGAGGCAATGATAACAGTGATAGCCAGAGTCATGAATGTTTGGTTGTATCATCATTCGGCCTCTAGAGCGGTGTTTTCTGGGTGCTTATCTGATCTTGGTTTAGGCCTTGGGGGTTTGTATTTGGAAAACATCGACCTTGACTCGAGTGATAATTACTTTACTTAAATTGTCTGCTTTGCTATGCTTGTTTATGCTTAGTGGGTCTGGGGGCTATCACTGTAGAATGAGGTGGAGTGGGATGGTTGATTTCCTATTCCTTTTATCCTTTATGCTCTTTTGGTATGTTTGATAGTTAATTTACTGCTCACTAAGACTGTTGTCCGACTCAAGGTTTTATGTTCAACTCTTATTACCTTGGGCTGTTCATCCATGTTGGGATGGGCAGACTAGGTAGCAGGTGATAGGTGCTGTTCTTGGCTACCAACACCGTTGATGACGAAGACGAGCTGGAGGCTAGCATATTAGTTTTCTTTCTATATGTACTGGATGTTCCGCTGCTTGTATATGTTTTGAGTGTTATGTAGTGAGGCTTGATGTATTGATTGTTCGGATGCTTGTATCAAACCTTTATGAAGTCTATATGATGATATTCTGTTATGAGCTTCACTATATACATATATTTCTCTATTGTATTTTGTCCATGCGCTGTGAGTTGTACGATAGAGTTTCTGTTTTATCTTACCCTGACTATCGTCCATGGCTGCCTGGCACGCCTTTCAGCGCACCATTCTCTTGTTTTAGTGCGGAAGTCATGGGCGGTCGTCACATTTGGTATCAAAGCTTTGGTTAATCGATTTTAGCCAACGCTCGCTGACGTAACTACGTATGAGAGACGTAATTGTATTTTGATGGATGATTACTATATATAATATAGTAGTTTAGAAGGATTTGAACTCCTTATGTAGTTGTTTCTCAAGGTGTTCTAAATCATTCCTTTTTGTAGATATTAAGGATGAGTCGAAGTGAGAGACAAGCTGCTAGGGAAAGCCGTGCTGCTAGGGGAGCTACTGACTATGCTGCAATGTTCGAAGCTATGATGACTTCGATCATGAGAAGGATACCAACTTCAGGACCGTCAGTAGATGTTGGAGTTCAAGTTCAAGCTCCAAGACCAGTGGATTTTGCTAAGTTGTGTAAGGACTGTACTGCTCTTGGAGGAAAGGTTTTCTTGGGAACAGAATCAACCATAGAAGTTCAGAGATGGATTGATGCTTGTAGAAGGATCTTTGGCGATTTGGGAATTGAGGATGTAACTAAGAGGAAGCTTACATCAAGAAAGCTTCAAGGAAGAGCTTCGGATTGGTGGAACTCTATCACCATTGATACTCCAGAGGAAGAGATTACTTGGGAGCAATTCCAAGTTAGATTTGAAGCTAAGTTCATTTCTACGACTCAGAAATCTGTTTTGTTTAAGAAGTTTGTGGAGCTCAAGCAAGGTGGGAGACCAGTTCTTGAGTATGTTTCTGAGTTTGAAGCTTTATCCAAGTATGCTCGGTCGTATATTGAATCTCCCTATCAGAAGAATGAGAAGTTTGTGACAGGCTTGGACAGTTATCTTAGGAGACAGTTGGTGGATCATTTGGACGATCCGTTTGAGAAGCTTGTGGAGAAAGCTCTCAGGCACGAGAGTTTGTTTCCTAAGGAAGGGTCTGTTGTTGCCGTGACCAAGGAAGAGTCCAAACCACAGCAGGGTGGGAACAAGAAGAGGAAGCAGCAACAGCAGAAGGGTAAGGATGGCCAGTAGAAGCCGAAGGACGAAGTGACCTGCTACAACTGTCAGCAGAAGGGTCATCTCTCTAGGGATTGCAAGAAACCAAGAGTGCCGGCAAAGTGCCACAACTGTGACAAACCGGGGCATTTCAAGAGGGATTGTCCGGAACCGAGGAAAGATAAGCAGATTGTGCAAGCTTATGCTTTGGGGGTTGTTCCATCGTCTTCGAAAGCTCCTACTATTGATGAGAAAGGGAAGAGTGTGGTGGTCCAAGGTACTCTTTCCATTTGTGGTGTTCCAGTTAGAGTGTTGTTTGATACTGGAGCGTCGTATTCGTTTGTTTGTGATGATCTTGTAGGCCGGTTGGGTTTGGAACCGGAAATTGTTGATAGACCATTGGTTGTGACTAATTCAGTTGGGGGTTCGTCTTGTTTGTGTATGGTATGCCGTGGTCTAGTTGTGTCGAGTCATGATTGCTCTTTTGTTTGTGATTGTTTTGTTCTGAACTTTGCGGGGTTCGGAATAATTTTGGGTATGGACTGGCTTAGGAAGTATGCGGCAAAGGTTGATTGTGAGAAACTGGAGGTGACAGTCGGGAATGTGGAAGGGTGAAAGGTTGTGATACGATGTAAGCATGAAGAAGGCGTCTTCATGGGCTTCATGTATTCGCTGGTTGTTCCACGGGATGGACTGTCATCGATGCCGGTTGTGAATGGATTTGAGGACGTCTTTGACGAGGTCAAAGGGTTACCACCGCATAGGGAGATCGAGTTTCGTATCGATCTAGTTGAGGGAGCCAGACCAGTTGTGATGCCTCTTAGACGGATGGCGCCCAGAGAACAACAAGAGCTGAAGGTGCAGGTTGATGACCTTTTTCGGAAAGGACTCATTCGGCGTAGTGTGTCTGAATGGGGTGCACCAGTTGTGTTCGCAACCAAAGCGGATGGATCGTTAAGGTTGTGTGTGGATTATCGTGAGCTGAATAAGGTGACTAATAAGAACAAGTATCCATTGCCGAGAATAGATGGCTTGTTTGATCAGCTTCACGAGGCTAAGGTGTTTTCCCAGATGGATTTGGCAACGGGATTTCACCAGTTGAGAGTGGCTAAGGATAGTGTGCCGAAGACTGCTTTTAGGACACCATCCGGTTTTTATGAGTGGCTGGTAATGCCGTTTGGATTGACTAACGCACCAGCATATTTTGTGGATCTTATGAATAGAGTGTTCAGAGATCAGTTGAACAAGTTTGTACTTGTGTTCGTGGATGATATTCTGATTTATTCCAGAACTGAGGAAGAGCACAAGACACACTTGCGTATTGTTACGGAAATCTTGCGGAAACATCAGCTGAAGGCTAAGTTTTCGAAGTGTCACTTCTGGAAGAGTGAAGTGAGGTTCTTAGGCCATGTTATCTCTGGAAATGGAATAGCGGTTGATCCCGCTAAGGTGGCAGCAATCCAGGATTGACCTAAGAATGCATCTGATGTGAGAAGTTTTCTTGGATTAGCAGGATATTATCGTCGGTTTATCAAAGACTTTTCCAAGATAGCTGCACCGTTAACAGGATTGACGAAAAAGAACCAAGTGTTCAGATGGGATGATAAGTGTGAGCAAGCTTTCGTAATCCTGAAAGAGCGACTGACAAGTGCTCCTGTTTTGACTATTCCAAGTGGGAATGATGAGATGGTGGTTTACACCGATGCATGTGGTACTGGACTTGGAGCAGTGCTAATGCAAAAGGATAAAGTTGTTGCGTATGCAAGTCGACAACTGAAGCTGCATGAAAGGAATTACCCGACTCATGATTTGGAGTTAGCGGCAATTGTTTTTGCTCTGAAGATATGGAGACATTATCTATTGGGAGTTCGATTTGAGTTGTTTACGGATCATAAGTCGTTGAAGTATCTGTTCCCCAAAAGGATTTGAATCTTCGGCAGCAACGATGGCTGGAGTTTTTAGCATCATATGATTTTGATATAGGCTATACTCCGGGAAAAGGTAACGCAGTGGCAGATGCGTTAAGTCGAAGACATGCAGGATTGGGAGCCATGTTTTCGGAATGGAAAAGTCTCGAGTATTTGGCTGGATTAGATTTCAAGCCTAGGTGTGAATTGGAACCTGAGATGTTGGCAAACTTATCGATAAGACCTACTCTTATGGAAAGGATTGGCGAGAGCCAAAAGCGAGATGATAAGCTTGTCAAGATTATCCGCGATTTGGAATCTGGATTAAATCCAAAAAAGGATAAAGGATTTGAAGTCGATCAAGAGGGTTGGCTTCGAAAGCAAGGACGACTAGTTGTTTCCGATATAGATGGATTGAGAGATGAAGCTCTTAGGGAAAGTCATCACTCAAAGTTGACGATTCATCCAGGAGGAAATAAGATGTATCGGGACACGAAGAGAACCTATTACTGGGAAGGTATGAAAAAGGATGTTGGAAATTTTATTTCCAAGTGTATGAACTGCCAGTTGGTAAAAACCGAGCAGAAGAAGCCCAGTGGATTGCTTCAGCCATTAGAAGTTCCTACATGGAAGTGGGAGCAGATATCGATGGATTTTATCGATGGTCTACCTAGAACCAGGGCAGGAAATGAAGGGATTTGGGTCATTGTAGATCGTTTGACTAAGAGTGCAAGATTCATTCCTGTTAGATCAACTAGGACTGCATCGAAGTTGGCTGAGTTGTATGTTAAGTGGATAGTTCGATTTCATGGTATTCCGAAGAGTATAGTGAGCGATCGAGACCCATTGTTCACTAGTGGATTTTGGAAGAGCTTCCAAGAAGTTTTGGGAACCGAGTTGTGTTTGAGTACAGCTTATCACCCCCAAACAGATGGTCAGACTGAGAGAGTCAACCGAGTTTTAGAAGATCTCCTGAGGTCATGTGTTTTGGATTTCGGAGGATCATGGGAAGATCATCTTCATTTGGTGGAATTTGCATATAATAACAGTTACCAGTCAAGCATTGGTATGGCACCGTATGAAGCATTGTATGGAAGGCCGTGTAACTCTCCTACATGTTGGTTGGAAACTGGAGAAAAGCTGATACTTGGGCCAGAAATGATTCGACAGACTTCGGATTGTATAGAGATCATTTGGCAACGAATGAAGGCAGCCCAAGATCGTCAGAAAAATTATGCCGATACGTCGTAAGGATTTGGAATTCGACGTAGGTGATATGGTTTTTGTGAAGATTTCTCCTCTGAAGAATGTTATTCGATTCGGATAGAAAGGGAAATTGACTCCGAGATTTGTTGGACCATTCCCGATCATCGAGCGAATTGGAAAGCTCGCTTACAGATTGGAGTTACCGGGAAAGATGGCGGGTGTGCACAATGTTTTTCATGTATCTTATCTACGAAAGTATGTGCATGACTTGAATACGGTGGTTTCTGCTGATAGCTGTGAAGATTTAGAGGTTGATCCAGTTGTTACGAGACCTCGTAAGCCGCTTCGTGTTGTTGAAACCGACACGAAACAGCTTAGGAGGAAGACGATTACGTTGCTCAAGATGCAATGGAGTGATGATGTTGACGACTGTACATGGGAGGAGGAAGAGAGGATGAATGCAGCTCATCCTGAACTCTTCAAGGTATGACCCTAAGGTGTCGTGACATCTCACGAATTTGTAGCTTGTTCTAAGTCTTAGAATTCTGCATGCTAGGCTAGTAATTGGATGCATGGTTTGTTGATTGTTGTGGATGGTAGTCATGCAGAATAATTTTGATTGCTCTTGTTCGTTTGGAATTTCGGGGGCGAAATTCCTAAGGGGGAGAGAATGTAACGACCCGTATTTTATGTGTCGATAAATCATAAAATAATTGCATTAGGTCGTTGTATTGCTTGAGTCATTTTGAACCTAAGTTGTAGGGTTTACGGCTTAAGGGGTTAGGCCGTGTAATAACTAGCTCAGGTGGTGCTTAAGTCGTGGACGAGTTAAGGGTTAGCTCGTGTGAAGCTTATGTCGTGTGAGAGTTAGGTCGAGAGGAGCGACCTATAGAAGTTACGACTTAAGAATGTTAGGTCGAGTTAATGAGTTAAGGAAGTTAACAACTTAGTGCTTAGGTCGTGTGGAAATAAGCTCGTGTGAGGGACTTAAGGTGTTGCCGAGTTAGTGTGTTAGACCGAGGTAACGACCTAAGAAGGCTACGACTTACGGGTTAGCGAGTTAGAGAAGGTAGCGACCTAGTGGCTATGCCGTGTTATAGTTAGGCTGTGTGCTTAGTTAAGTCGTGACCGACTTAAGGGGGGGCATACGAGATAAGGCTTAGGTCGGCTGAGCGAGTTAATGACCCAGTAGTTAGCGACTTAGGAGCCAACGGTATAAGGATTACGACCTAAGAGGGAGATAGGTTAGGTAGTTAAGGGCTTAAGTCGTGAGTCGTGCCAGTGTTGAGTCGGCATGTGTTTTTGGGTCGTTAATGACTTAGCTAAGTCGCGGCATCGTAGATCCGCGTTCATTTTTAGATCGCGTAACATCTGGACCGTTGATTTTGTTAAGTCGCATAGGAGTTAAGTCGTTCAAACGACTTAGGACTTAGGAAATGCGGCAGAATAGATGAGTCGTGAGTTGCCAGGTCGCGTGAGCGTTGTTGTGTTGTGTCGCGCGTGAGGCTCCGTGTTGGTTAGGTCGCTTGAGTCGTTGGGTCGGCAGCTATGCTTAGGTCGTAGGTCGGCCATAGTTAGGTCGTGAGCGACCTAAAAGCGAGCGACCTAAGGGGGCGTTCTGCCTATAAATAGAGGGGTTTGGCTCACTTTTTGGCACCGGATTTTGAAGCGACGAAGTGCTGCCATTTTGAGAGCTCGACTTCAACACTTCTTCACTTCTTTTCTCCACTCTAATCTAGTGCTAACATCCATCCAAGATCGAAGATCAAGATCGAAGATCCAAGAGCCAAAGTTGAAGATCTTCATCCAACAAAGAGAGATTTCATCGTTTGAAGCGAGATTTTGCCGGATCAAGCTTGTTTCTTTGCTGTCCAGATCTGGAGTGGGTTGTTTTTAAGGTGTTTAGGTGATTCGGTGAGTGGTAGTTATCTCTCACACGGACCCAAAGGAGTATATTGGGTTGGTGGCTTGTTTATGTGTTAAAGATAGTGATTGCTTGCATTTTCCCTAAGTATGCATGTAGATCTATCATCTATGAAGTTTTGACACCTATTTTACTACATGTTAACTTATGTAAGTTCATTCATCAAGTTGTTGAGATATTGTTCGTAATTCATGCTTGTTAGAATACAAGTTAACGGGCTGCGACGACGTTCCAAGCACGGGCTGCGACGACGTGCTAGTACTCTGGGTAGTTGCGAAAATTCCTAGGCACGGGCTGCGACGACGTGCGGAGTTATGTCTAGAACCGGGGTTACCATTAGCCCTTGACAGGTGGTCATTCAATTAACGGTGATATCGAGGCAATGATAACAGTGATAGCCAGAGTCATGGATGTTTGGTTGTATCATCATTCGGCCTCAAGAGCGGTGTTTTCTGGGTGCTTATCTGATCTTGGTTTAGGCCTTGGGGGTTTGTATTTGGAAAACATCGACCTTGACTCGAGTGATAATTACTTTACTTAAATTGTCTGCTTTGCTATGCTTGTTTATGCTTAGTGGGTCTGGGGGCTATCACTGTAGAATGAGGTGGAGTGGGATGGTTGATTTCCTATTCCTTTTATCCTTTATGCTCTTTTGGTATGTTTGATAGTTAATTTACTGCTCACTAAGACTGTTGTCCGACTCAAGGTTTTATGTTCAACTCTTATTACCTTGGGTTGTTCATCCATGTTGGGATGGGCAGACTAGGTAGCAGGTGACAGGTGCTGTTCTTGGCTACCAACGCCGTTGATGACGAAGACGAGCTGGAGGCTAGCATATTAGTTTTCTTTCTATATGTACTGGATGTTCCGCTGCTTGTATATGTTTTGAGTGTTATGTAGTGAGGCTTGATGTATTGATTGTTCGGATGCTTGTATCAAACCTTTATGAAGTCTATATGATGATATTCTGTTATGAGCTTCACTATATACATATATTTCTCTATTGTATTTTGTCCATGCGCTGTAAGTTGTACGATAGAGTTTCTGTTTTATCTTACCCTGACTATCGTCCATGGCTGCCTGGCACGCCTTTCAGCGCACCATTCTCTTGTTTTAGTGCGGAAGTCATGGGCGGTCGTCACAAGGAGTGACTATGATACTCTTACCTACCGGCTTCCTTTTTTGTTGAAGAATAGCAAGTTGAGAGTGGAAAATATGATAAGTCTAGATACTTGGTTTCCGTATGAAGTTGAGGGCCTCTTATCATTGTTGGTCCGGAGAGAATGGGATCAATTTATCCGAAAACCACTTTGGATTGATATATGTGTTCGAAAGTGCAGCGGTATGATGATTTTTGAAGATAGAGATCTTCATGACACAAGGCAACTTGCCACTAGACCCGCGATGCATATTATATATATGGTGGCAGTAGTGCTTCGTTATGAAAATCTTCGATATGCAAGAAATTCTCATTACTAATCCAAGGGATGATTCACAATAGGATGTAGTAGGAGAGTACCTTCGGTTTGTCATATTCTTCAGACAACTTGTATGGAAAATGTCTAACATTGCATGTCTAGATCACATTGATTAATTCTATAAACGAATCATCTATTTGTTGGCAAAGAAGGCAACTTCTCTTAGCTTAACACTATTTTCTGAGACATACGAGATCAGGAGTTACGCGTTTGTAGAAATTAGTTGTGCGATTGTGGAATGGCAATGTGGCATTCAAAGTGGATTTGTTACGTGAAAGGTAATATGTTACCTCTCTAGCCTCATCAGCCGGGAATGGTTAAAACAGGGTTGCTTCAGGGCTATGTGGGTTGCTTCCATAAGGGTATGGTCTTCACCCTTCTAGATTACTCTCTATACGTCGAGTATTTTGTGTATGTTATAACCACAGATAGGTCGACTACGACCAGGGTGATGACATATTCGATCCTATCCGCCATTGGATTGGTCTGTGGGTAGGCCGATTCTGATTCTCAATGGTATCGAAAATGTCGATCCTCAGTACATTCCTCTAGAGATGTATTGCACGGAAGGTAGTCCCTTACTTAGGCATTGTATTGAATCCAAACTCCAGCAAGTGTCTGGCAATTTGTTTGTAGAACCTACTTTATAGCTAGTATGATGGAATTTAATCAATGTAACAAATTCAATTATAATTAGTATTATTTGTATACTAGACACTAGTATAATATTACAGCATTTGATATGGAATGTTTTGGTTATCGTAAGGTAAAACCCCGTTTATGTATATGTGCGGCGTAGTCCTATGAGATACCTTTTGTTTTGAAGAATAAAAGTTTTTGATAACTTTAAAAATTCAATGGAGATGTGTTTCTCATGCTGGTTTACCAAATTGATTCGGGTGTTATTCCCTTTCAATGATAGGGTCAGACCGAGCATATGAATTGATTTAGATTTGGATGCTTTGGAGCTTCAGCGGACGAGCTGGAGGTCTTCAGTTTGTATTCACGTATATGTTTATTTTCCGCTACATTGGTTATTTAAATTATTAGCAATTGTGAGAACAGGTTGTTATAACTGTTTAGGCTGATGACTAGGGATTTGTTGTGTATTCTTTGAAATATGTATATTATTGTCTCTCTTTTGTAAAGATTATTGATTTATATTATATATTGTTCCGTTGAGTGGTGATATTTTGTGTTGTTTAGTTTTCTTCTTCTTCTCTCTTCTTCTTCTTTCTTTCCCATAACTATTCGCATCTTCGTTCGGTTTGATTTGGAAATGTATGGTTTATTGTCAGCTGGAATTATGTGAATTTGCGGGTCGTCGCATTTGGTATTAGAGATCAAGTTTAGTGAACTCCTAGGCTTTGGTTGGGTACTCATTATAGATAGGGTTACTAATACCCTAGAATGAGTTTGAGTGTATTATAAATGTGAGCGCCTATTTGTTAGTGATGTAAAAATGTTTCATATTGTGTTGACTTATTGATTGAGCGATTTATGAATTCTGGTCGGTACAGAATGTACAATTGCATCGATAGATATTTCTAAACTCTTAAACAAGGTAAACCGATATAGTATTGTTTTGAAACTTGGTAAAGGAAATAATTTTGCCTTGATTATATTTTATTTATAAAAGAAAAGGTTTTTAGAACTTATTATAGTCATATATGGATTGTTTGGTTGTTTCGAATGATAATATTCGCTTCTTAAAAACTTAAGTTTAAAACAATTTTTATTATAATCTAAACAAAGATAAGAAATTGTAAAATGAGTATAATAGAAAGTGAATTTATATATGCAAATTATAAAGTATTGAATGTAATTAAAATGATCAACATTAGTGAAATGACCCATTAAAAAAGAGTGAAAGTGTATAAGCATATTTGTAAATATGGCTTATAAATCAAAAATGTATTTAAACTAACAATTAGAGAATTTAAATCTCGGAGATTTTGGAATTATTTTCAAAGTTTTGGAAAATAATAATATTATTATTTGGAAAACATTTTTGAATGGAGATATATTGAATGGAATTTGAAAGAAATAGAAAGTACTGAACTCGCTTTAGCCGTTAGAAAATAATTCGGGTGATGATTGTAGCATCATTAGTATTCATTTTCGAGAATCTACGTGACAAATTGCTACCATAGTGATTTGCTATTGGAATTTTGTTTTGGCAAAACAAGTATTTATAACTTATAATTAGAAAAAAAAATGGTAAGTCAAAAAAAATTAACTTGTTAAATATTATGATAAAATATATTAATTGGAAATTTATATACTCTTATATATAGAAGAGTGTAAAATGAATTTAAACATAAGTTGTGAAATGATTATGCACCATAAGTTGTAATTATAGAATGTAAATGAACTTATGTAAAGATTTATGTTTTAAGTAGATAAGTTTGTATAACTTATAGAATTTCGGAAAATGGAAAGTAAAACCAAATTCTAAAAAGGGAATATTTTGATAAGCAAACAAAAATCTAAAATTGAGATGAAATGGAATTAACTTAAGTAAAGTTAAATGAAACTGAATTTGATTTGTAATAAATTAATGGAATGAGTTAAATGAAGTGAACTAATGAAATGAATTAGTAAATTGTATATGGTTTGGAATGTTGTTTGCTAAAATTGAATATGAATTTAAGTATTGAAGTGATAATTAACATAAGTCACGTTATATAAAATGTATATGAACTTCAGTAAACATTTACGAAATGGCTTATAAATGATATTAGTATTAAAAGAAGTATGCTAATTGATTAAATATGAATTAAACGAATATGAATTAAACGAATGAGAATCAAATGAATGTGAATAAAATGAATGTGAATAAAATGAATATGAATAAAAAGAATTTGGTATGAATATATGCTATGTTTAGTTAACTTTATTTACTAGTGTGCATATGGTTATTATATTAGTATACGTTATATAAAGATTTTAACTTCCACATGCTTGTTCTCATTAGTTTTTGAGTGTTTAGTAGGTATGAATGCCGTATGCTTCACACTTGGAGCTCGCTTTTGCATTATACTGATTGTATATGCTTGCTAATACTAATAAAAGGTACACATCTCGGCTAAATATAGTATTTTTTATATTTTTTCCGAACACCCTTGATTTTTGGTAATATTATTTAGGATATTTAATTAGCTAAATTAAATAAAATAATGTCTTGATTGGAGGATTGAGATTTGATTTTAATTAAGGGTAGCCATGCCATTTAAACAATGAATTAAAATAAGAGTTAAATGGAAATAGAGGAGGGGTGAAATAGGAAAGAGGCTATCCTTATACCCTAAACCCTTAGCCATGTACCCCCTACACGTCCATTTCATTTCCTCAAAAAATTTAAAATAAGAGGCAGGCCACCATAAGCAAGAGAAATAGGAAGAAGATTAAGAAAAGCTAAGGAAGAAGCTAATTCAAATCAATTCCGTTCACAAATCAATTTCATTCACAACTCAATCTCTTTAATCTCTAAAGCTAAGCTGGATAATGTTTACATCTCAAATTTTTATTATTTCTGGTTTTAAGATGAATTTTTGAATATTTTGCATTGATTTTCCATGTTTTTGAATGATAGAATGATTAGTATATACTTGTTGATGAATTAAAGTTGTTCATATTGAATTTATGATATGTTTTAAAGTGAAAACCCTATAAATGACAACTTGCCTTGCAAATTTTTATGAAAATTTTTATGATACGTTTTAATATTTGTGGAATTTATATGAATTTTCTAGGAAAGAAAATGTTAATTTGGGTTAATAATTATTTACGGTTAAATAATAAAAGATTTAGGTCACAAATTTTATATGTTGGAAAAATATTAAAAGGGAATTTTCAGAGTTTTTTGTAGAATTTCCCTAAGTATTTTAATGGTTATATAAAATTATTTAAGGTATGGGACTTAAATGTTTTATATAATTAAGGAAGGAGAAGGGGATTTTTATAAATTAATTTAAATTTGTTAATTCTGGAAAGTCGACAGCACTTTTGAAAATTGCAGTACTTTTTATTGGTAAAGAAAGAGGCAACCAAAAAATTAGACACATGAAGCAGGTTAGGTGAAAAGAACTATTTGCAACATTATTTTCAATATTTCGATGCTTTCAGCACCAGGTTCCACCTTCTCCTCTTCACTTCTGACACAGTCGAAACCAATGCACATGGTATCAGGGAACTGGTACGCAGTGAATTAGATGTAGGCAGGAGGTAGGGAGTCGAAACCGGGGGTTCCGAAGGGGTTGAGGCATTACTCTGTTTTTAAATTAGAAATGCACCTACTTACTTTCGACTAGATGGCTTTCGACTAAGTAGCTTTCGACCTAGTTAGCTTTCGACTAGGTCAAATGGATTTAAAGAAATGGTTTCGATTGGGTTGTGCTTTTGTTTTAAATGAGTGCTTTCGACTAAGACAAAGCCTTTTTACTGCCGCTTTCTACCTTTCGACCTAAATGGTTTCAAAAGGATTGTTTGCTCTATTTTCTAAAATTTTGGCCACTTCTCCAATGCTTTTGAAATGGTTGATTTCGACGCCATCACTTCTTTACTTAGAAAATGGTTTTGAAGCAGATGCTTTCAAATTAAATGTTTTTAAGACCCTTTTTCTATGATTGAATTAAAACCCAAATGGTTTCGAAAGAGATAGTTTTAAATGGTTTCGAAACAGATGCTTTTGACATTAAATTTCTGATCCTTTTGCTCTTCTTGAAGGTAGAATCCAAATGCTTTCGATCGAGACGATTTTCAAAGGTTTCGAAGGGGTGAAATTTTGAATGGTTTCGAAAGGTTTGCACATATTTTAAATTGAACCCAAAATGCTTTCGAAAGGATTGAGTTTTGATAGTTTCGAAAGGTTTTAATGAATGGTTTCGAAAGGGTGGTTCCCTAGGGTTTCGAAAGGGTCGAAAGGAAAGGTTTTTCCTATGTTCTCAAAAGGCAATATTTAAAGGTTTTAAAGGAGGATGTCTAATGTTTTGAAGCTTTCAGAGAAAAGAAAGGAAAAGTTTTTCCAATGTTTTCGAAAGGCAATATTTAATGGTTTCGAAAGGGTTTTTCAATGGTATCGAAGGGGTTACCTTCAATGGCTATGAATGGGTTGTTTAAAGGTTTTAAGTAAAGGTTTCGAATGTATTAAATAGGCAATATTGCCTGGGTATTTTCAAGTTAAAAAGGGTATTAACTTGTTTTGAAAGGATAGTAAATGCCCATTAAATCTCAAAAACATTATTTTGAGCAAAGTATATATATCATGGCAAAATAGCTTAGAATAAAGCTAAAAATATATTTTCCTTACATAAGTATGATTTAAAAGGTTAAATAATTTTAAAAAGGTTTTTAAGGAAAAAGATAAAGGGTAGTTAACCCTAAAAAAATTCGGACAGTTGGTCTAGTTTGTAGGTAGTTGCCTAATTTTATGGACAGATGGTCCATTTGTTAGCATAATGGACCTTGCTATTATGTTGTAGGCACCCACTTATTACCTGTTTTATGGGTAGATAGTCCATTTATTAGCATAAAGGATACTGCTATTTTAATATAATCAATTTGATTGCCAGTTTGGTTGCAGGAAAGGCTTTGCAAAATATATGTTTTAAACAGGATATTGGTGAGGGGAATTCATTCTGCTAAGCGGCATAGTCTTACATAATATCAATAAACGGAGATGTAACAGAATTATTCACATCGGGATTTATGTCTGACTCGAAATTCTTGTTTCCCATTAAACTCTAGGGTGCTCAAAATCGATTGTTTAGGCTGAGGGTTGAGGTTTTAGGTTTTAGAAATTTTGACGAATAAAGCTTCCGAAGACGAGCAGGTGGCTGATGGATAGCTAATGAGGAGTTACATATTGTTTTGTTTATTTCCGCTGTGTATTAAGTCTGATATGACTATATTGCTTTGATCAATCAAGGGGGCATCGGCATATGTCGCTCTTGGCATATTTTTGTAATGATTATAATTAATCTTTACATGGGAAACGATATGGGATTATGTAACTTGGATATGAATTTGTTTTGAAATGTAATCAGTAAAATGTTGCTTTTGAAAATCTATGATTTTTTTCGTATTCAAGTGCGTCTGATATTATGGATATCGTTATCATTACCGTATTTTGTCACCAGGAGTTAATACCAAAGATGACTACAGCATCTGTAGCGCTTAGCTTTTGATCCAAATACGGGATGTTATGACTTGGTATCAGAGCATGGTTTATGAAAAAATTTAGACTAAAAATGGTTTTAAAAACATAATCCTAAGGAATTAGAGTAAGATTGGGGTATGGGATAATGCTATAGTAACGTACTTATATTTTCTATACATAAGTATACGCTTTATCTCTAGTCTCCTATCCTTGTTAGGTTATTTTATGTATCTCATAAGATTTGAATACAGATATGGAAGGTAGAAGAGAAGAGTTAACCTAGGAGGGGAGGGCACCGCTGGGAAAGCCAGACCTAGTACAAGGAGAACATAAGGTCAGGCACAAGCAAAGAATGTAGGCGATGAAGTCCCGTAAATTGGAATGGAAGCTATGTATCAGATTTTCTTGAATATGCAAGTAGGAGTTGCAGATGGAGTGTTAGGAAGAGATGCTGTAGGTGCGAGAGTTCTGGAAGTTCTGGTAGTTAACCATTATGCTAAGCTGAGCGAAGATTACACTAAGCTTGAAGGGAAGCCTTTTCTGGGGACAGAGGATGCTATAGATGTGAAAAATTGGTTGCTACACTGTGAGAGAATGTTCGCAAACTTGGGGCTCAATGATGAGCAGAAGAGGAGGTTGGATCCAGACAGCTCATGGAGCCGCTTTGTTCTAGTAGAACAGTGTGATGGGTGGTGTGGATAAGGAAACCATGTCATGGGAAGATTTCAAGGGAGGTTCCAGGAGCGATTTATGCCAGCAATGGCACAATCAGATCGGATCAGGAAATTTGCTGAGTTGGAGCAGGGAGAGATGTATGTCCTAGAGTATGCTAGAAAGTTCGAGGAGTTGGCCAAATATGGGTGTGCTTCAGTGGATACAGTGATGAAGAGGAAAGAGAAGTTTATTAGAGGGTTGAAGCTTGAAATAGCTAGGGCCACATTACCTCATATTAGAGATCCTTCTGACTTTGTAGTGGAGATGGCCTTAAGGCGTGAGGAGATTCTTGATTCCCTAGAGAAGAGTAAGGCTAAAGAAGTCAAGGTTAGGCAGAATCAGCAGAGGAAGTTATTTCCTAAGAAAGGTGCTCAAAAGGGTGGAGCAGCTAAGAAAATGAAGTCTGAGATTGTTTGCTTCAAGTGCGACAAGAAGGGGCACTTTGCTAATGAGTGTTGTGCTGGAAAGGCTAAAGAAGTGGCTGGAAAGAAAAAATGTCAGGTGCTTCAACTGTGACCAGATTGGCCATTGTAAGAGCCAGTGCAAGGAGCCCGCTAAGGATGGAAAGGTCAAGGTGTATGCACTGCCAATAGACCAGAAGAAGAGAAAGGCAGTCTTGGGAGGTACTCTCAGATTCATGGTATGTCTATTAGCATTCTATTTGATACCGGTGCATCGCATTCTTTTATATCTTGATGTTTAATAGATCGGCTTAACCTAGAACCCACATATTTTATTACTTCCTTACGGGTTGCGAATCCAATAGGAGGGTATGCAACTCTAGAGTTGAGATGTGACCAGTTAGAGTTTGACCTGTTAGGTCATACTTTTAATTACAGTTTGCATGTATTTGATTTTATGGGATTCGAGATTATTCTTGGGATGGCTTGGTAAAGTGAGTACGATACTAGGATATTTTGCCAGGACAGAAAAATATCGCTTAGACACCCTGATTGTAGTGATCGGATAGTTTACGCCGTAGATGGTTCTAATGGTGAGGTGAATGCTTTGTTTGGTGTTATGAAATTGAAAGATGAGTTGAGTCGACTTTTTATGGCTAGAGAATTTGCAGATGTTTTGGATCCTGTAGTTGGTTTACCACTAAAACGTGCCATTGGGTTTCGGATAGATTTGGTTCTGGGAGCAGAACCAGTGAGTAGGCTGCCAAGCAGGATGACTCCAACTAAGATGAGAGAGTTGAAAATGCAATTGGTGGAATTAGAAGGCAAGAGCTTTATCAGGCCGATTAGTTCACCTTGGGGAGCAGTCGTAGTGTTTCCTAAGAATCCAGACGAATTGTTGAGGCTATGTATCGGTTATCATAAGCTGAATGAGAGGATGATAAAGAGTCGATACCCATTGCCGAGGATTGACAGTCTATTCGACCAGTTGAGTGGAGCCAAGGTATTTTCGCATTTGGATTTGGTGATGGATTTCCATTTGCTCAGAGTAGTAGAGGATAGTATACCTTTGAAGGCGTTTAGGCAAGATGTAGGTTGTATGAATGGTTAGTTATGCCATTCGGACTAACTAATGCACTGGCTTTCTTTGTGGATTTGATGAACCGGGTTTTTCGAAAGCACTTGGATAGGTTCGAAATTGGTTTTCATAGATGATATCTTGATATACTCTAAGGATGAAAGAGAGAATGAAGTCATCTGAGAGTGGTGCTTGAGACGCTTAGGTAACATCAGCTGAAGATGAAATTTTCGAAGTGTCATTTTTGGAAGAAAGAAGCGAAGTTTCTTGGTCATGTTGTCTCAGAGGAGTGGTTGTCGGTAGTTTTGATTAAGATTGAAGCGGTGAATGGTTGGAAGAGACCTGAGACAGTAATGGAGATAAAGAGTTTCCTTGGGTTGGCTGGTTATTATCGGAGATTCATTAAGAATTTTTCGCGGATAGCAGTACCGATGACCAAGCTGATAAGAAAGGATGTGAAGTTTGTGTGGATCGATAAATGTGAGGAAGCATTCCAGAGTTTGAAAAACTTATTGACCCATGCATCTGTGTTGGTTGTTCCGAAACGGAATCAAGACTTGGTGGTCTATACTGATGCGTGTGGAATAGGATTAGGAGTGGTGCCAATGTAGAGAGGTAAAGTGATTGCTTATGGTTCTAGACAACTTAGACAGCATAAGGTCAGATATCCGATGAATGATCTGGAATTGGCTGCAGTGACTTTTTCGTTGAAGGCGTGGAGACATTACCATTTGGTAGAGAGGGTTGAGTTATATACAGATCATAAGTTGCTGAAGTATTTGCTCTCTCAGAAGGAGTTTAACATGAGATAGCAAAGGTGGTTAGAGTTTATCGCTACTTTGATTTTAGGATTGAATACACACCAGGGAAAGGCAACAAGGTTTGCAGATGCACTTAGTAGGAAACATCAAAATGTAGCGTTTGCAATGATCGCTGAGTGGAAAGATCTGGAAGCATTAGCAGATTGTAGAATGCAGTGGAGATCTGAGGCGGGGTCTAGTGGAGAAACCGTAGTGTTATCTTGTTTGAAAGTTCGACCAGTGATGATCGAAAAGATTGCTTCTAAACAGGAAGAAGATCCGGTATTATCTGAATGGATCAGCAAGTTAAGAGATGGAACCGAGAGCGATGACTTGAAAGATTTCGGTCTTGACCAGAATGGGAGGTAGAGAAAGAAAGGAAGATTATGTGTTCTGAGTGTAGGAAACATAAGGAAAGAAGTCTTAGAGGAATGCTATCGTTCGAAGTTCTTTATTCATCCAGGAGGGACTAAGATGTATCAGGATATGAAAAGATGTTTCTTTTAGGAAGGTATGAAGCGGGATATTGGTTTATGGGTAAAGCGGTGCTTGATTTTCCAATAAGCAAAGGTCGAACACCAGAAGCCAAGTGAGTTATTTCAACCACTGGATATTCAGGTATGGAAGTGGGACTCTATTTCATGCATTTTATTGACGGTTTGCCAAGGTCGAACAGAAGAAATGATAGTATATAGGTCGTAGTGGACAGATTAACCAAGAATGTCCATTTCATTCCAGTTAAGTCAACATAACGGCACCTGTTTTAGCAAAGTTGTTTATGAAGAATGTAGTTAGATTGCATGAGATTCCTAGTAGCATAGTTAGTGATAGAGATCCCTTGTTCACTAGCGAGTTTTAGAAGAGTCTGCAGGTAGTTTTTGGAACCAAGCTCGAGATCAATACCGCTTACCATCCGCAGATAGATTGGCAAACGGAAAGAGTTAACAAAATCTTGAAAGATTTGTTAAGAGCTTGTGTTCTAGATTTCGGGGGACATGGGATGGCACCGTTTGAAGCTTTACATGGAAGGCCATGCAAATCTCCCATATGTTGGTTAGAGACCGAGGATAGGTTGGTTCTTGGTCCAGATTTGGTCAGAGAAGCTGCAGAAAACACTGAGGTAATTTGGGCTAGAATGAAAGAGGCTCGGTTTAGGCAGAAGAGTTATGCAGAGAAGAGACAAGAAGATTTATAATTCTCAGTTGGAGTCCAGGTTTTCGTCAAAGTGTCACCAATGAAACATGTGATTAGATTTGGGAAATCAGGAAAGTTGGCACCGAGATTCGTTGGACCTTTTCCTATTGTTGAGAGGATTGGAAAACTCGCATATAGAGTTGAGTTACCAAATAGTTTGGCCGAAGTCCACAATGTTATCCATGTTTCTCATCTCAAAAAGTGTGTTAGTGACCCGGAGGCTGCTATTACACCTACTGTGCTAGAAGACTTAGTAGTAGAATCAGATTTGACTATAGTAAGAAAGCCTATTCGTATTGTTCCAAGAGATGAGAAGAGGCTTAGAACCAAGACGTCGGATTAGTCAAAGTCCAATGGAGCGACGATGACAGGGACTATACTTGAAAGATTAAGAGCGGGATTAGAGATACTTATCCTGACTTATTTGATGATATGTTTTACCTTCTTATTTGATCTGTTGTGTGCCTTATCGTAATTTCAAGGACGAAATTCTTTAAGGAGGGGAGTCTGTAACACCCCAGACTTTCGGTAACATTATTTAGGATATTTAATTAGCTAAATAAAATAAAATAAGCTGTTGATTAAGAGATTGAGTTTTGATTTTAATTAACGGCTGTCGTGCCATTTAAACAATGAATTAAAATAAGAGTTAAATGGAAATAGAGGAGGGGTAAAGTAGGAAAGAGGCCATTCTTATACCATAAACCTTTGGCCGTGTACCCCCTACATGTCCATTTCGTTTCATCAAAAAAATTAAAATAAGAGGCCAGCCACCATTAATAAGAGAAAGAGGAAGAAGATTAAGAAATGCTAAGGAAGAAGGTAATTCAAATCATATCCATTCACATCTCAATCTCTTTAATCTCTAAAGCTAAGGTGAATAATGTTTACATCTTAAATTTTTAATGTTTTCGGTATAATGATGAATTTAGAATATTTTACATTGATTTGCCATGTTTTTGAATGATAGAATGATTAATATATACTTGTTGAATAATTATAGTTTTTCATATTAAGTTTATGATATGTTTTAATGTGAAAATCCAATAAAATGACATCCAAATGCTTTGCGAATTTTTATGAAGATCCGAAATGAATTTTAGAGAAGGGTTTTTATTTTAATAATTTTTTGAATGTTTGTGGAATTTATATGAATTTTCTAGTAAAGAAAATGTTAATTTGGGTTAATAATTATTTGCGATTAAATAACAAGTGATCTGGGTCTGAAATTTTTATATGTTGGAAAACATATTGAAAGAGAATTTTCGAATTTTTTTTAGAGTTTTCCTAAGTGTTTTAATAGTTATATAAAATTATTTAAGGTATGAGATTTAAATGTTTTATATAATTTAGAAGGAGAAGGGGATTTTTGTAAATTTATTTAATTTTGTTGATTCTACAAAGTCGGCAGCACGTTTGAAAATTATGATACTTTCTATTGGTAAAGAAAGAGGCAACCAATCAAAATTAGAAACTTGAAGCTGGTTAGGTGAAAGAAACTATTTGCTATATATTTTTAACTGTTTTGATGTTTTCGGCACCAGGTTCTGCCTCCTCATCTTCGCTTCCGACACAGTCGAAGCCAATGCACATGGTATCAGGGAACTGGTCCCAGTGGATTGGATGTAGGCGGAAGGTAGGGAGTCGAAACCAGGGGTTCTGAAGGGGTTGAGGCATACTTTGTTTTTAAATTAAATATGCACCTGCTTACTTTCGACTGGTTGGCTTTCAGCTAAGTAGCTTTCGACCTAATTTGCTTTTGACTAGGTTAAATGGATTTAAAGAAATGATTTCGATTGGGTTGAGCTTTTGTTTTAAATGAGTGCTTTTGACTAAGATGAAGCCTTTTTACTATCACTTTCTACCTTTCGTCCCAGATGGTTCAGAAAGGGTTGTTTACTCTATTTTCTAAAATTTTGGCCACTTCTCCAATGCTTTCCAAAGGGATCGTTTTGACACCATCACTTCTTTATTTAGGAAATGGTTTCGAAGAATATGCTTTTGACTTAAATGTTTATAAGAACCTTTTGCTATGATTAAAGTAAAACCCAAATGCTTTCGAAAGAGATAGTTTTAAATGGTTTTGAAATAGATGCTTTCGACTTTAATGGGTTTCCGATCCTTTTGCTCTACTTGAAGGCAGAATCCAAATAGTTTCGATCGAGATGATTTTCAAAGGTTTCGAAGAGGTGAAATTTTGAATGGTTTCGAAAGGTTTCTGCATATTTTAAATCAAACAAAAGTGCTTTCGAAAGGATTGAGTTTTAACTGTTTGGAAAGGTTTTAATGAATGGTTTCGAAAGAGGTGGTTCCCTAGGGTTTCAAAAGGGTCGAAAGGAAGGGGTTTTTCCTATGTTTTTGAAAGGCAATATTTAAAGGTCTTAATGAAGCATGCCTAATGATTTGAAGCTTTTAGAGAAAAAAAAAGGAAAGGTTTTTCCAATGTTTTCAAAAGGCAATATTTAATGGTTTCGAAAGGGTTTTTCAATGGTATCGAAGGGGTTACCTTCAATGGCTTCGAAAGGGTTGTTTAAAGGTTTTAAACAAAGGTTCCAAATGAAATAAATAGGTAATATAGCCTAGGTATTTTCAAGGTAAAAAGGGTTTTAACTTGTTTTGGAAGGATAGTTAATCCCCATAAAATCTCATCAACATTATTTTGAGTAAACTATATGTATCATGGCAAAATAGCTTAGAGTAATGCTAAAAATATATTTTCCTTGTATAAATATGATTTAAAAGGTTAAATCATTTTGAAAAGGTTTTTAAGGAAAAAGATGAAGGGTGGCTAACCAAAAAAAATCGTACAGTTAGTACATTTTAATCCAGATAGTTAGTCCAGTTTGTGGGCAGTTAGCCCAGTTTTACGGACAGATAGTCCATTTGTTAGCATAATGGATCTTGCTATTATGTTGTGGGCAGATAGTCCACTTATTACCTGTTTTATGGGTAGATAGTCCATTTATTAACATAAGGATATTGCTATTTTGATATAATCAGTTTGATTAACCTGTTTGGTTGCAGGAAAGGATTTGCAAAATATATGTTTTAAAGAGGATATTAGTGAGGGGAAATCCGTTCTGCGAAATGGCATGGTCTCACTTAATATCATTAAACCGAGATGTAATAGAATTATTCACATCGGGCTTTAAGTTTGATTTGAAGTTTTTGTTACCCTATAAACTCTCGGGTGCCCAAAATGTATTGAGTAGGCTGAGAGTTAAGGTTTTCAGGTTTTAGAAATTTTGAAGAATAAAGCTTTCGGACACAAGTAGGTTGTTGACGGATAGCTAATTAGGAGTTACATATTGTTTTGTTTATTTCCGCTGTGTATTAAGTCAGATATGACTATATTGCTTTAATCAACCAAGGGGCATCGTCATATGTCGCTTTTGGCATATTTTTGTAATGATTATAATTAATCTTTACATGGAAAATGATATGGGATGATGTAACTTGGATATGAATTAATTTTGAAATGTAATCAGTAAAATGATGCTTTTGGAAATCTATGATTTTGTTCATACTCAAGTGCTTCTGATATTATGGATACCATTATCTTGTCACCAGAAGTTAATACTATGGATGACTGTGGAATCTGTAGCGCTTAGCTTTTGGCCATCAGATACGAGATGCTACATCTTTCGTACGGGATGCCTCATCAATGTGAAAAGATGTACATTAGGGATTATATATATATATATATATATATATATATATATTGTAAAAAAATTCCGATCGAGCCGCGCAAAGGAGATGGAAAAATTTTCAATAAATTTAAGGCGTTAGAAATTTTTTGATAATTCTGAGAATATATTTTTGGATAACCAAAATTTGATTTTTGTATTATAACTTAAAGTCGTAATAGTTGATAACTAAAATTTACGAATGAATTTAAAGAATTAGAAAATGCAATAACTAAGTTACGGTTTAGAGAATTTTATAAATAATTTCAGCTAATTAGTTTTGAAATGTTAATGGGATTGTGGCATTTTATCTTACCTCTATAATTTTGCAATTGAAATTATTTTAAGGGGGAGTATGTAATGACCCAGAATTTTAGTCATTTGAATTTGAAATATTTAATTGATTTTAAATATTAAAAAGTTAATTTTATAAGTTAAATAACTTTAATTTCAAATATAATAGTTGTTTGAATATTTGTAATTGTTTAAATTACTAAACCTTGAATTCAACGTGAATAAAAATGATTTCGAAAGCTGATTTAAAATTCTATTTAAACAAAAATGAAGATAGTGAACTTTTAAACTTGAAATATAGTGATTAGATTGTAATATTCATTTTACTTAACATATAAAAATAGCCTTCTAGGACGCTATCTTGTATTTGGACAAAACAGGTCCATGGATCTGTAATATCGTATTATTATATGCCGTTGAATTCCGTGACGATCGGACGTATCATTTGGTCATGCGAGCTCGAAACGCGTATAAATTAATTAAAGGAATTAAATTAGTATAATTCGATGTTGAAAAGCTAACTTCTGTATTTGATGGAATTGGCTTCCGATACTAGTTCCATTGTGTTTGAAATAGGGGTATTACATAAAGAACACTAGGCGGCATGCCTTGATTGGAGTACGAAAATTTCACGCGTGAATAGTGTTTCGTAATACTTCTATATAAGGACCTTAATATTTCACTTTTTCACAAAACCAAATGGAGAAACCCAAGTCGCTATTCAATAATAGCCCCAACCAACGGCTGGCATCTATCGGTGCCACCACGGCACGATCTAGCCCTCGACCACTAAATGAAAAACGATGGCGAAAACTTCACAAAGCTATTCAACGACTGTGATAAAGTACGGAGGAGCGATGTGGCATGAAATCAACATCGAAGTTAGCTCAGTCTATGGCTGATTCTAGATGATCGGAGGTGAGTCAGTCAACATGACCATTGGCGAAGGGAAGAGCAAAGACAAGGCTACCTTAGGGAGAAAGCGCGGTGGTCGGAAGTTGGCTAGAATGGCGAGGAGGATGTTGGTGCCTAGGTTTCACGAACGAACGAAGAAGGCGAGGGTTCCAAAGACGAACGGTTCGGATTAAAACATGATTAGGGTAATTAAACTAATTATGTAATTAATTAATAAAGTAATATTGTTTAAAATTCTAATGCTTATAGAGGTTATAACTTTTTCATACGAGGTCGGATTTGAATGCGACGAGATGCATTGTGTTCGTTACAACGAATACTACAATGAGGAGTTGGATTGGATGGATTAGGAGCTAGTAGCAGTTTGGATTAAAATTGAACGCCTGTTCGATTTTAATTCAATCCGTAACGCTTCAGCAAGAACTAGAATCAAAATGAGTTAAACTCACCTCTTTGGCCCACTTATATTTTATATGAGTGTAGATATTTTTATTGTTGATATTTGTTGCTTGTTTGGATGATTTAATGTTTATCAATCGGGTTAGATATATTCCCGACTTTGGAGCGGATAAGACCCTAATACGTTCCCATGTAAGAGCGGATGACCTTTTGCATACGATCCCACCTCGAAGCGGTTGAGTTGGATGCCATACTTGATGACATGGAAGGTTTCTCCTCTTTAGTGCTATAGTAGCATTGGGCCTTAATTTTTAGTATTTTGAAATACTAAAAAATAATGATTTTTAATTGAAATAATTTTAAAGTGATTTTGGAAAATATATATTTTCTCACAATTTTGAATTATTAAAGAAAGGAATTTATTTTAAATAAATAAAATGTTTGATTTTTGATGTTATAAACTGACGGTTTTGTGAAATACTTTAAAAAGAGATTTTCGAATGGTTTATAAAAGATTTACAAAAGTATATTTTATAAATAAAATAATAGGCTTTTTAAACGGTGTTTTGTAAATATTAAATGAATTTGTGATCAATGTTTTTTTTAATTGAATTTATAAATAGAATTTTATAAATAAAGAGATTTTATAGAAAAAGAAGCTTTATAAAATAGAAAGGAGATTTATAAACATAGTTTTATAAATATGGAAATGGTTTATGTTGAGATTTAAATATGGAGTTAGTCGTTTTAAAAGTGGATTGTCTTTTAAAGGGATGTTTTAAAAGTGATATTTCCAAATGGAAATTAAATTGCTTTTAAAAGTGATTTAAAATGTGTTAAGTGACGCAAACATGGATTTCAACATTTATTGATGTAATAAACATTTTCAAGGAAAGTAAGGAAGGCATGGACTATAACACTATTGTTATAGTAAATGATTTCCGAAAAGAAATGTTTTATATAGTATATGGGGTTTATATGTGTGTATATATATATATATCGTATACTTGATGTTAATATTCAAGATGTATAACTTCTATCTAATTAGAAGTTAAGAATGTAGTTCAACCAAGGTATTAAAGGTAATGATACTTCAACTTGAATGACTTCATTGTTAACTAATAAATAGTTGAAGTTTGACATTGAAGATTAATGTTAAGTATAATTAGTCGAATCTCTATACTTGAGTTTTTGGATTGGCATAACGATGTTTTATGCAACATTCATTTTGACCCAATAAAATGTGTTTTGAACTTCCATTATGAAGTACACGAATTGGTTCTTATGATTGTACTAAAGGCTTGGTGGTGTGGGGGCATTGCTTTTTATACTTAACAGCCATCCTGAGGCATATGAACTCGGGAGTTACAAGGTTATAGAAATTAATTTAGCATGTTCCAAAATGGTAGTGTTATTAAATATTCTTCCATTGAGATAAGCATATGGAATGTTTTCTAAATATCGAAAGACTAGAAGTGGTTTTGAGGATATATATATATATATATAAAGATAATTTGACGTAAATATTTGAAAAGTGATATAATAAATAAAAGATTAATTAAATGGGCCTAGTGACTGCTTAAATGCTAGATTGTATTTTTGGCCAATTTTGGTTCTTTGACTTGATGTGGGAACTTATTAGACGTGCACTTAGCACGAAGCTGACTGGGTAGGCTTGATTATTGTATGGTGTTAAGAATGATGATTCGAGTAGGGTGAAGTGACTATAGTACTCTAATCTACCGAGCTTCCTTCCTGGTCGAAGGATGGCAATTTGAGTGTTGGAAACGTGATAAGTCTAGAAACTTGGTTTTCGTATGTGGTTGAGGGACTCTTATCGTTGTTGGTCCGGAGTCTGAGATCGGATTTATCCAAAAACCACTTCAGGAGAACGTATGTGTAACGACCCCGGATTTTATAAATATTTAAATTGATAATTAATAGAATTTTTGAATTTAAAATTGTTAAGTAATTTCATTTTGAATAAAATTTGTGAAATTAATCGATTAAGTGATGCGAGTTTCCCCGGATCCAAGTATATTCTGTATAAATCATTTACATTTAAAAATACTGTAAATATGTGTATATATTGAATGTATATATATTTGGGGATATATGAGCAAATTTTATATAATATATATGTATATATTGAACTTGAGTTAAAATCTCAAGTAAATGGTTTAAAAATAATCATAAAATACAGATATTTGACATGAGTATAAAATAAATAAATAAGTAATAATAAATATTTGAATTGATGGTTAATAATGATTTGAGTTTATAAAATAACATAAGATAATAAATTTGAAGTAAAATAATAATAATTATTATTTATTCTAGAAATAGAAATTAATATAAGATAGATTTTTATAAAAATAGAAATTGGTTATATTGCAAAGTATAAAGCAAGAAAATAGAAATTGAAATAGAAACATATACATATGAAAGGCTTGCAAAGTAGAAGCCACCAACATATCTTCATACATGAAGTTTATAAACAAACAAGAATATGTATGAACTGGAAAAACAAGTAAACAAAACAAAGTAAAAATAACAAATAAATAAAAACATAGATACGCAGGCAATGCAAATAAAGTTTTCAAACAAATAAATACGAGTACAAAATAAAACATAAACCAAGTAAACAAATGTATAAACAAGTATAAGCAAATAAATGACAATTATATAAGTATGCAATTCAAATAGAATGCAAGGAAGAAACAAAGTACTTAAGAAAATAAAGTAATTAAATACAAACAAATATAAAAGTTTGAGTATGCAAAGAAAAAAAAATAAAATAAAATAAGAGCAAATAAAAGTATTCAAACAAAATGAAATAAATAAAGCAAGTAAGATGATATACTCTAACCTGGAAAACAATGCAGCAACATGTACTAAAGAAGAAAATATAATATAGTCAAAAATAATAAGACAATATAATATGAAAACATAAAGTACTCAAGCAAATAAGAAGTACTTAATAATATATGCTAGTATCTCTAGCATACAAGAGAAAGTATCAGTAATTAATACAAAGCATGGGCTGTAAATAAAAGAAAAGGGAGGTAAGCAGGGTAATTAATGCAACAAGCCTTTAGCATTGAATGCAAGCATACTTCAGCCATGACTTGTTGTACAAAATGAAAACATCCTGCATACTTCTCTTTATATACATCAATCCTCATTTTAGTTCGAGCATCATCACTGAGGAAAATCAAAAAAATGAACATCAGTTCAACCTTAAAAACAATAATACAAAATCCAGACAAGCAAAGGAAGATTCAGCTTCCAGTTCAGCCCTGAAGAATGCTCTGTTCATTCTCTAAGCAGGTGAGTAACATTTCATTAAAACAATTTGAAGAATAAATATGTGAGCAAACTTTTTGACTCAAAACTTGAATTTGTTTACATTTTGATGATGCTTGAAAAGAAGTTATGGTTGTAAGTTTTGTTGTATGTCTGTAATGGAAAGGTTCAGTGTTTACATACAGGTGAGTATAAATGTTTATACTTCTCTGTTTTAAGGAAGTTTACAGGCCCTAACAATTTAAGAAAAAATCAAATACTCATCCCCTAATTCTTTTCAGGGCTTGATGTTTAGACAAAAGTTGTTTGAATCAACCAGATCTTGTCCTTAAAAATATTTCCAAGTGTTGTTCACTTAAATTTCTATGGGAAGCTTGAAGATACAGTAGATTTTCTTTAAGTATGAAAAACCCAAACATTTTAAATTGCTAATTCAACTACATGTCTCGAATCTACCTACAAAAGTATGATTTTTAAAACGAAAATGAGAATTTTTGGTTTGTTATACAAAGAGTAGTTCATTTTTGAACAAAAATTGCATTTTCCTCATTTTCTAGCAATCGAATTAATTTAAAATATTGAAGTTTGGTTTAAAGCAAGTATGATCGTCATGGGTTTCGCGAAAATTATCAGAAAAATTTTCGATTGTGTGGATTTAGGGGACGAGATCGAACTAGGGTTTTACACCCTGTTATTGTCAACGACAGGTTGATGGGTTTTGCGACGTCTAGGGGCGTTCGGAGTCAATCGCGAGTGGTCCGGGGTATGCAGGGGATTGAGGCGGAGTTATGGCAAGGAGGCCGAGGCGACTGAAGCTAGGGTTCATCGGAGATGGGGGTTTTTCCAGGTGATGCTTGTTTCCAGGTTGATGGGTTTTAGGGTCATATTTGTTGTTCGATCGAATCCTGTCATTTGGGTGATTGCAGGTGGTTGCCGTGGTTGAAGGCGATGCGTGGGAGGCCGGAGTGGAGTTCGTCGATGACCAGAGGTGGTGTGCACGTGGATGTGTATGTTACCGTGCACGTTGGTGAAGCGTCGCGTGATTTTTTTCTCGAGTCCAAGGGGTCATTGTCTCGGGGTCGAGCTCGAGTATGCAAGGTAGGTTTAACTGATGTTTTTTTTTTTGTTTGAACTTAAGACTTGACTGGGGGGGGGAAAAAAATAAGAAAAAAAAGAGAGGAGAAGAAGAACGCGAGAGAGGGAGAAGAGGTCTCGGGGAATGAGGGTTGCAGCTCGAAGTAATACTCGAGTATTTAATGGATGGACTCGGGTTTTTCTTTTTGACAAACTGGGAACTTATGTTGAAAAAAAAGAAGAAGAAGAAAAGCAACGTTAACAACCTATTTTCTTTAAGTTTTAATACGGTAATTTAAGAAAGAGTTCAACAGTTAAAGTCAATAAATTTAAGCAAGTCATAATTATTTTAGTAAATGCTTTAACAAGGTTTTAACATCTAACTTTTTTTTTTAATATCAAGTAACTAGGTTAATCAACATTTAATGTTATAGTTAATATTAAAATGATTTCCAAAGTTTAAAGAAGTTTTCGTTGAAAATGTTAATTTGTGAAAAATTAATATTAATTGATTATTTTCTGAAAATAATTAAGAATAATTACTTTTTATTTGTAATTGGTAATTAAATAAGTAATTTAATTATGGATTAATAGTTTAATAAATTAAGTAATTTCATTCAGAATTAAGGATTAATAATTGATTAATTAAGAAATTAAGTAACTAATAAATGGTTAATTAAGTTGATTAAAAATTAAGATTTTTACTCAACATTTAAGAGAAATCAATTTAGTAATTAAGAATTAACGATTGATTTAGAATTGTTTTGTTAATTAACTAATTTGAAATGAAATAAGAAATCAGTTGATAATTAATGATAAATTAAACAGGGTTAAGGAACTAATTTTCGAGCAATAAATTTTAATTTGAATTAATTACAATAAGAATGAAAAATGATTTCTTGTGGATTTCGTAAGTAGGATATCTGATTGTTGTATAATGAATTGATATTCCTGTTTGTAAATTGTGATGCTACGCGATGTGTATTACTCTGTGCTAGATTTTGATTGGTGATTTTATTCTGTGTTGATGAGAAAACCCTTAGCCCGTAAAACGACATTTGAAGTTCGATGCGACAGGGATTCGGATTTCAGTTGGTTATCCGAAACCCACATCGAATTTTAATGATGAATCTCTGTGATTGATATTTATGAATCTGTGAATGAAGATAAGCGTAATTGATTATATCGCTTATCAATGTTGATATCTCTGTAATGATTGATGTGTGCACTATTGTGTGTAAAACCCCTGGACCACACCATACACACACAATTATGGATTTCACGAGGAAATCGATTAAGTCGCAGATTTTTGAATAGTTAAATTTGAATTTTTAAATTCAAATGTTTTGGAAATGGAATCGGAATAAATGTGAAAAGCTTTTGGAATGGAATTTCAAAATAAAAATTATTATTTTTAAATTACTTGATTAAGTTTTAGAATTTAAATAATTTGACTTAAATTTAAATTCAATATTGAAATTGAATTCTGTAATTTGAAACTAGGGATTAACGATATTATACTAGTTATATATGAGTTAAACCATTTTAAGTATTGTTTTGGGAATTTGAATTTAACCCAAGGATTTCAACTCGTATAAATAAATCAGATTTCCAAAATGAAAACTGTTGTTTCCAAATGATAAACACTTTTAGATAAGAACTGAAATTCCAGTTAATTAGGGGAATTTCAAGATTGAATAGAGAAATGATTTTCCTAAGTTATGAATGAATTCTTTTTCAAAGCTATGAATTAAATCTGTTTATTTTTAACAGATTTAAATGATGATTTGTTTAAATCAAATTGAAATGAAATTGTTTTGAAGGCTATAAGTTAAATCTTTGATTTAAAGATTTAACGAGTTAATCAAATTGAAATGGAAATTGATTTGGAAAATCTGTGAATGAATCTTTTGTTTAAAAGATTAAAATGTGAAAATTGTTTAAACCGTTAAAGGTTGTGAAAATGAATCTTTTTGTTTAAAGATTTAAATGGTAATTGGATTAAACCATTTGAAAGAAAGTTTTGAATTATTAAGTTGTGACTTAATTGAAATCCCATTATCCATTTGTTTTTGAAATATTGCGCTCACTATTCGGTTTAGCCGGGAGAGGACCTTTGTGTCATATATCCCATTCTGAATATGTGATATGTCGTTATGGATAGCATTGAAGACCGGTGTTGAAGACCGGGTATTTGCGAGAGCGATAGGATGACCTATCGATTGTTTCTGCACCGAGTCGCGCCGGTATAGAAACTCCCTAAGTGATGGGAAATCCGATCGGGATTGTGAATATCCGGGTTGCAAGGACTTCTTTGGAAGTGCCTTCGGTTCTGTTCGAACCCAGAACAGACTTGTATGGATTGTATGCCTGACATTACAAGTTGAGATATAAAGCCGATTTCTTTCAAATATATTTCTGTTGGTGGCGGAGAATTTATTCTTTGCTTAACACCCTTCTTTGAGACGTATGTGCTCAAAGGTTATATAGTTGAAGTTATCAGCGATATATCCCATTTTGGTAATGTGACATGCTGAGTGATGCTGAAATGATCATTGTGTTGATTATTGTGATAGGATCATTTATTTGATCGTCTATCTTAGTGATCATTGTGTTGATCATTTGTTGACCCAAAGCACGGCTTTTTGTACAAAGTGTGTTTTTGTGGACGTGACTTCGTCGAGCCTCACATCCCGGAAATGGTCAAAACAGGAAAGATGCAGCAAGGTTATTAGGGGTTGCTGTAGCTCCCCTTAGGGTATGTACATTTCCTTCTGGATAGAGGTTGTATCATGGTATGGAGCCCAGATATTTAACCTATGTGGTTACTACGAATTTATTACTTTGTGGTTGTTGGTTTTCGGGATCCCGTGAAAAAGGTCGTTTACGATCGGGGAATGGCGTGCTCGTGTCAGTAGTTACCCAGTTAGGGGTAACCCGGCCTTGTGTTGGCAGAGTTCCGGTTTGGTTCTCGGGGATGTCTTTCCAGAGGCATTCTCATGTGGCAATGGGAAGTTCCTTGGCCTGACCATTTGTTGGAAATCCAAAGAAACAATACGAACCTTGTACGGTATTAGTTGTAGAACCTGCCATTTAATATGGTAGCTATAGTAGGCATAATATAATGGTACCTATGCTGGCTAAGATTTATATCTTTATTTTCGAAATAAATTTTCTACACTATGCACAAATAATAATAATCAAAATTGATTTGATTTTTGCGTAGAAGCATCTTTGACTAACATAAGAAGAAATCTCCTCCAAGTCTGCGTTTGCATTGTGTGTGTGGTGGGAGGTCTTATGGTAGTTACATTTTCAAAAGCATTGCGAATTGACTTTAAAATCTTTTGTTGATTGTTTAAAAGATAAACTGTTTTTGTTGCTCACACCAGTCCCATGACTGATCCGGAGTTTATTGTTTTCTTTCCTAAACTCTGGGTGCTCATTATTTTCTACACGAGCAGTCTAGAGTTGGGTTTTTCAGATAGTCAGATTTAGCAGATTATCTGGAGTTAGTTCAGTCTTTGGATCGCACCAGTCTTGGTTATCTTGGTGCCTCGTTATTGGATTGATTCTTGGAAATGGAGTTGCAGTTCTCGGAGTTCTCTTTTGAAGACTATCTTAGAGTTATATTGTTCCGTTGCTAGATGTTATCTATTTTTCTTTTCCGCTGCTATTTTATTGTATCATATCTCTGATGTATATTGATATCTATTGGATCATCTGTTGTATCAGATATTGTCTCAAAGCTGTATATCAATGTATTATTCTTTTATTCCGCTGTGTTATTTACTTAATGATTGTTATAAGCTCCGGCGAATCGGATTTGAACAATCGAATCTATGGCATTCGAGTACGATTTGAAGTATGGATGTCGATTTTCGAGCGGGCAAAATCCGGGCCGTCACATGTGGTATCAGAGCTAAGGTGAAACTTTAGCTCAGGAGTGTAACACATTAAGTAGCTCATTAGAGATAGGATGAAGTAAATCCTAGAATGAGTAATCCTTAAGATATCCGTTTGAATGCCTCAGTAAATTCTCTCACTATCCGCTGATAGTAAGTATGAGTGCAAGAAGAGAATGAGATAGAGGACAGGGGAATGCGACTATAATTAGTCAAAACTCTGTAACAACAGTGGGAACAATCTCTCTATATCTATTTTCTTTGATTCGATTTCGATTCTTTTGATTTGCTTCGTGACAGCTACAAAAAGAAGTTTCGGTGCGTTGATGCTCTACGATTCGTTATAGAAAATCCTTATCTTTATCGATTCTTATCGGCTTTTCGATTTAAACTCTAATAAATGAATTAGAAATTGAAAATTTTAATTGAATTAAATTGATTAATAGAATATGAAGAATGATTAGAATTGTATCGATAAAATTATTTTGTTTAAAACTAAAATTTGAAATTTTAATTATAATTTCCTGTATCTATTATTGATATTCTGATTTGGTGAGCCAAATCCAGAATCGATATCCAGTTTGATCTGAAAAGATATTTCTCTATCTTTCATCTATCCTTGTTGTTTTCGTGCCTGCAAATTTCGAGGACGAAATTCTTTTAAGGGGGGAAGTCTGTAACGACCCCGGATTTTATAAATATTTAAATTGATAATTAATAGAATTTTTGAATTTAAAATTGTTAAGTAATTTCATTTTGAATAAAATTTGTGAAATTAATCGATTAAGTGATGCGAGTTTCCCCGGATCCAAGTATATTCTGTATAAATCATTTACATTTAAAAATACTGTAAATATGTGTATATATTGAATGTATATATATTTGGGGATATATGAGCAAATTTTATATAATATATATGTATATATTGAACTTGAGTTAAAATCTCAAGTAAATGGTTTAAAAATAATCATAAAATACAGATATTTGACATGAGTATAAAATAAATAAATAAGTAATAATAAATATTTGAATTGATGGTTAATAATGATATGAGTTTATAAAATAACATAAGATAATAAATTTGAAGTAAAATAATAATAATTATTATTTATTCTAGAAATAGAAATTAATATAAGATAGATTTTTATAAAAATAGAAATTGGTTATATTGCAAAGTATAAAGCAAGAAAATAGAAATTGAAATAGAAACATATACATATGAAAGGCTTGCAAAGTAGAAGCCACCAACATATCTTCATACATGAAGTTTATAAACAAACAAGAATATGTATGAACTGGAAAAACAAGTAAACAAAACAAAGTAAAAATAACAAATAAATAAAAACATAGATACGCAGGCAATGCAAATAAAGTTTTCAAACAAATAAATACGAGTACAAAATAAAACATAAACCAAGTAAACAAATGTATAAACAAGTATAAGCAAATAAATGACAATTATATAAGTATGCAATTCAAATAGAATGCAAGGAAGAAACAAAGTACTTAAGAAAATAAAGTAATTAAATACAAACAAATATAAAAGTTTGAGTATGCAAAGAAAAAAAAATAAAATAAAATAAGAGCAAATAAAAGTATTCAAACAAAATGAAATAAATAAAGCAAGTAAGATGATATACTCTAACCTGGAAAACAATGCAGCAACATGTACTAAAGAAGAAAATATAATATAGTCAAAAATAATAAGACAATATAATATGAAAACATAAAGTACTCAAGCAAATAAGAAGTACTTAATAATATATGCTAGTATCTCTAGCATACAAGAGAAAGTATCAGTAATTAATACAAAGCATGGGCTGTAAATAAAAGAAAAGGGAGGTAAGCAGGGTAATTAATGCAACAAGCCTTTAGCATTGAATGCAAGCATACTTCAGCCATGACTTGTTGTACAAAATGAAAACATCCTGCATACTTCTCTTTATATACATCAATCCTCATTTTAGTTCGAGCATCATCACTGAGGAAAATCAAAAAAATGAACATCAGTTCAACCTTAAAAACAATAATACAAAATCCAGACAAGCAAAGGAAGATTCAGCTTCCAGTTCAGCCCTGAAGAATGCTCTGTTCATTCTCTAAGCAGGTGAGTAACATTTCATTAAAACAATTTGAAGAATAAATATGTGAGCAAACTTTTTGACTCAAAACTTGAATTTGTTTACATTTTGATGATGCTTGAAAAGAAGTTATGGTTGTAAGTTTTGTTGTATGTCTGTAATGGAAAGGTTCAGTGTTTACATACAGGTGAGTATAAATGTTTATACTTCTCTGTTTTAAGGAAGTTTACAGGCCCTAACAATTTAAGAAAAAATCAAATACTCATCCCCTAATTCTTTTCAGGGCTTGATGTTTAGACAAAAGTTGTTTGAATCAACCAGATCTTGTCCTTAAAAATATTTCCAAGTGTTGTTCACTTAAATTTCTATGGGAAGCTTGAAGATACAGTAGATTTTCTTTAAGTATGAAAAACCCAAACATTTTAAATTGCTAATTCAACTACATGTCTCGAATCTACCTACAAAAGTATGATTTTTAAAACGAAAATGAGAATTTTTGGTTTGTTATACAAAGAGTAGTTCATTTTTGAACAAAAATTGCATTTTCCTCATTTTCTAGCAATCGAATTAATTTAAAATATTGAAGTTTGGTTTAAAGCAAGTATGATCGTCATGGGTTTCGCGAAAATTATCAGAAAAATTTTCGATTGTGTGGATTTAGGGGACGAGATCGAACTAGGGTTTTACACCCTGTTATTGTCAACGACAGGTTGATGGGTTTTGCGACGTCTAGGGGCGTTCGGAGTCAATCGCGAGTGGTCCGGGGTATGCAGGGGATTGAGGCGGAGTTATGGCAAGGAGGCCGAGGCGACTGAAGCTAGGGTTCATCGGAGATGGGGGTTTTTCCAGGTGATGCTTGTTTCCAGGTTGATGGGTTTTAGGGTCATATTTGTTGTTCGATCGAATCCTGTCATTTGGGTGATTGCAGGTGGTTGCCGTGGTTGAAGGCGATGCGTGGGAGGCCGGAGTGGAGTTCGTCGATGACCAGAGGTGGTGTGCACGTGGATGTGTATGTTACCGTGCACGTTGGTGAAGCGTCGCGTGATTTTTTTCTCGAGTCCAAGGGGTCATTGTCTCGGGGTCGAGCTCGAGTATGCAAGGTAGGTTTAACTGATGTTTTTTTTTTTGTTTGAACTTAAGACTTGACTGGGGGGGGAAAAAAATAAGAAAAAAAAGAGAGGAGAAGAAGAACGCGAGAGAGGGAGAAGAGGTCTCGGGGAATGAGGGTTGCAGCTCGAAGTAATACTCGAGTATTTAATGGATGGACTCGGGTTTTTCTTTTTGACAAACTGGGAACTTATGTTGAAAAAAAAGAAGAAGAAGAAAAGCAACGTTAACAACCTATTTTCTTTAAGTTTTAATACGGTAATTTAAGAAAGAGTTCAACAGTTAAAGTCAATAAATTTAAGCAAGTCATAATTATTTTAGTAAATGCTTTAACAAGGTTTTAACATCTAACTTTTTTTTTTAATATCAAGTAACTAGGTTAATCAACATTTAATGTTATAGTTAATATTAAAATGATTTCCAAAGTTTAAAGAAGTTTTCGTTGAAAATGTTAATTTGTGAAAAATTAATATTAATTGATTATTTTCTGAAAATAATTAAGAATAATTACTTTTTATTTGTAATTGGTAATTAAATAAGTAATTTAATTATGGATTAATAGTTTAATAAATTAAGTAATTTCATTCAGAATTAAGGATTAATAATTGATTAATTAAGAAATTAAGTAACTAATAAATGGTTAATTAAGTTGATTAAAAATTAAGATTTTTACTCAACATTTAAGAGAAATCAATTTAGTAATTAAGAATTAACGATTGATTTAGAATTGTTTTGTTAATTAACTAATTTGAAATGAAATAAGAAATCAGTTGATAATTAATGATAAATTAAACAGGGTTAAGGAACTAATTTTCGAGCAATAAATTTTAATTTGAATTAATTACAATAAGAATGAAAAATGATTTCTTGTGGATTTCGTAAGTAGGATATCTGATTGTTGTATAATGAATTGATATTCCTGTTTGTAAATTGTGATGCTACGCGATGTGTATTACTCTGTGCTAGATTTTGATTGGTGATTTTATTCTGTGTTGATGAGAAAACCCTTAGCCCGTAAAACGACATTTGAAGTTCGATGCGACAGGGATTCGGATTTCAGTTGGTTATCCGAAACCCACATCGAATTTTAATGATGAATCTCTGTGATTGATATTTATGAATCTGTGAATGAAGATAAGCGTAATTGATTATATCGCTTATCAATGTTGATATCTCTGTAATGATTGATGTGTGCACTATTGTGTGTAAAACCCCTGGACCACACCATACACACACAATTATGGATTTCACGAGGAAATCGATTAAGTCGCAGATTTTTGAATAGTTAAATTTGAATTTTTAAATTCAAATGTTTTGGAAATGGAATCGGAATAAATGTGAAAAGCTTTTGGAATGGAATTTCAAAATAAAAATTATTATTTTTAAATTACTTGATTAAGTTTTAGAATTTAAATAATTTGACTTAAATTTAAATTCAATATTGAAATTGAATTCTGTAATTTGAAACTAGGGATTAACGATATTATACTAGTTATATATGAGTTAAACCATTTTAAGTATTGTTTTGGGAATTTGAATTTAACCCAAGGATTTCAACTCGTATAAATAAATCAGATTTCCAAAATGAAAACTGTTGTTTCCAAATGATAAACACTTTTAGATAAGAACTGAAATTCCAGTTAATTAGGGGAATTTCAAGATTGAATAGAGAAATGATTTTCCTAAGTTATGAATGAATTCTTTTTCAAAGCTATGAATTAAATCTGTTTATTTTTAACAGATTTAAATGATGATTTGTTTAAATCAAATTGAAATGAAATTGTTTTGAAGGCTATAAGTTAAATCTTTGATTTAAAGATTTAACGAGTTAATCAAATTGAAATGGAAATTGATTTGGAAAATCTGTGAATGAATCTTTTGTTTAAAAGATTAAAATGTGAAAATTGTTTAAACCGTTAAAGGTTGTGAAAATGAATCTTTTTGTTTAAAGATTTAAATGGTAATTGGATTAAACCATTTGAAAGAAAGTTTTGAATTATTAAGTTGTGACTTAATTGAAATCCCATTATCCATTTGTTTTTGAAATATTGCGCTCACTATTCGGTTTAGCCGGGAGAGGACCTTTGTGTCATATATCCCATTCTGAATATGTGATATGTCGTTATGGATAGCATTGAAGACCGGTGTTGAAGACCGGGTATTTGCGAGAGCGATAGGATGACCTATCGATTGTTTCTGCACCGAGTCGCGCCGGTATAGAAACTCCCTAAGTGATGGGAAATCCGATCGGGATTGTGAATATCCGGGTTGCAAGGACTTCTTTGGAAGTGCCTTCGGTTCTGTTCGAACCCAGAACAGACTTGTATGGATTGTATGCCTGACATTACAAGTTGAGATATAAAGCCGATTTCTTTCAAATATATTTCTGTTGGTGGCGGAGAATTTATTCTTTGCTTAACACCCTTCTTTGAGACGTATGTGCTCAAAGGTTATATAGTTGAAGTTATCAGCGATATATCCCATTTTGGTAATGTGACATGCTGAGTGATGCTGAAATGATCATTGTGTTGATTATTGTGATAGGATCATTTATTTGATCGTCTATCTTAGTGATCATTGTGTTGATCATTTGTTGACCCAAAGCACGGCTTTTTGTACAAAGTGTGTTTTTGTGGACGTGACTTCGTCGAGCCTCACATCCCGGAAATGGTCAAAACAGGAAAGATGCAGCAAGGTTATTAGGGGTTGCTGTAGCTCCCCTTAGGGTATGTACATTTCCTTCTGGATAGAGGTTGTATCATGGTATGGAGCCCAGATATTTAACCTATGTGGTTACTACGAATTTATTACTTTGTGGTTGTTGGTTTTCGGGATCCCGTGAAAAAGGTCGTTTACGATCGGGGAATGGCGTGCTCGTGTCAGTAGTTACCCAGTTAGGGGTAACCCGGCCTTGTGTTGGCAGAGTTCCGGTTTGGTTCTCGGGGATGTCTTTCCAGAGGCATTCTCATGTGGCAATGGGAAGTTCCTTGGCCTGACCATTTGTTGGAAATCCAAAGAAACAATACGAACCTTGTACGGTATTAGTTGTAGAACCTGCCATTTAATATGGTAGCTATAGTAGGCATAATATAATGGTACCTATGCTGGCTAAGATTTATATCTTTATTTTCGAAATAAATTTTCTACACTATGCACAAATAATAATAATCAAAATTGATTTGATTTTTGCGTAGAAGCATCTTTGACTAACATAAGAAGAAATCTCCTCCAAGTCTGCGTTTGCATTGTGTGTGTGGTGGGAGGTCTTATGGTAGTTACATTTTCAAAAGCATTGCGAATTGACTTTAAAATCTTTTGTTGATTGTTTAAAAGATAAACTGTTTTTGTTGCTCACACCAGTCCCATGACTGATCCGGAGTTTATTGTTTTCTTTCCTAAACTCTGGGTGCTCATTATTTTCTACACGAGCAGTCTAGAGTTGGGTTTTTCAGATAGTCAGATTTAGCAGATTATCTGGAGTTAGTTCAGTCTTTGGATCGCACCAGTCTTGGTTATCTTGGTGCCTCGTTATTGGATTGATTCTTGGAAATGGAGTTGCAGTTCTCGGAGTTCTCTTTTGAAGACTATCTTAGAGTTATATTGTTCCGTTGCTAGATGTTATCTATTTTTCTTTTCCGCTGCTATTTTATTGTATCATATCTCTGATGTATATTGATATCTATTGGATCATCTGTTGTATCAGATATTGTCTCAAAGCTGTATATCAATGTATTATTCTTTTATTCCGCTGTGTTATTTACTTAATGATTGTTATAAGCTCCGGCGAATCGGATTTGAACAATCGAATCTATGGCATTCGAGTACGATTTGAAGTATGGATGTCGATTTTCGAGCGGGCAAAATCCGGGCCGTCACAGTATGCATTTGAAAGTGCAGCATTATGACGATGATTTTTGAAGATGGAGATCTTCATGACGTAGGGCTACTTGCCACTAGTCCTGCCATGCGTATTATATATATGGTGGCGGTAATGCTTCATTATGAAAATCTTTGATATGCAAGGACTTCTTGCTACTAATCCTAGGGATTCCCGATGGGATGTAGTAGTAGAGTACCTTCGGTTTTTCCAGTTCCTGAACAAATCGTATGGACGAATGTCTGACATTGCATGTCTTGATCACATTGATTAATCTCTATGAATGTGTCGTCTGTTTGGTGGCGGAGAAGGCAATTTCTCTTAGCTAACACCCTTTTCTGAGACATATGAGCTCAGGAGATACGTTTGACGAAATCAGTTGTGTGATTGTAGAATGAAAATGTGGCATTCAAAGCGGGATTTGTTATGTTTAAGGTAATAACTTACCTCTCTGGCCTCATCAACCGAGAATGGTTAAAACAGGGTTGCTTCATTGTTATGTGGGTCTTTCACATAAGGGTATGGTCATCACCCTTCTGTTACTCTCTATATATCGAGTATGTTGTGCATGATGTGGTCACTAATAGAACGACCGGGGTGATGTCCTATTCAATCCTATCCACCACCAGATAGGTCTAAGGATTGGCCGATTCTGATTCATAGAGGTTTTGAAGATGTCGATCCTCAGTACATTCCTCTAGAGATGTACTATATGAAAGGTAGTCCCTTACCTGCCATTGTAGGAATCCAAACTGCAATACATGCATGCTATTTTGTTTATACAACCTACTTTGTTGCTAGTATGCTGGAATTTAATCATTGTAACAATTTCGGCTATGATTACTATTATTTATATACTAGATACTAATATAATATAGTAGAATTTGATATGAAATTTTTTCACTATCGTAAGGTAAAATCTCATCGGTGTTTATATATGGCATGATCTTTCGAGATACCTTTTGTTTTGAAAAAGAAAAGTTTTTGATAACTTTAAAAATTCAATTGAGATTCGTTTTCTCATGCTGGTTTACCATCCTGTCCCGAGCGTTTCCTTTCAATGCTCGGCTCTGACCGAGCATATTTACAAATTTAGATTTGGATGCTTTATAACTTTAGCAAACGAGTTGGAGGTCATTGGGTCGTATTCATGTATATGTTTATTTTCTATTGCATTAGTTATTTAAATTATCAGCAATTGTAAGGTTGGGTTGTTATAACCGTCTAGGCCGATGATTAGTGATTTGTTGTGTACTCTGATTGATGTATGTATATTAAAGTTTCTCTTCTATAAAGATTATTTATCTATATTATATATTATTCCGCTTTGTGGTGAGATTCTATGTTGTTTGGTTTTCTTCTTCTTCATCTCTTCTCTCTTCTTCTTTCTTTCTTTTCCATAACTATTCGCACCTTTGTTCGGTTTGAGTTGGACATGTATGGTTTATTGTCAGCTTGAATTGTGTAGATTTGTGGGTTGTTACAAAGATCAATCATTGGAATATAGTAAACAATGTTGATTGGAATAACATTATAAATTTCAAAGTTGATAACGTAACGGATTCGTCATTCAGTGTGCTAAAGTTATTCGTATTTTACTAGAAAAATTATCACCAGATCAGTTTTCAGTTTTGGAACATATGTGTCAAAAAAAGAAATTTTGAATAATGATCTAGAATAGACTATTTGCACATAGCAACAAAACTAAAGTATCTCGAAGTCAGTGGGAACAATAGCGAGTTTATGGGTTTCAGATCGGGCCCAACGAACCGATACGAAAGTATCATTCGACAAGCATTAGAATTGAGAATTAACAAGAAAAATCAAGCAATTTCAATTTGAGTCAAAATGCAAAGGAAATGTGTATATTTGTATAATTATAAGTAAACAATATAGTACTAACTATTAACAACGCACTCATGTTAAAATAGTCTTAGTTTGGTTGTTTTATGTTAACGATGATAATTCTCGATATTGAATTTGAAAATGATATCTTTTATTATCTACATAAAAGGATATTAAGATAGTCCCATACAATATACAAAGAAACCATATTAAAACATTTTACGTGAAGCATATGATATGGATTCCTTAGGCATTAACAATAAGAATTATCATCTATGCTTTGTTTTCTACTATATCACTTTTCTCTTATGTACTTTGTATATTTAGTGAGAATCAAATCCGAGTTAAAATCGCTAAATGGTATATAAGAGTATTCTAAAATATTTGGGAAATACTATATAAATGTTTATGGAAACAACGAGCTTCTTATGAAGGAGTATTCAGACTCAAAACTTCATAAGTGATATGTAGAATAGTATATCAATCCTAAATTCATGTTCAAACCTTGGTTAAGGAGCTTTAAATTGGAAATGTTCCAAACCATAAGTTTGACCGATTCAACCGAAAGGCTAATTAAGTATGTCACCTTCACTAGTGCTGAAATAAAGAAGTATAAATAAATGCACAAATTATAACTGATTTAGAGATGATACCAAATTTGTGGTTTACATACATTGTTATATGATAACAATGTTTTGATACAGATCATGAAAGAATCTAGGCTCACTAGAAATCGAGAAACATACATCAAAAAGTTCCACATGATAAAGGCAGTTTATTAACGTTGGGGAGAGTTGATTGACATTACAGATAGTTAAGATAATATAGCATATCCGTTCACCAAGAGACTAGCTCAATCAGTTTTATGAAAATAGATTGAAGGTATACGATTCTATAATTGACTCCAAGTGCTAGTGAGTGACTATGATAAGCAGAGATATGTCCTAGGGTAAATTATGTAAATTGTTAAATATATCTAACTCTATAACTAATCTTGTTTATAATAAAGGTATTTAATTTATACTATATACTTAGATTTATTATGATACAATGAATTAAGTGATCAATTTAAAGTATATTACTTATAAATTCCTTAAAAGTATGTTATATGATAATAATTACAAGGACTTGTAATTATGAGAAAATTATCATAATATAAAATATCGTTTTATTTTAAATATTCCTAGTCAAGATGTTTCGAGAATGATATCAATACACTCGTTGAGGCCAGAGCACGTAACGCTCTCCAAATGTTGGACAGTGTGTTACTCACTTATTTGGTACCTGCAATAAGCATGAATATATCAGTGGTTGATAAATCTAAACTCATAGTAGAATGTAAAATATAAGGATATAAATATTGACTGAGGCTACTATCTTGGAATCAATAGCATTCCTTGGACATCGTTTGGCATTGTCAGCATCAAGCATGAGAGATAAGAAAATTTCTCCATCAACCAATCACATCTTGCTCCAACGATCTGCTCCTCTAAATCTATTGTGTGAGTTGTAATGAGGAGTAGGTCAAAATAATGTTCTGTTGATTGGGAAATCTATACTTGTCCATAACGTAAATTAATACCGATATATTTCCATTTAGTTGTTACGTCTATTATTTATGTTTAACCGCTTAACCTAATATCACATGCATGATATTTCTGCCTGATACGTTTCACCGTCTAACCTTCTCCAAGGCACAAAATACTGGCATGTCTTTATCAACCACTTAATAGTTCCTATGTGAAGCGGGCTCCTAGCATTGCCGTCGTTCGTCTATTGGTCCTAGCTACAGAGAACTTTGACTGCTATTTATGGCTTTATAATACATAATAGCCATACTACTGATGTATCTATCGTCATTAATGGCTTAGCCATGTGAGAGACAATACCCAAGCCATTTAATACCTCGTTAATAAGGACTGGGTAGACTATTAACCATTTAATATCTATAATTTAGAAAGGTCCCCATCAGTCAATACCTAACCCCTAGGCAGACTCTTCGCTGGTACTATCTAGCTGACACCGCTTGGAATCTCACCAGGCCACTTAATAATTCTTTATAGGAGAGAGGCAGACTCTATAACTATAACTTAATACCGCAAACCCGAAGAGTGGACCCTCCTCGAGATATCCACTATTGTTCCTGACTGTTAACTCGGACAGCTTATCTATTTATTAATTAGGGAGAAGGCAGGCCCTAAAACAACCACTCAATACCTCCAACTCAAATTAGGTCCTACGGTCGCATATTCAGGCTTTCTATAGATGTTAACTTGTTCAAAATAAATGATTTTCATTATTATTCCAATGGACATTTCCTAAGACATTTATTACTTACTAAATTCCATTGAGTAATTCTACTCTAATTATTCCATATTTATTAGCCTATCATCCTTATTTATCAGTCCCATTAATCATCTTACCCTATTAATTTTCTGTAAACCTCGAATTTTTTTCACATTTGTTACCTGTTAATTGGAGTTACAACCTTTTCTAACTTTCTTTCTTAATTCCTTTATTCATTACCTGATTTATTCCTAAATCTAATTTATCGTTAAGCGAATATTGCGCATAAATCATCGTATTAGTTTAGTTTTATTTCTATTATTTAGCGCAGTTAAATACGTATATATTTATTTCTCTTAATTATAGTTCTAATTATAAACTTCTAACTATAATATCCTTTTCCACATTTAATTGTTAGAATCATATCTTTAAAAAGATTCTCTGCCATAATTTTCAAAAATTAACATGATTCAAAAGTGTTAACTTTTCAAAAATAAAAGATTTACCTCGTTTGAAATTACGAGGAATAGCTTCTATAATTTATAAAAATAAAACCAATTTATAAAAATTAATGGATCTTGATTCCAATAATTTAAACATAGAAAAATTACATTTCCAACAAAATTAGGGTAAGACCAAAACTATACTAATATTTTTACAATCCAAATATAGGTCTGGAATTAATTATACGACCTATCAACTTTTAACTATTATAACTTTTGGGATTGATTTCCAGATCTAGAAGTAAACAACATTTCCAATCAAATTCCCTAAATCATAAAATAAGAATATGTATGCAATGATTTTATACATTAAATTTGAGTGTACAATTCACATATGTTTATTGATTTCGGTGTAAAAATCAAATAAAAATCAATGGCATAGATCTCAATATCATAAACAATTTATAAATTTGTCACTCATCCTTTGAAAGCATTCCAAATTTCCAGATCCAAATTAAATCCTTTGATTCAACATCTTCTCCTTTTTAATCCAAGAAATATGTATAAAAAAGGTATATAAATATATTAGAATTTCAAATCTGAGAGGAGATTTGGGTTGGTAGGAAATATAAATTTACTATATTGAATTTATCTTGTTATCGCGTAGCATTGATTTTCTTCTTCTCTTCTTCTCTTTATTTTCTATTTTTCTCCAATTCATATAAATATAATTTATTTTATAATTTGAAAGAATTGTGGAGAACATGAAATGGCAGAGCTTCGTTGTTCTCTCCAGAAAATATGAGAAGAGAAGAGAGGGTTAGGCCTGAATTTATAGGCATATGAATCAAAAGGGGTCGTTATATTAAAATATATTAAATATTGGTTGTTCGGCCAAGGAAAACCTTAGTCGTCACCCATTTGACCAGACGACCATTCCCTTTATAGGAGTCGACCACTTCTTGTTGACCTGCCTAGTAAAGGGGGTTGGCCTATGGGTCCCGATGATTAATTATAAATGTTAATTTTGTTTTATTAATTAATTTCGTTCCAAAATTGTTTATGTTCTGTAACTGCTTCTTTTGAACTCCGATCATGAAACTCAATATTTGAAAGTTGGTCGGAGTTTGGTCACGAACACAATGGCACAAGCTTCATGGTCGTATTCCACCGTTTGCACAGATTCCATTTTTGGAGTCTAACAAATTATTAATTAACTAACATAAAATTTATAGGTCGTTACATTCTTCGCTGCTCAAGAGAATTTCGACCCCAAAATTATATTGATGATTAAATCGTGGTTATTGCTTGTAGTTATACTAAACTACACAACCAATTTGTGGACAACCAAGTTTGCAACCAAACATGTAAAAGTGCACAGTGTATCAAAACATAGAAAACATGTATGCAGAATGATGCTAAATCAGACCCTCCTATATGAATGCATTTCTCTTAAAAGCGCTTTTTAAAATATGTTGCAAACCATATAAATATACTGGCAACTCTATATGAATGCGGATTTTAAAAAAAATTCACAAAAAATCCCCATACACCTACGTATAGAAGCATGGTACAACCAATTTTGCATCCAATTCCTACCATCCAACATATCTAATGTGTCAAAATATCGCTTTCTAAGGTTACTCCTATGCCGAGAAAAGGAATTTAGGTAGAGAATCCTATATTTATACCACTCTACAACCTACCAATTCCCGTTGTATAGTGGAAATTTCCTTGCTACCCTGGATTTCTTCCTATTTTTCCACATACCAAACGCATAAGGAGGCTTGTTTCTAAGATCTAAAAGGGAATTAAGTCCAAAATGGACCCTCGCATGTCGTTCGACAAGGTACGAAATAGAAATTGCAAGGCTAAAACAGCTTTTCCCTTTTTATCGTTTATGTTTTATCAGATCTTCATTCCTAATGCACCGCTGAATTCGCATTTATTTACCTTCCCTACGTTTAACATATGGCCTTCAAAATCAAAATTTCCATAAAAATCTCTTTCGCTTTTCAAATTTGTACGTCGCTTGAAGAATCTATTTCCAACAATATTTAGATGCAAATCTTCCTTGAAATCAATTTGGAACAAAAATCCAAAAAATTATTCGAGCGCTTAAAATAATTCAAAAGCTAATACTTTTTTTCTCAGAATACTTTCCTTTCAAATTTGAATGATTCAAGCCACATTTCAATGCAGTCAGAAGCTAGTTATGCGCTAGTGCATCAGTTCCACTCTAATACTTCACATTTAACCCTTATCTTTAAAACTCAACATTTCATTTTAAAATGTCAAGACCCGTGTTTTCCAAAACAATTTTAGCATGTCCTTCGTTTGCTAAGATCTTCCATCTAAGTTAGAACTTCTAGTCTTACATTATGTTTACCCTTAGTTAAGTGCCTTTATGAGATTTCTATATTTATATTATTTCTTCCAATTACACATATAAGAGAGGTTCATATATCCAAAAATAACAACACAGTAAATGAATAGGAACAATCTCATAATATCGTATATGCCCATTATAGGAGACAACTAATGGTTACAACCTAAACAACCTAAAAGAAAAGAACAAATGCTAGAAGGAAAAGATAAAAACAACACTACTAAATCTAAAACACTACATACAAACTATAAGATAGTCTCAACCCTTCATTGGAGCTCGAGCCGTTGCAGCGACCTCGGAAAGGGTGTGGCATGGTGGCTATGCACCCAATCTCACTGCTCTAGAATTATAGTTCAGCTCCCATCTCCAGCCGATTGGCTCGGATCCCCAAGAGCTCAGCCTAGACCAGCCGAATGGGGACCGGCTTGGGACTCTATAATCCCTTGATGCCCTATCCTGGCATCACATCCTATTGTCGTTGCTCTAGTGCTGCTGGCGCAGCTGCTGCTATTAGCGGCAAAGAGACAGACATCTTCTTATGGGTGCCTCTATCGATGGCAGGCGGGACCTTCCTCTAGACCGACCCATTGGAGATCCACTCTATATTTCCTCAAGATGAAAGTGAATAGGTGGCAATACAAGAAGTAACTCTATGGAGTGCCAACTTCTTCATCAACTAAGTGGAGCATCAGGGTATGGGCCTAATTGATGTCTACGCCTCCAATGATGGCATAGGTGATCTTCCTTACCAAAGGATAGATCAGATCAAGACTCCCCATCTTTGGAATGATATTTTGTTGAATGATGCACATGACGAGGCAGGCTTTAGGTCGCAAATTTTCTGACCTCTAGACACCGATGTCTCTAGAAATGATACGCCGTAAAACCTCAACATCTGACATCTCAATGTCATCCAAGTCCACACCCTCCGTGAAAATCTGTAAAATATCGTTGAAATCATCGTTGGCCAAATCGATTGTGACTCAACTCACCTCTAACTGAATAAGAATGTTTCCTTCATTAAAATTTGTCCTAGTTAGGCATTGAAAAGGCGGATGTAGTGCGAGTAGCATTTCCACTTAAAAGTATCAGAACGAAGGATCGGTGTTAATCCTATCACCATGAATAATTCCTCAGGCCGAAAAGCGACGAAGTCTTCGAACTTGACAAGTCGTCCTTGGAGGAAATTGAAGCTTGTTAAGCCAAGATAAATGGATATTCTCTGCTCATTCCAGTCCATCCTAGTGGCCTCTTGAGGGGCGAGATTAGGGTGGCGCGAGGAAGAATCGGTAGTGCGAAGTGGTGCCATGGAGCGAAAAATTGTCGAAGAGGGGAGATATTGTTTAGATCTCGAGTGGTGATGGGGCAAGATCTGATGCATAAAAATTGGTGTGGGAAGAGGAGAGGCCGCTGCCTATGGAGAGGGAAAAAACGACATTACTTGGTGGTCGAATGGAGGGGCGGCTGTTGATTTTGGAGGAGGATGAGGAGTGGTTTTTAGCTTCGGCTATTTGAGGAAGGAAGGGAAACATGATGAGGCAGCTTGGGGTTTCGACGTGACTTTTATAGCCGCGTTCTAGGTTTGGGCTTTGCCAAAGCCCGCTGATCGGTCGACCGCTCAAGATTTACCCGTCAACCGCTAGATGAATTTTGGGCGCAGGTTGAACCTGGACCTAACTCGGGCTGAATTAATTAATAATAATCATCATCATCATCATTTTGCGTCTTCTTCTACAACTTGACACGATACAAAGAGTTCCTATTCTGTTCACGGGTGTCCAAACTTACCATCTAGCCTATCGAACCATTCCTCGGTTATATTGTAGTATTCCCAACTTATACTACGACAACCCACAACATTCAAAAAGACAAAATATTTCAGCTGTTATTTTCCATGTTGTATTTATACGAAACCATCCTTGTAGCGGGTAGCCACACTTCCAACTTCATGCCTCAATAAAATCCAATGTCATTCCTATTTTGTTCGTCATTCAAAAGAGAGAAAAAAATTAAAAACTCCTATTTATATATATATATATATTGAAAAACCATCGAGCTAAATATATGCTCTTTTAAAGTCGTTTTGAAATTAAAAATTATTTTTCTCCAAAACTTCCTTCATCAAAATCAAACTTAATTCTTTATTATTATTAAATATATATATAAAGGTTTCAAACTTCTTCTTGAACCAAAATTTCTTAACACAACCAAATTCATTCGTATGCATCTTTCTTATAACGTAAGGTTTTGAAATTTCCCAAAAAAAAATTCCCAAATAAGACTTTGGAAAAGAAATCCTTTGGAAACCCCTTTTTTCAAAATTTAAGGCATTCTCAAAATATATTATATAATTACTCTCATGGGGTTGGACCGAGGAATTGACTTTATATCTTACAATAAAAACCTAGTTTGCCATCTAAAGATGATTGAATGCATCCTTGCAAGAACTTGCCTCCGGATGGCTACGGCATATAGATCCTTAATTCCTACTTGCTAGGATAAAATGTGAATCTTTAATTAATCATCCATCAAAATCCAAAATCACAAGGTAGTTAGTCTCAAAAAGCCTCTCAAACACCATCCAGCTCTAGGATTGTTCTATATGGAATGCTCATGCTCTTCAAAGTTAATGTCTTACGTACAGTTAATGCTTCATGGGGTAATCGAACTAGGCATGTAATTTTTAACTCTATAAAATATTTCCAATTCGTAGTCACCTCATCCATCCTTTCAAAATATGGTCACAACTACTTTCACAGTCGGAATCTATAGAGCTAGGAATAAAATATATTGATAGATAGAAAAATACAAGTACGTTCTCTTAAAATATACTAATATCTTTGATCCACTAACCTAACCCGTAATACCAAATGTCACAACCAGCACTTTAATGGGCCCAAATTTTGAAAAAATCAAAATCGAAGTCCATCAAAGTACGGATCGGTTGTTTGGTACCTATAATAAGCATGAGCATATCAGAGATTGATTAATCTAAACTTACAGCGAAATGGAAATTATAATAGGATATAAATACTAACTAAGGCCACTATCTTGGAATCAATAGCATCCTTTGGAAATTAATTCGCCTTATCGGCACCGAGCATGAGCGATAAGAAAAATTCTCCATCAACAATTCACGTCTTGCTCCAATGACACGTTCCCCTAAATCTATCCTATGTCTTGTATTGAGAAGGGGGTCAAAACTTCATTCTAGTGGCTGAAAAATCTATATTTTGTCTATAACATAAATTTATACCGATTGGTTTCTATTTAATTGTTATGTAAATTATTTATGGTTAATCCCTTTAACAAAATATTGCATGCATGATATTTCTACCTAATACGATTCGGCCATCTAACCTTCTCCAAGGTACAAAACATTGACATATGTTTGTTAGCCACTTAATACTTCCAAATGTGAAGCGGGCTCCTAGCATCACCGTCGTTGGTCTATTGGTCCTAGCTACAGAGACCTTTGACCATTATTTATGGATGTATAGTACATAATTGCCATACTACTAACGTATCTATCGTCATTAATGTCTTAACCATGTGAGAGACAGTATCCAAGCCGCTTAATACCTCATTAATAAGGACTAGGTAGACTTATAACTATTAAATACCTATATTTTAGGCAGGTCCCCATCAGTCAATATCTAATCGCAAGGAAGACTCCTCACTGGTACTACCTAGTTAACATCGCTTGGAATCTCACCAGGCCATTTTATACTTCTTTATAAGAGAGAGGAAACTCTATAATAGACACTTAATACCTCAAACCCAAAGCGGACCCTCCTTGAGATATCCACTACCGCCCCTAACCGTTAACTCGGATATTTACAGAGAAGGTGGGCCCTCAAACAAACACTTAATACCACCAACCCAGAATTAGGTCCTATGGTAACATATTCATTTTCTATGGCCCTATGGTCGGAGATGCCTCACATCAATAGGAAGTGTACACGACTGCTGATAGCCTCAAAGTGAAGGGCGGACTTCTACTTCGTAACTCTACTGGTCTCGCATTCTAACCCACTAAGTCCAACTAATTATTCTAAGCTTCATTCTACGTTTTTATTATTTTAATTTGAATATTGGACTTAGCCTATTAATCTCCTCTAAGTTATTTAAGGCTATAATATCTACCTTAAACGTTTAGTTATTAACTATTCCCTTTTATTCAGTTTTTCCATGAATGTCAACTTGTCCAAAATAAATGATTTTCATTATTATTCTACTGGACATTTCCTAAGACATTTATTATTTACTAAATTCCATTTAGTAATTCTCCTCTAAATATTTCAAAGTTATTAGTCTATCTTCTTTATTTATCAGTCTCATTAATCCACTTACCCTATTAATTTTCTGTAACTCCTAAATTCTTTTCACTTTATTACTTACTAATTGAAGTTACAATATTCTCTAACTTTCTTTCCTAATTCCTTTATTCATTACCTGATTTATTCCTACGTTTAATTTATCATTTAAAAAATATTGTGCGTAAATCATCGTATTAGTTAGGTTTTATTTTTATTGATTAGTGCGGTTAAATATGTATAAATATTTATTTCCCTTAATTATAGTTCTAGTTATAAATTTCTAACTATAATATCCTTTTTCATATTTAATTATTGGAATAATATCTCTAAATAGATTCTCCATCATAATTTCCATAAATTAGCATGATTTAAAGGGTTAACTTTTCAAAAATAAATGATCTACCTCATTTGAAATTTCAAGGAATGGTTCTTTCTCTTTCTTTTGCATGCATATATTCCTTGTCAAATCATACACTGTATTTTTCTATGGAAATAAAAAATCAAACCAATTTGCAAAAATTAATGGATCTCAATTCCAATAATTCGAACATAAAAAATTGACATTCCAACAAGATTAGGGTAAGAATAAAAATTATACTAATATTTTTACAACATAATTATAGATCTAGAATAAATTATACAGCATATCAACCTTCTACTATTATAACTTTTGGGACTGATTTCCATATCTGCATGTAAACAACATTTCTAATCAAATTCCCTAAATTATCAAACAAGAATATGTACGTGATGGTTTTATACATTTAATTTGAGCCTATGATTCACATATATTTATCGATTTAGGTATAAAAATTAAATAAATATCAACAGGATAGATCTTAATATCATAAACAATTTATAATGTCCTACTCACTTTTTTAAAGCATTCCAAATCTCCAGATCTGAATCAATCCTTTGATTCAACTTATCTCCTTTTTAATCCAAGAAATATGTATAAAAAGGGTATATACATATATTAGAATTTCATATCTGAGAAGAGATTTGGAGTTGGAAGGAAATATAAATGTACTATATTAAAATTTACCTTATTATAACATAGCGTTGATTTGCTTCTTCTCTTCTTCTATTTATTTTTTGTTCTTCTCCGATTTTATAAATATAGTTTATTTTATAATTTGGAAGAATAGTGGAAAAGAAGAAATGGCAGAGATTCGCTATTCTCTCAAGAAAATATAAGAAGAGAATAAAGGGATATGCCTAAATTTATGGGCATATGAATCAACGCGGTCGTTAGATTAAAAAATATTAAATTCGGACCATTTGGCCCGGCCAAACCCTAGCCATCACCTATTGGACTGGTCAACCGCTCCCTCTATAGGGTTCAACAGCTCCATGTCTACCTGCCCAATAAAAGGGGTCAATCTATGGGTCTCAGTGATTAATATGGATGTTAATTTTGTTTTATTGATTATTTTCATTTTGAAATCGTTTATCATTCGTAACTTCTTCGTATAAACTCCAATCGCGAAACTCTAAATATAAAAGTTGTTTTGAATTTCGTCATGAACGCAATGGCATAAGTTGCATTGTCAATTCCACTGTTTGCACAAATCTATTTATTTGGATTCTAACTAATTATTAATTGACTAACGCAAAATTTACGGGGTGTTATAGGTTACGCACTGATGGTTATTAAATAACTATAATGACTTACCCAAGAGTTTCTAGTTGGTTATTAAATACTAGGTCAAATAGGAAATCTCAAAGTGATAATATTACATGGTTCACTTGACTAGATAATACTGTTAAACTTCGATGTGGATACTCCACTTTGATTATAATTAAATCATGGCATGGCGACCATCGGGCGACTACAGTTGGATCTGAGTTGAAGCATCAGAAGTGAAACACTATTCAATAGAGAATTCATCTCCTTGGTTGCATAAGGTTAGTATCACTGTCAACGGTAATCAACTCAAGGTCAAATCTTTGGCCAGAGTAATAGAGTTGATAATAAATGTAATTATTAAACCAAGGACTTTTTTATGGATTAATTGGGATGAATATGAATGATATTAGAATTTTGACCATAACCAAATTTCATAAATCTTAAATTATATAATGTCAATAAAGAGAATTGCTGCAAATATTGTTATAAAATGGTACCGCTTAAATTGTAAAGTTAGATTTTATCAATAAAGAAGTATAAGCGATAAATTTGGCCAAACCATCACACCGATAGCTAAGGTAATGTATGAACGTTAATATTTAAATTGTTCATATTAGTCGTTGACTAAATTTTTACCTAAGAGTCACACAACCGTATTGGTAAATCTTCGAAATACTGCACAATTCTGTTGACTTATAAATTTTTATAAATTAATTAATATTTATGAAATATTAATTATTTATTTACTTGGTATATTAGGTGTTGTTAGTAATTGTTGACGCCATTAGTAATTATTGGTGCGTGTATAAAAGTTATATACATATGTATCGATATACGATACCGATACACATTAAAATCTGATTTAAATAAGGTTATTTACTAAATGAATTGGATTTTGTATTTGTCTATATAGCCAAATGTAATGGTCGGCCTAGAGAGAAGAGGGTAGAGATTGGTTTTGAATTATGGATCTAGATCTATAATGGTAAATTGAGAAGTAGTCAAAGGAGGAGAACTTGCCCCTCCTTTTCTCTATTAAAACAACCACCCCCTCACTTTCTCTGCTTGATTACACTATACCCTTGGTCATATACCACCTCCATCCACCTAGCTATAGCCAAAAATATAATAGCCCCATATCAAATCAAATACAATAGATCTAATGGTACTATAGGGCATTGCAACTTCTAGAGATCGCTTCAAAATGAATCTTGGAGTTACCATCAATCAGCATGTGCTTAGTGGCTACTTCCCTGAGGTATTAAATCTAATTTATATATTATATCGTATTCATCAATATATCGATCATATAACAATTTTGTATGCGCAATAGTTGTCACCCTTTTATCTGTCATTAAATTATATTGATTTGTTTAAATTAATTGAATTGTTGTTTAAATTTTTGTAGAAATGTAAACAAAAATAATGATAGTAATATTTCATTTCGATCAAGATATTCATTTTTATATTATTTTCAAACTTTAAAATTGTTTTTCAAAATTTTAATATACATTATGTATAATTTATAATTATATATATTTATACTATTTAAATGTGTTTATAAAATTAAATATATGTAGAACATGTTTTAGATTTATTAAAAAATTCCAACCAGATATATTATGTAATATTATTCTTTGATATGAGGAGCTTTCCAAAGAAATAGCTTAGTAGCCACATTAGCAGCGCTTGGGATGATTTTAGACACGGCGTATTCCCTTTGGCTATATGATCATGCGGTTTCTGGGAATTTAAAACCTGATTTCCTCTATAAACTATATATATATATATATAATTTATTAAATATATAATAAATAGTTCATATTTTTATTTATAAAAAAGATTTATTGGCTAAAAGAAATAAAGTTATATAAAATATTTTAATATTTATTTTTATTAATAGTTACGTGCTTTGATTATTTTATGCATTTTAAATAGTTTGTGTATTTTAAAAAAAATTATTTTTAGCAATGATAAAAGATTATTCAAAATATTAAATATATATTTTAATTAATGAAAAGATCTTTCAAAATGATTTTAGAGATCCAAATTTCAAAAAATTTCTACGAAGTCAAAATTAGATGGTTTAGATATCATTTTTGATAACATTTCTATTGAAACCAATGAAATGTCCGATTTTGGCGATTCTCGATTGAGGTCTCTGCTTTTTACCTCGCCGTGATTTCCCTCTTCTTTTCGCGTCAGATCCTCCATGTCCTCTTCTCCTCCTCGTCCCACTCCACTGCCCCTTTCCTCTCCCTCTTCGACTAGATCTGGGCGACCCTTCAAAACCATGTCCGCTGCTATGCCAATAATTCATTCGCTCTCCGATTTTCCTCCGCTTCGTGCTTCCATCCAATCAACTGTTGTCTCGTGCGAAAGTATTGGAGTTGCGGCATCTGGTTTTGATCCCTCTCGCGCAGTGTCGCCTCTCCCAAGAACCAATGCGCGTTTGCCTGTGTTCGCAAACTGTGTTATGGGTAACATCGGAAAGACGGACTTGTTGTATGAGTGTGGTGGTCACAGTCTGTCTGCATTGACCAATGGGTGTGGTGTTGGTGGCCTGAGTGGAAGTGAAGTAGGGTTGGGTGAAGCAGCCATCTCCGAACAATGCACGCCAACTGTATGTTTAAATGCTACAGGGGATTTTGGCCCAATTAATATTGATATCTGTTTGGATGCGACCAAGGTTGTTGATCAGCCTGTATTGCACTTTGCTGTGGGTCGTCCAATGCCTTCTGTAACTATGCCAGCATGCCCTAAGCCTTGGACTTCTTTATTCAATTCACTTCCTCGAAATACTGGTGATTATATTCCTATTGATTTGAAATTGTTGAAGAGAATGGAGTGAAGATCCCCCCTCCTAATGTAATCCAAGCCGGAGTTGAGTTTTGGTCTGATTATTTGGTTGGTTTCTTCCTGGATCATAACCACCGTCTTAGAGATCCGTCCTTGTTATTACGAAAGGTTTGGAAGCTGTGTGGTAATCTGAAAGTGAAATTGATTGACTCCTTGTATTATCTCAAGTTTTATTCCGCTGAGGATCGTCGGTTAGTTCTTAGTGTTGAGCCTTCTTTTTTCGCTGGAAGGCCTTTTATTGTCACCCCATGGTCACCTACTGTGGCGAGCGCTCGTGAGCGAGTGCTATCCATCCCCGTTTGGGTGTACTTTTCCCAGATACCCTCTGCACTTCAGCCCCTGCTTGGGTTGAACTGGTTAGCCTACAACATTGGAAAATTGAAGTGTTTTGACACTAGTACGATTGCCCGAGATAAATTGATGTATGCTAAGGCTCTTATTGAGATTTCCCCCTCTAAGCCTCTCCCTATTTCTATTTCGGTCCAGCTTGCTGTTGGGCATGTTGCGGAAGTCCGTGTTCGCTATGATTGGGTTCCGGATATTTGTTCCTCCTGTCAGTCCTTTGGCCACCTTGCTATCTCCTGCCTGCATTCCAAATTGTCTGTGGCTGCTCCAAAGATTCCTCTGCCTTGCCCTCCGCTCCGTAAATGGATGCATAAGGTCCCCTTTTCTGCTTCCCCTATCCTTCCTACGTCTGATCTGTGTCAGCCACTATCTGGAGATACGTCTGTCTCTCCTACTGTTGCTGTGGTACCTTGTGTTGCCTCAACTTCTGCTGTAGCTGTTCCAGATTCTGCCCGGATTTTTTGGGATGAGTCTGAGAGGTGTTGGGTTGACTGCATTTCTGATGTGAGATATAGCCCAAAGAATTGTTCATTTTTCAGATTTGTTTCCGATGATCATAAGGACCTTCGCTGCCTTTACTACCGATCATCTGGTGATTCTTTACATCTTGACTTGGATGGAGTGAATGCGAGTAAAAATTCGGACATGCTAGCTGATCTTTCTTGGGATCGTTCTTTCATTTACTCACCTGATGCTAAGGGTTATGACTCTTGTCTTGCTTCCCTTTTCAGGACCTTTGCTAGTCTTTGTGGGGATGTGCTTTTGGTTACTGATGATGTTGGTGATTCTTCCTCTTCGGAGGAGCCCTAGTCTTGTTTATTTAGTTATTGTGGCTAGTCTGCCACATACCTGTGCTGTATTTTTCCAGTATTTTTAGTAGTGTAGGTGCTCTTACCTTACTCCTGTACTTCAACTTTATTACTTTCGTAATAAAAGTGGACGGCCCACTATAAAACCGGCTTGCTTTGCAAAAAAAATGATAGTTTAGATATAAATTTGAATTAAATATTATTGACTTAGTTAGTATCTAATTAAAAAACTTAAGGTTTATTTCATTAAATATATAAATAAATTTTGAAATAACATATATATATGTATGTATGTATGTGTATATGTATATGCATGTATTTTTGGATAATATTTTGAGACAGTCAATGTGCATGTGAATGGCGAATGTGTACGTTGTAGATGCAAATCCCAATATCTACATACATATATATTAATTATGTATACATTATTATGTTGCACATGCATGTTATACACATATCAGTATATAATGATATACTTATAAACTATGTAAAATCAATTTTAATAAATGTGTTAATTAATTAAATCAAGAAATTATATAATATTTGATTTTATTTAAATTAACTAGATTGGATCTAGTTAAAACCATTAGACTTCATAGACTAACTATGATCCAAATAAAGGGAAATTGAAATTCATCCAATTTACTCATTGTAGATTGGTTCGGTTCAAATGTGCATTCGTATACTATATAATATCTAATATACAAATGTGGTACCTCATGTGTTCGGTTTCCATAAGCCATTTGCCATACTTAAGTGCCTTAGCTCTTATGTGTACTTTGTTTTTTCAAGTATCCATAGTAACTTTTGCTTAAAGGAACTATCCTACTTGTTTCTTCCTAATATGCACCTTAGTCAGACTTGACTCTCAACTTATCCCTAGAGCTAAACCTATGCTCTGATATAACATGTCAGGACCCACCGCTTCTGATACTTCAAATCAAGGCTTGCTCAACAATCCAATTCGCAATTATCTACACGGGGTTACTTCGAGGGATAAAACTAAAATTATCCATCGTGCATTGTCATTTGCAAAAACACAGTAGAAGAGAAACTTACAACAAAAAATAGTGCAGTACAACGTGACAGATAAAGTATGTGAGATACATCATGGTACTGGAAATATTGTAGTTCATCGCTTATACACATGTATTTTGTTTATTAATACACGAACAAAAATAAAATCAAGATAATAGCTAACAACGTCTGCAAGCTCTACCAGCTGCTACAAGACCGGCTAGATAGTGACCCTAAACACCTGAATCTCATCCTACTTATGAGAGTACCTAAAAGTTGTTAAAGAAACAAAACAAAGATAAAATGCAGGCAAGACATAAAGCTTCGTGTGACGATGAAGCGAGCCCATGATATTGGGTACATAAATGTGCATATCCTAAATATACGAAATAATGGATAAAAAACATATGGGTACATGGAACCATACCTCAACCTATCTCACTTACATCCAATAAGTTAGAATAATGTGTGCAAGTACAAAGGCGTAGTAGAGTATATGGTCTATACTGCTATGTTACTGGGTAAAGTTTAGTCATCCTCTACTCTAGGTGCACGGAACCTACACCAATATTTATTTGTCTTGACTGTTATATGTAAAGAGTGTTTCCCAGACAATTGCATGTTTGTGCATTCAATTACTACCCACGCAGATTACCAATCGTGTCGAGGATAATGGAACCTTATACTCAAAAATGTGTACCGGACGTTTTCATGGTCTATATGAAGCCAAGTATGGAATGCCTTTTGTTATCCCATTTTTGGTCAAAACTGGAATATCAATGTTGTGTGCATTTCCACCACGACCGAACCAAGAAGAAGCAGCCAACAAGCGTATATAAGTCTAGGATTTCACTCAAGGTTCAAATATAAAAGATCATTCGGTGAAGCCATGCGAGAGTCCATTCGGCGGAACCACATTCGGCACGTAAGCCATTCGGTGATTTGGTAACTACAAACTCATCCAGCAAATCACCCGGATCGGCAAAAGAAAGTATTTGATTCAGTGTGTTGGGTAGAATTTCGTCCGGCTCCCTCCTACCACCGAACTAGCTCTCACCGGACCAGATCCTGCCGAACCAACCTCCAAGCCTAAGCCGAACCAGACCATCTCCCCCACTGCCGAACCAGACCATGCTCCTACTACCGGTCCATTCACTACCGGTCTGCCATACTCCATCACCGAACCAGCACTCATCCAGACCAACTCCACCACCGGACCGGCACTTCTCCGAACCACCTCCACCGAACCGAGAGGATGCCGAACCAGATGCCCCAGGCCCACCAGCAGCTATATACATCCAAGACCCCTGCCCCCAACCTCACTCTATAAATAGAGGGGTAGGGGTACAACAATGACAGACAAGTTTGAGAGCTCAAGCATGGAAGAAACTTTCAAACAACTTTCATATACTTGTATGCAAAGCTTTGTACTTGTAATCTGAAAGAAAAAAGATAATAACCTATAAAGTGGATGTAGGCACGTTCTGGCCGAACCACTATAAATCTGTGTGTCTTTTACAGTTTAGTCCCTGCTTTTTACATATTTGCATAAGTCACCCAAATCATTGAAAACCATATAAAATCGACTAAATAATATGACTTGGAGGTGTTTGCCCATTTTTTGCGCAAACATTTTGGTGCTTTCACTGAGAGCTGAACTCAAGGATTCTACCGCTTGGAATTCGAACTTGAGAGTTTAGAGATTCAGATTGGAAGAGTCATGGCAAGACAATCAAGCAGAAGGCCAAGGCTAGAGAGATGTAAACATGGAGGAAAATCAAGAGGCTTCTTCAGAAGCTAATCGGGCATCGATCCTGCATGGGGGCACCACACATGGAGCATGTTGATCCAATCCCAGAGAGAGAGATAGGGGCCTCTGAGCAACCTGGTAAGGAATGAACGCTCATCTAGGGGGCAGGTAAAATTCCCTCCTGAACTCGGGGGGCAGGTCGAAAGTGATGAACAAGTCGCAAACCTCTCACTAGCACGGTTAAATCATTTACACATGTGAGCGATCGCGCATGATCCATAGGCATGCTCTGAATGACTACTGACCGCACCATAGTAAGAGTTTACACTTTGACATCCTCGTCTTGCTCTTGCTTTGATCTTGACTTGAACATTCCTGTTGTGGAATTCGTATGATTATTGCTTTGATATTTGCAAATTTACTTGTATGCCCGTTGGATCGCGAACGGTCCACAAGCACCTCTTGTATGGCGATGAACCGCCAAAGTATTTGATTCAGAAACTCCCCCAAACAATAACTCTGGCACTGATATTATTAAGTCCCCCCCCCCCCCGGCACACTCATTCGCCTCGAATGGCACCCGACTTCGAACAGTCACAATTCGCCTCGAACGGCACCCGATCGCGAACAACCACAACTCGCCTCGAACGGCACCCGACCGCGAACAGTCACAACTCGCCTCGAACGGCACAACTCATCTCGCCACAAATGGCTCGATCGCGAAAGGTCGCCATTTGAGGTCCACCCCCTGACCGCCAACAGTCGCACCTTACCACGAATGGCTCGATCTCGAACGATCGTCATCCGAAGTAAGGCGCTTGACTGCGAACGGTCCCATTTCATCTTTTGCCGCGAACGGCACCGGCCGTGAACTGTCACATTTCACCCCAAGTGGCTTGATCGCGAACGGTCACCATTTGAGGTCCGCCCTCTGACCGGGCTCGGTCGCACTTTACCTCGGATGGCTCGATCCCGAACGGTCGTCATTTGAAGTAAAGCGCTTGACCGTGAACGATCACATTCCACCGCAAATGACTCGATCTCGAACGATCGTCGCATGGATTTAGACGCTTGACCGCGAACGGTCGCACTTCACCTCAAATGACTCGATCGCGAACGGTCGTCATTTGAAGTTAGGCGCTTGACCATGAACGGCCGCGCTTCATCCCAAATAGCTCGATCCCGAACGGTCGTCATTTGGGGGCCATATAAAATATCAAGCTCTTTACAGGTTGTCAACAGGATATGAACATCCAGCTCATGGCACTACAAAACACGCCTTCCTACCGCAAGGACATCAACAGGATATGAACATCCAGCTCATGGCATTACAAAACACGCCTTCCTATCGCAAGGCATGTTTTGGGGGGCAAAGTGTTATCCTATTTTTGGTCAAAACTGGAATATCAATGTTGTGTGCATTTCCACCACGACCGAACCAAGAAGAAGCAGCCAGCAAGCGTATATAAGTCTAGGATTTCACTCAAGGTTCAAATATAAAAGATCATTCGGTGAAGCCATGCGAGAGTCCATTGGGCGGAACCACATTCGGCACGTAAGCCATTTGGTGCTTTGGTAACAACAAATTCATCCGGAAAATCACCCGAATCGGCAAAAGAAAGTATTTGATTCGGTGTGTTGGGTAGAATTTCGTCCGGCTCCCTCCTACCACCGAACTATTTCTCACCGGACCGGATCCTGCCGAACCAACCTCCAAGCCTAATCCGAACCAGACCATCTCCCCCACTGCCGAACCAGACCATGCTCCTACTACCGGTCCATTCACTACCGGTCCGCCATACTCCATCACCGAACCAGCACTCATCCAGACCAACTCCACCACCGGACCGGCACTTCTCCGAACCACCTCCACCGAACCGAGAGGATGCCGAACCAGATGCCCCAGGCCCACCAGTAGCTATATACATCCTAGACCCCTGTCCCCAACCTCACTCTATAAATAGAGGGGCAGGGGTACAACAATAGCAGACAAGTTTGAGAGCTCCAGCATGGAAGGAACTTTCAAACAACTTTCATATACTTGTATGCAAAGCTTTATACTTGTAATCTGAAAGAAAAAGGATAATAACATATAAAGTGGATGTAGGCACGTTCTGGCCGAACCACTATAAATCTGTGTGTCTTTTACAGTTTAGTCCCTGCTTTTTACATATTTGCATAAATCACCCAAATCATTGAAAACCATATAAAATCGACTAAATAATACGACTTGGAGGTGTTTGCCCATTTTTTGCGCAAACACCTTTGATTCCCTTTTCAAGGACCCATATTCCCCTTCCTTTCATTAGCTACAAGCGTATGGTTTGGGTCATCTTCACATCGTTTGATAGCCCCTCGGTGTCTCGCTTTTGCGCCCTTAACAATACACACAAGAATATATAGAGTTAGCTTGCTAGTACCATAAAACGATTATCTTATCGAAGATGAGCGCTAATTATATAGTGGTCATCCACTCGCAAGTTGATACCCATAACTTTGAGTATGTATTTACAGATAATTAAATAATAATAGAATCATAGGACTTATCAATCGTTCTTTATCTCTTCAATAATTACTACATAACCTGTCTGAAATTGTGAACCAAAAACAAATAGTCATGCATCTTGATTCGCTTCGTGCCTATACATTACTATATCATTCAAATGCCAATCAATTCGAGATACGTTGTCTAAAGCTATGGCTTAAAAATCAAAGTAGTCATATTCTCCCTAAAACTTAATATAATGGAGAACACATTGTTCTTAACACAACGTTAGAAGTTTCATTGAAATAGGACTTCATATATGGAAGATATTCCCCTTTGAAGATTAATTCTCATTGCCTAAAGCTTGCCTGAAGTCTTCCCAATGTTTTCCTTGCATCTGACACAAAGTCAAGCCAATATCGATCGATAGTTTATTTCAGGCCTTCCGTTGCTTGACTTTAGCCATACCCTAAGATTACCCCAGGATTTTTCACGAATTCTATGGATTGGCACCGTTCCATGGCGGGTCGCTACAGAACCATCTAGTTAGTCAAAAATCATCACTTGATCCATTTTTTTGCTCTGGAATACTTCTACTATCAATATATATAATTTGTCCCATCTATATAGCGACTTCAAGCCTTCATAAACAAATACCCCGAGTTTCCTTACATTTTTCCCAAGGTTTCATCGATCCTAATTCATAACCAATGATCTATAATCTACCCTTGAGCTACTTCAAAATTCTTTAGGATTTCTCAAATTTTACCCTAAACCTGATCGAGGGCTTCTTCTTTACCAATCCATAGCACCTTCTGCTCCATCCATCATTTAGCTAACTTTTATCGATCGGTGCGCGCACTTAAAAAATTCTTGGCCCTGTCTCCATTTAAACAACTCTATCCAACTTCCATCGACGCTTCTATGCCTAGATGCTTATCCATTGTGCCTAACTTTCCTAAGTATAATCTCACAAATACAAGCATTAAACTCAAACAAAAAAATAATAATTTCAAACAACGATGCAAACATTCGATTATCATATTCTACCTATCATTCAATTTGCACTATACTACATATTAATTGGATATAATCACATATTTTGGGTTTTCAGGTGATATCTAATCATGGTCTATCCATATAGAAACATATAACTCATTTATGGTGTGAATCTAGCAACATCCCTAAGGTCAATTCATATAAATATGCATGATAGAAATATAGACCATGAAACCATTAGAAATAGTCTCTCACTCACCTAGAATCACCATGCAAGCAATAAGCATTCAAACTATTAGATTTGGGCCAACACGCAGCGGCTTAAATGGGTGAATATTAAAAAATAATTACCATTTTGGATCTTACTAGGCCTATGGAGTCTTTATTAATTTAAATCTAATCTAAATAAATTTCAAATAAAATCATTATTTTACTTAATTGTTAATATAAATGATTTTTATATAAATGATATATAATATGTACATGTGTATCAAATATACATGTACGTGAGTGTGCATATGCAGAATGTAATGTGTACATGGTTTAACATGTTCATATCTAGGTGTTGGGATTTAAACGGCAGAAGACACATTAGCTCCTTCATATACATATTTATTGTCAGTTATTATATATTGTTATCATAATAAAAAATACAATTATATAAACACACACACACACATATATATATATAAGTATAATATACACAAAATACACACACACACATATAAGTAAATAGATTTTATATAAATTTAACTATGAAACAATTTAAAATTCAAATTAAATCTTTAAGAAAAATTCAAATTTTAAATTAGATCTAGATTTAAAAATATTCTTTTAAATGAAATTTAAATCTAAATGTTTTATAATTAATTTATGAAATATATTTATAAATATACATTTACGAAAATAAAAAAATAAAAAATATAGAAAAATATGTACATAATTATATTTGACATATGTAAGATTCTAATATAAACAATATAGTATAATTAAGTATAAAATATAGCTAATGGGTGCTCTTCTCTAACTATAGAGGATTGCTTATTTTTCTTAAAAAAGGTATAAAATATTACTATATATAAAAATATCACTTTCAACCGTAGATTAATTAGAAGATAATTTTTTTATTATTAATCCATGTGGATTATTATTATTTAATTTTTTAAATTTAAATTTAAATTTCCATTCATAAATAAATGAAAAAAAATTAATTTTATGAATTTTATATATACTTATCTATACACACACACATATTTTTATGTGTGTGTATTAATAAATTATAGTTTAATAATTGATATTATTAAACATACATATAGTTTAAACTAAAAATATGTAAACAATATTAAAAAGGTTTAAATAATGTGCATGTAAAACAAATTGTTCTAAATTAATTAGTATAATTTGAAAATGTATTTATATATGTATATTAGTTTTAAATAATCATTTTTAATTTAAAAAGCTTTAAAATTATTATTAAATCAAAAAAATCTTTATTAAAATGGTCGAAAGTAATATGGATTTATATACCCAAAAGAATTTTTTTTATATAATATATTCTTGTGTAGATCGATAGTAAACACATATGTGAATTCATGATATAATATAAACTATACATGTACACTAGCACGAGGATTATGCATATAAGTTCATATGAAATGAATGTTACCCTAGTTGTGGTCTAGTTGTAACACCTTGAATGTTGAATGAAATGTCTCCTAGAATCTGATTCCAACTCCTCTAGAAATTGCTAGTAATTGAAGAGATCTATACACTTTTATTCAATTTGATTTAACTTTGTATTTGGTTTGAAAATATTGAAAAGGATATGGAAAAGGATTTTGGCCAAGAGGAGAGGGAAACTAGAGCAAAAGATTAAGTCTCAAATAAGTAGAGTGTAGGATTTATATAAGAAAAGGAAGGGAAAGGGAAAAGGGGATCTAAATCTCATTTTTACCCTTTCTTTTCTCCACAAATTCAAACCCAAATATCAAAATATCATACTCTCCTACCCCCACATATGGTCGACCGTATCACAAGGCTAATGGGGTTAGTTGCACTTTCAAACCGTATCACTAAATTCACATTTAAATCAAATGCAAATGCACATCAATATCGTATATCGATACGCGTATAATATATGCACAATTTTCAATGCCAATTCAAAAAAAACAATAGGTTTTACAATTAATATTCCATAAATATTAATTAATTTAAATAATTATAATTTAAAATCAAGTGGTATTCGGAGTATTTAACATTGCAGTTTTCTGACTTTTATGTATAAACTCAATCAGCGGTAAATACCGAAAATTTTGAATATAAATATTCACGCGTCATTTATCTTGTGGTATGACGGTTTAGCTGAATTTATTTCTTTTATGGTTTCAGTAAAATCCAGTTTTACTGTTTTAAGCATACAACGGTAGCGACAATTATTTACACTAATTCTCTTTGTCAAATTTATATCACACGAGGACTTATGGAATTTGATATCGATCAAAATTCCAATATTGTCTGCATTCAACTTGTATAATCGAAACACAAATTCCTTGGTTTAATAATAACAATTATTATTAACTGAACTACTTTGGCTAGGGACTTTGACTTTGAGTTGACTACAGTTAAATGTGATGCTAACCTCATATAACTGAGGAGACGAATTCTCTATTGAATAGTGTTTCACTTCCAATGCTTGATTGGGTCTACAAAAGTCAAATGCCCACTAACTCTCAAAATATAAAAGTTAGGTCCAATACATATAATCCAATAAAATATACATACATGAGTCCATATAAATATATGACGAGACACAATACTGCTAATAGTCTAGCCTTCAACTAAGCCCAACAATCACAAGTTGGCCTCTTCGTCCTTGAACCTGAAATGCCTTGGATTGACCCAGGTATCATATAAGTAACACATGGGTCATACTATGTCTAGCATGTAGATGTCAATGTATAATAACAGCTGGTATGGTGTACATAAGTATATCACAAATAACATAAGTATCTCAAGTGAATCTATGTCACCTACAACCATGCACGTAAAATGTCACCCACTGAAACGAACAAAGCAATCGTCACATCAAATAGAAAAAGAATGAAAGGGGTGAAACATCAGTTAACAATCAAACATCTGACAGCCACAACAATCTCTAATGTACATCTCGACCTCTGGCACTAGTGAGAGACAGTAACTCTCGGTTGCACGTAAAACAATATGATATGCAGACTTATGATATAACATATAGACATGGCATATCACACAATTAAAGGCAAAGATTTGTATTGACTAACAATCTTAATTCGAAAAAGTACTCTGAACGAATGGCATGAAGAAATATATAAATATACGATACAACAATAGATTACTCAGTCACGAGCTCTAAGAGAGAATGATAGACAAGCACACGGTCGGTCTCCAATGTCATAAAAAGACCATGCAGTTGTCTTAGATTAGGTTACCTTAGATGATAAATGAGCACACAGCAAGTCTCCAATGTCTTGTGCTCATCATCTTTTATGAGGTAATAATCATCAAATATTACATAGACAATGGATCTATCTAAGCCATCTAGGTAGGAGACTGACTACCGTAGCACTGCTTCGGGAAATGGTAGTAATTGCATCCCATTTTCTGTAGCCCCTTAGTTACTCCCAGAATCGTGACACTCATATCCATTGCATGTATAAACATGCTGCAAGTCTATGTTGTGCATTGGTCATGACTCCTACTTGCCCTTGGTTATAGATTGTTGGTCCCTAAGCGACATCTAGGCAATGGCTGTAATGAGAGTAATAACTCTCAGCCTACAAACTCAACAAAGTGACATTACAAATTCAGGGTGTCACCCTATAATCAAGATTGCTAGGATGCATACTAGCTTATCTAGCAGGTCTTAATCACGAGCTCTCCATAGTGGCGTGAACCCTATGATGTATATTGCCAACAAATACTCTCGACTAGATGAGTCCTAATGAGAGTAATAATAAGAACATTCGACTCCATGCATCCAAATAAAAGCAGCTCAACATAATAAATCTTGGAATACCAGCCCTAAGAGTAAATAATAATACTCGACTAGTTACTCCTTAGAGAATAAATTTGTAAATTCCAATGTAACTCCAAATTGCAGCCCTTAGAGAGGAATAGGCTCTCGACTACTAACCTCTATAGGTATCATAAATTTCAAATCCACGATGCAACATAAGTGACATTTACTTACAAGAAGCCATCGAACAAACATCAAGCCAGGCGTCCCATACCAACTAGTGTTGCTCGGTCATTTACTCAATGCTCGTAAACAACACTCGATAATATTCTATGCAGCAAATTCAAAGAATAACCGAAGTGATATTACCGAAAGTCTCATACTAGACGGTATTACAACTCTATTTATTCAATATTCTTATCCTATAGAAATATAGTCGACCACAACATACATTCATTTAGAAAAGAAGTTTTTCTTGTAGAAAATAATTTAAGCCTTTATATATGTTGCACTAAAAGTTGGCACAACACCCCCAATATCAAATGAAAGCACAATATAGATCTATCAAAATAAAAAGGTAAAGAACGTGTTTTTTAGAGTGGTTCAACAATTTCTTTGGCCTACGTCCACTTTCCTTTTATTATTTAATTGTTTCACTCTAGAATACAACAAGTACAACTTAAATCTGACCATAATCTAGTAGTTATGCGGTTTGACAAGGTTTTATATGTTAGTAGTTGAAGAAGAAGATAGTGAAAGTTCAAAGAGAAAAGCTCCTAAAAGGAAAATGTCCCTTCCAAGTTGCTATAGGCCTTCTATTTATAGGAAAATCGCCCACCGAAGTCGCTGGATCATGAAATAGCAGGTCAACCTTCAGATTTAAGGAAGTAGGTAGGTAGACAAGGTCCCCCATGCCATAAAATCATACCCATACCGACCAGAATCAAGTCGATACCGATCAAATTTTCTATTTGCAAATCATCCAATCTTCCTTTATTCCATCTTCTAGCTTTGATTTATCATGTTCTGAGCACTTTTTCCTTAGAAATCAGGTTATTGCCTAGAAGTTCTGGCATATCTAGTATTTATCCTTTTCTATTGAGCTTTTTGGAGTTGTTCAACTACTTCTTCAAAAATGGGCTCCAAGATAATCGTTTTAACCAACTTCTCCCTTTCCATAATTTTGAAAGCTTTGGAAATGCACAAAACCATATCGGTGCTGACCTGAAAGTGATCGATATCGACCCTCACTTTGATGTGTTTTGCACTCCATCTCTTTGAAGTATTTTCCTTCGTCATACCAAGCCTATCTCCAAGTCTCTTGAGCCATTCCTTTTAAATTCCGAAGTCCATTCCATCTGTTCGATCCTGTTCTAAGGTTGTGGAAAAATTGCCTATAACACTTGCCTCCTTAAAGTACGCCTTACGAATGTAAGGTATTTTCTCAAGAACAAGTACCAAGGTTATTCAATCATTAATAGTTGAGCTCTTCGGCTATTCATCGATCCAAGTTGTGATGAATCATCTGCTTCCTTTAGATTCACCAGCAAATCAAAGGTCATTCTAGACCATTATAGCTAAGGACTCTAATCCTTGCTTAAGTGAGTCGCAAATCATAATTTCCATGTTCACGGAGTTACATATTAGATTCCATTACCAAAGCCATCTTGTGTTCACCCGGGGTTAGGTTATCAAATATCATTATTAGAGCCTTCTCATGTTCGCTCGGGGTTAAGTTATCATATTCCAGTGTCCTCCCGTGTTCACCCGAGATTTAGGTTATCATAAGTCGGTATCTATATCATCTTGTTTTGACCCAGGATTTATGTATCTTAGGTCAATCACAAAGGTACATTCCATCAACTAGAACGTTACTTATAAATTGTCTAGTATGGCCTAACATCCCATTATAGGTAAGCCCAACAGATTCAAGGCCATGGAAATCATTAATCAATAAGCTATCATTATCAAATCATATGGCCTTCAAACATAAGGGCAAGCCTAGATCTATTTAGATCACATATTCAAGTTGAGTTCAATCTGCTTGGTCTCCGATGAAGGGATCCAGCATCAAAGCAATTCCATTCACTTACTCTCCAATGAGCGGACTTTCTTTCCTGTACAAGTCCATAAACTCGCTCTCTAGCAAGGGGACTTGCACCATATGATTCATCACCCGTTTCTCTCTGGTTGGGAAAACCATGTCCAGTCAGTTTATATATCAGTTATCATGTTAAAATGATTTTCAAAACCAAATATTCGTTTATGGAATCCAAATCAAAGCAACAAGCAAATAGGCGTAAGAAACTTGATTGTAATTTTGTCTTATTTATTTGAAACAAAAAGAAGAACAAGGAAATCGAACTTGATTCCTATCCATCCCGATTATGAGACAATTATTCTTGATACAAATCTATGGTCATATCCTGATGCATTTTCCCCAGATGGTTGTTGCTCCTGCTACACCATTACAGTTTGGTTCTTCATGTATTGTTGCAGCCGGTTGTTCCAAACCTGCTCTTCTATCAGATGTCGCAAATGCTTGCATTCATTTGTTTCATGCCCATCCATCTTAGGAAAAAGGCAAAAACTTCTAGATCTTTTCTCCTGATCCATGGATTCTCTCGTAGTTGGCCTTCGATGGAAAATCCACCCTTTAATGTCAAGGTAAATCCTCTTTGGGGTTTTGGTTAGGTCGGTGTAGGAAGATAATTTTAGTTCCCTCCATTCCCGCTTCGATCCTCCAAAGTCATTGTCAGCCTTCTGCTTTCCTTTGTATTTTCTATATCCTGCTCCGGTCGCTCTCTATCATCCACAATATTAACCTCAACATTTTTATTTCCAGCGTCCTTCTGACGTAAGTATCTCTTAGCCTTATGATAAAATTCCATAAGATCCATCTGGAGATCCCTCTCCAAAGCAACTCTGAAGTTGGACTTGTTTTCAACTCCAATCGCCGCCGCCGTAAGAATTATCAATAGATCCGACTTATGAACTACAGCAGCTATTGCATTAAATCTAGTCAAATAACTTCTTAGGGTCTCTTTGGCCCTCTACTTCACAGTTGAAAGTGTCATCACATTCTTCGGTCGGGAAATGTGATCTTTAAATTGTCTCAAAAATCTATCTACCAATCCAGCCCACATGCTTATGGACCCATTCTCTAACTGCCTGAACCATAATGCAACCAAAACTCTATCAAGTATAATGGAAAACATCAACCTGTTACTTCCTTAGAAGCACCTAACACTTCCATATGTCAAATATGTCTCATCAGATGAATGGTCAGAACTATCCTCCCATTCTATAGTTCAAACGTCAGTAACTTGAAATTGGATGGATTACTTGCATAGCGAATGTTAAGGGAAAATGAATTCTTTTACACATCATACAAACTCTAATATGAAGGTCCATCTCTCATTATTCTCCTGATCATTTCGGTTATTTGTTCATTGTTATCTGATGTAGGTCTATGATCTATAGCTCCATTCTATCCCCCATTCCTACGATAAGATACTGGTTCTAATTCTATGTCACTGTGCATCTGCATCTGATCCACATTTCTAGCTCAAACATCGTCCGCTCCTAGCATCCTAGCTCATCCAAAGCCCAAATCAATAGTGCCCATGTAAATTCATATTGGAACTAACCTGAATTAGTCATGGGCGATCTGTTCCAACTTTCTCCGCTCCAGCTCCAGGCGCTCTTATATTGCTTTCTAGCCTCTAGTTCTTAGCTCCAACTGCTTCGGTTATTCCTTGTTGTCACGTTCTTTGAAAAAATCCATCTAGCTTTTTCTACTGTCGAGCCATCATTCCATCTTGCATCTCTTTCATTATCATTTCCATCTCTTCCATGGTCACATAAACTGATGGATTTGAACTTAAGAATACCTCCTAGCTACCCCCATGCTCAGATTGACTTCCTTAGGTAATAGCTCTGGTGGTGGGCCTCTTTGTCTCTTCCAAATTTTAGATCCAAGCTCTTTCTCAACGAAAATGGCAAAAATGAAGTGCCAAAAGTTAGCGTAACACATCAATATCATATGAAAGCACCAAAAATATAGATCTATCAGAATAAATAAGAGAAATATCATGATTTTTATAGTGGTTTGGCAAATTCTTTTGCCTACGTCCTTTTTTATTTTATTATTTTATTGTTTCTCCCCATAATACAACAAATACATTGTATTTGTTCCAACCACAATCTAGAGATCTCAAGTTTGATAAAAAAAATTCTACGTTGATAATCAAAGAAGATGATAGAGAAAGTCCAAAGAAGAAAGTTCCTAAAAGGTAAAAGTCCCTTCAAAGTTTAGGCCTTAAATTTATAGGAAAATCACACACCGAAGTTATTGGATCGTGAAATACCAGGTCAAACTCCAGATCAAAGAAATTAGGAGGGGAGCAAGGTCCCCCTTGCCATAAAATCATATCGTTATGGAACAGAATCATGTTGGTACCGATCTAATTTGATAATTGCAAATCATTCAATCTTCCTCTTTTCCATCTTCTAGTTTTGATTTGTCAATTTCCAAGCACTTTTGCCTTTGAAATCAGGTTGTTTTCGAGAAGTTCTGTACGTCTAGTACTTATTCTTTTCTGTTGAGCTTTTTAGAGTTGTTCAACTACTTCATAAATAGGCTCCAAGATAATCATTTAATCCAACCACTCCCTTTCCATAATTTCAAAAGCTATGGATATGCACAAAAACAGATCGGTACCGATTGGAAAAGTGGTCGGTACCAACCTCTCACTTTGATGTGTTTTGCACTATAACTGGTTAAATTTTTTTCCTTTGTCGTTCCAAGCTTGTCTCTAAGTCTCTGGAGCCATTTCTTCAACATTCTGAAGTCCATTCCACCCATTTGAGCATGTTCTAAGGCTGTGGAAAATTTGGCCATAACAATATACAACAAAAATTAATTACTATTTTTTTCTTCCTATTTGTATAAAGCTAGAAATAAGGATTTTAATCGTTCCAAAACCTTTTTCTATAATTTTAAAATTTTAAAAACATCTTATGTAACTAAATATTACTTAGAAAAATCCTTTCATAATATTGTAGTTAAAATACAATTTTTACTTGTATTTATAAACTCTAAACCAATTTCCTTCTATTTCAATCCCACAGATTAAATCTTCCATAACCTTTATTTATGTCCATAAATCATGAAATGGTCTTTAAAAACCATCAAATATTAATTAGAAACCATTCCATATTTTTCTAAAATTTTATAGGATTTTTAAATAATTATTTAAAATCAAAAACAAAATTTTCTTTAAATAATTTATACCTTTAATGATTTAGTTAATATAAATTTTTAATAAAATTCTTCATAAAAATAGTTTCATATTTATAACGTGTCAAATTCTTACTTTTAAAAAATTTCAAAACTATTAATAAATTTGTTTATTTATTAAACTTGCACACATGTAGGCAGAAGCATAGAACACGTCCAGGTCGTGCATCGGTGCACTAGTGGACCGATCATGACCTAGAACGTGATTTGTTCTAATTCATGTGACCTCTTTCTGGCGATTTTCGTCCCACGGTGCTCCTCCACCCGATCTCTACTTCAACACTACACATAATACTACATTCTGTCAATTCCACACAAATTCAACTAAATAAATGAAATGCAATGGGTTGATAAAGGGAAAGCTAAACCAAAGAAATGAAATTCAATCATTCATCATAAATCACATACATATAGACATAGATTGTGAGTAGAAATTACTCACTTTAGCTTAGAGAAGCTCCAAACATTTCATTTCCCTTCATAGCATTAACAAATCCAATTCTCCCATCTATCTCAAATTTTCACCAAACCAAAATTCACTTAAAACACGAATTTGAATATTATTAGGGGTGTAGAATCACATATAGAAGCTTCTTTTCAAGTTTCATAATTTATGGTAATTTATTTGATTGGATATTAATTTTCGAAAAAGGGGATTAGTTTTTTCATAACTGAGTTCATGAAAGGAGGCAAAAAGTGCATAAAACTACTAGTTTTTATGCAAGATAGAGTGTTTTAGAATCCTCATGATAATGCGAAGAAGTTCTAAGTGTAGAAATGGGCCAAATAGGCTTATTTTATTCACTTAATTTTATTATGTTCCTTTCTTGTTCTTTGCTAATCTATTTTTCTACCAAATCCACTACTCAAATCTCCAAATAAAATTCATATTTATTTTCCATAATTTTCTATTATCATATCATAATTTTCAAATTATTATTATTTTTTATCTTTACCTTTTAACAAATCATTTCCTCATTTACCGTATAAGATCCAATTCATAAATAAATTAATAAACCCGTTTCGTAAGTGAAATAAAAATTCACTTTCTTTAAAAATAATTTCCTTTTCTTCTTTACTTTTAATATTTAAATTTACAAAATTTATTTATCCTTTATAATTATAATTTAATAATCATTTTGACCCTTAAAATATCCAAATTCATTTTAAAAATCAAAATTTGCTTAAATAAATTATCTTCTTACTTTATGAAAAAAATTCCTGATTATTTCCATTTACTCACATTTTAAATATTACAATCCACTTTAATTGATTAAACCTTTATTTTAAATCCTAAATTGATTTTAAATTTCCAAATCATCACAAATCCTAATATTCTCATTATATTATTATAAAATCATTTAATTAGTTAAATTCATTTATTAATTTCTTCTCCGTGTTGGGTTGTTGCAGACTCCCTCTTAGGAAAATTGTGTCCTTGCAATTTTCTATATGGAAAATCCATAATAAGCTATTCCACTTCTTTCCTTACTACACCCTTCTATAATTAAAACAAATCACAAGCATAACACACAATTATTAGACCTTTTAGAAAAAATAGTGATCTGCATTGACCCATCAAGTATCGCATAGAGTGACTCGGATCCAATTACTAGACCTTTTAGCGGTCGCTTACGCAAAAATCAAGGACCGTCCTCCTCGTCCTCGTCTATAATCATGGACTATGAGTTCGAACAAACTCATATAAGATATTTCGGTACATGCACAAACAATCAAAATATTGCTATCTGTTGAAATTTTTAGAAAACTTCATAGTAATCTCTATGATATGAAATATATTTCGAAAATCCACATTATCAACACACAATATAAATTCATTTAAGAGTTATGATCCAATAACTCAACACTTTTGCTTATAAAATTTGGATAGGTATATACTTCTTCTCGAATAAATTTTTTAATACTCGAAAATACTCATAATATCAAAAGTATTTAACACAAGAGCAATCTTTAACAAGTGTAATTTTTAAAATGATAAAATGTCTCCAAAAATCCTACCCAATAGTTTAATTCTTTTCAAATCTACTTCTTACTTTGAAAACCTTAAAACTGAGTAAAATTAACTTATTCCATGGGTGTTTAATTTCAAATTCACTTTTAGAATATTTAGTTTCACAATACTCTCATCAAAGATAACTACCTTTCAATTCAAAAATGCTTCTTTAAGTTCAAAACACTTAATCCCAGGCAAATGCCTTTCTAAATAATTTTCTCTAAATATTCATAAATCTTAATTGCACAAAACAAATCTCAAAATTTGTAAGGCGCTTGAAACAAAATTTATAGCTTACACTCGTACCTTCTCTAAAATCACGAACCATCAAAATAACAAGTAAACAAAAGTTTACATTCAAACCCAACCAATTTAATGCATATCAACCAAAATTCATTACACAATAATCAAGCAAAGTTATAGAAAAAATGAATTGTAGAATACAATTGAGAGTTATTAAAATAACTCACCAGAATGAGGTATGCAAAAATGCAGATTATTCTCAGCATTTCAGTTCCTTCTCCAACACAACCTTGGCCATAACCTAAAACTCGGCAGTCAACCTCCTCTGACAATCAAGATGTTGAATCCTTACCCAAATGTATGCCAGAAATTACCACGCACGGCCTCATAACATCCACATTGCATTTTTCCTATGCCTCCAAAACCCATCGCACGCATTGTCATCTTCACCATATTTCACGCCTACCCCCATCGATGCCTCTGTACTCCATCACGATCATCTACTATTGCATGCATCTATAGATTATTGCTTCAGTGACGCACAACACTCACCTCTGATGTGCGATGCCCTAGTCGCAAGCCTGGCCGTGCAATTTTGCTTTTTTAAATATGTGGTCCCTTTTTTCATTTAACTTTCATAAATAAGGGAATGGGTAGGGATTTTGGGCTCAAGGGAATACTAGTGGGATAAGGAACAATCTAGAATGAAAACGAGATGGGTTTGGTTGTATTAACGTAGGCTTAGGCCATAAATTAAATATGGAGAATAAGGCAGTATTGGGTTATCACATGTGAATATTCCCTTAGGATAACACGAATTCAAAAATCATAAACTGCTTACCTATATGTACCAGGTATCAGTACAAAGCAATAATCACATGCGTTTTGTAACACCTATAAAAATTTATGGTAATTAATAAATATTTATTCAGACTTAAAAATGGAACTTGAGAAAACTTTGCAATTGACCAAGAAACTAGTACCACTGCATTTGCGGTGATTTTTGAGAAACTTTCATATTAAGAGTTTTGCGATTGGAGCTCGAACGAAAATTTTGTTAGCGTTTGAAGTTTTCAAGCTGAAAATAATTAAAAAACAAAAAATAGGAAATAAATAATATTAAATATGGATCCCATCGGTTGTCCCCCTCCTTAGGTCGGTCGACCGCTTATAGGGGAGCGATTAATTGGTCCTATAGTGGCGGCTAAGATTCGAACCTTGCCGAACTGCCTGGATTTGATTATTTTAATCTACAGATATGATTGGTTCGAGCGCCCATAAATACAGGTTTAAGCCCTCACTTCTTTTTTCATATTTTCTTATCAAAACAGCGAAGCTCTATCATTTTCCATTCTTCCCTATTTCCGTTAATTATAAAATCATATATTATATGTATATATAATCGAAGAAGGGCAGAAATAAAAGAGAAGAAGAGAATGAGCGAATTAATACTGCGGGAAAAGGTTAATTTCAATACTATAAATTTATAGTCCCCTTAGCCCCAAATCTCTTCTCGGATTTATAATTCTAATAGTATGTACGTACCTTATTGTACACGTTCTTTTGGATTGGAAAGGAAAGGAGTCAAATAAAGGGATGAATTTGGATTTGGGATATTTAAAAAGCTATAAAGATGAGTGAAAATTATATAATTTATTTATAACATTGAAATTTATATTGTTGAATTTTATTTAATTATCATGCCTATATAAGATCAGATGAGTTGTAGGCTTAAATTAAACATATAGGAATATTGCCTAAACATTTTGTAAAATAGGTAATTGGAATAGAATGTTATTTACAATATAATCTACAATTTGAAAATCAGTACCTAAATTTGTTAATGTTGACTGTTCACAAGGTTGTAAAGTTTATTCCAAAGTTTGTAGTTGGGTTGCAAAATGTTAATATAAGTTTAGAGTACCCTAATTTGACTTAGACTGTGAATTTCTATGTTTTAGTTTATCGGAAGTAGGGTATAAATCAATTGTATCTATTTTCGTATAATTTCCGTAAATTATCTAATTCCACAAATGAATAAAAAATGCATCATTTTAAATGATAAGGAATATACCAATAGTGAAAAATATGGGTAAAGTACGGATGTTTTTCCCCATAGTTTGCACTGTCTCTTTCAATAAAAGAAATGAGATAATTCCTTGTAATTTAAAACAAAGTAAAAGTCTCACTTTTGGTTAATTTTTGTAAGGTTATAACGGTAATCCTTTTTGGAAGGATAGCTCTAGTAAATTAAAACATGGAAACAAATGCTCTGGATTAGTAGCTATAAATAGGAATACACACACATAACCGCTCATATAGATTAAAAACAAAAATATATTTATAAAACATAATATACATAAATATTCGTATTAGTTATAATTAGGACACAGTTTTGAATAGCTTAATAAACTAAGAGGTGTAGATGGAAAAGATAGCAACTCCAAAATCAATAAGGAAATAAATGTGCAATTAATAGGGAGTTACAGGAATTAAATGGGGACACAAATGTGGTTAAAGGGACTAGTTGATTTAATTTAACATTTATAAGGAAAATAGGCATAATAGGTTGAATTAGAATGAAAAATAAATGTTGTTAGAGATTGTCCAAATAGAGTTATAATGACTAGTTATTACAGACAATTGACATTTATGGAATATAGGTAGCAAGCAGATAAGATGGGAATTAAATACTAGGAGGCAATATAATTTTCATAGTAGGAAATTATAAAGCCTTAATTATACGTTTAGGATAAGCATGAATTAGTGAGCCTAGTCCAATATTTAGGCCTAGTATAATTGGTTTGGTTAAGTGGGTTGGGATGCTTGGTTAGTAGATTTACATAACGGAAGTCTGCCCTTCATTAGAGGCTATAAAAAGTTGGGTATATTTACTACTGATGTGGGACATCTCCAACCAAAGGAACCATAGGGAAGGGATATATGTTTGCATATAGGTAGGGGGAAATATACCGATGGTTCACCTTAGATTTGAAGTACTAAACGGCCCAGTACTTTTAAGAAAATAGGGTCTGCTTCATTTCTAATGAGAGGTATTAAATAACTGAAATGGGTAGTTTCCTTGAATTACATTAGGTTGGTCTTAATGGGATTTCAGCTATGGAAGGTCAACGGGCTATGTTAGTATCATTGTTGGACCAGTATTTAGTAGTAGGGCTAGTATATAGGCTATGACAACTAGCGGTCCCGAGCAGTCGATAGTAAAGACTCAGGTTATGCCCTGATGGATTTCGCTTCTTACTAGTGTAGAATCCATATGGGATACGAACAGACCTCAAAGTTAGTTAATTAGTTGTTTGTTTGTTGGAGGTGGGCTAGTTAACCCATAGTCGAGTCTTTGAGATGCATTAGTTATATGGTGATTATAGTCTAAAGCCTTATCCAGGGATCATCGGTCTCTATAGTTAGGACCAATAGACCAACGTTTACATTATGGAAGGCCCGTTTCGGGGTCGAGGTATCAAATGACCAATAGGTCTGCCTCCTCCCTATTTAAGAAGTATTAAGTGGTTGGGGTTTTGGTTAGTGTGTGTGTGTGTGTATGTATGTATGTATACGTATATAGGCATATATATAGTTATACCTCGAGGAGGTTAGGCATATCATATGCGCACATAAGATTTAACTAATTAGTCATGAATAATGGATGTACCACTTAAATGGAAGTCAATCGGAATTAGTGTTATGGGTAAAGTGTGTAATTTTCCAGTCACCAGAACATTGTTCTGACCCCTCCTCATTACAACTCATAGGATAGATTTAAAGGAACAGGCTACTGGTGCAAGACGGGAATAGTAGATGGTGAAGTCTTCTTGTTCATGCTCGATGCTGACAAGGCTATTAGATATCCAAGGAATACTATTGATTCTAAGGTAGCAGCCTCAGTCAGTATTTATGTTCTATTTTATTTATTATTTCACAGTGAGTTTAAATTGGTCTCTCTCTGTTATACTTATGTTTATCATAGGTTAGCAAACCTAACAATCTGTATCCTAATGGACTTGGGTTTCGATTTAATCAAAATTCGAACTTATTAAGCTGTAGGTTGTTACATTTGGTATTAGAGCTTAGGTTAGTCGAGCATAGGAATTAGGATATGTTGAGAGAACGTACTTGTATTTTTACCTAATATTATATATATTATACGCCAAACTCTATAGTTTTCGACTATAGAAGTAGTTGTGATCATATTCTGGAAGGATGGATGAGACAACTATGAGTTTTAGACCAAATAAATAGAGTTAAGTTTATACACCTACCACAATTAGTCCACGGGTCGTTGGATGTACCATAAGGCATTAACCAAGAAAAGCATGAGCACGACGTGTAAAGAATCCCTGAAGCTAGATGATAATTGATTCCTCCGTTAAGTCTAGTCTACCTTATGATTATGGATTTCGCTAGATTGCCGATTGAAGATATACAGTTCATCTAGCAGATGGGAAGGAAGAACCTTTATGTTGCAAGCATTCGAAAGAAAGATGTGAAGAAGGATTGAGCTAGTTCCCGTAAGAAATTGTGCAGTAATCACCATTAGAAGGTAAGATGGATTTTTGATGAAGAAGAAAAGCCTAAAAGAAAGGGAATTAAAGTCCATTTTCGAGTCCGGCCCCATGTGAAAGAATTTGAGAAAAAGAATTTGAAAATTCTTTGAAACGTTTTGAATGTCTTTTTCAATGGATTTATTAGGAACTTTTTGTTTTGAAAAGAAAGAAAATTTTGAATTTCTTATTTTAAAATTGGTAGAGTCAAAAAGTTGGATTTAAAAAAAATTATAATAGGGTTTTTCATCTTTGAAATAAACGGAAAGAGAGCATCTTTTAGGCTCAATGATTTTTCCTATTTTTAAATTTAGAAGTTTCTTTTTAAAACTCTTTCTAAGGGGTGATAAATGGTTTGATTGAAAAGGGGTAAAGAGAACAGAAGGGTAAGAATGCCCGATAATGAAGGAAGGGGGAATATTTCCATATAAGAAAATACGAAGAATAACCTTCGAAATAGATTTATTCGTATCTCTTTTCATATTAATGGAGAAAAGCCCCATGGCTAAAACTGTAAGTGAATGCACTATAATTAATCAATATTAGGAAATTTAGATAGAAACGACATTAGGAGTTTATAATAGGTCAGCAGTCTAATTAGGAATAATATAGGAGAAAGCAAGGGATAGGATAGGATAAATGGATAAATTCCATAGATATGTAGTAATTATGCATATGTTTTAGATGGATGCTTAGATAGATGCAGCAATTGCACGTATCTTTTAGAAGTCCCCATCATATGCTATTAAAATCTTCATGAACGGTGAAAGTGGAAAAAAACTTGAGTAGTAGAAAAATAATATGATGGAAATTATCCTTATCTACTCTAGTTTTGAATTTTTTTTGAAGTTATGAAAGATATTTGTGAAAAAAATTGATTTGATATGACAATTGGGTTTTTGGATGCAAACATGAGAAATGTCTTAAGTTAAAAATCCTATTTTTGAAGAAGTAAACTTTGTTGAAGAAAGTCTTTAAAAGGGAAATTTTTCATGGCTCCTTTTTAGAGACCAAATAATTTTTGAATTCGATAAAAAGGATTCTATATTTATATTTTCGAAGATAAATTTTTTTGGATTAGGTACTTCATGATTGTCAAATTTTAGTTTTATAAAGAGTGGTGAAACCCAAATCAATTTTTGATATGAAGCAGATAGGGTTGTCTACCTAGGTAAGAAAGGGTAAAAGTTTAGGCTATGAATAAAATAGCTAAGGGTGCTCGAAGGGTATCAATAAGGAATCCTCGTTGAATATAAAGAATATTGGTATAAAGCTACGATATATATATTAAAGATGTGTGGAAGCCAAAAGAACCCTGAAAAGGATAGGGAATGGCATAAAAGTTAAATTTTGTGAGTCATAGGGTATACTTGCATGAAAGATCTAGGATAAGAAAAAATACCAAAGTTTGATGATACTATCTAGAGAGTTTGATTGATAGAAGGTAGTAATATGATTGAAGAAGCGGGTAACGAGATATAGTTCGTTTCTTACTAGTGAAGAATCTGTATGGTATACACACATACCTTAAAGATAGTTAGTTAATTGTTTGTTTATCGAAGGTGGGTTAATTAACCCTTAAAATGGGTCTTTGATATGTGTTAGTTATACGGCGATTATAGTATAAAGCCATATCCATAGGTTATTAATCTCTGTATTTATGACCGATTGACTAGCATTTATGTTGCGGAGGGATCGCTTTGGGGTTAAGGTACTAAATAGCCATTGGGTCTTCCTCTTCCCTATTTAAGAAGTATTAAATGGCAGGGGTTTGGGTAGTATACATTTAGATATATATGTATGTAGGTATATATATTGTTATACCTCGTGGAGGTTAGGTATATCGTACGCACGCATAGGATTTAACAGATTAGCCGAGAATAATAGACATAACACTTAAATAGAAATCAATTGACATAAATTAGTGTTATAGGTAAAGCGCGTAATTTTCCGATCTTCAAAACATTGTTCTGACCCCCTCCTCATTATAACCCACATGATAGATTTAGAGGGATATGCTACTGGTGCAAGACAGGAACGATAGATGGTGTGAAATCTTCGCATTCATGCTCGGCCCTGACAAGGCAATTAAATATACACGGAATACTATTGGTTCCAAGGTAGTAGCCTCGGTCAGTATTTATGTTCTATTATATTTTTCTATTTCGCTATGAGTTTATATTGGTCATTCTCTAATATACTTATGTTTATTACAGGTTACAAACCCAACATCCTGTACCCTAATGCACTTTGGATTTCAATTTAGTCAAAATTTGGGCCCATTAAGGTGTAAGTTGTTACACATTTTCTGGATAGAACAATACACAATATGAAATAAATCGTAGAGAACATCGAGTAATCAACGCGATAATAACATATAATAGAATATAAATATACGTGTTTAAGTGGGTTCACAAAAATAGTTAAATGCCTACTATATATCAAATAAATATAATATATATGCCCAATACATACATCTCATCATAATCAATATACATGAGGCTACATAAGTAAATAATGATACACTAGTCAACTAATAAACTAGTCTTCAACTATGCCCTACAACCACAAGTTGGTCACTTCATCCCTGAATCTGAAATGTCTCAGACTGGCTCGAGTATTATATAAATAACATATGGATCAAACTATGTCTAAATGTATATAGCATTAGGTGTGTATACTCATGTGTCACTCAAACTGTCAAGTGAACACCTCAAATATAACAACATATCTCTAACCATACACATATCTTCGCCCAAATTAAAGAAAAGTCGAGAACACATCCAATAATTTAATTTATAAAATTAATGAAACATCTAAACATTCAACAACCATTAATACATAAGAAATCATTAGGTTCCAAAGGGCGAGCGCACAACAATGCCTAAGAATATCTCTCTAATCATAAAGTAGACATACCCAGGCGCCCATCATACTCATATCAGCGAGAAAACAGATATCCATATAAAAGCAATACACAATAGGCTAACACCTCAGCATAGCCTCGATTATCCTTCTTCATTATTTCATGTACAAGGATTGACCATATATTGGACACATGATAACAAGTACAGTAATATACTCATCATCACACTACGTCAACTCAAAGAGGTGTACAAATGTCGCATGTCTACCAATTGCACATCATAACCAAATGAGAGACTGGCAGCCACTCGCTTGCTCCAAGAGCCTACACATATGCCCTTCTAGCACTACTCTTATAGTCCTTAGTTAACTCGATGGCTATAGTGACCCAATATCCATCGGGTGCAAGTTTATGCTATGCAATGGTCATAAACCTACAAATGCCTAAAATGGTAATAGATTGGCGGCCCTTAAGTGACATCTAGGCAATAGATTTAACGAGAGTAATAACTCTCAGCTACAAACTCAAGAAAGTGACATCACGGATCCAGGGCGCGACCCCGCAATCAGGACCACTAGGAAGGATACTAGCTTATCTAGCGGGTCCTAAGCATGTTCTCTCTATAGTTGTGTGAGCCCTATGACGTAGATTTTAATGAATGCTTACAACTAGATGAGTCCTAATAAGAGTAATAATAAGTACTCTTGACTCCATGCATCCAAATGATAGTATCCTACACAATAATTTCTCAAATACCAGACCTGAGAGTAAATAATAATACTTGGCCAGTTATTCCTTGAAGACTAAATTTGTAAATTCCAATATAAATTAAACTTGTAGCCCTTGGAAAGAAATAGACTCTCAACTAACCTCTATAAAAGATTCATATCTAGATGATATCATAAATTCCTAACCCATGATCAACATAAGTGACATATATTTACAAAAGGTAATCAAACGAATACCAATCCAGGCATCCCATACCATCTGCTGCTGCTCGCCCATTTACTCAATGCTCGTAAACTACACTCGATAATATTCTATGCAACAAATCTAAAGAATAATCGGAGAAATGTTACCGAAAGTCTCATACTATATGGTATTATAACTCCATTTATTTAATATTGTCATCACATAGGAATATAATCGACCATGGCATACAATTCATTTAGAAAAGAAGTTTTACTTGTAGAAAATAATTTAAGCCTTTATATATAGTAAATAATAAAATACTATTTTTTCTTCCCATTTGTATAAAGTTAGAAATAAGGATTTTAGTCCTTGCAAAACTCTTTTCTATATTTTTAAAATCTTAGAAACCTCTTATATAAATAAATATTGCCTATAAAAATCATTCCATAATTTAATATAACTAAAATACAATTTTTAAGTGAATTTATAAACTCTAAACCAATTTTCTTCTATTTCAAATCCATAGAATATATTTTCTAAAACTCTTATTAATGCTTAAAAATCATGAAATGCTCTTTAAAAACCACACAATATTAATTAGAAAGCATCCCATATTTTTTGGAATTTTAGAGGATCTTTAAATAATTCTTTAAAGTCAAAAATCAAATTTTCTTTAAATCATTAGTATCCTTAATAATTTGTTAATATAAATTTTAAATAAAAAATTTCACAAAAGTAATTTCATATTTACAATGCGTCAAATCCCTATTTCAAAATCAATGTTTATTTAATAAATTCCAAATATATATATATATATATATATATATATATATATAATTTTAACTTGCACACATATAAGCATCGATGCACTGTGCACCGATGGGCCCATCACGGCCTAGAATATGATTTGTTCCAGGTCGTGTGACCTCTTTCCGGCGACTCCTGCCTTGGATGCTTCTCCACCTGATTTCTTCTTCAAAACTACGCATTATAATGCATTCTAGCAATTCAAACCACATCCATATCACACAAATTCAACCAAATAAATGAAATGCAATGGGTTCATGAGAAGAAAGCTACACGCAATTCAACCACTTCAATCATTCAACATAAATCACATATATATAGACATAGATTGTGGTAGAAATTACTCAATTTAGCTTAGAGAAGCACCAATCATCCCATTTCCCTTCATAGATCACCAAAACCCAATTTTCCCGTCTATCCCCAATTTCCACCAAACCAAAATTTTCTCAAAACTTGAATTTGAAGGTTCCTAGGGTTGCAAAATCATGTAGAGAAATGGATACCAAGCTGTGATGCCCCACCCCGAGATCCTAACAAAGAGTATTGTTGGGTAATACCATCTGCTAATGCAAAGAATAGGGCTGGTTAGGAGTGATACTGAGTATAAGCATGAGTATAAGTATGGTATAGCTTCTTCAAGTGATGGAATGATATCACTTACACAAACATATAATTTCAAAAGAGATAAGACAATCCATAAAACGCTAAGTATAACAAGCCTCGTATCATTGGCATATCACAAATCATCAAAAGGGGTTTAGGGAAAATATAACTCCTAAAAGGGAGAAATCCCGAACCTGCCATATCGGCAAACTCAAGGAAATCTCAAAGAAATCACCATCTCAAAATACATCGTAAGGCAATCAAATATAAATCTCCCACGTAGGAGACTATAATCCCAAATAAATGCCAAAAGGCAAATCTCATATAATAATGCTGGCGTAGGTAATTCAAATCTCAAAAATAGAGCTCCCAAGAGTTCAAATTCTCGAAATGTAATCGCCACAAATATATCGAATGGTTCAAAGGACCAATTTCGAAAAGGGGCGATACACTAGGGAAAATAGTCAAAGAAATCATTTCAAAAGTTTATTCTCTATTTTGCGACAATATTATTATTATTTTCAATTGGTTTTCAAAAATTTCTATGTTTCAGGTTTCATAATTTATGGTAATTTATTTGATTTGATATTAATTTTTAAATAAGAGGATTAGGTTTTCATAATTGAGTTTATGAAAGGAGGCACAAAGTGTATGCATGAAGTGATTTTTATGCAAGATGGAGTTTTCTAGACTCATGATAATGCGAAGGAGAGGAGATATTTTCAAAGTGTAGAAATGGGCCAAATGGAATTATTTTATTCACTATTTTTATTTCTTTCTTTTTCTTTGCTAATCTATTTTTCTACCAAATTCCATTACCTCAAGTCTCTAAAAAAATCGTAACCGTAAATGTTTTACTACCATTTCATAATTTTCCAATATTATTATCTATTATCTTTACCAATTAAATAATTATTTCATTATTTGTTGTATAAGGCCCAATTTCACAAATACATTAATAAACCCTTTTTATAAGTGAAGTAAAAATTCACTTTCTTTAAAACTAAGTTCCTTTCCTTCTTTAATTTTAATATTTAACTTTAAAAAAATTATTTATCCTTTTTGTTATAATTTAAAATTTTGTTTTGACCCTTAAAATGTCCAAACTCGTTTTAAAAATCAAAATTTGCTTAAATGAATTATTTTCTACCTTTATGGAACATTTTCCCATATATTTTCCCTAACTGTTTCTATTTATCCATGTTTTAAATATCAAAACTGTAACACCCCATATATTTTATAACCTTGTTTAATACATTTAATTAGTTAAATTAAATTAAATATTGTAAAGAGTAATAGATGGAGATTTAATTAGTTAGAGGTAGTCATGCCATATGAAGTGGTAATTAAAATGAATAACACTAGGTAATGTGTTAGGAAATAAAAAGGGTATTTTGGGAAATTGCAGCACCTTATACCCTAAACTCTTGTGAGATTCACGTTCACTATTCTCATTTCGTAGAAACGAAAATTTGCTAAGGCCGAGCACCATTTCCAATCTCAAGAAGAAGAAAGCTAAGATACAAGAGGAATGAAGAAATCAACTAATTCAACACTCTAAAATCTCATCTATAATCTCTAAATGCCAAGGTGAATAATTACTAAATCCCTAATATTTTTAGTTTTTGTTTAGATCCAAATGATTTTGCTATATTATTTCCATGTTAGATGTTTTAATATATATATGTTTGTTGTTGATGGAATTATAAATGTTTATTCATGTTTTATGATAATGTTTAGCATGAAAACCCTATTTAATGACATCTGAATACTTTGAAAATTTAAGTATATGTCGGGAATAATATTTTAGAGATGGGTTTTGATTTTCATACTTTTTTGATTTAATATGGATTTTATATGAATTTTTGAATGAAGGAAATTGTTTATTGGGTTTTAAATTATTTTCGGTTGAAATAATAATTATTTCGGTTTGATATTTTAATATGTTAGGAAATATATTAAAATATATTTTCTGAAATTTTTCTAGAATTTTCCTGAATCATTAGAGGGATATTTAAAATTATTTAAGGTATGGGACTTAAATGTTTTATATATAAATAAAGTGAAGGGGCATTTTGCAAAACAAAATGTTTTATAAATCCTGGTAATTGCGGCGGCAAAATTTTGAAATGTATTTTATTGACTAATGAGAATTTGACAAAAAAAGGCAGGTTAGTTGAAAAGTTTCCATTTTAAGTTTAAAAACAAAATTCACACTTTTTCCATGTTTCAATCCATAAGGCTAAACACCTTCCACCCCAGACCTTTTGTCCCAGTCGAAGGGTTAGCTTTCGATAAAGTCAAAGTTCAATGCATAAGGTATCAAGAAATTGGTACGTAATAAATTGAATATAGACCTTTCGGTTTAAATCGAAAGGTTTAAACCGAAAGGTTGATGGTCGAAAGGGTTGGAATATAATTATTTTATAACTGAAAAGCTTTCGTCCGCTTTTCTTTTGAACTTGAGCTTTCGGCTTGGTCACTTCCAACCAAGTCAAGTTATTTTAAAGAAATACTTTAAAACCTTCTGATGTGATGAAAGGTTGTAGCTGCTACCGCCATTACTTTGTTTTGAAACCTTCCAGCATTGCCGAAGGGTTTCCACTGTTTTATAAAGATTACTTTGAACCTTCCAACCCTATCAATGGTTCGCCAGTTTTTAAAGTTAGCCGTTTTTCCAAGGCTTTCGGAAGGAAGCTTTCAACTTAAAGAGTTGCCCTTATTTTGTGAAATATAACCAAAGGCTTCTAAAAGGTTGTTTGGATATCCTTGAAAGGTTATATGAATATTTTCGAAAGATTGCTTTAATAAAGATGAAAGGTTTTAAATGATAAGTTTCCAGATTGTTTTAAAGTTGAACCCAATCTACCTTCGAAAGGTTATGTTTTAAAGAGTTTAAGCATTCGAAGGGTTTATTCATGGATCTGTTTCGAAAGGTTTATTAAAGATTTTCGAAAGGTTTTGAAGGAAAGGTTTTTCGAAGGTTTTTCTAAGGAAATGACTTAAAGTGATTTTGAAAAGGATGTCTAAAGCTTACAACTCCCAAAAGGTTTGTTTTGAATGAATTCGAAAGGTTTTAGAGATGATTTTTGAAACGTTTAAATGTTGAAATTGAATGAGATAATTTCAAAGTATGGAAAGAGGTTCTTTCAAATGGTAAAGTGTTTTCATCAACCAAGTTTTAAATAAAGAATATACATCTAACATGGTAATATGATTGGAGTAGAGCATAAAGACTTATTACTTTTCCTTATTCGAAGTTTAATTTAAAGGTTTAAATCATTTTGAAATTGTTTCAAAGAAAATTAGGGGAGGGGATCCTTAAGCATGAATGACTCAAATATTAGAAAACCAGATGGGACTAGTATAGGGTCATGCCCTATACATTAGCTTGTAGCCCCAGCTAATTGTTGTTCAAAATTCCAGTGTGTGGGGTTTGGTCACAGGCAGACAAAAATTATGATTACACATCGAAAGGAACATATGTTGTATACATATAGCTTATTGGTAAGCCCAGAAAACCACTAAGCTCGGGAGAACCTGGGAGATGATTCAGTTAGGGACAGACCATCCAGAAGGAAGAGATTTAACAGATAGTTTATGACAGACCATCCTGATGGGAGATGTTAAATAGATAAATAAGGATAGATAATCCTAAATATAAAAATCTAACAAATGTTAGGTAAATTTTGATTATGATTATGTTATCTGGTAGGCCTGAGTCAGCCAAAGGTTAAACGTTATTTGTGTTTGAACAGATAGTTCATTATTACCCGATATTTATGTTTGTTTACATAATGTATGTTTTGTGAGATTAACCATTGTGAATGCAGATGCATAGTATATGGTTATATGAAAAGATTTGTAAAGATATATTTTAAAAAATGTTAGTGAGGGGAAACCCATTCCGCTATGCGGCGTGGTCTCACTTAACACAATTAAACCGAAATGTGTATTAATATACATACCAGGCTTTATGTCTGATTCGAAGTTTATGTTTTCCTCTTAAACTCTCGGGTACTCAAAACTAATTTGAGTAGATTGAGAGTTAAGGATCTTTTCAGGTTTTCAGGTTGTTTGACAAATAAGCTACCGAAAGATGTAGGAGGCAATGGATAGCTATTTAGGAATTGCTGCTTTTATTTATGTTTGAAGAATTTCCGTTGTGTTATGATGTATTAGGTCTTATATGCCATCTGACTCTGATCAATCGAGGGGGTATCTTCATATACCGCTCTCGACGTAATTTGTAATAACTGTATTTATTCAATGCTTGCGAAAGCGTTTGGGTTATATTACATGAATATGGAACAAGTTTATTTGGAAATGTAATGAAGTAAATCAATGTTTTTTAAATCTGTGTTTTATTTCATATTCAAGTGCTTCTGATATTATTGATACCATTAACATAGCCGTATTTAGTCGTCGAAAGCTAATATTATAGATGACTGCAGCATTTGTAGCACTTAGTTTTGGGCCTCTAGATAGGGGATGTTACAGCTTGGTATCAAAGCATGGTTTATGAAATACTTCAACTAAAAAATGGTTTTTGAAAACATAATCCATAGAAATTAGGGTTAAGATCGGGGTATGGGATATCTCTATGGTAACGTACTTGTATTTTATATATATAAGTATACACTCTATCTTTAGACTCCTATCTTAGTTAGGTTATTCATCTGTATCTCTCGAGGTCTGAATATAGATACGAAGGGGAGAAGAAGCTGAAACGTTGGAGGAGACGGCACCATTACCAACTAAAATGCCCGACCAAATGCAAAGGAGGCCCTGGTCAAGCACCAGCTAAGAATGTTGGTGTGGGAATTCCCCAGGTGGATAGGAGGGCAATGTATCAGTTCTTTGTGGATATGGTGCAAGCTGGAGTAGCAACATGGGTAGTTGGAGGAAACGCTATGGGAGGAGGAGCTCAAGAGGTTCCTGTGGTTAACCAGTATGCCAATCTGAGTAGAGATTACATTAGGCTTGGAGGAAAGTCATTCAATGGTACCAAGGATGTGATTGAAGTAGAGAACTGGTTGCTGCACTGTGAAAGGATTTTCGTTGATTTAGGGCTGAATGATGTGCAGAAAAGGAGGTTGGCCTCGAGGCAGTTGAAGGGAACTGCGTTATTTTGGTGGAACACTATCACTGCAGGTGTGGTTGAAGGGACCATTACTTGGAAGGAATTCAGAAGAAGGTTTTTTGAGAGGTTTATGTCCGTTATGGCACAAGTTGCATTGGTAAGGAGGTTTACAGAATTAGAGCAAGGTGATATGAGTGTGTTGGAGTATACCAAGAAGTTCGAGGAACCAGCCTGATATGGGTATGCATTGGTTGATACTGTAATCCGTAGAAATTAGAAGTACATCGGTGGTTAAGGCCATAATTGATAAGTGCAACTTTGCCGCACTTAAGGGACCCGAGCGACGTTGTTGTTAAGATTACATTGAGGAAAGAAGAAGCACTGGCCTGCCTAAGAAAGAAAGTGAAAGAGGCTTGGGCTGGATAGGCATAGAAAAGGAAATTTTTTCATAAAAAGATTGCTCATAAAGAAGGAGCGCAGAAGAAGAGTAAATCTGAGGTGGCTTGTTACAACTACAATAAGAAAGGACATTATGCCAACGAGTGTCGAGCCAGCAAAAGGAAAGGAAAAGGAGCTGGTAAGAAGAAGAATGTCAGATGCTTCAATTGCGATCAGATGGGTCACTTTAAGAACAAGTTCCCAGAGTCGCTAAAGGAAGGGAAAGGCGAGTTTATGCTTTGGAGCCCATAACCACAAAATCAGTTGCTCAGGATAAGGGAAAAGCCATTTTAGAAGGCTCATTGCAGATCCATGGTATGTCTGTTAGCGTCCTATTTGATATTGGAGCATCCCATTCTTTTATTTCTAGATGTCTGGTAGATAAACTTAACCTAGAACCCTCTTACTTAGTTACTTCCTTAAGGGTCGTTAATCTGATTGGAGGTTATGCAACACTTGGATAAGGTGTGACCATCTAGAATTTGATTTTCTAGGCCACACCTTTGATTGTTGTTTGCATGTATTCGATTTTGTGGATTTGGGATTATCCTAAGGATGGATTGGTTGAGTAGATATGATGCTAGGATATTTTGCCAAGATAGGAAAATATCACCTAGTCATCTAGATTGTAGTGATTGGATAATTTATGCCATAGAGAACCATAGTTGTGAGGTGAATGCTTTACTGGGTGTTATGGAGTTGGAAGATGACTTGCATTAGGTTTTTGTAGTTAGAGAATTTGCCGATGTGTTTAAACAAGTCATTGGACTACCACCAAAACGACCTATTGAGTTTTGGATTGATTTAGTGCCTGCAGCTGAACCGGTGAGTAGACCGCCGAGTAGAATGGCACCTACATAGATGAAAGAGTTGAAGGTGCAGTTAGTAGATCTGGAAGGCAAAAGTTTTTTTAGGTCGAGTAGTTCGCCATGGGGAGCCGCTGCTGTGTTTGCTAAGAAGCCGGACGGATCGTTAAGGCTATGTATCGTAAGTTGAATGAGAGGATGATAAAGAACCGGTATCCATTTCCAACAATTGACAATTTATTCGATCATTTGAGTGGAGTGAACGTATTCTCTTAGTTAGATTTGGCGATAGGATTTCATCATCTTAGAGTAGCAGAGGATAGCATTCCTTTGACGATGTTTAGAATGAGATATGGATCATACAAATGGTTAGTTATGCCGTTCGGACTAACTAATGCGCCGGCTTTCTTTGTAGACCTGATGATTAGGATTTTTCGGGATCATTTGGATAGGTTTATGTTGGTTTTCATTGATGACATTTTGATATACTCTAAGGATGAGAAGGAACATGAAGTTCATCTCAGAGTCATGCTTGAGACATTGAGGGAGCATCGGTTGAAGGTTAATTTTACAAAGTGTCGTTTTTGGAAGAAGGAAGTGAAGTTCATTGGTCATGTCGTCGATAAGAAAGGGTTGTCTATAGACCTGACTAAGATTGAAGCGGTGAATAATTGGAAGAGGCCCGAGATTGTGACCGAGATAAAGAGTTTCCTTGGATTAGCAAGGTATTATCGGGGGTTTATAAAAGTTTTTTGCGAATAGCAGCACAGACGGCTAAGCTTACACGAAAGGATTTCGTATGGACCGATATGTGTGAAGAAGCATTCCAAAGCTTGAAACACTTATTGACCCATGCACCAGTGTTAGTGGTTCTGGAGGAGAATCAAGATTTAGTTGTTTATACAGATGCATGTGGAACTGGATTAGGAGCCATGTTGATGCAAAGGGGAAAAGTAATTGCTTGCGCTTCTAGACAACTTAGACCATATGAGGTTAGCTATCCAATGCATGACTTGGAGTTAGCTATCGTTATATTTACTTTAAAGGTGTGGAGGCATTATCTTTTAGGAGAAGGATTTGAGCTATATACTGATCATAAGCCGTTGAAGTATTTGTTCTCTTAGAAGGAGCTGAACATGAGACAGCAAAGATGGTTGGAGTTTGTTGCTGCCTATGATTTTTGGAATTGAGTATACAGCCGGAAAAGGAAACAAGGTAGCGGATGCACTCAGTTAAAAACATCAGAATGCAGTATTGTCTATGACTACTGAGTGGAAAGGTTTGAAGGTATTATCAGATTGAAGTGTGTGGTTTAGGTATGAGGTAGGATCGAGTGCGGGAAATACTGTATTGTCTTGTTTAGAAGTTCGACCGGTAATGATTGAGAAGATAGCTTCTAAGCAAGAAGAGAATCTAGTATCGGTTGAATGGATTAGAAGGTTGAAGGAAGGAACGGAGGGCGATGACCTAAAAGATTTCAATCTTGACCAAAATGGGTGGTTGAGAAAAAAAGGAAAATTGTGTGTTCTGAACGTAGAAAATATAAGGAAAGAGGTTTTGCATGAGTGTCATCATTCAAAGTTCACAATCCACCCGGAAGGAATGAAAATGTATCCAGACATGAAGAGAAATTTCTTCTGGTAAAGTATGAAGCGGGACATAGGATTGTATGTTAAGCAGTGCTTGAATTGCCAACAGGCAAAGGCTGAACACCAGAAGCCAACTGGATTGCTTCAACCGTTAGAGATTCTATTATGGAAGTGGGATCAATCTCCAAGGATTTTATTGATGGGTGGCCAAGATCTAGAAGAGAAAATGAAAGCATATAGGTTATAGTGGATAGACTTACTAAGAGTGTCCATTTTATTCCGGTAAAATCAACTAGAATGGCACTTAAGTTGGCAAAGCCATTCATGAAGAATGTAGATAGGCTGCACAGGATTCCTAGTAGTATTGCTAGTGATAGAGATTATTTATTTACCAATAAGTTCTGGAAAAGTCTACAGGAAGCATTAGGAACCAAGCTCAACAAGCGTACCGTTTACCAACTACAGACCGACGGGCAAACGGAAATGGTTAGCAAAATCTAGGAAGATTTGTTAAGAGCTTGTATATTATATTTTGGAGGATTATGGGAGGACCATCTTCATCTAGTCGAGTTCTCGTATAACATTAGTTATCATACTGGTATTGGGATGACATCGTTTGAAGCCTTGTATGGTAGACCTCGCAAATCTCCCGTATGTTGGTTGGAGACCAGAGATAGATTAGTTCTTGGTTCGGATTTAGTAAAGGAAGCTGCAGAGAAGATTGAGTTGATTCAAGCCAGGATGAAGGAGGCTCAATCTAGGCAGAAAAGTTATGCAGATAAAAGAAGGAAGGATTTGGAATTTTCCATTGGGGATTATGTGTTTGTTAAGGTTTCACCGATGAAAGGTGTAATCAGATTTGGGAAGTCGGGAAAGTTAGCACCTAGGTTCATTGGCCCATTTTGTACTATTGAGAGGATCGGGAAACTCGGTTATAAAATAGAGTTACCGAGTAATTTAGCTAGAGTCCATAATGTTTTCCATATATCTCATCTTAGAAAATGTGTTAGAGACCCGGAGACTACTATAGCACCTACAGTATTAGAGGATTTAGTAGTAGAACCGGATTAGACTATAGTTAGGAAGCCTATTCAGGTTGTGTCAGAGATGAGAAGAAACTAAGGAACAAGATATTCAAGTTAGTAAAGGTTCAGTGGAGAAATGATACTAGAGACTGTACTTAGGAAGTGGAGAGCAGGATTAGAGACTCTTACCAAGATTTGTTTGATGGTATTTTTTACCTTTGATTGTTTGGTTATGTACCTTATCGTAATTTCGAGGACAAAATTCTGTAAGGTGGGGCATCTGTAACACCCCATATATTTTATAACCTTATTTAAGACATTTAATTAGTTAAATTAAATTAAATGATGTAAAGAGTAATAGGTGGAGATTTAATTAGATAGAGGTAGCCATGCCATAATGAAGGGGTAATTAAAATGAAATAACATTAGGTAATGTGTTACGAAATGAGAAGGGTATTTTGGGAAATGGCAACACCTTATACCCTAAACCCTTGTGAGATTGACGTTCACTATTCTCATTTCATAAAAATGAAAACTTGCTAAGGTCGGCCACCATTTCCAATCTCAAGAAGAAGAAAGCTAAGATTCAAGAGGAAATAAGAAATCAACTAACTAATACTCTAAAATCTAATTTATAATCTCTAAAGGCCAAGGTGAATAATTACTACATCCCCAATATTTCTAATTTTCGGTTTTGTTTAGATCCGAAATGATTTTGCTATAATATTGCCATGTTTGATGTTTTAATATATATATATATTTGTTGTTGATGGAAGTATAAGTGTTTATTCGTGTTTTATGATAATGTTTAGCATGAAAACCCTATTTAATGACATCTTAATACTTTGAACATTTAAATACAGGTCGTAAAAATATTTTAGAGAAGGGTTTTGATTTTCGTAATCTTCCGACTTAATATGGATTTTATATGAATTTTTGAATGAAGGAAATTGTTTATTGGGTTTTAAATTATTTTTGGTTGAAATAATAATTATTTGGGTTTGAGATTTTAATATGTTAGGCAATATTTTAAAATATATTTTCTAGAATTTTTCCAGAATTTTCCTGAGTCATTTGAGGGATATATAAATTATTTAAGGTATGAGACTTAAATGTTTTATATATTTATAAAGGAGAAGAGGCATTTTGCAAAACAAAATGTTTTATGAATCCTGGTAATTACGGCAGTAAAATTTTGAAAAGTATTTTATTGACCAATGAGAATTTGACAAAAAAGGCAGTGAAAAGTTTTCTTTTTAAGTTTAAAGACAAAATTCACACTTTTTCCATGTTCCAATCCATACGGCTAAACACCTTCCGCCCTAAACTTTTCATCCCAGCCGAAGGGTTAGCTTTTGACAAAGTCAAAGTTCAATGCATAAGGTATCAAGAAATTGATACGTAATGAATTGAATATAAACCAGAAAGTTTAAGCCGAAAGGTTGATGGCCGAAAGGGTTGGAATATAGTTATTTTATAAGTGAAAAGCTTTCATCTGCTTTGCTTTCGAACTTGAGCTTTCGGCTTGGTCACATCCGACCAGGTCAAATTATTTAAAGAAAGACTTTAAAACCTTCCGATGTGACGAAAGGTTGTAGCTGCTACAGCCATTACTTTGTTTTGAAACATTCCACCGTCGCCGAATGGTTTCCGCTAGTTTATAAAGGTTTTACTTTGAACTTTCCGACCCAATCGAAAGGTTTGCCTGTTTTTAAAGCTAGTCATTTCTCCAAGGCTTTCAGAGGAAAGATTTCGACTTAGGTGGTTACCCTTGTTTTGTGAAATATAACCTGCTTCCGAAAGGTTGTTTGGATATCCTCGAAAGTTTATATAAATATATTTGAAATGTTGCTTTAATTAACACGAAAGGTTTTAAAATTTAAGTTTCCAGATTGTTTTAAAGTTGAACCCAGTCTACATTTGAAAGGTTTTGTTTTAAAAAGTTAAAGCATTCTAAGGGTTTATTCTTGGATCAATTTCGAAAAGTTTATTAAAGGTTTTGAATGAAAGATTTTCTGAAGGTTTTTCTATGGAAATGACTTAAAGTGATTTTAAAAATGGATATCTAAAGCTTACAACTCCCAAAAGGTTTGTTTTAAAGAGTTAAAGGTTGTTTGGATATCCTTGAAAGGTTATATGAATATTTTCGAAATATAACCAAAGGCTTCTGAAAGGTTGTTTGGGTATCACTGAAATGTTATATGAATATTTTCGAAAGATTGCTTTAACAAAGATAAAAGGTTTTAAAAGATAAGCTTCCAGATTGTTTTAAAGTTGAACCCAATCTACCTTCGAAAGGTTATGTTTTAAAGAGTTTAAGCATTTGAAGCATTTATTCCTGGATCTGTTTCGAAAGGTTTACTAAAGGTTTTCGAAAGGTTTTGAAGGAAAGGCTTTCCAAAGGTTTTTCTAAGGAAATGACTTAAAGTGATTTTAGAAAAGGATGTCTAAAACTTACAACTCCCAAAAGGTTTGTTTTGAATGAATTCGAAAGGTTTTAGAGATGATTTTTGAAAGGTTTAAACATTGAAATTGAATGATATAATTTCAAAGTATGTAAAAAGGTTCTTTCAAATGGTAAAGTGTTTTCATCAACCAAGTTTTAAATAAAGAATAGACATCTAACATGGTAATATGATTGAGTAGAGCATAAAGACTTATTTCTTTTCTTTATCCGAAGTTTGATTTGAAGGTTTAAATCATTTTGAAATTGTTTCAAGGAAAATTATGGGAGGGGATCCATAAGCATGAATGACTCATATATTAGAAAACCAGATGGGACTAGTATGGGATCGCGCCCTATACATTAGCTTGTAGCCCTAGCTATATGTTGTTCAAAATTCCAATGTGTAGGGATTGGCCATAAGTAGACTAAAATTATGATTACACACCGAAAAGAACATATGTTGTATATGGATAGGTTATTGGTAAGCCTAGAAAACCACTAAGCTCGGGAGAACCTGGGAGATGATTAAGTTAGGGACAGACCGTCCAGAAGGAAGAGATTTAACATATATTTAGGACAGACCATCCTGATGGGAGATGTTAAATACATAAATAAGGATAGGCAATCCTAAATATAAAATTCTAAAAGATGTTAGGTAAATTTTGATTATGGTTATGATTATGTTATCTGGTAGGCCCGAGTCAGCCAAGGTTGTATAGATAGTCCATTATTACTTGATATTTATTTTTGTTTACATAATGTATGTTTTGTGAGATTAACCATTGTGAATGCAGGTGCATTGTATATGGTTATATGAAAATATTTGCAAAGATACATTTTACAAGAAGTTGGTGAGGAGAAACTCATTCCGCTATGTGGCGTGGTCTTACTTAACATAATTAAACCGAGATGTGTAGTATTATTCATATCAGGCTTTATGTCTGACTTGAAGTTTATATTTTCCTCTTAAACTCTCGGGTGCTCAAAACTAATTTGAGTAGACTGAGAGTCAAGGATCTTTTCAGGCTTTTAGGTCGTTTTTACGTGAATATGCACATATTTATTCAGGTTTTTATTTGGAAATGTAATGAAGTAAATCTGCATTTTTTAAATCTGCGTTCTGTTTCATATTCAAGTACTTCTAATATTATTGATACCATTAATATAGCCATATTTAGTCGCCGGAAGCTAATACTATAAATGACTGCAACATCTGTAGCGCTTAGTTTTGGGCCTCTAGATAGGGGATGTTACAAAAACCCAATTTAATTAATTAAACCACTATTTTAAATCTCTGGTAAATTCTATATTACCGAATCATCACAAATCGCACTATTCCCATCATATTGTTAAAAATCATTTAATTAGCTCCGTTATTAATTTAATTAATTTCTTCTCGACTTTGGGTTGTTACAATTAATGTAACGCATTATACCAAATACATAATAGAAAGACAAACACTTTTTATTTTGAATGAAATTTGATTACAAAGTTGATAATTTGCAATGAATTATAGAATGCCCCCTAGGACATACCATAAATCTATCAATTTTCCACTTGCACTTGGCGCCATTTTGGGATCTCTATCATATCCTTCGATCGATTTGATAAGAACTAATCAAGCCAGTCCCCTCATGAATGGATTTGCTATGTTGTTTTAATTATCTGCTCTATTAATTAACTCTCTCTAATGTTGATAAACTACTTTTATCATGTGGAACTGCTTGGGGTATGTATCTCGACTTCTAGTGAGCTCTTATCATGACATTACTATCATATAATGATGATGTTCTATTCTCAATACTTCAAATCGCCCTTTTCTCAGTTATAAATTTATGCATTTATACTTATACATTGCTTGTATTGGGATGCTATATAAAGCAATGTACTTAGCCTTTTCATTGAATCAGCCGCAACCTTTCGGTTGGAACATTTCCAACTTAATGCTCATAAATTTAATATTGACGTACTATACTCGCTATCACTTCTGAAGTTCGAGTCCAAATATTTCTTCATAAGCAGCTTGTTGTTTTTTATAAACAATTCTCTAGTATTTTGCAAATACGTTAATATTTACTACCATTCCATTTAGTGATCTTAATAAGAGTTTTATATTTGCTTCATTTATCTAGCTAAACACGATATTATAGATAATACAGGATGTATGATAATTTATATGGCCAATGCATAAAGAATATATCTTACATGCTTTATATTAAAATTTTAATATGGTGTCTATGCATATCATTTGGGACATTCGCAACATCCTTTTATATTGATTATAAAAGATGTTTTTTAAACCCTATATCAAGAATTTAAACAACTAAACTAGAGCTGATTAACAAAGGTATAACATTAATAACCAACAATATGTAGTTTACTTATAGTATAGAAATATCTCTGTACATTTTTAATGTTATTTCTTATAGTCATGTGCTTCCTCACATTCTGACTGAAAATCAAACTATTTGATATTTCTATCAAGATACATGTTCAACTCTAAAGCTTGTCGAACGATAAGTTCATATCCACTCATGAATCATATCTGAAAAACCTACAAACTCAATTTCGCTCCCATTGACTTCGAGACACTTTAGTTATTATGTGCAAGCAGTCTATTCTAAATCATTAATTAGATTTTCTATTTCAATACATATGTACTAAAACAAAAGTCATACCAGGCGATAATTCTCTGAGTAAAATCCAAAGTAACTCGAGAATAATGAATGACGAATCTATTACGCCAATTTCAACAGTTGAAATTTATAATGTTATTCTTATCATTGTTGCTCACTAAATTCCAACTGCATTAGTCTTTCTCTTGAAGAAACATTTGCGTCTGATGGATCATATCCCTTTGGGTAAAACTATAAAAATTAAAATTTGATAATGTACTTGGAATCCATTTTGGATTTATGCATCATATCATATGGCAGAATCAATAATCTTAATGGTTTAATTGATGGCTAAGGAATATCTATTATCGACATTGATAAGAAACTCATATTCTCTCCTTAATATGTGAGAATGTCTATTAGACATTATAATGTGTTGTGTTTGTTTAAGTTTAGTTAATTTCATGTCATTCTTTGTAACTAGTTTTATTTTGGATTCATCCAAATCCATTTTACTATCTATAATTTCTAAAAGAAATTTTTCATCGCAAAGTTGGTGTTTCTTGAAACAATAATTGTTTCTCAGCGTAATGGAATAGGTATATATAAATATTTTATGAATTGCCATATATGTACATATATGTATAAAATTGATTTAGTTTTAGTTTATGAAATTTATGTTCAAAACATAAATTGGTCAATCATCATTAATTAGTCCCAAACACCTTTAGGGTGGTTCACCCAAAATCCCCTTACAAACAATTTATTACGAATAGTAATTTGATTTGCACAACCTATCAACTCCTTCACCTAGGATATGTTGGAGTTTCTTATAAACCCTTATCTTGTATGATCTTGTAAACGTTTCTTTAGATGAAATTAATTACAACCTTTATGCACTACTCTTAAGTACATGATTGAGAAAGAAGATAACTCAACTTCACTCATTATTAATCGTACTTTATTTAACAAAGTCCAGTTACTCCTTACTAATACATCATTATGCGTCATAAGAAGGGGTGAATTTTGAGATTGAATCTTATTCATTTTAATATACATTTGGAACTCTTTCTAGTATACTTATATATTCTATCAAATTGAATCGTTTTATTTTCTTTTCCATGTTGTGTTATTTACTTTTGTTTTATATTCTATGAGCTTACCATAATCATACTACCATATGTCGAATACACATGTTCATGTCTATGATAATAGTTTAATGAATTTAACAAAGTATGAGAAACTATTTTAGTGTCATTAGACTTACGATTGCATGCATCATCATGTATCAATACTAAGAGTTCACCAACACCTATGTGCTCCCACTGAATGGGTGCTTAATCTTTTATAGGTTCAGATATAATTTACTAGTACCAGATGATTCATAATTATATGATTAAAGAATTATTTCTGAAGATAATGATACTTCTATATTTTCCAATGCATCACATTTATTATGAAAACAAAAAACGGCTATTATAGTTTTATTTTATAATGAATATCCAAAATATTCATATTAAAAAAAACTGTGTACATTTTCAATCAATGTTGAAAACAGTTATTATTTCACAAATAATATTTGGTATGTTTACAAAAACAATCTCGTAACTTGATGTTATCGCCAAAAGAGTTATATGGTGTGCTCCCACTGTTTGTGAATGCATATGAAATACAAACTCCATAACCACTTAATATATGAAATATGAAACTCCATAACCACATAATATATACATGTGTGTGCATGCACGTGCAACATAAAGAGCGCACACGGTTTGACATCCCCGTGTATAGATGCTAAGGTGTACACTGCAATGGATATGTTAGGCCTCTACATACATATGTGCTGTCAATAGATATGTATGTAGCCATGTCAATGGTATGGGTATTGGCCCGAACCTGGCCCGAGCCCGCCATATTTATGTGGGTACGGGTTTTGCCTTTTACTGTCCAAACCTGACTCAGGCCCGATCCGAGTCGGGTACGGTTTTATCAAAACCCGGCTCGGTTAGGGTCCGACTCGACTATCGGTTTTTCATCGTATCAAAACATGAGTGCATATGTTATTTATTTACTATTTTATTTGTTTACATGTAGATGTTTTCGCATACTTTTGTTATGAGCTTGACTACATCATCGTCCAATTTATATGTTAACATTGTTTGTATACGAATTTTACCAAATTTGCAGTTTTGAAATATGGTTTTAACATAAACATTCTGAGTTAGGTATATAGTTATTACCCAACGGACTTAAAAAGCCCGACGGGCCGGGCTCAGATACTGGGTTGAAATACCCGGCGGGTTCGGGCTGGGCTCGGGTTTTATAATACCCGGACCAAACCCTGCCCATTGACAGGCCTATATGTATGTATAAATATATATATATATATATATATATGAAATTTGTATATTATAAAACATTACTTGTAAAATGTAAAGGTTTATAAAATAATTACATGTGTATATTTACATATAGTTTATCGTAAAAACAATTCAAAATTTAATATAAATGATATGTAATTTCAAAATCAAACATAATGTTTAAATTTTATATTTTAAATTTATATCTGCATAATTCCAAGTTAAATTTAATAAAATTATTTAAAAATATATATTTAAATTTAAATAATTAAAAGTAAAAAAATTATGCATATATATATACACACACAAACACAAATATGTGCGTATTAAAAGTGATGTTTAAATATTATATATATTTATATGTAAGTACATATAAATATATATAATAAATTAATAATTAATATATATATTCACAAATATGCTTTCGGCCATATAAAAAATTATTTATTTTATTTTGGTAAAAAAATTTCCTTACAGAAATATACATATAAAATAAAAATAAATTGAATTTCCAAAAATAAATTGAATATATACATTTTATGTCAAAATATTTATAAGCATAATTTTGATATTTATATGTATGTTTTATATATAACTAAATTTAACTTTACATTAAGCAACACACACACACACACACACACACACATCTAGATTTAAATAAAAATAAAAATAACATTTTCTAAGTTTTGGAAACTTTACATACATATATATAAATTAATAAAATTAATTACATGCTTTTTGTAATTATATATTATATTAACTTAATCTTTAAATTAAAATCATTCTAATAATATTATTAAACTCGAAAGTTAACAAAAAAATTATTTGGACATGACCATAATATCTAATATATATATATATATATATATATATATTCAAACAAACATTTACACATAAATAATCCATCCAACGGACATAACACAAACATATACGGATTCATGATATTCAATTATAATCTCAACTTATATATATGGTATAATGAGCATTATATGTATTTATATAAGATTATAAATAAGAATTTTGCATTTTCCAAATGCCTAGATAGTACATCTTGAAACGTAGAATCAAAACTCCTTGAAACGATTTCAGAATCCAAAAGGTGCCATTGTCCAGAATGCAGCTACCACTAGTGTATGAATTTGATTTAATTTAGCGTTTAGGAACTTAAATTTTGAGGAAAAGAGGGAACTAGTGGTTGAATGTTAATGTTTACACATCACTAAACATGTGGTGTGACATCATGGCCAAATTTATCACTTATTTAGCTTCGATAAAATCTAATTTAACTAATTTAAGCGTTACTTGGTAGTGACAATTATTTACACCAATTCTTTTTTTGAAACTATATCACATTAGGACTTGTGGAATTTGGTAATAGTCAAAATTCCAATATCGTACATATTCAACTTTATAGTCCGAACATAAAGTCTTTGGTTCAATAATAACAATTATTATTAACGAAATCGCTCTAGTTAAAGACTTTGACTTTGAGTTGATTTAAGTTGACCGTGATACTAACCCCATATAATCAAAGGGATATATCCTCTCTTGAATACTGTCTCACTTCCAATGCTTCCACTCGACCCACTATAGTCAATCGATGGATAATTAAACTACAATCAAAGCGGAGTTTCCACAGCAAAGCTCAACAGTGTTCTCAACTTATAACAACCTAATTCAAAACGGGCCTAATTTTTGACAGAATAAAAGCCTATCGAACTTTAGATCCATTCCAAAGTCGGCTATTGGTTGGTAAAATTGATATAATGAACAATGTACAAAGTAATTATCTATGCTGTCAAAATCTCATAATGGAAATGATAAAATATAATATCAGAAAGATCCACCCATTTCATAGAAAATCCAAATCTCAAAAATATAATATATCATCTCGTATATCTAGAATACAATATCCCAAAAACAATAATAACATATCTGAAACTAGGTGCAACAAAATATATCCAAAACACAAATAGACAGGTAAACTGCCACAAGACTTCGCATCCACCTTTATCTTTTAAATCAACATCATCTCCCCTAACATGTGCATTGTAGCGAGGAAGGGGTCGTAAAAATAATGTATGGTGAATAAAAATCTCAAGTCTTACCATAATAGTACTTGGGTAGTATCATTTTGATAAGTAATATGTCTTACACATCATGTACTATATCCTACATTGAATACCTCAAACTGTAGTCCCGAAGGCCTTCTCCCAACTCCATAAATTACGCTCTTCCAGTCCAATTCTACAACTTGGGCTCTTCTAGTCCAACTCCATAACTTACACTCTTTTAGTTTAACTTTATAACTTACATACAAATGTAGGCCAAAGGCCCTTTTCAGTCCCGTGCAACTACCGTCGGTCGTGTCCTAACAATGTGGGAGAAAGTACTCAAGCCACTTAATACCCTTTTAATGGGAATTAGGCAGACTCTGACCATCTAATACATATATCCTAAGTAGGTCCCCATCGTTTAATCCCTAATCCAAGGCGGACCCCTCTCTAGTACTCCCTACCAAACATCGCACAAAAATTCATCTGGCCAATTAATACTTCTTTTTGGAAAGAGGCAGACCCCTTAATAGCCACTTAATACCTCGACCTCGAAGCAGACCCTTCCCGAGATTTCCCACTACCACACCAAAACGAAAATCTTGACCATTTGATACTTCTTAAGTGGAAAGGAGGGAGCGTCACCGATGACCACTTAATACCCCCGACCCAGAAGCCGGTCCTATGTATTATGACTCGTAACCCAAATTGTGATGTCTCACATTAGTCTGAATATTTGTAGGCGTTGGTAGCCAAATTAACTAGGCATACATATCCTCTAGGATTGGTACTAACCTTGTATCCACCATGGGTACTTAGTATAGTCGATGTCTCATATTAAGTCCCAAAGTCACACTGTTTGTAGTCAGATTAGCTAGGCATACTTCTATGTACTTTCAACTGATCTTGCATCCCTATAACTTAGTCATAATCCCTCTTTGCTAACATGCTACTACATGTATACCTCACTACGTTTTGCATTAAGGTAATATAAGGAAAACTTTTCATTTCACCTTTAATTATGGATTAACTTCCAAAATTGTCCTTAACTTCCTTCCTATGGATTTTAATACTATTTAATAACCTATTTATTTAATCAACACGTTATTAATTATATAATAATATATTTATATGCTAATATATTAGTACTCTTCTGATTATGTGGCTCATGATCACTGTCTTGCTTCCCATTTCCGCCCCTTTGCTGGTCTGTTGGGGAATGTCCCTATGGAGTCTTCTCAGGTTTTGCTGGATGCTGGTGATACTACCTCTACGGAGGAGTAGTTGTTTTCGATGTTCATATAGTAGTTGTGATATGTCTTTCACACTCCTGTGCTGTATTCTTTCTTTTCCATAGTAGTTAAGGTGCTTTTACCTTTCCTCTATACTTCAAATTTTATTATGTTCGTAATTAAAAGTGGACGGTCCACTATAGAACCGGCTGGCCTTGCCAAAAAAAATGTGACCGGAAAAATGTTTTATTAAAAATCAATTATTTATTCAGTAAATGTTGCTTAAATATTTTTGAACTCTTATATTAACATATAACACTTAAAAAACTTTTAAAATCAATTCTTTTCGTAACAAAATATTAAATAAAGTAAGTATGATTAAGGGAAACATTGACAGTAGTTTTAAGGCATGATTTAAGGAGCAAAGTAAGGCATGTTTTAGTGAGACGTTTATGCATAGTTTTAAGTGCTTTTGTGTCATCATGATGGCATGTACTATGAGGAACAGGGGAGTGAATCAAGGTATAATATAGGGGAGGTAGGATGGTCATTTTGCTACGGGGCATAAAGAGTCATTTGCCATTTTTGGGTGTTTATAAGAGACGGCTACCATTTCACAAGTTCATTTTTACATCTCCACTTTCTTTTACTCCTTCTTTTCCATTATATCCATTCTTTTTCTTACACAAAACCATATCAAAATACCTTCTTTCCTCCTCAAAATTCTTATATGACCTTAGATCTGCATAGGTAACACCATCACCATCTTAATGATCCAAGCTTTGAGGCAAAATACCCCACTGAGACCCATGGCCATGCATAACATGAAGGATCCTCGTGTTTGGAGCAAGGCAAAAGAAATGAAGGTTGTAGCTTGTGATGTTTGTGGGTTAGTAGGAGGAAGTAGTGGCTTATTGCAAGAGTTTGGTCGGTATTAAAAGTGTGATAACTCATTTCGAAATAATTTAAAAATGATGTTACAGTTGCAAAATAAGTATTGTGGTTGATGTTGATAGTGTTTGATATTGTTTGATTCCCACTTATAAATGGACGACATAAATAACCATTCTTTGTAGGGGACTAAAGAAAACGAATTCGAAGTGCTTCGTAGCGAACAGATTGCGATGAAGGCACTTCAACGTATTTGAATTTTGTGGAGGGTTCTGACGAGATTCTCAGCCACCGTTGATTTGCTTTTCGTTTATATACTTGTATTTGAAATGTTTGTACGTCGGAAGCTGGATAGCTCAACCATTTCATGTGTAAATTGTGATATGACTTGGAAGTTTACTTCTTTTTTATGCAAAAGTACTTCGTAGTACTTGATGATGTGCTAGAGTAGTCGCTAGGCCTCTTTCCATTATTTGAAAAGTTATTCTTATGGTTTTGATTTCTTTTTTGAAAACACTTGATCTCAAATTTTATTTTCAGGAAATGGAGTTTAAAAGGATATTTGATTTACAAATCAAAGTTTTAAAAGTTACGGTCCATATAGCGATGGTTGCTATGGATGCACTTTGGAAATCTATGATTTTAGTAAAGTATTAAAGGTTATTTACTTTAGATATTTTGTAAATTCTTTTCAAATGTGTCTTATATAAGTTGTATAAGTATTTAAAAAGGATTTTGAAGTTCTAAATTATTTTGAGAATTTATTTTAGTTATTTAAATAAGAGGTTTAAATTTTATAATAGAAAAAACTTATCTTTTCAAATCAAAGATGGGTTTTATTTGAAGATTCCCAAGATAAAAGTTTTGAATTATAACTTAAGTATTTCAAAACGTATTTTGAAAATTAGAATGTTTAAAAAGGATTTGAGATTTAAAGGATTTAATTTGAGATATTTAAATAAGTGGTTTATACACAGAAAATCCCTTACTTTTCAAAGTTGAGTTCTCTTTTAAAGGTAATGGCTTTTAAGTTATGATTTGAATTGAAGTTTATTTTTTTTTTAAATGTTCTAAAAGAGGTTTGAAATTTATATAAGTGATTTAAAGGATTGTTTGATTAATAAAGCAAGGACCATTTTTATGAAAAAGGAAATCTTGGCTTTCCAAATCAAATATGGTTTTAAACAAAGATTTTCAAGTGAGATTTTATATAGAGATTTTAAAATTTGTTTAAAGATCTTTTAAAAAAAATTTAAAGATGAAGAAAGCATAGATTATAAAATCCATGTTGTGATAAATGTTTTTGAGAAAAGAAAAGAGATTATGAGCTATAATATTCTTGTTATATTAAATGGTTTTGGGAAACTGAAAAAGAAGTTTGGTTTCTAACACTTTGTTTTAAATGAAATAGTATATGGAATTTATGAAGTCTTATACTTGATATTAACCTTAGAAATAGGGAAACTTCTACCTGTCCCAAAAGATAAGAATGTTGTTGAGTCAAGGTTTGAGAGGTAAGAATACCCAACTTGAGCGGCTTCATTGTTAACCAATGATAGTTTAAGTTTGAAATTGAAAATTGATGTTAAGTATATGAAGTATTATTTTCGTATATGAATTCAGTTACTTATGGAAATTAAGTAGTCTTATACTTGGCACTATAAGCCAATGAGTAGATTTATCCTCTATTCGTGGTATCTAGAATCGAAGTGTTTGACAAAGGCAAGGCTAGAAGCAATCGATGCCCTGACTTATCTAGCTTCGTTTTTGTTAAGGGATAGAATAGGTCGAAATATCATAAACGTGACAAGAATGGGAGATTTGATTTCTATAAATGATCATTTTAAACTTATGGTGGTATGGAAAGTATTCTTTTCATACACAACACCAAATTTTAAGGTAGGAAAACTCGTCTCTATCTGTAAGAGTTTAAGAATGTACGTCAAGGCAAGGATAGTATGTTAACATGTCTGACTACATTGTTAATCAAGGGATAGCATAAGTTTAAATCGAAAAGTGGTGGTAAGTATATTTGGCCTAATTTTAGTACGATCAATTTACTTATGCAAAAGTGTTTTAGGTTTATTGTTATCAATGTTTTTAAATGACTTTTGTTTTAACCCAATCGAGTACGTTTTTGAAAATGAAATTTTTCTTAAGATTTTATGAATATGCTTATATCGTTTAAATATGAATATGTTTTCTAATTACTGAAAATGTAAGTGTTTTGTGAAAATACTTATACCGATGAGATAAGTATATGGATGTTTTCCAAGCAATGAAATAATATAAATGAATAGTGAATGAGTAGTATACATATGTATATCTTTTGATAGCTTATTTTAATACAAGTATTTACAAAACGATTTTAATTAATGAAATGATAAATTAAACAGGTTCAGTGGTCACTTATGTGCTTAAGCATGTTTGGTTTCCATATAAAACTAAATCCCTGATTGGATTGTTTGCTTATATGATAGTTAAATAATCAACTATCAAATTTTGGGCAGTTTTGAAACTATTCATTATTGGTTCGGAGAGACCGAGATCGGATAAGCATGAGTTATCTGAAAACCACTTTGAATAGGCATAAGCATTCGAAATGGGGACATCTTAAAAATGATGGAATCGGAGATGGAGTTCTTTGAAGTGCAAAGGCTACTTGCTACACATCCTGTGGGTGATTCCAAAAAGGATGTGGTAGAAGTAGTGCCTTTGGTTTGTTCATATCCTTAACAATTTATATGGATGAATGCTTACATTGCATTGTTACCTGGAGGGCAGTGTTAGCATTTAAGTAGGGTTTGCTAAAAAGGTAAAGTATAGCCTTAAGCCTCACACTGATAATAACCAAAACAGGGGATATGCTTAGGGCTATGTGATTCTCTACCATTATGGTATGATCATCACTTGTATCTAGATCGATATTTACATATTATGTATGCTTGTGGCCACAGAAACGGTTTGTCAGGGACAGTCGAGGCGATGACATATTCGGTACTATCCAGTAACGGTTAGGTGGGTCTTGATTCTTAGGAGGTTCCGTGAGGCTCTGGTATATTTATCTAGAGGTGTACTTTGGCAGGCGGTACTCCAGTAGCATTGTCATTGATGGAATCTATTTTCCAACACTTGCCTTGCAGACTAAGTTGTATACCAAATATGCTGGAATATGATATGCAAGCATTTCAGCCATGTTATATATTTATTTTAAATCCTAGACATTATTATAATATCATAAGATTTTCTAATAAAAATGTTTTGGTTAGCGTAAGATAAAAACTCGTCGGTGTTTATGTACGGCATGGTCTTACGAGATACCTTTATTTTTGAAAGGTTTTATAACACTTAAAAATCCAAACTGATTCGGGTGTTATTTTCTTATAATACTCGGGTCAGACCTGAGTTCATTTCTAGATTTAGCTATGGACTCTTTCAAGTTCAGAAGATAAGCTAGATGCCTCCAAGACCTATTCACGTATTTTATTTTCCACTAAGTTTCTTGCTTTATATTTGTCAGCATTTATGAGAACGGGCTGTTATAATTGTCCATGCTAATGATAGATTAGTCAACTCTGATGGATTTATGTAAATTACAGTTTTCTTTTGTAAAGATCGTATGTATATTATATAATACTCGTCATGATGTGAGATTATGTTCTGTTTTCTATTTTCTTCACCCCAATAATGTGCCTTTCCAGCACTCGAATGCTCAGCACGTGAATACCATGGATATATAGTATCGAATTTTGAGGGGCAAAAAGGCCAGTCGTTACATCAACCCTAAAGGCATCACTTATGCAGGCTATCTGAAGTGCAAAATACAGTCTTCTGCTTGCAGTCCTTGGCTATCCTCAATTGATGAAATCTAGTGGCTAAGTCCAAATGGAAAAAGATTTTGACTCCAACGAGCTGATCAAACAAATCATCCTTCTAGGCATGGGATGCCTATTCTTCTTGGTCAAGTTGTTGATCTCTCAATAGTTAAGGTGTAACCTAAAAGAGCCATCTGCCTTAGTGGTAAAGATGAGAGGTGCTCCTCATTCAGAAGTACCACGACGAATAATACTTTTTGCGATAACTCTAAAATCTGCTTGTCCAATTCTTTCCTTAATTTGGGTTCCATGTGCCTTAATGGAAGAGTGATAGGTCTAGCGTCTTTCTCTAAATTGATTTTGAACTATTTCTTCCTTCGAGCCAATAGACCTAAGACTTCTTCAAAAACATCATGAAAATTCTCAAACTATGGGTACAGATGAGAGTCGTCTTGCGATAGGCTTAGCAAATATAAATAGCTTAACTCGATTGAGTTTTGGGGTATACAACGAACGTTTATATCTCGTCTCTTACAACTCCTAAACCGCATAATCCTTCTATCATAATCTAAGACTTTTCTATGGTAAGATAACCAATTCATCCTTAGGATGAGTCCATACCCCTCAAAACTAAAAAATATGCGGTACATGTAAAATCAGTGTTACATATATCCACAACTAGGTCTTTGCAAATTAAAGAAAGGTGTATCGGCCCACCAATTAGATTTGACACAACTATTAGGTTTATGACAACTTGGGTTTTTAGACTCGATGAGTTAATTACATTTCTATCTATGAATGAATGTGATGCTCCCAAGTCAAATTAGATACAAATAGTATTCCCAGGAATAACAGTTGTACATTCCATTGCAGCTTTTCCTTCCTCTCTAAGAGGAGGTCTACTAGAGATAGTTGCAGTTTCAATAGCATAAGCTTGCCCACTCTGACCCTTCTTAGCCAACTTTAGGCATCGATTCTTGTAGTGTCGCTCCTCATGGCAATGATAGCATCTTCCTTTGAACTCCTCTCTTATCAAGCTCACCGTGCAATCCTTAGCAACATGTCCTTCCCTTTTACATCTATGATATGTTATGCTTCCCTTCTTAATCTTCCCATTGGCCTTCTTATTAGCCCAAAATCCTCATTTTTTAGCTCCACCTTTATTTTTCCTTGGTGTTACCTTCTCCTTCTCCTCACTATCGGTAGCCTACAGCAAGGTTATTTCAACTATCATCTCATAAATTAGCTAGCTCTGTGAACTTACTGATACACTCCTTCAACATAGAGTCTCCCTACCAAAGTTTATAAACTTATCCACCTGTAAACTTACTTCGGCCATGGACATGAATCGCATCTCAAAGCGAGTTCTGAATTCAGCCTAAGGAATTCCTTTCTCAGCATTCTCCTTAGCCACTATAGTCTTCCAATCTAAGGAATCGCCTTTTAGATGCCATGCAGCCATCCTTCTTTTGATCTGGTCTTCCCATCCAAGCTCTCGAAGCATACGTTTACGGTGGTTAATCCAAGCCTTCATCTCTACGGCACCTTCAGCTTCCATATACACTCGTCCTCCCATATTCTAGAAATCTTTACAAAATTTGGGAAAATCTATGGACAAGATGTTGCTTTAACAGGTAGGGCAGTGGGTGCTGCTGGTGCAGCTTGTTGAGGAATGGAAACTCACCTTACATTCCTTAGGCATTGCTTAAACTATTATGGCATCCCTTAGATAGTGGGTATCTCTTAGTGGAATGGTTCCTAGCCTTAAAGGAATGTTTTTCTACCATAATCAACTATCTGTAGGTTAAAATTTTAGTTACAACTTCCTAAGATAGTATTATTTGTTGAAACAAAAAGATTTTCCTAATGTGTTTGTTCATATTCAACTAAAAGAGTGTGTGTGTGTGTGTAGTAAGGTTTTGAAAATTACATTCAACATAACAAATACGCACTTTGCGTATATCATCACCATTGATTAGATAACCTAAGCTCTGATACCAAATGTAACACCCACCTCGTAAAAGGTTTAATTTTTGACCTAGTTAAAGCCCATTGAACCTTAGACTCATTCCAAAGTTGGTTGTTGGTTGGTAAAATTGATACCATGAATATTATACAGAGCTATCTATCTATGCTATCAAAATATCATAGTGGAAATCATAAAATATAATATTAGAAATATCTACCCATTTCATAGAAAATCCAAATCTCAATCTCAAAAATATAACATATCATCTCATATATCCAGAATATAACATCCTAAAAACAATAATAACATGTCAAAAACTAGGTATGAAAAAATATATTAGAAATATAAATAGATAGGTAACTGCCACAAGACTTCACCTCTTCCTTCATCTTCTAAATCAACATCATCTCCCCTAACCTGTATCTTATAATGAGAAAGGAGTTAGAACAATAATATCTGGTGAATAAAAATCTCAAGTCTTACCATAATATTATTTTGAAAGTATCATTTCAATGAGTAATATGTCATACACATCCTATGATATGTCCTACATCAAATACCTCTAATGTAGGCCCAAAGGCTTTTCCAGTCCAAATCCACAACTTATGCTCTTCCACTCCAATTCCATAACTTACGCTCTTCTAGTCCAACTCTATAACTTACGCTCTTCCAGTCCAATTCTCTTTTTGTGGAAATGGAGTTGAGAGATTTATAAATGTAATTAGGGATTTGAAAAGTAATTGTTATAGCAGATTAAGGCTGGTTGAAATTGATTGAGCAGATGGGTTGGGCTGAAATTGATTAGATGTTGAAAATCTATCCCGTTTCATAAAATTATTACTTCGGCCGTAACTCTCTCTAGAAACTCCAAACGTAGCAAGTCTATAGTCCATTTCAAATGGAAAAATCTCCTTTAAGCAATGGTAATATTTTCAGACCTTAATTATTTAATTTGTAAACATTCCCTTATTACATTTTATTATTTAACTAACAATTTAATTACTAATATAACAATTTTAATTGTTAGTCCTAAATTTCACGAATCGTTGTAGATGGTCAATTACTCATGAGCATTGGGGGTACCAAGGGTTTATGTATGTAATTAATGCTCCATATAACACAATTTGAGGGAGCGGACCATGTGACAATAGACCTGGATGCAATAACATCAACCATAATTATCTTGAATAGATCTGGATAACATCAAGCATGTCTTGTAAGAGGAGCTTTGAGTTGACCAAACAACCACTTGGGGCTTGAGACGAAGGCGTACCAAATTTTGATATTCCTAGTCAAAAAAATTAAACTTAAACTTAGATGGTTGCTGAAGATGTCATTGCTCAAAAAATCAATGACCAAAGTTTAAGTACATTATCAAAACTCATGAACCACAAACATTATATGGTGATTCAAAGATAAAAATATGGATCAAAGTTTCCTAAATAGAAATAATCGTAAGAAATTGGTTAAACCCTAAATTTTAGAACTTAAAACTAATTTATACTCGCTTTGCAAATAATAGCATATAGTTTTGGTAAATCGAAACAGACAACGGTGTGTAAAATCGACCGATAAAACCATCAACTAGTAATGAAAATTACCTTAATCAATATGGAATTATTAGGAAAAACCAAATCAGCTAAGATTATGAACTACCATCTAAGGTTAAAGTGAAACTTTTGTTTTTGCCGAGGAAATAAAAGCTTAGGATGGTTAATGACAGGTTCTCGGTAGTAAGATAAAGTGAGGAAGAAAGAGGAAAAGTGAAATATAAGTATCTTGAAAAGAAGAAATCTCTACCATTAATCAAAAAAATTAAATCCAGCCATTAAAATTATATTTAAATATGAGTTGTGACGAAAATATTAATTCTTGAGCGCTAAAAGATAAATAATACAACTTGTCCAAGATGTGAAGTGACACCATGGTAGATTTGGTCGGTAAAATATTAATATGTGTAAGTTGCAACGGTGGGAAATCGACCTTTTGAATATCTCATTTGAAAATATATTAATATTTGTTGCACTTTTAATTAATTATACCATCAACGATAAGATGTTTGCAAAAAGGATCACTTGAATTATAAGCAACAAATATACAAAAATACGAATATTGAAGAATAAATGTATAATAAAGAACTTTTTTAATTAACTATTAACTGCTAGTAATGATATATTAATAAATTACTTGTTAGATTAAATGGATAATTTTAATATTCAACAAATATGTATAAACAGTTCTTACACCAATAAACACATTGAACACAATTAAAACTGGTAAATTAACATAATATACATGACAATTTAAGTAGCCAATATAAGACATATAAGCATATAAGAGTTCCAACTTTAAAATGATCCACTAGTTGCATAAAAATATAACATATTAATAATGAAATAACAAAATCAAATAACAAGAAACAAAAGACTCGACAAACGAAGACACAATAATTGTTAAAAGTACAGAAGAAAATGGATAATTCAAGTAACTTATCTAAAAAAATATTTTACTTAAAATTCTTTGATCGAAATAACAAAAATGTAATTCTCAAACATAAATCACAGATCTAAAAAAAACTATCTTATTTAACACCATTATTCAGATAAATTATCTAAAACTAACATTGCAGAAATTTGAATTTTCTACTTCGACAATTTAGAAAATTTCTTTCAACAAGAATGTGGATTCAGTTGAATAGTTAATGGGCGACTAAGATCTAACAGTGATCCTTTGCCTTTTTTTTCATTCATGTACTCAGTTTGTACTACACTAATCTAAAAGGACGAGGGCCCATAAAACTTCCTTCAGTTTTAAGTGGTATTTTTTTCACCTTCCTCGTTCTTCACTTTATCTAGTTCATAAGCAGTGCATCCTATAATTTATTTCACTTATTTATTGAAAGCAGTGCGTCCAGCTTCATCGAATGAATTAGATACTTTAATTACCATGATATATCTATATCATAAAAAGGTATCATTGGTATAATGGACAATTAGCAGAAATATTTAACTACTTTTCTTACCTTAAAGAATAAGTACTTTCAATTTTTTGGTATGCTTTACACCAATAGCCTAATCCCACAGCTTCATAACCCTTCTATTGCAAGTCTTGCAAGCTTGATAACACATTGATTGACTCTTTATTTAAGTTATGCAAACATTTACATTAACTAATATAGATTAAGTAGAAAAAGTAAATAATTAATATCAACCAATAAGAAATTATCTATCTATGATATAATATGAAAAGCTAAAGATTAATTTTTACCTTGTCCTGACCCAATCTTGAACTATTTGTTATATGAGAGAGCATAAATTGATCATAATTGGTCAATGTCATTTTTACATCTATGCCTTCACAATTGTACTAAGTTCTAAGGTTTTTAGCTTTAGGTATGTCTGGATTTATATCTATGTCGCTTTTAGTCAATGTAGACAATGATAAACCTAAAAAAAGCCTTAAGTTGATGTTGGTAAACTTGGATAACAAAATTAATATATTGAAAGATATGTACCTTGAAAGTCTCATGCTTTTACATATTTAATGGCTACTATAGGAGCTTCATCAACCATGTCTAGCAACTTATAACTTACTTTTGTAGCTAGATCATTCCATAACGATACAATAACAGTTCTAGTTTTGCGTCAGAAATAAAAGAACCAATATGGAGAAAAGAATAACTTAACTGGAAAAAAGTTTTTACTTACGAATCATCTGTAATATTATAGCACGTTTGTATGGATTTCGCTGTCACTTTTCCTTTGAACACTTGAGGTAGATGAAACACTTTGTGCAACACCAATTACATTTACAAGGTAAATTTGTTATATAATTATCAATGTAATAATTATGAAAGAAATTAAAAGTGCGCATGTAGTATCTACAACCTCCTTTCGTTTAACATATGATTCAAGTTGGTTATTCTTTACAAAATTGTAAGTAATTTTAGGTATCAAAGAGTCTTCATCATTTACCTTTTCGACCGTAGATTACTTATTTATAGTCATCTCATAATTATTTTTGTACAGTCGGCTATTATGCTTTAAAACCCATATTTGATACTAACTGTACTTATTACAAGTGCAAGCGATAATTTGGATACTAAAAGAGAAGGTAATGTTAGAGCTGAAATGCTTACTTTCCATTATTATATTTAGAAAAATTACTCGATTTGATTAAAAAACCAAAGAAAAAGATCAACTTAAAAAGCAAACCATGGATTTGTACCTCATCACTGAAATCTAAACCATTAATCTGCCATACATATGTCAAAAGAACAAGGAACCTTCAATAATTCAAAGGATATAATACGTCATCAATCCGCTATGGACTACCTAAAGCCATTTGATTCATGTCATGTGTCAAGCATTGGACGGTCAAATCCATCCAACTTTGTCATGCCATTGATCTATAGAACCAAATTACTATATATAGGGCTCACCTCCTAAGAAAAGACTTCAGAATCAAGATAGAGAATAAAAGTTGTCACCTTATTTTATACTCACTTTTCTTGCTTGGAGCGTCACTTAAAACTCATGCTTCTTGTCATTTCTCTTTTGGGCTCTTAAAATATAAAAGCTCTAAATAAAAGAAGTACCAGAGTATGAAGTATGGCTCAATTATTCCCAAATCTGAAAATGGCGTCAAGTTTCAGGAAAATGGTTGATAATATTCATGCGCCTATTCCTTCTTTCTTTAACTTGAATATTTTTTCATCATTTCCAAATCTTTCTTTTTTGTCTTTTCCTCTATGTGTAAACCAGCATTCGACAAGTGTTGTTCACAATTCTGAAAAATCTTTTCACTTGTCGATATAGTCAGATCTAGCAAAGATTTTACTCCTTCGTCTTCAAAAAATAAAAATAAATTTCTATATACAAAAGATTCAAAAATATAAAATCTAAAAATCTTTGCATTAGGTGGGAATGGCGAATAATCAGGCTAAAGACTGTCAAAATTGGTTAATTTGTTGCTCCTGCAACAAATCAGGGCGTAGATCTTCTAATTGTCTGAAACACGGAATCGTGAGGCTAAAGGAATGGAGATGGTAACAAACGATAAAATGGAAGTAACATTCTTGAAGTGAAAAGAGAAAAGCAACCATAGGGCAAATTAATGGAGTTGATAATAACAAAACATTTAGAACTTGTTAAAGTTAGCACATGTTTAGGAATAAGTCTTCCTAGTTTATTGGTCAAGAAATAAATTAGTAGCTTAAGTTTAGAAAGCAGTTAGTTATTTTATTTTTCTATTTAAAGCTTTGTATTTTTCTGTCGTTTAACAATCAAGAAATACAATGTAGTCTATTTCTTTTTAACGTTTAATCTCTCTTCCTCTTCTCTATATCAAATCCTAACATGGTATCAGAGCCTGGCGAGAGAGAGAGCGCGCACTAGAGAGAGTGATTAAAAAAAATTCTCCATAACAAAAAATTATCAAACATCCTGAACAGTGATTTTCTCAAGTTTAGCAATTTTATTTTTGAAATCAAATAACGATTCACGCAATTCCAGCAACCAGGACTTGAAAATTAGAGGGTTGTTCAATTCGCTGCAGTTGATTGGGGACGACAGTGGTTAGTTCGATTGGGTTGGTTGCGGAATTGGGTTGGCGAATAGTTTGTGAGGTCAGGTAGTGGTTGACGTTGTCACTATGACTGATGGTTGCGGTTTGAATTGTCGATTGGGTTCAGGCAGATGTATTCGATGCTCTGATTGTTGCTGAGGCAAATTGGTGAAGTCGAACTGATGGTAGAATGCTGGTTTAAGGAAGAAGATAGGGGCATTGGATATTCAAGCGAATTGCTGGTGAATGTTTGCTTGTGAAGTTTTGTTGAGCGAAGGCAAGTGCTTGGCTTCGCGTTGTGCTTTGAGATGTTTGGGATGGTTGTGATGGAGTGTCGGAGTGTACAGGAAGGAGATTGTAGATGTTTAGATAGTAAATGTGATTGTAGATGATGTCAGAAGTGTAGTTGGATGGTGATTGTAGAGGTAAGCAGTTGAATAGGGGTGGTGATGTCAATTGCAGTTGTAGGAGATGCTAAGCAATTGGATGGAGTGGACAGAGAAGTGCTACGGTTTTGGTTTTGATGATGGGTGATCGGGTTCTAATGTTGAGATGCTAGTGGTATGGACGTGCTGCACTATTGTCGAAGAGTTATAGGGAGTGGTAGTAAGCAAGGAAGTGGAAGTACGAAGGCTGGTCACTGGTTATGTTGACTGTGCAGTAGCTGTAGTTGTTGTGGAGCGAAGAGATGGTTAGGGAGATGATGTAGGTTATAGCAATGATTCAGTGGTATGGAGTGGTGACTGTGTGGAAATGGTTATGTCGAAGGATTGTATTGAAGGTCAGTGGCAGTAATTTGAAATGAAGTTTGATTGATTGGTAATGGAGGTTGATGGCAGATGCGGAGGTTAGAGCATTGGATGGATTTTGGTCTCAGGTGATTTGCTGAGATAGTGCAATGTTTGATATGCACAGAGTGTGTATGTTTGTACAGAGGGGAAAGGGGTTGCTGCTATTCTGTGTACCCAGAGTTTTGGTATGGCAATTGATGAAGGTGAATGGTCAGTGGAGATTGGCAGTTGGATATGGTTTAATTGCAGTGGTGAATGAAGTTGACTGCAATAATGTGTAATGAAGCAGTGGTTAAAAGGTGATGTTTGTAGTTTGATGGGTGGAAGTTGAAATGTGTGGAATTGTGGTGGTTTGGAGAAGGTTATGATGAACAGATTTATGATGAAAAGAGGGTAAAGGTAAGAATGGTTTAAACAGTGGAGTTGATGATGTTTGTTTTGATGAACTTAATGGCTTTTGCAGTGGAACAGTGATGGGTTGTGGTGAGCGTGAGTTATGGACGATATTCCAACTAACATGGAGGCTGGCTGTGATAGTTAGATTGCTGGAGTGGTGAGTTCTTTGTGGGTTTGGTTCCAGTACATTGATTTGCATGTGGTGGTTAATGGCGAGGCGGTTTCGAAGGAGGACAACGAGTGTTGGTGGATGCTCAGATTTAGGATCTTGTGGGAGATGCCAAGGGTGTTTGAGAGTGCAGCCTTGCTGATGAGTTTTACTAGTGGATGAAGCTTACAAGTGGAACTATGTATGCGGTTTGCTATGGAAGCAAGGTGGAAAGATTTTGCTGGTCCAGCTTAGTTGTGCGAGCAGGGGAAAAGTGTAAATGGCTTTCCAGTCAAAGGTACTTCAAATTTTGGTGCTGTTGCAATTTAATTTAAAAAATGAAAGGTATGAGGTAGTGGGTATCAGGAATATGACAACAGCAGTATCCATTTTGTGTCAATTTATGGTGTTGAAAGTAGTTGAAGTTGGAGTTGGATTGCGACTTCGGGTAGGAAGTGTGGATGGTTTTATGTTGATCAGTGCAGTGTGAACAGAGGAGTAGATGAAGTCTGCGGCACTGTGGCAGTATTTGATGGGGGTTTCGATTGTCAGTAGATAGGTAATTGGAAAGGCTACAGGGTATGGCAGCAAATGAGAAGACAGTGAATGGTTTGGTGAACCAAGTTGGTTGGTTGATGGTATGTAGTGGTATGATCAGTGATGTTAGGATGAAGATGATCTAAAATCGTGGAGAAATGTTGTAGTGGTGATGGGAATTGGCTGCTATTGTGTTGTTGCTCTGTCGGTTTGTTGAACTGCAGATTGCAGGATGTAGATGATGATGTTGTGGATGTGTACTAGTTGCTCGGGTAGGAGGAGCTGCCGTGTTTTGGTTGTCTGTTTTGGTTGATGAAGACGATTGGGTGGTCAGGTGGGAGAATTGTTGTTGGTGTTTGAATTTTTGTGAAGGAGTGTGGAATTTGTTGTAGAAGTTGAAGTTCTGTTGTTGATATGATGGCAGTCAGGTGATCAATGATAGTATGGTGAGTGATGATGTTGCAGCAGTGGCTTAGTTTGGTGATATATGGGATGTGACACTGGCTATGAAGTGCGACATTGGTTGTCAGCAATGCGAAGTAGGAGTGTGGTTATGGTTTGATTAGTGATGGAATTTGGTGTTTGTTGTGTTTGTTTTGGCGATGGATAAAGTGGTGATTATTGAGGTGAGGTTGTGAAGTTTCAGTTGTTCGGTGATGTATTGGTAATGTGATGAGTGTATGAAAAGTGCACTATGAGATGTGGCAGTTGCAGTGAAGTGATGGGTGCATGTGGTATTAGAGTAGAAGATGAAGACGATGAGTGGTAGACCGTCGGTTATGGGGTTGGACATTTGTGGAGTGTTCAAGAGAGAAATGTTTGAAGAGCATGCCTACATGTGAAGTAGGTTGAATGAGGAAGACTTGGTTTTATGTCATCCAACAAGTAAGGAAGAAGAGTTGTGGTTCTCACTTGTTGGGGAGATGAAAGATACAGCAGTATCAGGGATAACCCGAATGGAGAGGTCAGTGGATCCCTAAGAGGAAACCAAAAGTATTTGTTGATGGTTAAAGTACCAATCAACGTAAAACAGTTGAGCATGCCCAACCAGATAGAGATGGGAGTTGTGACCGAGTTCGTCTATACAAGACGACGAAGAAATTGAGCTGTAAACTGAATATTAGCACATTCAGTTTAAGGGAGGGTGTTAAAGTTAGCACATGTTTAGGAATAAGTCTTCCTAGTTTATTGGTCAAGAAATAAATTGGTGGCTTAAGTTTAGGAAGTAGTTGGTTATTTTATTTTCTATTTAAAGTTTGTATTTTTCTATCGTTTAACAATCAAGCAATACAATGTAGTCTATTTCTTTTTAACGTTTAATCTCTCTTCCTCTTCTCTATATCAAATCCTAACAGAACTACACTGGATAATTCAAACGCTTTTGCTAAGGTGTACAAGAAGTGTAGAAGGTGGGTGATCATTACGATAATCCAAAGAGAGTTTACTATACAAGATATTATTAATCTTCTCACTTTTCATTTCGGTGATCATAATTAGGAAATCGTGAAAGATGATCAGGAGTTCAAAATGCTTTTCCCGAGCTTGAATCTTGCTATGGACGCCGTTATAAGGAATATTATCAAGCTTTTTAATAAGGCAGTTAAACTAGGGCTATGGAGTTTGAAGTAGGGGAAGATTGATAGAAATTTGTTGGCTAGAACTTGGTTAAGGCTGTTCGATCTACCCGATGTCTACTGGGAGCTGGATATTTTAGAAGTGGTTGTCAATGGCACGGGATATTTGGCTAATATTGACATAGCTGAAGTAACTTATCTAAAAATATATATCTTACTTAAAATTCTTTGATCGAAATAATAAAAATGTAATTCTCAAACGTAAATCATAGATCTAAAAAAACTATTTTTTTAACTCCACTATTCAGATAGATTATCTAAAACTAACATTGCAGAAATTTGAATTTTCTACTTCGACAATTTAGAAAATTTCTTCCAACAAGAATGTGGATTCGGTCGAATAGTTAATGGGCGAGTAAGATCTAACGGTGATCCTTTGCCTTTTTTCATTCATGTACTCAGTTTGTGCAACACTAATCTAAAAGGACGAGGAGCCATAAAACTTCCTTCAGTTTTAAGTGGTATTTTTTCACCTTCCTCATTCTTCACTTTATCAAGTTCATAGGCAATGCATCCTATAATTTATTTCACTTATTTATTGAAAGTAGTGCATCCAGCTTCGCCGGATGAATCAGATACTTTCATTACCATGATATATTTATATCATAAAAAGGTATCATTGGAATAATGGACAACTAGCAGAAATATTTAACTTCTTTTCTTACCTTAAAGAATAAGTAATTTCAATTTTTTGGTATGCTTTACACCAATAGCCTAATCCCACAGCTTCAATAACCCTTATATTGCAAGTCTTGCATGCTTTATAGCACATTGATTGATTCTTTATGTAAGTTATGTAAACATTTACATTAACGAATATAGACTAAGTAGAAAAAGGTAAATAAATAATATCAGCCAATATGAAATTATTTATCTATGATATAATTTGAAATGCTAAAGATTATATTTTACCTTGTCCTGACCCAATCTTGAACTGTTTGTTATATGAGAGAGCATAAATAGATCATAATTAGTCAATGTCATTTTTACATCTATGCCTTCACGATTTAACCAAGTTCTAAGGTTTTTAGCTTCGGGTATGTCTGGATTTATATCTATGTCGCTTTTAATCAATGCAGACAATTATAAACCTGAAAAAAGCCTTAAGTTGATGTTGGTAAACTTGGATAACAAAATTAATATATTAAAAGATATGTACCTTGAAAGTCTCATACTTTTACATATTTAATGGCTACTATAGGAGCTGCATCAACCATGTCTAGCAACTTATAACTTACTTTTGTAGCTAGATCATTCCATAATGATACAATAACAGTTCTATTTCTACATTAGAAATAAAAGAACAAATATGGAGAAATGAATAACTTTACTGGGAAAAAGTTTTTACTTACGAATCATCTGCAATATTATAGCATGTTTGTATAGATTTCGCTGTCACTTTTCCTTTGAACACTTAACGTAGATGAGACACTTTGTGCAACACCAATTACATTTACAATGTAAATTTATTACATAATTATCAATGTAATAATTATGAAAGAAATTAAAAGTGTGTATGTAGTACCTACAACCTCCTTCCCTTTAACATATGATTCAAGTAGGTTATTCTTTACAAAATTGTAAGTAATTTTAGGTATGAAAGAGTCTTCATCATTTGCCTTTTCGACTGTAGATTACCTATTTATAGTCATCTCATTTTTTTTTTTTAATACAGTCGGCTATTATGCTTTAGAACCCATATTTGATACTAATTGTATTTATTACAAGTGCAAGTGATAATTTGGATACTAAAAGAGAAGGTAATGTTAGAGCCGAATGCTTACTTTCCATTATTATATTTGGAAAAATTACTCGATTTGCTTAAAAAATCAAAGAGAAAGATCAACCTAAAAAGCAAACCATGGATTTGTGCCTTATGTATAGAACACCGAAATCTAAACCATTAATCTGCAATACATATGTCAAAAAGAATAAGGAACCTTCAATAATTCAAAGGTTGTAATACGCCATCAATCCGGTATGGACTATCTAAAGCCATTTGATTCACGTCATGGATCAAGTATTCAACGGTCAAATCCATCCAGCTTTGTCATGCCATTGATCTATAGACCCAAATTACTATACATAAGGCTCACCTCCTAAGAAAAGACTTAAGAATCAAGATAGAGAATAAAAGTTGTCACCTTTTTTTATACTCACTTTTCTTGCTTAGAGTGTCACTTAAAACTCATGCTTCTTGTCATTTCTCTTTTGTGCTCTCAAAATATAAAAGCTTTAAATAAAAAAAGTACCAGAGTATGAAGTATGGCTCAATTATTCCCAAATCTGAAAATGGCGTAAAGTTTCAAGAAAAGAAAATGGTTGATAATATTCATGTACCTATTCCTACTTTCTTTATCTTAAATATTTTTTCATCATTTCCTTATCTTTCTTTTTCGTCTTTTCCTCTATGTGTAAACCAGCACTCCACAAGTGTTGTTCACAATTTTGAAAATCTTTTCACTTGTCGAAATGATTTTACTCCTTCATCTTAAAAAAATAAAAATAAATTATATAGTCAGATCTAGCAAAGATTTTACTCCTTCGTCTTCAAAAAATAAAAATAAATTTCTATATACAAAAGATTCAAAAATCTAAAATCTAAAATCTTTGCATTAGGTGGGAATGGCGAATAATCAGGCTGAAGACCGTCGAAGTTGGTTAATTTGTTTCTCCTGCAACAAATCAGGGCATAGATCTTCTAATTGTCTGAAACATGGAATCGTGAGGCTAAAGGAAAGGTGATGGTAACAATCAGTAGTAACACGCTTTCTCTCGATGAATAGGACTTGTTTGCTGCAAACCAGTGGATCACCATCAGATCATAAAGGATCCAACGGCTCATATCTCACTCATCATGCTGCTGCAGATTGCCAACTTATCTGGGCCTAGCCCACTTAGTTTATTGTATATAAATAGAGTGTTGTACAGTCAGTTTATAATACAGTTTGTAAAGTTTCAAATTCAATACAGTTTGACAAAATCTCACCATTAAATATCAATCTCCTTTATGGTATCAGAGCTTATGTCAAACGACCGATCATTAGAATCGGCTCCATGATCATCATCGAGCCATCCAGGAAGAAAGATTCATAATCAAATCTTCGGTTCCTCTCAGTTTTCATAGAGCATCTCATCATTTGATTCTCCTACTCTTCTCCTATTCCTTCTTAACCCTAAACCAATTCTCATATCTGTTCTTATCAGTTTTCCTTTTCAAGAATCACTTTCTTGGATCAGTATCTGGCTGCAAATTGAATATCTGCCTCGCCAGTATCTATTCATTCCATCATGACTGAAGGGAGTGCAACTGTTGCAACATTAGAATTCAGAGCCAACAATGTTGCTATTTTCTCTGGAATAATAAAGTTAAAAGGTCAGACAGCAGTACAACTAGATGAAAGCAACTACATCATGTGGAAATATCAAACTGAAACTGCCATAAAAGGCCATGGGTTAGAAGAATATATTAATGGTACTCTGACCATTCCACCCAAGATGATAACTGATATTCAAAACAAGGTGATCCCTAATCAAGAATTCATATTCTATCAGAGACAAGATAATCTTCTTGCAACATGGCTAATGTCCTCAATCAGCACAAGCATCTTATCTCATATTGTTGGATGCAAAACTTCACAAGAAATCTGGGAAGCTATCGAACAATTCTTTAATTCCCAATCCTCTGCAAGAATTATACACTACAAAAGACAACTGCAGAGTTTAAGAAAGAATGAGATGTCAATGAGGGAATACTTAACAAAGGCCAAGAATTACTGTGATCTCCTCAGCACTGCAGGATACAAAGTATCTGAAACTGAGCAGATTCTCACAATCTTAAGTGGATTGTGTAGGATCGATTTCACCCTAGAGGGGGGTGAATAGGGTGATTGTGTAAATTATTAAAATTAATCGCGGAAGCTTATGAATTAATTTCAATTCAGATCACATAATAGCAGCACAGATATTGCAGAATATAAATAACAGAACAACACAGAATTTACCCAGCTTCGGCAAAACCCTGCCTACGTGCTGCCCCCAAGGTTTCTACTAGAAATTAGATAGTCCCTCGCTTACACACGTAAACTCGCTATACCCGCTATTGACTAATCTAACTCTACGCTCAAAACCCTGCCACAACTCAACTACCGAGTTGCGAATTCTCAAGCTACGCCACGTAGCTTGTCCCCTAGTCACACGACTAGAATAATAAACGGTTTAAAAAGAAAATACAAAACAAAAAAAACAAAATAAAAATAGCCCTAATTTAAAACAACTAAGCCCAAAATAACCGGCCCACTAATTAAAAGATTGCGTCCCCCTTTTCTCCCTTTTATTTTATCGGCCGGTTCCTTTTTTGCTTGAGTATAATGGCGACCGTTCCTTTTGCAAAATTGGGGCTTTCGTTCTTGATTCAGATTAAGGCTTTTAAAGAGTCGTTATTGCTTCGATCGAATCTGTGGTTGTCCGAGAATTGCTTTGCTCGATCGATTTCTCGTTGCTCTCTCTCTGGCTACTTCGAGTTGATGGAGTTCAACTTCAATTTGGTATGTGATTTTTGTTTATGCTGTTCTGTTATGCTTTATTGAACTCCATGAATGAAATTGCCGATGATGATTTCTTTATATAGGGTTTGTAACCCTAGATTTGCGTTCGTACGAATATATTTGAATTTGTCAACTGATTCACCTCGGCCACTCGATGATGCTTGGGATTTATTCTGACTTTGTCACTTTCGTATTTTTCACATTCCTTGGTTGACGCGGCTTTTGAATCAATTTCGTGATGACCACGGTTTTCGTTCCTTTTTCTGTTGACTTGTTAAAACACACGGCTTTGATACATTTAGCTTTGTATCTGCAGTTTGGATATTGATGATTCCCTCTGATGCTTTGACTTTGGTCACTTTGATTTCGTATAACTTGTAGCTTGTTGTACTTTCCTGTAGCTCCATTTGTTGCAATCTTTGATGATTCATTGTAGTATGTTGTCACTGAGTTTGACTGCATGTTCATCAGTTCATATTGAACTGTTTCTTGTCATGTTCACTTGCACACTCGAGTTTGTAATCTCAGATTCATAGTGTATTTTTTGGCTGCATTGTCACTGTTTAATATTGTTTGCAACTTGACACTTGTTGTCTGCATTTCTAGTTGGATATGTTGGCACTGGAACTAACTTGTATCTGGACTTGTTGTATTCATTCATACTGTGTATTGCATTGATGTTCATTTCATTGTATATGAATCTTGGTCTACTTGATGCTGTAGCTTTCAAGTATTTTTACATGTGCATCACTTGACTTCATTCCACCGCGCATTTCTCTAGTTTCTGTAGTTGTAACTGGTTGTTCGAATTGCACTTTCTCTTTTGTACTGCTTCACCATGTTACTTGAGGTCTTGCAGTTGGTGATTTGCACTCGCACACTTGCACTGCTTCACAAGTTCAATTTTATCTGTTTCCTGTCATGATGTTTATTTGATCGAGCTGTAGTATTGTTCCATGTACACTTTTGACATCCATGTTCGTCACTGTGTTGATTATTGTGCATGTCACTGAGTTTTCATTTGCTTGAGTTTTAACTGTGCTCGAACTCTGTCCATACTTGCCTTTGTGGTCTTGTACTTGTATACTGCTGGTTTGTGAACATTGTCGAGTCTGCACTGTGTCTTTTGTTTTCATATGTGCCTGTCGAGTTCCTGTATTTGCATTCATCTTGCGTCTTGATTATCTGGCCTTCACTTGATATCTGCTGCACCATGTAGAGACTTTGCTTGCATATAGTCTTGTTGCCTCTGTTTCATGTTGTATGGTCTGGTTTGGTCTGTGTTGCATTACTGTATCAAGTGGCAGTTGCTATATGCCTTTGTGCTTACTGTACTTGGTTGAGTCTTTCCTTGTGTTGTTTGGTCTTGTTGCATGAGTTACTTGCATTGGTGCTGTTGCAATTCGTTTCGGCCTGACCCTTCCATATGCTCTTTGATAATGTTGAACTTCACTGTTGCTGTTGTGTTCTGTTCATTCCTAGTTGCCTTGTTGCAGTTTGATTGTGATATCCATGTTGCAACTGTTTTTGACATGTGAACTGCCATGATTGTTGCAGTCCATTTTGATGTTGGTCTTCGTTGCATTCATGTCATGTCGCCTTGTGTTGAATCCAGTTTCAAAACTCGGATTTGACCTTGTGCTTGTGTCGTGATTTTCAATGTTATTGCACGTGAGTTGAACCCGGTTTTTCATTTGGGTTTGACCTGTGCTCACCTGTCCCTGTAAAACAATCAAGTGTATATATCGGCGTGCACGGCCTTGTGGCATATACAGTAATATACTGTGTATGTCACAAGTTGTTCGTGTATGATGAATTCAAATGATGACGAACAACCCAAATAACTGAGGCAAAAATCATTTTCAAAACTCACGTTTTATTTTATATCGCAAAAATATTTTATTTTCAATTTTACTGCATTAGTAAATATTTTTGCAGATTTCTCAGATGCTGGATTCAAACTGGGATGCAGTTGAAGATAAGTATGAGTGTGGGTGATATGTAGTGAGATCAACTGTAAATATGAAATTGTGTAAATATGAAATTGTGATGTATTGTAATCAAAGTTGTATATGTATAGTGAGAGCTTGAATTTGTATTATTCAAAATTGTAATAAATATTCGTTTGAATAAAATATTCGTTTGAATTCAAATTCCGTGTTATTTATTTTATTCGGCAAATATTTATTTAATCTGTGAAAAATAAAATAGTATATTATCAAATACATTTAAACGAATGTATATATGTTTATTATCATCAAACAAAAATCATATAAGCGCATATTCAACAATCTCCCCCTTTTGATGATAACAAACATATATTTAAGATTTTGAATATGTTAAATGTATTTGATCATTGATATGCTCTAATTGCTCCCCCTATTTAAATGCTTCCTCTCTACACAAAAGCTCCCTCTACATATATGCATACAAATAAAATATGCAAATGAGTCTAGATGTAAAATGGAAAATTATTTGATCTTTGCTTGATTTTATTTGACAAAATCTTAACTTTTCTCTCCCCCTTTTGTTATCAGCAAAAGAATAATAGTGTTAGAGAAAATAGAGATAAAGTAATCGATATCAATCCAACATTAAAACTCGATTGAATATAAATATTAAATTTCGATAAAAAGTCAAACAAAAATCAGAAATGTTTTGTTGGGTGCATATTCCACTTATAGAATGATGGAAATGATGTCATCATATAAAACCATACAGTTGTGTCTATTTGTGGTATATTTATATCAGGAATTTGAATATCTACTAACCATGCATAACTGTTAGGACTTTTAAATGAGATTAGTAGTATTCCAATTTTATTTTATTTTAGAAAAATGAATTCAAGTATCTTCTAACCACGCGTAACCGTGAGGACTTTTAAATGGGATTAGAATCAACTTGTTTATTTTACAAATCAACTTTTGATATGCGTTCCATACATGCATAACCGCGAGGACTTTTAAATGAGCATGGAAGCACATAACAAATTCCAAGTAATTCACCCATGCATAACCATGAGGACTTTTAAATGAGAGTGAATACTTTGGTATTTATTTATTATTATTATAAATTAATTTTTTTATTTTAAAAAAATGTGAAAATGAAAAAACGAACGATTCCTGTTTAAAGTACCACATATCGACAAACTATATAGAATTTTGATGAGTGATGGTTGTTAGAAATATGATAGATATAGAGATGGTCATGGAATTTTTACCAACAAACAGTTTTATAACTCTTGTTTAAATTTCTAAAGAAATTTATTAATTATACCGTCTCGAGTCATAATATTTGATCAATATTAACACTCATCACTTTTTCAATCACTATTTTTCTTTTTGACAAACATTGGGGAGTCAGATTAGTCAAAATAGTCATTTAAAATCAATTCAAAAATAATTACTAAATTAATTTTTCAAAATGACTAATCTGAAAATATGGTCAAAAATAATTTTCTCCAGGGGGTTTTTAAAAAAAAAAATCTGCTATTTGAAAATTATTTGAAATGAAGAATATGCAGATATTTTCTTTGAAAAAAATGCAGTTACTAAATGTCTCAAAAATCACGTTCAACTAGTAATTTTTCTATCAACTAGATTACCAGTGTAATCTGCATCTGAATTTCTCTTTCACTCAAAAAAATCATTAACTGAATTTTATAGACCAGAACATGAAGTGTGCACCAAAACTTTCAAATTCAATTTTAACAACAATTTAAATGACATTCTTTTGAATTTGAAATGAAGCCGTGTAAATAATCGAAAACCGTGAATATAGAGTTAGCCGAATTATAACCAAATGTATTATTATCCAACAAAACACTATTTTTAATCCAAAATTATATATATGAAGTAATTCAAAGAATCTAGAGATTTTTATAGTGTTTTTGGCATAAGAATATAATTGGCCAACTATGTTGAATAAGTCAGAATCATCATCTTTTCATCATCACAATATTGGCTGATTTTAATTCAGAATATGGTGCAGATTATCACATTTAATATATCGTTTAAAACATACCATTACCTGTTTTACCTTTACGATATTTTCTGTTGTTGTCTGTTGTGATTCTGTCACCTTTATACTAGGCTAAGGAACTTTGCTACGTCGTCCGTCGTGTTTCTGGAAAAGCCAAAAATCCAGAGTATACTGTTGTTGTTCCTTAGCCTACCACCACACCTACACGATGAAAGATTTATGTGACCTATTTGTTTTTATAGGTCCATGGTTGTTAGTGGCAGAAAATTTTGAAAAATAATTTTGTGTAGACCCAAAACTGTTTATAATTATTCCCTTCGGCACCCAAATTTGTTTAACATTAAGAGATTTTATATTTGTGCCTTTTGGAACCCAAATCGGTATAGTTTTCACATGTTTGGGTCTATACAAACAATTATTGTGATCGTGTCCATATTTTCTACAAATTGTGCACATATAACTAACTTGATTAATTTTGCTTTCAATAATTTTCGAACAATTATATCCCAGTCCTATTCTAACCGTATTAAGAGTTTGCTTTCCTAATAGCATATTCAACGATTTTTCACTTTTTGAAAATTTATCTAAAGTCATTGACAATTGTTGGACTTGTGATTTGAGTGATTCGTTTTCATTCAACAATTGTGTGCACCTTTTGATAGAATTTTCTCTTCTCGTATTTTCACTCTCTTTTAAAATCAGAATTTCATTTTCAAGCGACTTAATTTTAATTTTTGATTTTTTATTCTCATCTTCGAATGTTGGACACTTATCACACTTAGGGATCCTACTTTGATAGGTTTTAACTAATTGGTCAAGTTGTTTATTTAAATTTATCAAAGTGTCTTTTTGTGATTCAAGTTTAGCATATTTTTCCCTAAGTCGTTCAAAACAGCCATTTACTTCGTGGAAATAAATAAGTAATTCAGAGTGAGTAAGTTTTGATACCTCGCTTGGCTCGTCATCGTCGCTATCGGTTATATTCCCATGAAGGCACATATCTGCTTTCTCACTCTCACTGCTATTGCTTTTATTCCACGTGGCTGCAAAACACCGTTTTGATTTCTTTTCAAAATCGTGTTGAAAACGGGGATAATTGGGCTTGATATCACAGGGTTTGTTGCAAATGATCCCGTGTTCTTCCGAGTTGTCTAGTGCTTTGATTATTCTGTTTTTTAATTCTTGATTTAGAGCTGGATTTCCATATTTGTGGTTCCATCTTTTGAATTTCTTCATTATTAACGCCAGCTCAGCTGCTCCATCATCATCATCCTCATCACAACTGTTTGTACAAATCCTGTTAAGCACATTTCTTCAACTGAGTCGGTTGTGGAGGACTTCCCATTGCTGTTGACTGTTGCACCATATATTGCAATTAAAGTATTCCAGATTTCCTATGTATTTTCACAATGAGAGATGAAATTAAAATTATCTTGATTAATATGAGAATATAATATATGCATAGCAAGAGCATTAATCGAGATAATTTTCTTATCTGTTATATCACACCCGTTTTCAATAATATCCCAACATTTAATATTAACAGATTTTAAATAAAATTCCATTTTTAATTTCCAATTCAAAAAATCTGTTCCATTGAAAATAGAAGGAATAATAATGGAGCGACCCTAAACAGAAGTATTAATAAAAGAAGCCATTTCAAAAATTCAAAATTTTAAAACAAAAACCAATTTTTAAAACACGAATTTTTAAAACAAAAATTGATATTTGTAAAAAAATTCTAAACAAAAATGACTTTTGTTCCTAGCTCTGATACCACTTGTAGGATCGATTTCACCCTAGAGGGGGGGTGAATAGGGTGATTGTGTAAATTATTAAAATTAATCGCGGAAGCTTATGAATTAATTTCAATTCAGATCACAGAATAACAGTACAGATATTGCAGAATATAAATAACAGAACAACACAGAATTTACCCAGCTTCGGCAAAACCCTGCCTACGTGCTGCCCCCAAGGTTTCTACTAGAAATTAGATAGTCCCTCGCTTACACACGTAAACTCGCTATACCCGCTATTGACTAATCTAACTCTACGCTCAAAACCCTGCCACAACTCAACTACCGAGTTGCGAATTCTCAAGCTACGCCACGTAGCTTGTCCCCTAGTCACACGACTAAAAAAATAAACGGTTTAAAAAGAAAATACAAAACAAAAAAAACAAAATAAAAATAGCCCTAATTTAAAACAACTAAGCCCAAAATAACCGGCCCACTAATTAAAAGATTGCGTCCCCCTTTTCTCCCTTTTATTTTATCGGCCCGGTTCCTTTTTTGCTTGAGTATAATGGCGACCGTTCCTTTTGCAAAATTGGGGCTTTCGTTCTTGATTCAGATTAAGGCTTTTGAAGAGCCGTTATTGCTTCGATCGAATCTGTGGTTGTTCGAGAATTGCTTTGCTCGATCGATTTCTCGTTGCTCTCTCTCTCTGGCTACTTCGAGTTGATGGAGTTCAACTTCAATTTGGTATGTGATTTTTGTTTATGCTGTTCTGCTATGCTTTATTGAACTCCATGAATGAAATTGCCGATGATGATTTCTTTATATAGGGTTTGTAACCCTAGATTTGCGTTCGTACAAATATATTTGAATTTGTCAACTGATTCACCTTGGCCACTCGATGATGCTTGGGATTTATTCTGACTTTGTCACTTTCGTATTTTTCACATTCCTTGGTTGACGCGGCTTTTGAATCAATTTCGTGATGACCACGGTTTTCGTTCCTTTTTCTGTTGACTTGTTAAAACACACGGCTTTGATACATTTAGCTTTGTATCTGCAGTTTGGATATTGATGATTCCCTCTTATGCTTTGACTTTGGTCACTTTGATTTCGTATAACTTGTAGCTTGCTGTACTTTCCTGTAGCTCCATTTGTTGCAATCTTTGATGATTCATTGTAGTATGTTGTCACTGAGTTTGACTGCATGTTCATCAGTTCATATTGAACTGTTTCTTGTCATGTTCACTTGCACACTCGAGTTTGTAATCTCAGATTCATAGTGTATTTGTTGGTGCATTGTCACTGTTTAATATTGTTTGCAACTTGAAACTTGTTGTCTGCATTTCTAGTTGGATATGTTGGCACTGGAACTAACTTGTATCTGGACTTGTTGTATTCATTCATACTGTGTATTGCATTGATGTTCATTTCATTGCATATGAATCTTGGTCTACTTGATGCTGTAGCTTTCAAGTATTTTTACATGTGCATCACTTGACTTCATTCCACCGCGCATTTCTCTGGTTTCTGTAGTTGTAACTGGTTGTTCGAATTGCACTTTCTCTTTTGTACTGCTTCACCATGTTACTTGAGGTCTTGCAGTTGGTGATTTGCACTCGCACACTTGCACTGCTTCACAAGTTCAATTTTATCTGTTTCCTGTCATGATGTTTATTTGATCGAGCTGTAGTATTGTTCCATGTACACTTTTGACATCCATGTTCGTCACTGTGTTGATTATTGTGCATGTCACTGAGTTTTCATTTGCTTGAGTTTTAACTGTGCTCGAACTCTGTCCATACTTGCCTTTGTGGTCTTGTACTTGTATACTGCTGGTTTGTGAACATTGTCGAGTCTGCACTGTGTCTTTTGTTTTCGTATGTGCCTGTCGAGTTCCTGTATTTGCATTCATCTTGCGTCTTGATTACCTGGCCTTCACTTGATATCTGCTGCACCATGTAGAGACTTTGCTTGCATATAGTCTTGTTGCCTCTGTTTCATGTTGTATGGTCTGGTTTGGTCTGTGTTGCATTACTGTATCAAGTGGCAGTTGCTATATGCCTTTGTGCTTACTGTACTTGGTTGAGTTCTTTCCTTGTGTTGTTTGGTCTTGTTGCATGAGTTACTTGCATTGGTGCTGTTGCAATTCATTTCGGCCCGACCCTTCCATATGCTCTTTGATAATGTTGAACTTCACTGTTGCTGTTGTGTTCTGTTCATTCCTAGTTGCCTTGTTGCAGTTTGATTGTGATATCCATGTTGCAACTGTTTTTGACATGTGAACTGCCATGTTTGTTGCAGTCCATTTTGATGTTGGTCTTCGTTGCATTCATGTCATGTCGCTTTGTGTTGAATCCAGTTTCAAAACTCGGATTTGACCTTGTGCTTGTGTCGTGATTTTCAATGTTATTGCACGTGAGTTGAACCCGGTTTTTCATTTGGGTTTGACCTGTGCTCACCTGTCCCTGTAAAACAATCAAGTGTATATATCGGCGTGCACGGACTTGTGGCATATACAGTAATATACTGTGTATGTCACAATTGTTCGTGTATGATGAATTCAAATGATGACGAACAACCCAAATAACTGAGGCAAAAATCATTTTCAAAATTCACGTTTTATTTTATATCGCAAAAATATTTTATTTTCAATTTTACTGCGTTAGTAAATATTTTTGCAGATTTCTCAGATGCTGGATTCAAACTGGGATGCAGTTGAAGATAAATATGAGTGTGAGTGATATGTAGTGAGATCAACTGTAAATATGAAATTGTGTAAATATGAAATTGTGATGTATTGTAATCAAAGTTGTATATGTATAGTGAGAGCTTGAATTTGTATTATTCAAAATTGTAATAAATATTCGTTTGAATAAAATATTCGTTTGAATTCAAATTCCGTGTTATTTATTTTATTCGGCAAATATTTATTTAATCTGTGAAAAATAAAATAGTATATTATCAAATACATTTAAACGAATGTATATATGTTTATTATCATCAAACAAAAATCATATAAGCGCATATTCAACAATCTCCCCCTTTTGATGATAACAAACATATATTTAAGATTTTGAATTTGTTAAATGTATTTGATCATTGATATGCTCTAATTGCTCCCCCTATTTAAATGCTTCCTCTCTACACAAAAGCTCCCCCTACATATATGCATACAAATAAAATATGCAAATGAGTCTAGACGCAAAATGAAAAATTATTTGACCTTTGCTTGATTTTATTTGACAAAATCTTTACTTTTCTCTCCCCCTTTTGTTATCAGCAAAAGAATAATAGTGTTAGAGAAAATAGAGATAAAGTAATCGATATCAATCCAACATTAAAACTCAATTGAATATAAATATTAAATTTCGATAAAAAGTCAAACAAAAATCAGAAATGTTTTGTTAGGCGCATATTCCACTTATAGAATGATGGAAATGATGTCATCATATAAAACCATACAGTTGTTTCTATTTGTGGTATATTTATATCAGGAATTTGAATATCTACTAACCATGCATAACCGTTAGGACTTTTAAATGAGATTAGTAGTATTCCAATTTTATTTTATTTTAGAAAAATGAATTCAAGTATCTTCTAACCACGCATAACCGTGAGGACTTTTAAATGGGATTAGAATCAACTTGTTTATTTTACAAATCAACTTTTGATATGCGTTCCATACATGCATAACCGCGAGGACTTTTAAATGAGCATGGAAGCACATAACAAATTCCAAGTAATTCACCCATGCATAACCGTGAGGACTTTTAAATGAGAGTGAATACTTTGGTATTTATTTATTATTATTATTAATTAATTTTTTTATTTTAAAAAAATGTGAAAATGAAAAAACGAACGATTCCTGTTTAAAGTACCACATATCGACAAACTATATAGAATTTTGATGAGTGATGGTTGTTAGAAATATGATAGATATAGAGATGGTCATGGAATTTTTACCAACAAACAGTTTTATAACTCTTGTTTAAATTTCTAAAGAAATTTATTAATTATACCATCTCGAGTCATAATTTTTGATCAATATTAACACTCATCACTTTTTCAATCACTATTTTTCTTTTTGATAAACATTGGGGAGTCAGATTAGTCAAAATAGTCATTTAAAATCAATTCAAAAATAATTACTAAATTAATTTTTCAAAATGACTAATCTGAAAATATGGTCAAAAATGATTTTCTCTAGGGGGTTTTTAAAAAAAAATTCTGCTATTTGAAAATTATTTGAAATGAAGAATATGCAGATATTTTCTTTGAAAAAAATGCAGTTACTAAATGTCTCAAAAATCACGTTCAACTAGTAATTTTTCTATCAACTAGATTACCAGTGTAATCTGCATCTGAATTTCTCTTTCACTCAAAAAAAATCATTAATTGAATTTTATAGACCATAACATGAAGTGTGCACCAAAACTTTCAAATTCAATTTTAACAACAATTTAAATGACATTCTTTTAAATTTGAAATGAAGCCGTGTAAATAATCGAAAACCGTGAATATAGAGTTAGCCGAATTATAACCAAATGTATTATTATCCAACAAAACACTATTTTTAATCCAAAATGATATATATGAAATAATTCAAAGAATCTAGAGATTTTTATAGTGTTTTTGGCATAAGAATATAATTGGCCAACTATGTTGAATAAGTCAGAATCATCATCTTTTCATCATCTCAATATTGGCTGATTTTAATTCAGAATATGGTGCAGATTATCACATTTAATATATCATTTAAAACATATCATTACCTGTTTTACCTTTACGATATTTTCTGTTGTTGTCCGTTGTGATTCTGTCACCTTTATACTAGGCTAAGGAACTTTGCTACGTCGTCCGTTGTGTTTTTGGAACAGCCAAAAATCCAGAGTATACTGTTGTTGTTCCTTAGCCTGCCACCACACCTACACGATGAAAGATTTATGTGACCTATTTGTTTTTATAGGTCCATGGTTGTTAGTGGCAGAAAATTTTGAAAAATAATTTTGTGTAGACCCAAAACTGTTTATAATTATTCTCTTCGGCACCCAAATTTGTTTAACTTTAAGAGATTTTATATTTGTGCCTTTTGGAACCCAAATCGGTATAGTTTTCACATGTTTGGGTCTATACAAACAATTATTGTGATCATGTCCATATTTTCTACAAATTGTGCACATAGAACTAACTTGATTAATTTTGCTTTCAACAATTTTCGAACAATTATATCCAAGTCCTATTCTAACCGTATTAAGAGTTTGCTTTCCTAATAGCATATTCAACGATTTTTCACTTTTTGAAAATTTATCTAAAGTCATTGACAATTGTTGGACTTGTGATTTGAGTGATTCGTTTTCATTCAACAATTGTGTGCACCTTTTGATAGAATTTTCTCTTCTCGTATTTTCACTCTCTTTTAAAATCAGAATTTCATTTTCAAGCGATTTAATTTTAATTTCTGTTTTTTTATTCTCATCTTCGAATGTTGGACACTTATCACACTTAGGGATCCTACTTTGATAGGTTTTAACTAATTGGTCAAGTTGTTTATTTAAATCTATCAAAGTGTCTTTTTGTGATTCAAGTTTAGCGTATTTTTCCCTAAGTCGTTCAAAACAGCCATTTACTTCGTGGAAATAAATAAGTAATTCAGAGTGAGTAAGTTTTGATACCTCGCTTGGCTGGTCATCGTCGCTATCGGTTATATTCCCATGAAGGCACATATCTGCTTTCTCACTCTCACTGCTATTGCTTTTATTCCACGTGGCTGCAAAACACCGTTTTGATTTCTTTTCAAAATCGCATTGAAATCGGGGATAATTGGGCTTGATATCACAGGGTTTGTTGCAAATGATCCCGTGTTCTTCCGAGTTGTCTAGTGCTTTGATTATTCTGTTTTTTAATTCTTGATTTAGAGCTGGATTTCCATATTTGTGGTTCCATCTTTTGAATTTCTTCATTATTAACGCCAGCTCAGCTGCTCCATCATCATCATCCTCATCACAACTGCTTTTTACAAATCCTGTTAAGCACATTTCTTCAACTGAGTCGGTTGTGGAGGACTTCTCATTGCTGTTGACTGTTGCACCATATATTGCAATTAAAGTATTCCAGATTTCCTGTGCATTTTCACAATGAGAGATGAAATTAAAATTATCTTGATTAATATGAGAATATAATATATGCATAGCAAGAGCATTAATCGAGATAATTTTCTTATCTGTTATATCACACCCGTTTTCAATAATATCCCAACATTTAATATTAACAGATTTTAAATAAAATTCCATTTTTAATTTCCAATTCAAAAAATCTGTTCCATTGAAAATAGAAGGAATAATATTGGAGCGACCCTCAACAGAAGTATTAATAAAAGAAGCCATTTCAAAAATTCAAAATTTTAAAACAAAAACCAATTTTTAAAACACGAATTTTTAAAACAAAAATTGATTTTTGTAAAAAAATTCTAAACAAAAATGACTTTTGTTCCTAGCTCTGATACCACTTGTAAGATTGATTTCACCCTAGAGGGGGGTGAATAGGGTGATTGTGTAAATTATTAAAATTAATCGCGGAAGCTTATGAATTAATTTCAATTCAGATCACAGAATAGCAGCACAGATATTGCAGAATATAAATAACAGAACAACACAGAATTTACCCAGCTTCGGCAAAACCCTGCCTACGTGCTGCCCCCAAGGTTTCTACTAGAAATTAGATAGTCCCTCGCTTACACACGTAAACTCGCTATACCCGCTATTGACTAATCTAACTCTACGCTCAAAACCCTGCCACAACTCAACTACCGAGTTGCGAATTCTCAAGCTACGCCACGTAGCTTGTCCCCTAGTCACACGACTAGAAAAATAAACGGTTTAAAAAGAAAATACAAAACAAAAAAAATAAAATAAAAATAGCCCTAATTTAAAACAACTAAGCCCAAAATAACCGGCCCACTAATTAAAAGATTGCGTCCCCCTTTTCTCCCTTTTATTTTATCGGCCCGGTTCCTTTTTTGCTTGAGTATAATGGAGACCGTTCCTTTTGCAAAATTGGGGCTTTCGTTCTTGATTCAGATTAAGGCTTTTGAAGAGCCGTTATTGCTTCGATCGAATCTGTGGTTGTTCGAGAATTGCTTTGCTCGATCGATTTCTCGTTGCTCTCTCTCTGGCTACTTCGAGTTGATGGAGTTCAACTTCAATTTGGTATGTGATTTTTGTTTATGCTGTTCTGTTATGCTTTATTGAACTCCATGAATGAAATTGCCGATGATGATTTCTTTATATAGGGTTTGTAACCCTAGATTTGCGTTCGTACGAATATATTTGAATTTGTCAACTGGTTCACCTCGGCCACTCGATGATGCTTGGGATTTATTCTGACTTTGTCACTTTCGTATTTTTCACATTCCTTGGTTGACGCGGCTTTTGAATCAATTTTGTGATGACCACGGTTTTCGTTCCTTTTTCTGTTGACTTGTTAAAACACACGGCTTTGATACATTTAGCTTTGTATCTGCAGTTTGGATATTGATGATTCCCTCTGATGCTTTGACTTTGGTCACTTTGATTTCGTATAACTTGTAGCTTGCTGTACTTTCCTGTAGCTCCATTTGTTGCAATCTTTGATGATTCATTGTAGTATGTTGTCACTGAGTTTGACTGCATATTCATCAGTTCATATTGAACTGTTTCTTGTCATGTTCACTTGCACACTCGAGTTTGTAATCTCAGATTCATAGTGTATTTGTTGGCTGCATTGTCACTGTTTAATATTGTTTGCAACTTGACACTTGTTGTCTGCATTTCTAGTTGGATATGTTGGCACTGGAACTAACTTGTATCTGGACTTGTTGTATTCATTCATACTGTGTATTGCATTGATGTTCATTTCATTGCATATGAATCTTGGTCTACTTGATGCTGTAGCTTTCAAGTATTTTTACATGTGCATCACTTGACTTCATTCCACCGCGCATTTCTCTGGTTTCTGTAGTTGTAACTGGTTGTTCGAATTGCACTTTCTCTTTTGTACTGCTTCACCATGTTACTTGAGGTCTTGCAGTTAGTGATTTGCACTCGCACACTTGCACTGCTTCACAAGTTCAATTTTATCTGTTTCCTGTCATGATGTTTATTTGATTGAGCTGTAGTATTGTTCCATGTACACTTTTGACATCCATGTTCGTCACTATGTTGATTATTGTGCATGTCACTGAGTTTTCATTTGCTTGAGTTTTAACTGTGCTCGAACTCTGTCCATACTTGCCTTTGTGGTCTTGTACTTGTATACTGCTGGTTTGTGAACATTGTCGAGTCTGCACTGTGTCTTTTGTTTTCATATGTGCCTGTCGAGTTCCTGTATTTGCATTCATCTTGCGTCTTGATTATCTGGCCTTCACTTGATATCTGCTGCACCATGTAGAGACTTTGCTTGCATATAGTCTTGTTGCCTCTGTTTCATGTTGTATGGTCTGGTTTGGTCTGTGTTGCATTACTGTATCAAGTGGCAGTTGCTATATGCCTTTGTGCTTATTGTACTTGGTTGAGTTCTTTCCTTGTGTTGTTTGGTCTTGTTGCATGAGTTACTTGCATTGGTGCTGTTGCAATTCGTTTCGGCCTGACCCTTCCATATGCTCTTTGATAATGTTGAACTTCACTGTTGCTGTTGTGTTCTGTTCATTCCTAGTTGCCTTGTTGCAGTTTGATTGTGATATCCATGTTGCAACTGTTTTTGACATGTGAACTGCCATGATTGTTGCAGTCCATTTTGATGTTGGTCTTCGTTGCATTCATGTCATGTCGCCTTGTGTTGAATCCAGTTTCAAAACTCGGATTTGACCTTGTGCTTGTGTCGTGATTTTCAATGTTATTGCACGTGAGTTGAACCCGGTTTTTCATTTGGGTTTGACCTGTGCTCACCTGTCCCTGTAAAACAATCAAGTGTATATATCGGCGTGCACGGCCTTGTGGCATATACAGTAATATACTGTGTATGTCACAAGTTGTTCGTGTATGATGAATTCAAATGATGACGAACAACCCAAATAACTGAGGCAAAAATCATTTTCAAAACTCACGTTTTATTTTATATCGCAAAAATATTTTATTTTCAATTTTACTGCATTAGTAAATATTTTTGCAGATTTCTCAGATGCTGGATTCAAACTGGGATGCAGTTGAAGATAAATATGAGTGTGAGTGATATGTAGTGAGATCAACTGTAAATATGAAATTGTGTAAATATGAAATTGTGATGTATTGTAATCAAAGTTGTATATGTATAGTGAGAGCTTGAATTTGTATTATTCAAAATTGTAATAAATATTTGTTTGAATAAAATATTCGTTTGAATTCAAATTCCGTGTTATTTATTTTATTCGGCAAATATTTATTTAATCTGTGAAAATAAAATAGTATATTATCAAATACATTTAAACGAATGTATATATGTTTATTATCATTAAACAAAAATCATATAAGCGCATATTCAACAGATTGGATCAAGATTATGAATCCATAGTGGTTGTTATCTCAGCTAAAAAGAATTTACCAAACATTCAATATGTTTATGCAACCCTTCTTGCACATGAAGGGAGAATTGATCAAAAGAAAGTACAAAATTCTGACTATTCTATCAACTATGCTTCAATCAATAAAAAGAAAGGTCAAGGCACTCCTCAAAACTAAAACAAAAATCAAACCGGAAGCTTTAGAGGAGGAAATCAAAATAGTAGAGGTAGAGGCAGAGGCAGATGGAACAATTTAATCGACCAAATTGTCAGATTTGTGAAAGAATAGGACATACAGCATCAAAGTGCTATTTCAGATTTGATCAGAACTACTCTCTAAACAATAACAACAACAACAATCAAAGATCAACCAATCCAAATGTTAACATGGCACACAGGAGTGGATACCAACAATCAAAACACTGCACAACATTCAAAAAATGAGGATGCAGCATATGAAGAGTGGTACCCAGACTCAGGAGCTACAAATCACATTACCGACAATTTGGAAAATCTGAATCTAGGAAACAAGGAGTACAAAGGTACACAATCAATTCTTTTAGGTAATGGTAGATCTATAAGAATCACACACTGGGAATGCTAAAATTCTTGGCAAAAGAGAATTACACTTAAATAACTTACTTAGAGTTCCTCAAATAAAGAAAAATCTCATAAGTGTTTCTCAATTTGCCAAAGATAATCAAGTATACTTTGAATTTTATCCAAAACTTTGTTTAGTTAGAGATGCATCAACTAAAGAAATTTTATTGCAGGGTAATGTGCAAAATGGTCTATACTCATTCAATTTGAGGCAGCATAATAGGGTACTCAACTCTGGAAAATGGTGCAACAATGTTGAAAATAATATTAAAAATAACAAAATATTTGAACTTTGGCATTGTAAATTGGGTCATCCCAATATTAATACTGTAAAATCTGTGTTGAAGAGTAATAAAATCAATATTAATGATATATCTCTACCCTACATATGTTCTACATGTCAAATAGGAAAGAATCACAAATTACCATTTCTTGAGTCCTCAACCAAACATACCAAACCATTAGAGATGGTAGCTACAGATCTATGGAGACCAGCCCCAATAAATTCCGCTTTTGAGTTCAAATATTATATATCTTTTGTTGATTCTTTTTCAAGATATACATGGATATATTTCCTAAAAAATAAAGCAGAAACACACAGGGCAGTTATTCAATTTATCACTCAAGTGGAAAGGCAACTTAATCATCAACTAAAAATAATTCAAACTGATGGAGGAGCAGAATTCAAACCATTAAAGAATTATTTCTTAGAAAAAGGAATAATACATAGAACTACCTACCCCTATACTTCTGAGCAAAATGGATTAGTTGAGAGGAAGCATAGGCATATTGTTGACACTGGCATCACTCTTTTGGCACATGCTTCAATGCCACTCAAGTTCTGGCCTGATGCATTCAATTCAGCAGTACATCTCATCAACAGAATGCCAACAAAGGTATTACATGATAAAACTCCTTTAGAAGTATTATTTAATACTGTACCAGATTACAATAGCCTCAAAACATATGGTTGTCTATGTTTTCCCTATATGAGACCATATAATTCTCATAAGTTAAGTAATAGATCAACATTTTGTACCTTTATTGGTTACACTTCTAATCAGAAAGGGTACAAATGCTTGATTAGTGATGGAAAAATCATAATATCTAGACATGTTGGATTTAATGAATCTATATTTCCATTTGCTAGTGCAGAAATCAAAACAACTGAAAAGGTTTATAACACAAAAAATGTTATACCTGGAATACCCATCCTTTCTCACGATAAAATAGATGAAGCTACACATCAGAGTCAACTTAAACCTCAAATCACAGTATCCAGTGAAGAATCAGGTCAAGATTCAAGTAACTCCAATGATGACTGTAACAACAACAATGAATCTAGCACAGAAACTATCTCTGCTCAAGAAAATCTAAGCAACACTACTCCTCATCAAAATAACCTTAATGAGGAAGGAACTGGTCATCATATGATGACTAGATCAAAACATGGTATATTCAAACCCAAAGCATATCATGTCATCAGCAACTTATCTGAACCTGTTTGCTTTAATGAAGCCATACAGGATGAGAAATGGAAAGCTGCAATGGATGATGAGTACAATGCCCTCATCAAAAATGGAACATGGACTCTTGTTCCTGCACCAAAGAATAAAAATATCATTGGATGTAAATGGACATATAGAGTCAAGAAAAATTCTGAAGGCAATATTGACAAATATAAAGCCAGACTCGTAGCCAAGGGCTACTCTCAACAATATGGTATAGATTTCAGTGAAACTTTTTCACCAGTTGTAAAACCCACAACTATAAGAGTTATTCTCACTATTGCTCTTCACAATAACTGGCAAATAAAAAACTAGATGTCAATAATGCTTTTTTAAATGGTGAACTTCATGAGGAAGTTTATATGCAACAGCCATCAAGATACATTCAGAATGACAAGAAGAATTGGGTGTGCAAACTTGACAAAGCTATATATGGGCTTAAACAAGCTCCACGTGTTTGGTATGAAAAGCTTAAAATCTACTCTTGCTAATCTCAATTATCATCCCACTAAGTCTGATAATTCCTTGTATATTAAAAAGTATAACAACATTACTGTGTTCATACTTGTTTATGTGGATGACATCATAATCACAGGAAATTGCATGAAGGAAATCAAGTATGTCACTGATCACTTAAACAACAAATTTTCTTTAAAAGACTTAGGGAATTTAAAATATTTTCTAGGCATTAAAGTCATAAGGAAATCTGAACATGAACTTGTTCTCTGTCAAAGAAAATACATATCTGAAGTTCTAAATAGAGCTAAAATGAGTGCTGCAAAGCCCATGCCTACCCCCAATGTCAAGCAATTTACACTTATCTAAAGACAAAGGGGAAACCTTTGATAATGAAAAACTTTACAGAAGTATCGTAGGGGCTTTGCAGTATATCACAATTACTAGACCTAATTTATCATTTGCTGTAAAAAAAAAGTTTGCCAATTTACGCAGAAACCCCTAGATCTTCACTGGAAGGCAGTCAAGCATATTCTAAGATACTTAAAAGGATCAATCAATCAAGGTCTAAAGCTAAAAGCATGTAAAGACTTATCTATCAAAGGGTTCGCTGACACTGACTGGGCATCAGACTCTGACGACAGAAGATCAACGACAGGTTACTGCATCTATTTAGGAAGCAACCCAGTGTCGTGGTGTTCAAAGAAGCAGCCCACCGTGTCTCGCTCCAGCACTGAAGCAGAATATCGAAGTGTGGCAAGCACGGCAGCCGAAATCATTTGGCTCAGATCTCTTCTCAAAGAAATCAAAGTCAATTCTTTGAATCAACCAGTAATATGGTGTGATAACTCTAGAGCTGTTTCCATCTCCTCAAATCCTGTTCTTCATTCTAGAACGAAACACATAGAAATTGATTTGTACTTCGTTTGAGAACAAGTTGTCAAAAGGGAACTTGCTGTTAATCATATTCCAGCAAGTCATCAGATTGCTGATATCATGACTAAAGCTCTCTCGAAGCATAACTTTGAAAGATTTAAAGCCAATTTGATGATTGAAGCTGTCGGGAGCAGATCTGGGATAAAAGAGGAAATAATGAAACCCTAGGTCAAATTGAGGGTGACAATCAGAAGTAACACGCTTTCTCTCAATGAATAGGACTTGTTTGCTGCAAACTAGTGGATCACCATCAGATCATAAAGGATCCAACGGCTCATATCTCACTCATCATGCTGCTGCAGATTGCCAACTTATCTGGGCCTAGCCCACTTAGTTTATTGTATATAAATAGAGTGTTGTACAGTCAGTTTATAATACAGTTTGTAAAGTTTCAAATTCAATACAGTTTGACAAAATCTCACTATTAAATATCAATCTCCTTTAGTAACAAACGATAAAATGGAAGTAACTTTCTTGAAGTGAACAAAGAAAAGCAAAGGAAAGGAGGTAATACCTATAGGGCATATAAATGGAGTTGATAATAACAAAACATTTAGAATTACACTGGATAATTCAAACACTTTTGCTAAGGTGTACAAGAAGTGTAGAAGATGGGTGATCATTACGATAATCCAAAGAGAGTTTACTATTCAAGATATTATGAATCTTCTCACTTTTCATTTCGGTGATCATAATTGGGAAATCGTGAAAGATAATCGGGAGTTCAAAATGCTTTTCCCGAGCTTGAATCTTGCTATGGACGCCGCTGTGAGGAATATTATCAAGCTTTTTAATAAGGCAGTTAAACTGGGGCTATGGAGTTTGAAGGAGGGGAAGATTGAGAGAAATTTGTTGGCTAGAACTTGGTTAAGGCTGTTCGATCTACCCTATGTCTACTGGGAGCTGGATATTTTAGAAGAGGTTGTCAATGCCAGGGGATATTTGGCTAATATTGACATGGCTGAAGGGATGAAATTTGATTACTCTTATCTTGATGTGGAGATAGAGAGAGATGTTGATATTTCAGTTCCTAGTAAAATTGAAATCACTATTGGTAGTGCTATTTATGTGGTCTTTGTAATGGAGATGGAAAGAGATCTGGAGTTTGATGCTTGCAATATATTGAGCTTTGGACCTGATACTAGCAAGTCATGGAGAAAGAAGAATCCTGCTACTCATATATTAGATAATAGAGCATTTGAGGATAATTTGATCAATCTACAAGTGAGTGATAATAGAGTAATTATTACTCATATTATCTGATGGCAGCAATAAAAAAAGGTAGATTTTGAAAATGTGGTTAGTTGTAATGAAGGACATGTGGTTAATTCTTTTGACAACCCTGATCAAGTCTTAACTGAAGATGTTGAAACCGACCCCGATGATGCAGATGATGTTGTCTTTAGAACTAATAATAACTCTGAGGAAGTAAGAGAATTTCTAAACAATACGAAAACCATAATTATGGGAGGAGCTAGATCAGAAGAACTTGGGGGAGAAGACAGTACCAAGGAGGAGAGTGTGCAAATTGTAGAAGTAAAGAAAGAACCTATTCCAGTTGTAGAAATAACTGAGATGATGATAAAAATATACGGAAAAGTCTTAAATAAATGCATAATCACAGCAAAATTAAATTCAACAAATATAAGAAAATTTAGAAGTTGTGAGTGGGTTAAAACACTAACCTTTCGAATTTAAATCCAATTTAAACCCGAAATTTGAACAGTCTCCAAATCCGTCCAAACCAACGCCAAAATATCCGGAATTCCAATACGAACCTAGCGGAGAAAATCGCACGTAAATCAGATATCGTATGCAATAGTTATGTGTATTAGAAGATTCAAAATTAAATTTAAAATAAACACATAAAACAAATAAAACATACGTACATACACGTCATCACATCTTCTTCATGAAGCCCAACCCAATCGCACGCTACAGAACCAAGCCGCCTTCAATCATGCTTGCATGCGCAGGCCATCGTGGCCGCGACCAGAGAGGCCGCCGATCTCTTAAGCCTCCTCGAAAACCCCTCCCCGTGATCAACTCGTCGATGCCGAGCACGAACAGTGGCAGCCGTCTCACGTTTTTCCAAACCGTACGCGAAAATTGTCGCAAATCTGACCGTCAACTCGCCATATTAATCACCTAAATGCGATCCCGTTGGCTTCCTCTCCAAAACCCAGAAAGGGTTTTTCGATCAGGCGAAGTTCATCGTCGAGCGATGAACGGTCGAAAATTTATCTGCGATTTCTGGACAAATGGTAATTCGAAACCAAGAACGAGCTGCAGATCTGAGATACGTACATTGAGATCTTCGATATATATTTTTTACAAATTTTTTGAGGAGTTGAAATTTTAGCTTCGGTTTTGCTTTGGAATTTGATCTGGAATTTTATTGTCTGCCATTGAGGATGAGGTGAAGATGGATTGTATGCACATACAAATGAGAATAGAGATAGGCTAGGGTTTATAATTAGGTATTTATAGGTAGGGTTGAAATAGAATAGATGGAATATACGCGCTAACGAAAAAGTGCCCCAAAAAGTCCATTTCGACTCCGGAACGAAATTGGGTCAACCCATATACCAAAATAGATGTTTTAAAATATTTTAAGCGCAATGGAAAAGGTTTCAAATCCAAATTTCATCGTATGAAGAAGTTATGCTAAAATCAAAATTTTCCAAATTGATTTCAATTAATTTCAATTTCATTGATTTCAAGGCGTTTCGAGTCCGTACGATCAAACGACAAGTCCGATCGCTACGAAACTTAAAATCCTACAATAATTCACCGTTTCGGATCTGATGAACCTGGTTTTGTCGAAATCCGAGTCAGTGGCCAAAATGGCTATTTTTACAGTTAATAAAATAAATAAAAAAATCCACTAATTAAATCACTTTTTCAATTTCACTTTCAAAATTTACAAATCTTATCAGTTTAGTTTTTCTTAAACAATTACAGTAATTTGAACAAATTTAGATGTCAACTAAATGTTGATTCAATCATAAATTTCGGCGTAAATTCAAATTTCATTATATTCATCAATTATAAATTTATTTTTCAGTAATTTCATTGAATTCACTATTCATTCTTATAATTTAATTCATTATGGTCACATGGATGAAATTAACATTGGGTTCAAAGCTATTACATTAATATTCTCCAATTTCAACTTAATTTTCAATTAACGTAAGAATTAAATATTTAATTTCATTTGTTTGTAATTAATCCAATTATTGAATGTTTATTCAAATAAATTGTTTTTATTTTATTTAAATCTTAATATCACATCCATAAATTTCAAATAATATAGTTAATGCTGGTTTTTACATTATATTACATAAATATACTCAACTTACTTTCTTTATTATGTATTAACCATAATTCCCATTAGTATTTATCTTTGCCAAATATAGCATTTTCATTTCCTCCTTTATTTGGATTTCATTCAACTTGTTTATAGTCAATTTATATTAACATTACTACCTCTAATTTTAATTATCAATTCATTCATAAACGACTAACCATACCTTATTACCAACTATTACCTAAAATCCACAAAATGTAATATTTAATTTCATTTATTGCAATTGGTTTTCATAATTTGGACTGCGCTAATTTAGTTTGCATTAACGTTATTACATAAATCTACTTACTTGGTCACATGCTTCCTATTACACCAATTACTACCTTATAAGTAAATGTACGTTACTATTTTAATTTACATTCCCTCTTTCCATTATTTTATTAATTATCATTTAAGTACATTTAATTATCTTGTATGTTCATTCATCCCAACTAATTACAACCTATTATTATTACTTTACAATTTTAATAAATGCATTAATTGTCCTTTTTCAATCTATTAATTATTAACCTAAATTAACACTGCTACGTTTTAATTTACCTATTAACTTACAACAAGTGCTACCATTAGTTCATACACTAATTCATTCTATTTCCATTCATTATCCATTATTTTATTAGTAAGTCAACATTTTAAATTATTAATTTACCTTTTTATATCCCATTATACATTAATACACCCATTAATTCATATTGTAAATCAAATGAATCATTTCATCTTGGTAACATTCTTTTATTTCAATAAGAATATTATTAACATTTACATTGTTTCACTACTTGGAATTACATCCAAGTTATTAACAATTAACTTACCAATCTTATCCAAGTTATTATTTACATTAATAATTCACTAAATTTTTTTTCTTCAACACTAAGTTACCAAAATCTTCTTAGATTAATAAATTTAATTACCGAATTTTACGGGTCGTTACAGTTTTCATATGTTGACTAGGAACCTATGGATTTATCCAGTAACTCACTTCTTATCCTATATTTCAGGGGTTGACTATGAACCTACTGATGCCTCCGTTAAATCCATTCTTATCCTAATTTTCATGGGTTGACTAGGAACCTATTGACTAATGTCAATTCTTAATTCACATATAGTTTTCATGGGTTCACTACAAACCAATTAACTCCTGCCAACCCACCTTAATACATAGTTTTCATGGGTTTACTATGAAACCGTTAGTTACCCCCACTAACTACATAATCATAGTTTTCATGGGTTTACTATGAACCTATCTCCCGGATAACTTCAAGGACTGGGCATCCTATACTTTGTTCTCCCTGACTCACTAGATGCAATTCTACTCATTTTCGAGTAATCAAATTATATTCACTGCTCGGTTAACCTAACTGGTTCTTCTACCTCTTTTTATCTCGAAAATACAGTTATGGGTTCTTTATCATGTGAATATACTCATATTTGAAGAAGCAAACATAACAATTCGATATTACCACTCTTGTGGGTTTAAGGTCCATGAAATACATTTCATATAAATATAGTTAATCCCTTTAGCTTATATTTTTATCAAGGCAATACTTCTTCAAATTTACGTACTTAAAGTCATTTCAAAACTCCTTTATTTAGCCATGGGTTTTTCCTTTAAAAATTTGACTTTGGGCTTTAAAACTTTCGACACCTTCGAAACCTTGCTTTCGACCTCATATGATGACCTCATTCGAAAGCATAAAGCTCTACCTTTAAAACATTGGGCTCCTACCTTTCAAATACTTTAAAACATCTCTTTCGAACCCTTTCGACCGTGTTAAAGTATTATCATATAAGTATAAAAGCATAACTTCAAAACCATTTGAAAGTACCCTTTCAAAACCAATAAAGGTTAACCTTCGAAACCATTGAAAGTCTTTTGGAAGCATTGGGTTTATACTTAAAACATCATTTTGGGTCAAAGTGAACATAGGCGGAAGCATCTCTTTTGAAATCATTCTTTAATTCAAAAAGAGTTAGAAAAGTTTGATGGTGTCGAAACCATCCTTTCGAAGGCATTAAAACATCTGGGTATAATAATTGAATGTTGGCTTCGAAACCCCTTTCGGAACCATTGCCTTCGAAACCTCTAACCTCCTTCGAAAGTATTAGGAAGTGGCTTGTATTTATAAAAACAACCGAACCTTTCGACAACATTGATGTCTTTAATGCCATTGGGAGGTCATCAATTCACAGAAGGGTTTCAACTTGGTCGAAACTACCCCTTCCAAAAGTTTTAAACAAAATCTAAGTAACTCCTTTGAAAGCTGCTTCTTTACAACATAGGCGGCAACTCTATTTCGAAAGCCTCTTTGAAATACTCTTTCGAAACCATTGGTTTCGACTATTTCGTAACCCATTTATAAACAGGAAAGCGCTTTTCTTTTAAAATAAAATAAAACAAAACAAAGGAACCAACCCCTTCGAGAGCTACCTTTCAACACCATACCTTCCGCCTTTCTCCAGTCCACTACGTACCATTTAAATGATACCATGTGTATTGGTTTACTGGTTTCGATCCAGAAGGTTTCGACTAGGTTGGAGGCGGAAGGTCTGAGCTGAAGGGCCATTCTAAAGAAGGCAGAATCATTTTTTTTGCGCAAAAAGGCTGTTTTTACCAAATAAAGTAAACTTTTTGCGACTAACTCGCCCACATGTAAACACATCATTAGTTACATTAACTTTCGATTTATTTTGCTGACATTTACCGCATTTTCTCAGATCAAAAACTAAAAAACATTTAACACATAAGGGCTTCCTATTAACAAAATAATTAAATCACTTAGGACCTTCTTTTAGAATAATTTAATTTCAATACTGAATCACTTAGTAAAAATCTCTGAAAATTCCATAAATTCGCTTTAATCATGTTATCTTGCATATCAAAATTTCAGACCCAAATTCTTAATATATTTTCCAAAACAAATTTATAAACCCAAACAACCATATTTTCCTTTGAAAATTCATAATTATTATCCATGGCTTGGAAAATTATAAAAATCGAAATCCAGTGGCAAAAGCATGCTTTCCATAATATATAATGTTTCCATGGCATTAAAAAATCATTTAACTTCGGTTTTACCCTAAAACCGTGCATATCTCCATTTAAACCATGTTGTTTAAACCACATAAATTATAAATCAAGCATATCATCATTCAATAAATCATAAAAATGAATTTATCCCTTAAATCTGAAACCATATGATTATAAAACCAAAAATAGAGATGTAGCGATTATAATTCACCTTAGATTGGATAAGAAAATTGAAGATTGATTGAGAATAATTTCTTCTAGCTTAAATCCTAAGCTTTACTTGAATTTTTCTTCTTTTCTTTCTTCCCAATGGCCGGCCTTGCTCTTTCTTACATTTACAATTTTACTTGTGATAAAAATGAACGTGTATGGATAAGGGAAATGGATAAATGGTGGGAATATGGGTGGCTATTTACCCTATTGCGCTTATGTTTAATTAGCTAACACTCAACTATTTATAAATTCACATAATTTAATAAGCACGGCCATTACATGTTTATTAATCAATCTCAATCTCCTTATCTACATTATTCTATTTAATTTATTTTAATTAAATCTTTCGAATAATGTTACTAAAAAGATAGGGGTGTTACACGATCAACCGCCCAATGTCATGCATGCTCGAGATGTCCTGTTCGTATGTCATTGCATCTAGGCCGAATGGTGGAGTGTCACGAGCTACCCAATTGGAGTAATAATCAGTATCAGCAGCAGTAAAAGACCGAGCGGGTGGAATGTGAGGTATCAGATATTTGCAAGTACCCTTTCCTATGCAGCCTCCAAAAAGTTGATCAAACTCTTTGAATTTGAAGTGGGAATCTTTTATGTATCTTTTAGATCTTCGTGTAGTGAATATTTCATTGCTCTTCGGGATCGTCAATATAATCGTTCTTTTGATCTCAAACCTCTTCTTCCAACTGTAGCAGTCTGTTACAATTAATCTAAGAAAGCTTCAGGTTGTCTCATATGTTTTCATTTGTGTATAAGACCAATTAAGGTTCAAGCTGCCGTTAAATATGTTTGTCACCGATACATTAAACGAGCTTACAGAATTCCTTTTGTCCGACAGAAATTCCACACACAAATATATGAAAATTCCCTCCCTCTCGGACGTCCATAAAGCAGTAGATCAGGAGAAATCGAAAACAGAAAATCCGTACGACATGCCGAAAACTGAATATTTTAGAATACAGCAAAAAATTTGCAGAAAAATATATGTTATAGATTGAAACAAAATAAACGTAAAAACAGAAAAATACCTAAAAATAGAAGATCCATGGACCGTAGCATTTGGAGAAGGGGGCTGCTAGTTGGCTGGTTTGGAGGTGGAATGGGGATTGTATAAATAAGTGGGAGGAGGAAGGGAAAAGAAGAAGCCGTTGGTGGGAAACGACACGAATCGTCAGACAAGTTGGGCGTAAACTTATTAATTCTCATCAACCGGCCCAATGGTCCAAATGTCGCGATTGAAACATTAGGACATGCAACCTGTGCAGTTAATGCGCTCGGCAGATTCAAAGCGGTGGAGGTGCAGAAAGTCATAGCGGGGATACAGCGAGGATATAACGGGATATAGCGGATGACTCTAAAATAACATATAAAACTCGTACTTAACGTTTTTACAAATATATAAATGGTAATTAAATGAAAAATCATCATTCAATTGAATTATAATTATTACATAAATAATTTTAAATAAAAACATATGCAGATATACTTTAAATAAACGCAAAACTGTTATATAACATAATTGAATTTAGTAGAATATTATAGTATTTTCATTTCTGAAAATATATTAAAAATTAAATCAAATAAATTAGTTTCATAATTTTTATAATACGTAAATGCAATTTTTCAACTCATTTTATTAAAGAAGATATAGCAGAAATAGTGAAATATAACGACAATAACGAGATATAGCGGAAATAGCGGGGCTTAAAGCGGAAATGCTATATTTTGGGGTTACATGGAAAAATCGTAGCGGTAAAAATCCGATATGAGATATAGCAGAGTTATAGCGGGGTAATAGCGGGGCATTAACTACACATCATGCAACGCATCCAACGCATCAGACGAGTCATCAACGTTAACACGGTATTTTTGTACCATGAACAGTTTTTTAATGATGGAATCGTGACAACAGTAATAAAACACACGCTAAAAGCTAAGAATTAATTTAGTATTCTAAAACAGGTAAATAGGCACAAGGAAGAAGTTGCAAAAAAATTTAGTCTCAGGGACAACAAATTTGCTTTTTAGCCTGAATGACACTTTTTAGTGTAAACTAAAAATGATAGTTACAATTATCATTTTGTGAATTACACTAAAAAGTGTCCTTCGGCCTAAAAAACAAACTTCTTGTCTCTGAAACTAATTTTTTTTCTAACTTTTTCCTTGAGCCTAAAAACCCCATTGTAAAATGTATTTCAGTTTTTTTAACATAATTAATCTAAACCTTTGTTTTGCTTTAAATTACTTTTCAGTTTAGTTTCTCTCAATATTTTATTTTTCTAATCTAATCTCTACATGTAGCGCCAAATATAAATATCTCAATAATTTGAGAACAAATTGGCGGGAGAATTTTGACATCGGCTCTCAAGTTAATATTTAAATCTCGTATTTTCATCTCCCTCATCTTCTCATCTCGTGCTGTCTTTTGCATGCAGCCCCTTTTGACAATTTAAAATTGCAGAAAGCTTTTTCAAACCATAAACATAGTCGAATTCAATGGGCATCCAAAATCTTCTGCGATTTCTCAAGCCCTTAATCGAACCAGTCCACATTAAGAAATACGCTGGAAAACGGGTATGATTTTTCGAACCCTCTCTTTCTATTTTCCGCAATTTTCAGATGCTATCAAATTGTTTACTGATGGGCAGGTTGGAATTGATGCGTATTCATGGCTTCACAAAGGAGGTGGGAAAAGATCGCAAATTTACAATGTTTTTATTATTCATATTTTTTTGTTAATTTGGTCGATTTCGTTTTCTATTTTAGCTTATTCTTGTAGTATGGAGCTGTGCCTTAACAAAAAAACGGATAATGCAAGGCGTTATCTAAAGTATTTTATGCATCATATCAATTTATTGAGGCATCATAAGATTACTCCTGTTGTGGTGCTTGATGGTGGAAATATTCCTTGCAAATCTGACACGGAAAATGGAAGACATAGGCATGGACATGAAATATTTTTTTAACCATAATAAAATACTCGATCTGAAGAATATTGTATATTTATGTTTATTGCTTTTTGGATTCAGGAGAAGGAAAGAAAACCTTGAACTGGCAAATGAAAAACTCAAGGAAGGGAACGAACGTGCTGCTATCGAGTATTTTCAAGTGAACTTTTTAAAACTACTATGTGATTTATTTGTCTTCTCTTTACTTGCAATTCCTGTATATGCGCTCTTGTTACTGTCCCTGGAATTACACAAATTTTTTTGAGCAATAGGATAGGAAATAATTCCCAGCCTATAAATATATATTAGCAACATCATAACTAGTTCATACAACAGTTACAGTATAGTTAACAGCAACAAACTACTACCCGAGTATTACAAGCCATCAAAAAGCATACAACCAGCAAAAGAAAGTTATATTTTTTCAACTACCATTACAATAACAAAAAGACATAATGAACATATATAAGCTAGAAACCTAAAAAGAGCATACAGAGCTGCTAGACCATTACAAATAGCTAGTTAACAAACACGATATTTCATTCCTCTTTCAAGTACTTTTTCCTCTTACTAGCTGAATCTAAAGCTTTTGTACTCCTATCATTCTTTTTAGGTTTCTCTTAATTTGTCTTTTCTGTTTTACTCAAAAAATGTAAGAAGTCATTAGTTTACATCTTTAAGAGCACTTGAGGTCTTTTGCATTTTGCAAATGGTTAAGAAGCAATGCAGCATATATAGAGAACGAGAACATTATATTTTGATGCCAAACTTTATACATCAATAAAGATATTTTTTAACTCATAGAATTCAGATATTCATGCTACTGGCAACTGCTACATCGTAGGTCATATCTCCTCTTTTCGAGCTCAGATTATAGTCATTCTTGTTCCTATGCATAACTCTATATTCAGACAGCACACATACCAAATAACAAGTCCACTAGATTAACTGTGCTACCGACACCAATTTCTAATGCTGGACTTGACGAACTGAGAAGAGGAGAAATGTAGAAGCTGAGTGGATTTTCACTCAATATAGAATGATTATGACTTCATCGTTTGAACTTTAATTCATTAGATTATTAAAGCTATCCAAAGTTCTACATGCTCTTTACAAGCTTTCAAAATTGCATGCCATTTCAGGCATCCACCTCTTGGTGACAACTCTGTGAATACTAATGAATGTTCCTGCCCAACATTTGTACCAACCTTGTGAGCAGCGTCCAACTTTTGAATGTCAGCTTCCTCATTCAGACTCCAATTCTGTTGATTCTTGACTTGACTTCAAGCCCATGTTCATTCTGTGCACTCACTAACTTTCACGCCATTCTGACCATGTGTCCATGCTGGACAAAATTCTAAATGCCATAAACTAGAAGAAACACAACTAAACCAAATTGAGTATTTTCTTCATCTACGCCTGAATTTGAACCCGATTTAAGATAGCCTATCAAGATACGTAAAGTCTCGAGTAAATGATTCCTCCTGACATTTTGTTTACTCAGCTAGGGGAAAACTCACTACTTCAATTCAAGTTAATACTAAAATGTCTATAGAATCCTATTCACAACACAATTATCAATTGAGTCAACGATATCATGATGGTTTTTTCCAACCTATACACATTCAAGTATATTGAATCAAACCCAGTCGTGATATTTAGGAGGGAACCAATGTAGATTTTCTCCACGTACGACCAATAATTGCTCTAATACACATAAGCCAACATACAATCCGTTATCTTCACTTCAAGATGCATAAGTGTATACAATCAATCCCAATGGAACATACCATCTTATTACATACCAGTATCAAAATAACTTGCAATACGGAGTCAACGACTACCATTCCAATTGGCAAGGCTTTTAGACTATGGTTTTAGAGATTTTGGGTTCGAATCATTAAAACATCAAAATGAGCGCTTTTTTTTTTTGGAAAACCGGGATGGGAAACATTCCCAGCCTATAAATAACCATAACAACCACAAAAGTTACATAGTTCAAACACCTTACAACACCATACAACACCCAAAATACACACTACAACACAAACAAACTGAAAAACAGATTAAAGCAGTTCCAATACAAACACAAAACAGACTGCGACCTACAAACATACCACAAAACCACAAAATAAAGTACAAACATTGATACGAATACAAATACTGAAAAAGACAACAAAGATTGCAAGGAACATATTGCAAAGTCAGTAGATCAAGCATCTCCATCACCCCTCTTCCTTTTAACTACTCTTTTGCCCATAAAGTCCATGCTCTCTCTAACCCTCCTTTGCAGCTCTGGAAGTATAGTCTTCCATTCCTGCCTATAAGGATATGCACCACCTAACCAAAATGATATTTAGAAATAGTTATTTTGAGTAATGCATCAAAATCACTAGCTTTTTGCTTAAAATATCTCTTATTTTGATTAATGAAGTATCATGCTTTGTTGTAAAAATCCTTCTAGGCTTGCGTTTAGGTCCCACCTAGATGCTAGGTTAGTCTTACTGTTTAACTATTTGCCTAATTCTCCTAGATGAGACTTACCATATTATCTAAGCATATAAAAGGGTTTATAAGCACCACTAATGCACCAATTTAGACTTGATTTCTCTTATAAGCATCAAAGTATTTGATTCAAGCTGTTTTGCCATCGTGATTTCTTCTAAAGCCATCCAAACCAATAAAATCTCATTTTACATCAATTAATACTAAACAAAATACTAAAATTTTATCTCAAATGCTCAAGTTTGTCAAAAACGTCTAACTTGATTAATTCTCGCTTAGACGATTAATCCATAATTCATGCTTCCCACCTAGTGTTGGCCAAGCAATTTTTTCAACCTTGATACCACGCTATAAAAGCCAAATTTGGCTGAAAAGTGGACTACAACAAAGTTCAAGGCCAACTTTGTCTCCAACTAAAGCTCCCTAATGATCCCTTTTGACCAAAATTCAGGATCCTAAAGTCATTCTCTAAGCCATGGTTTAATTTGTTGAACTAAATTGATCGCTAAACCAGAATAATGAAAGTAAGACTATGTATAACTTGTTCACCATTGGCCCCATTTAAGCGGAAGCCGTGTGCCTGGGTTTATGTTGATGACGATGACGACGACGACGACGACCACCACCACCACCAGTATGTGCTGATCGAATTTCATGATCCAGTGTCAACCTCTCACAATCAATCTTAGATGAACTTTCCAATCACCCCATTTGTCGGTGATGGTTTTTCAACCTTGCTCTTGCACATCTCTCATATCTTGAGGAATTTTTGTGGACAGCTTCTTCTCTTTTCTCTCCTATATTAAAGAGGCACGGTGACCAATCCTTTTTTATTTTGATGAAAACAACAACTTAGGTGAGGAAGGGATGCCATGACCATACCGTGAAGAAAGAGAGAATGCAGAGAAATGAACCTCTCTTCTAATTAATGGTTTATATAGTATTATGTCCAATTAACAGTAACGTGGATCATTAAGTGATTCTAACGTTGATTAACACAATTTGATTACTTTCGTTTTTAAAAATTACGGTCTAAACAGGATTATTTCTTTTACATGTTCTTTCTTCTTCTTCTTATCCTTTTTTTTGGGAATTTGGTAAAGTGTATGCCTAGTGGATTGAACCCAACCACATCCACAACAACTCTAGCTAAATGTCTTACTGATCCCTGTATTACCACTGGGTCATTGGTACCTTTACTTGTTTTGACCTCATATGTGCATGCCCTTTCAATATATACAGCTGATTTTATTACTTATCTAGAATTATCTTTGCCTTTTCTTTTCTTTTTGGTTATAGAAAGCGGTGCACATAACTCCAGACATGGCACATGAATTAATTCAGGTAAATTGATCAAATTTTATGCCTTCAGTGAATTATGTCATCCATAAGCTTTCTTATGGCACTGATATATATTTTGTTATTTAGATTCTACGATCAGAAAATGTTGATTTTATAGTAGCTCCATATGAAGCTGATGCCCAGCTTGCATATTTATCAGCTCTGAGTTCCGAGCAAGGGGGAATAGATGCAGTAATAACAGAAGATAGCGATTTGGTTGCATATGGTTGTCCAACAGTAAGACTATTATTATCAGTTCATCATATGTAAAATATAAGTCTTGCCCATTGTTCCACATGTCAAGGTTATAATATGATTTGTTATTCTTAAGATTATATTCAAGATGGATAGATATGGAAATGGTGAAGAGTTCTTGATGGATAAGGTGTTCAATAATGTTACCAATGGTCTGTCTTTTAAGAATTTTAACGAAGAACTCCTTACAGGTGAGCATATTATTGTCATGTGGAAGAGTTTAATAGCTTATAAAAATTGCACCTTAGACTTGGCACTGTATTTTCACATAAATATTGAGCTAGTTGGGTGTGTGTATGACTACACTATGGATCATGTCCTGCGATAATGGTCTACAGCACTAGCCGCATTGCAAGATAAAAGTATAGACATCAAACGTAATCGAAGTGAGAACAATACTTCAAGGAAGCATTGCCAAAAGAGATAAACGTGGGTAATAAATGCACCAATGATATTTTGAAATCGAGTGAGAAGGAAAAGAGTTGTATGGATCAAATTTGAAAAAGATGAGCAAATAAATAGGAGGAAGATAAAGATAAAGATAAAGAGAATAAACAAAAATAGATATTATACTATTATTTATATTAAGATTACTATTTTTGCCTTTTCCTTTAGTTGAAACACAAATGTTTGATACTTACTATCTTTCAAATGAACGAACAACCAAAAATTGGAAGCTTTTATTGAGAATGGTGGGACAACCGATGTCTATTGTTTCTTCTTATACTTCTCTCTGTCTTCCTCGTGCTTCTCACTCATCTTCTTCAAAACCGATTTATAGAATTGAAAAATTGACCCCTATTCGTTTCTCCCCCAACTAATATCTTTTTTTTTTTTCCTTTTTTATTTTGTTATCACTGCTTTATCTTCCTTGGGAACGACTTTCTTGGGCATTTTTCTTAATCCAATTATCTTGTTTTCTCTGCTCCTAATTTTGCTATACGGCCAGTGCTGCAGTTCCTTTTTAGCATCACATGATCTTTAGTGTAGCTGAACATGCTCAACCTATATGATGCTTGCTCTCCTTTTATGTGAAAGGTGCCATATCTAATGGGCGCACAGCCACAAGGATCAGCTGCTGTAGTCTTGGAACATTCCAAATTCTTGCTCACAAAATTTTGTTCACCAAATTTAACCTGAAAAGGATCATTTTTATTCATTCACCAAACTCTACATTTTTTCTGATTCAGGAATGTGTGTCCTAGCAGGTTGTGACTTTCTTCCCTCCATCCCTGGCATTGGTCCCAAACGAGCTCACACATTGGTTTCGAAATATAGAAATTTAGATCGGGTAAACCTTATACTATCTCTTGTTTCACCAATACATTTCGCCAGTTTAAGTATTACTATTAGTGATAGTATATTATAGTAGTACTAAGTTACAACACATTACATTTATCGCTTCAGACTTCAGTGCATAATCAATCACAAGTGCTTGCATGGAAATTCAAATATAATATTTTAATACCTCTTTTTTTTTCTTGGCTAATATATACAGGTTCTTTCAGTGCTGAGATTAGACAAGAAGTATCAAGTGCCAGAAGACTATTCTGATGCATTTAAAAAAGCACTTGCAGTTTTTCACCATGCTCGAATGTATGTCATTTAAAATTTTTCAAATATTATATGAATCTTAATTATAGGTTAACAACAATTTTTCAGATATGATCCAGAAACTAAATCGTTAAAGATGCTGAAGCCCTTAGACGAAAAGCATTCCCAATATCTAAATGGAAATTACGATCTTCTTGGACCGTATCCTAATAAACAACAGTGCATAATTTAAGAATGATACTAAATGCATCCCAATCGAACAAATATATACTGCCAATGACAATGTATAACCGATTGATAATATACTCACAATCAAAAAACTAAGGCAACTTCTGCAATATAAAATTGGAAAATAGCATATTCAATTGGCAGTATAACGCTGATCGCCAAAACTGTACTGATTTTTTGGTTGTGGATTTTTTGTTTTTTAGTACTGGATGATATAGACTAGACATTAGAATCGACTGGATAAAGTGGTGTACAAGATATGATGCATTTAGCACAACTATAACTTAATTATCTACCTTCTCTTTGATAGATTCGGATTATATTTTCCCTTAACTATGCATTTATGTTTCAAGTGACCTTCCACCATCAATAGCTATTGCCATTGCAGAGGGACATCTAAATCCTATCACTATGGAACCTTTTAATAAATTTTCTACGCATCAAGTTGCCACTGATTATATTTCCCTGAGCTCAGATGAAGTGCAAATAAGTTCCACACAAGATAGCTGCATTACAGTCTTTCCTGAACAAAGCAACCAAAAAAGCACAAGTAAGCTTCTCTACGTACCGTGTTAGTTTTAGCAAGTTATTATTATTATTTTTTGGCAATAATTGATCTTAAATTTACAAATAAATGATCATTTGCAATATAGCAAAAGAACAAGAGTAAAAAATAGCGTATGTTTTTTCTTCCTTTTTAAATATCTCTTTAGCAAGCTCGGGATTACAATGGTGTAATCAATAAATGACCTGTGGTGATATAAAATGTTTTTCTTTTCTTCCAATGCATTTGGTCACTTGCCAACCAGGTTGACTTAGTTGGTTGATAATTTGGACTATGAGACTAAATGTTACGAGTTTCAATTTTGAAAGTGACAATTTTATAATAAGTATGTACATCGCCGGTTCTATCATTCTGGTTGCCCCACACGAAGTGCGATAATATTGCCTCTATTTGAGGAAAATAATAATTATACTAGAACTAATATATGCGGTGATAAAAAAAATGAATGTACATAGATTTTAAATCCAAGTAGAATGCAAAATTATAACTACTGAGCATTTACTTGCTCTATTAATTTATTGTGAATGTTTTTAATATATTGATCTCAGACATGAGGGTTGTCTTTGTGGAGGGTTGCCCTAGGCAATTAGTTTGCTCGTCTCATCCTAGGGCCGGCCCTGAGTATGTAGAATGTGTTTGATAGATACATGCTTCTCCCAGTCTACGAGTTTACAAGAGAATCTTGGTTCTCTGTGTTAAAATAATAACGTGGTCACTTCAAGTACACAAGCTTTTAACTATTTTTTCCTACTTGTTCATTTCTTTAACCAGAACCAGTTAATACAGAAAAGATAAAAATGGACACGGAAAAGTATAAAAAAGAAGCTGTTGCACTTGGAAAACTGATTACTCCAAAAAAGAAGCAGAAGACACGAAATCAAGAAGCAAGTAAAATGGAGGTGCCAAACAATAATCCTTTCAAGAAGAGGAAAGTAGAGCCTCTAACATCTAAACATGAAAACTTCTCTGAAATAATTTCTGAATCTACAAGGACCGTTGAACAAACAGTTGATGTTATGTGCTTGTCATCATCGCCTGAATCTCAAGTTTCCATTGAGTCTAAACCTCTAATGAGATTATCATCCAAGGAGAGGATTCCGAAGAAATCTGTATTGAAGAATGAGAAAAGTGGATTGCTTAAGTTCTTTGAACGTTTGTAGTATCGTGATTCTTGTTCTATTGTAAGATTTGATTCTTAGTTGTACAATACATATTGTGAACTTAATTCTCCAGCTTCTTTTTTATGTAATTTATTTAAAGGAATGGTTATTGCTTCATTGCGTATTCCAGTGTCTGATGGAAAAATTTATGCATTTGGCCTTATATATATTGTTAGCTTGTTGGAATAATTCAGCATTATGGAGAAACGTATTTTAATATTTGAATGTATGAGTTATTTTGGGATTAAGTTTAATTATGTGATCTATTTGGAATAAATACAACAAAACTTAAGGGGTATATTCGTCATGTAAATTTATAATGTATGGATACTAGAGTGATAATTTTAATTTGTTGAAGGGTCGAACTGAAAAATGTCACACTATATATATGAGGTTATGGTCCCTAAATTACAAAAGTCTTATCATATTCTTTCCACCATCTTCTAAAGAGAATTTTCAGATCTAATCTTATGTTAATTTGGAAGATCTAAAACCTAGTTGATCTTCTTTTTGCAAACATAATGGATTCAGGTACGACTTCTGCTGAACTATTTAATTTCATGTATTTGTTTCTCGATAGAATCAATATGGGTTGTATGTATTCAGATCCTGAATTTATTTATTTATTACAACAAGTGGTATCAAAGCCATCCATCATTGATTTTATTGAGAAATTCTTTGGTTTTAAGAACATATGAAATTAGGGTTCTGGATTCACCAAAGTGACATCTCTTATTTTAGTTGCTCACGAAAAATGTTAGATATTTGTGTGTATTTATTTATACGAATATTAGTCGGCCCAACGGAAGGTTAATATCTGGCCAAATTCACATGTGTGATGATAAATATGTACCATTATAAAGTTTTACAAGAAAATAATTAATCGGCCCAAAGGAAGATTATTATTTGACTTGAATTTATTGTTAATATTTGATGATTACAACAAGAATACCACTTACAGTTAATATTACTGTCCAAAGACTTGATATTAATGTTGTGCTAGGTATCTTGAGCAAAGACTTACCAATTATTTTAAATTTACTACAGTTGTTTTATAATGTAAGCATATTTGATTAATTTAAAATTACAGCTAATTTGACTACGGTATCTGCCAATCTGAACAACATTCCTATTCTGACTGGAACAAACTTTAAGGATTGGAAAGAGAACATATTGCTTGTTCTTGGCTGCATGGATCTTGACCTTGCACTTAGGATAGATGAACCCGCCCCTCTTACGGATGAAAGTTCTTCTGATATTATAAAGAACTTTGAGAGGTGGGATCGTTCAAACCGCATGAGTCTAATGATCATAAAGCGTGGCATTCCGGAGGCATTTAGGGGTGCGGTATCTGAAAAGATAACTAATGCTAAAGATTTCCGTGCTGAGATTGAAAAACGTTTTGCTAAAAACGATAAGGCGGAAACAAACACGCTTTTGCAACGCTTGATTTCCATGAAGTATCAAAGCAAATGAAACATAAGGGAGTACATTATGGAAATGTCTAACACTGCTTCAAAACTTAAGGCACTTAAGCTTGAGCTTTCAGATGATTTGCTTGTGCATTTGGTATTAATCTCTCTTCCTTCACAATACAAGCAGTTCAAGATCAGTTATAACTGTCAAAAGGAGAAATGAACTCTTAATGTGCTCATTTCGTATTGTGTACAAGAAGAAGAGAGATTGAGGCATGATAAGGCTGAAAGTGCTCATTTAGCATACACCTCTAAGGGAAAAGACAAAAAGAGAAAGAAGGATAAAGAAACTGCTAAGGGTCCGACTGAAAAGAAACAACAAAAGGAGACTGATGGTTGTTACTTTTGCAAAAAGGATGGACATTTGAAGAAAAATTGTGCCAAATACCACGCATGGCGTGTTAAGAAAGGGTTGCCTGAGCTACCGAAATCCAACTGATGCTGAAAGATACATCTATGTGGGTAATGGAAAATCGGTAGAAGTGGAGGCTATTGGGCATTTTAAGTTGTTATTAAGAACTCAGTTTTATTTGGATTTATTTGATGCTTTTGTTATACCGTCATTTAGACGGAATTTGGTTTCTGTTTCTAAGTTGGACAAATTTGGTTATTCTTGTTCATTTGGGAATGGTACTTTTAGTTTATCAATGAATTCAACTCTTATTGGAACTGGTTCTCTTAATGTTTATGATAACTTATATATGCTTGATGTTAATGCCTCTTATAATGAAGCCTTGCATGTAGAGTCACGTGGTACTAAAAGAAAAGCTAATAAGGAAACTTCAGCCACATTGTGGCACAAGCCCTTAGGTCATATATCTAAAAATAGAATTCAAAGGCTCGTGTCAGATGGCATTTTGGAATCCGTTGATTTTTCAGACCTTGATGTCTGTGTAGAGTGTATCAAGGGAAAACAGACCAAACATAAGAAAATAGGTGCCAATAGAGCAACTGACGTCTTAGAATTAATACATACAGACATTTGTGGACCATTCCCTGAGGCATCATGGAACGGTCAACAATATTTTATAACATTCATAGACGACTACTCGAGATATGGCTACCTATATCTAATTCATGATAAATCAGAATCCTTAGACATGTTCAGGAAATTTAAGGTAGAAGTTGAGAATCAACTCAACAAAAGGATTAAAACTGTCAGATCTGACCGTGGCGGTGAATATTATGGTAAATCTGATGGATGAGGTGAACAATATCTAGGACCATTTTCCAAATTCCTAGAGGAATGTGGAATAGTCCCACAATACACTATGCCAGGTTCACCTAGCATGAATGATGTTGTTGAGAGACGAAACCGGACTCTTAAAGACACGGTAAGGAGTATGATCAGTCATTCTACCTTATCAAAATCACTTTGGGGAGAGGCATTAAAGACAGCAGTTTATATCCTTAATAAAATACCCACTAAAGCAGCTACTAAAACACCTTATGAGCTCTGGACAGGCAAACAGCCTACTCTAAAGCATTTTCACATTTGGGGATGTCCAGCTGAGGCAAGGCCATATAGGCCAAATGAAAGAAAATTGGACTCCAAAACAGTGAGTAGCTACTTTATTGGTTATTCTGAGCGATCTAGAGGCTATAAATTTTATGATCCCATACCGAGGAAAATATTTGAGACGGGAAATGCAACATTTTTTGAGGATGTTGAGTTGAGAGGGAGAAATGAAGTAAGGAACATTGTTTTTGAGGAGGAATCATCGTCTATGATTCCTACTACAGTTACTTCTTCGAACAATGTGCAGATTATTGTTCCTGTCATTGATCAAGAAGTGAATTCAGAACCCCAATAAAACAATGTTGAAGAAAATCCTCTTCAAGTTGAAGTTAATGTTCCACAAGAACAAATTCAACAACCTCAAAATGAATTGCCATTAAGAAGATCCACTAGGGAAAGAAGAAATGCTATTCCGGATGATTATGTTGTATTTCTTCAAGAGTTAGAGGATAATAATGGATTGATGGAAGATGATCCTATCAACTTTCACCAAGCCATGCAAGATATTAATTCTCAAAAGTGGATTGAAGCTATGAATGAAGAGTATAAATCAATGCAAGACAATAAAGTTTGGGACCTTGTCCCTTTACCTGAAGGTAAGAAGCCCATTGGTTGTAAATGGATATTTAAAACCAAGAGGGATGCAAAAGGTAAAGTGGAAAGATATAAGGCTCGTCTTGTAGTAAAAGGTTTTACTCAAAAGGAAGGCATTGATTTCAAAGAGACTTTCTCTCCGGTTTCATCGAAAGACTCTTTTAGAATAATTTTGTCACTTGTTGCACATTTTGACCTTGAGTTGCATCGAACGGATGTTAAGACTGCATTTCCCAATGGAGGCATTGAGGAAATAATTTATACGGTGCAACCGAAAAACTTTGTGGTCGAAGATCCAAAGAATATGGTTTGCAAACTAAAGAAATCCAATTATGGACTCAAACAAGCTTCTCGTCAATGGTACCACAAATTTCATAATGTAATTACCTCTTTTGGTTTTGAGGCAAACATCATTGATAACTGTGTGTATCACAAGTTTAATGGGAGTAAATTTATATTTTTAATTTTATATGTTGACGATATATTGCTTGCCAGCAATGATTTAAATATGTTGCGCGAAACTAAGAGATTTCTTTCAAATAATTTTGAAATGAAAGATCTTGGTGATGCCTCTTTTGTATTAGGGATTCAAATACATCGTGATCATTCACGAGGCATTCTTGGATTGTCACAAAAGAACTATATAGAAAAGGTGCTTAAGAGATTTGGCATGCAAGATTGTAAACCAAGTGATACCCCTGTCGCTAAAGGAGATAAGTTTTGTCTCAAACAATGCCCTAATAACATCCTTGAAGTTAATGAAATGCAGAAGATCCCTTATGCATCTGCTATAGGGAGTCTAATGTATGCTCACGTATGTACGCGTCCGGATATTGCGCACATTGTAGGAGTGTTAGGCAGGTATCTTAGTAACCCTGGAATGGATCATTGGAAAGCAGCAAAAAGGGTTATGAGATATCTTCAAAGAACAAAGGACTATATGCTTACATATAGAAGATCAGATCAGTTGGAGATCATTGGGTATTCTGATTCTGACTTTGCTAGATGTCCGGATAGCAGAAAATCCACTTCAGGATGCATATTTATGTTGAGTGGAGAGGCTATATCTTGGAAGAGCATTAAGCAAACGCTTATAGCTTCTTCCACTATGAAAGCAGAGTTTGTGGCTTGATATGAGGCATCTAATCATGGAAAATGGCTGCAAAATATTGTCACTGGGCTGCGCATTATAGATAATATTGAAAGACCACTAAAGTTGTTTTGTGACAATAGATCATCAGTGTTATATTCTAATAACAATAGAAGCTCAAGTAAGTCAAATTACATTGACATCAAGTTTCTAGTTGTGAAGGAAAGAGTGCAAAATGGGTTAATATCCATAGAGCATATTGGGACAAATTACATGTTAGCGGATCCACTTACAAAAGCATTACCACCCAAGGTCTTTCATAAGCATGTTGCTAATATGGGTGTATCTTTTATGTAAGAATATTTTGGTTAAGGGGGAGTTTGTACTAAGTCATTTCTTTTGTGACATTGCTCTATATTTTGATTGTGGATATGCTTCAGTTTTTCTGATCAGAAATAAAGTTTTTTTTAATTGCACTCAAATTATTTATATATGTTTAGATTTTGATCTCATTAAAGTAAAGTAGGACCAGTTGGAAATAGACATGTAAAGATCACATTTCATGTAATTTCCATGCTACACATACATGATTGATCTATGTCATTTGATTATATTGATATATGTGACCATTGATGGGTTTAGTTACACTAACGATAATGAAAACCGCTTTGATCCTATGTTAACACAATCAATGGACGAGATTGTTTTGGATATACCATATTGTCAAGATAGCTATTCGAGAGCTCATAAAGTTAAATACATTCTATAAGGTTACATATGTGGCCTAGGGGGAGATTGTTGGAATAGTTCAGCATTATGGAGCCACATATTTTAATATTTGAATGTATGGGCTATCTTGGGATTAAGTTTAATTATGTGATCTATTTGGAATAAATACAACAAGACTTAAGGGGTATATTCGTCATGTAAATTTATAATGCGTGGATACGAGGGTGACAATTTTAGTTTGTTGAAGGGCCGAACTGAAAAATGTCACACACTATATATATGGGGTTATGGTCCCCAAATTACAAAAGTCTTATCATATTCTCTCCACCCTCTTCTAAAGAGAATTTTCAGATCTAAGCTTGTGTCAATTTGGAAGATCTAAAACTTAGTTGATCTTCTTTTTGTAAACATCAATGGATTCAGGTACGACTTCTGCTGAACTATTTAATTTCATATATTTGTTTCTCGATAGAATCAATATGGGTTGTATGTATTCAGATCTAGAATTTATTTATTTATTACAACATAGCTCACTTATCTTCGAATGATATATGCAGTTATATTTGGAATCGCATCTCTTTGACAATCAATGACGTTTTTAAGAAAAAATAATCATACTTTATGAAGGTTAGGGGTTGTATAGGTGCAAATCCGTTCTTCAACAGTAATGGCAACTCATGCAATCTCCTACACATTTTAGTTTTTAGTTGATATGAATTCAGTGTCAAAGGTGAAGACATCAATATCGAGTTAAGAATGATAGAAAATCAAGTAAAAATAAGACTTTGATTTTGATCTAATATCATTTTGAAATGAAAAACGTCCATTTAATCAACAAAGCTTATGTATAAAAGGGTATTTTTGGCATTGCAAAATAGTTTCATTAAGCTGAAATACTTGCATCAAAATAAAGCTTCTGAAATTACTCAGTTGCTCCTACGATATTATATATGAGGTAAAATTATTTGTGTTTTTGTTTTTACTGAAAAGTAATTTAGTAAATTTGTGAGCGTAATTTCATTTCTTTTCTATTGACGCCATTTTTGGTATGCACCAACAAACATAAAAAGAGGATTCTAGAACCCATGATTTCTTGTTGAAAGCCGAAAGTGATAAAGAAGCCAAAAGCATGGACATCGAGACAAACAAATAGTAAAATGCTGAGATTAAACGAAGACGCAAATATTTATAGTGCTCCAGAAGAATCTCTATATTATTATTATTATTATTATTATTATTATTATTATTATTATTATTATTATTTTTTAACCCAAGGTTTCCCGTGGTTACGAGAACCCATGGTTTCCAGTGGAAAAGCCAACCGTTTAGTCCATTAGAATTTTTTTTGATGTTTGCGTATATCTGAAATCCACAAGCGTAAGTTTGAAAAAATAAGTTTTGTAATTTCCCATATTTGAAATATACGAGTGTAAATACTATTATATGTAAAAAATGTCTATATTTTAATAACTTTTGACCAAGACCTGAAGTTGAAATAAGTTTTTTTCTCTTATCATGTCTATAATGAAAATTGGTCCTATATTTTTGGATAGAGATAATATAAAAGAAGTATAAATAAAATCATTTTTTAAAAATATGGTAAAAGATAAACCTATAATTCTTTAACATTTATGGTAGAGTTTAAACACGCTTATTAATTTGTTACAAAATGATTCATGTGTTTCAGGTATACTTGAAATGACATAATGCTCGAGGCATCATTGATATCATGCTTCATACAGTTATTGTCATCTAAAGACTAAAATTGAAAACTACTACATAAAAAAAGAAATCAATTAGTTTTTTTTAACTTGGATTCTCAAATTCTGACTTGAACAAACTCGCACTTCTTACGGACATCATTAACTTTCTGGAAATCGTGGATGTTAGCCAACCTAAATATAGAAGAAAAAAAAGAAAACATGAGTTGAATGCAAATGAGCAAAATGATATAATACACACGGTGGACTATAAATATATAAACGATATATATGTTATCACTTGAAATTTGTCTTAGTAACTATCTTGAAAGTAGCACCACTAGATTTTAACATCTCTTTTAAATTCTTCATATTCTGCATTAAAATAAACAATCATCATATTACTGATTTTGAGAGACCGTACATAATAATATCCTAATGGCGGTGGTGGCTTGTCTGTACAGATCTCTTTTCTCATATATATTCATCAATATATGTAACAGACGAGATTTTCGACTTTCGAAAATCGACATTAATACGTCCACTGTATCAACCGCCGAACAATCGAAGGCCGGAAAACCGAAATGTTAGGGTTAAAGAAGAAGAGGTAGAAGAAGAAAGAAAGAAGAAGCAACAGAACAATATCAGAATCTCACAATCGCAGCGGAACAACATATTATAGATAAATGAATAATCTTTAAATCAAAAGAACTGTATCAATTTATTATATTACATCACATTACATTACATTATCAGAGTTTACAACAACAAACAACGGAAAAGAAATACTATATACTAGTTGATACGCCACGCCATCCAGCTCGCCTCTTTAGCTCCACAGCATCTCCTGAATTCCAGAATGACCTGATAACCTGACTCTAGACTGCCCATGTGGAAATTGGTGGGCACCCAGAGTTTAGGAAGGGAACAATAAACACCAGGTCAGTCATGTGACTGGTGTGAGAACTTAAAACAATTTATCTTAAAACAACAAAGAAATATTTTAACATTGATCCGCAATACTTTTGGAAAATGGAACTACCATAAGGCCTCCCGCACACACATATAATGCAAACGCAGAATCAGAGGAGATTTCTCCTTATGATAGTTAAATATGCTTGATACACAAATTTCTTTGATATTATTACTATAAGTGCAAAGCGTAGGAAAACATTTCGAAAGTATGATATAAATCTTAGCCAACATACAACCATTATCGTATGCCTACTATAGCTACCATCTAAACAGTGGGGAGTCACCATAAGTAAATGACAGGTTATACAACTAAAACTGTACAGGGCTCGTATTGTTTCTTTGGACTTTCCAACAAATGGTCAGGCCAAGGAACTTTCCATTGCCACATGGGTATGCCTCTGGAGAGACGCCTCGAGAACCTAACCGGATCTCTGCCAACACAAGGCCGGGTCACCTCTGTAAAAGTAGGCAACTACTGACATGAGTATTCCATCCCCCGGTTGTAAACAACCTTTATCCGAGGATCCTCAACCAACAACAATCACAAAGTCATATATATTTACGACATCCACATAAGTCAAGTATCTGGGCTCCATACCATGATACCACTTCTATCCAGAAGGAAATACACATACTCTAAGGGGCACTACTCCCTAAAACCTTGCTGCATCTTTCTTGTTTTGACCATTACCGGGGTGTGAGGTCCGACGAAGTCTCGTCCACAAAGCTATGCTTTTCACAAAAGCTATGCTTTAATCAACAATTGCTCAGCAGCACTCATCATGCCACATTACCAAATTGGGAATATATCACTAGTAACTATCAACTACATAACCTCTGAGCTCGTACGTCTCAGAGAAGGGTGTTAAGCTAAGAGAATAAATTCTCCGCCACCAACAGAAATGTATTTGATAGAAACCAGCTTTACATCTCAAATTGTAATGTCAGACACACACCCATACAAGTCCGTTCCAGGATCGAACGGAACCGAAGGCACTTCCAAAGAAGCCCTTCCAATCCGGATATTCACTAATCACGACCGGACTTCCCATCATAAAGGGTGATAAAATCTCTATATCGGAGATCAGCCGATGTAGAGACATTCGACGGTAATCCTTCCGTTTTCGAAAATATCCGTTCTTTAACACCGGTCTTCAAATGCTATCCATTACGACGTATCACTATTCGGAATGGGATTCATGACCCAAAGGTCCTCTCCCGGCTAAACCGAATAACGAGCGCTTATTTTAAAATAAGTGTAGCATTCAAATTCAAGCAAATCACAACAAATACCCATTTCAAGGTAAACAATGATAGTCAGTTATTTAACTATCAATAGATATGCACAACATCACCAGATTCCAAATAATTTCCCAAATTATTTATTCTCCAAAAATATCTTTACAAGATATATTTTTCCACACTTCAAAAATAAATCAATGTTTATTTTTAAACAAATTTCCCTTTCCTTTATAATTTCCATGGTGAATTTAAATTTTCAAATATCCATTGATATACAATTTTCAAATCGATTTCAAATATTCACTTTCAATTTATCTTTAAAAGATATAATCTCGAAAATAGTTCACTTCATATTGGAAAACATTTCCATACTTATTTAATAATAAGTAATTCACAAATCTATTTATTTTCAACATTTGAAAAATATTCAATATACTTAAATCACAATTAAGTATATATTTTATTCTTTAAGGAAAACATTATCTTAAACACATTTATTTGAGTCAAAACGAATGTTGCGTAAAACATCGTTACGACAACCCAAAATCACTAGTATAGGGATTCGAAATTAAGATATATATATATATATATATATATATATATAGATAAATCCCAATACTATATAAAACATTTCCTTTCGAAAATCATTTACTATAACAACAGTGTTATAGTCCACATTTCCTTTTATTTCTCGAAAACGTCTATTTCAACAATAAATGTTGAAATCTATGGTTTCGATCCTTAACACATTTTAAAACAACTTCAAATCGTTTTAATTCTATTTAAAAGATCACTTCCTAAAACATTTCTTTAATATACTATTCACTGTCCAAAATCGTGAATATAAATCATTTACCAAATTCAACACTTCTACATATTTTAATTTAAAGGATTATCCACTGTCCAATATCGTGGGTATATCTCCTTTAATAAGCTTCCGTATTTACTTATCAAATTCAATTGGTTTCAGATTTATAAAACAACATTTATAAATTCACACACACACACACACACACACACACATATATATATTATAAAAACTTCAACTTATAAAATCCCTTAATTAACAAGTTCTATTTATATCTCATTTAAATGCCAAAATCCAATTTATAAGTAAATTACTTATAATTATTTTATTTTACTAAATCTATTCATTTTATAACTTCACAATTTATAAATCTATAAATTTCATTCACTTATAAAATCCATTTATATTTCATTTTAACACTTAAAAAAAACTCATTTTATAATTCCAATATTTTAATTTATAAATATCAATTTTATAAATCTTTTATATAAACCGTTTATAATAATTCAAAAATCCCAATTTAAACCATTTTACAAATTAATCAACTACTTATTTCAAAAATCACATTTCGGTTATATTTCACAAAAATCATAATTTTTATAACATAAAAATTATAACGTTTATTTATTTAAAATGACAATTCCAAAATTCAATATAATGTATACTTTCAAAAAATCACTTGATTTTTTTTTTAAATTCGAAATCGTTACTTTAACATTTTTAAAACTCCAAAAATAAGCCCAATGCTGCAACAACACCAGTACATTAACCACGACATCCAAACATCATATATCAATATGATAACAAAATATATCACAAATATCTGTATATAAATCAATACTGTTGAAGAATCCAGTTGGATCCCTCCAACCTGTTTCCCTGCATGCACAGATGTTAGCACAATACAAATCCCGTTTCAAGACGGAATATCGCAGTACATGGGTGTTATAAAATATTATCCGCTATTATGCAGCGCAATAGGGTCTCATCCTCTATATAATGCGGGAAATCAACTCCAAGTACATATATAATACCAATTCCACTTCAAGGTGGAATATCGCGGTATATGTGTTTAATATAATAACCTCCGCTTAATATACAACGTATAGGGTCTATTTCAATACAATAGATAGCAATTTATCATCTAAGCATAAAATCAAGCAATTTTAAATTTAATTATTTTAAATTTAAATCGAAACAATTTTGATTGAGTGAGAAGTTCTCACCTTGTTTCCAATAGCGGTTTCAGCGTTTTATTTCGAATAAAATTAAACGCGTGTTTAATTGTACCCAAAATTATCACTAGCTCCAATCGATCTCAATCCAGCTCCATCGCGTAGTATTCGACAATATGATTCCAACACAAGTTGTTTCGTCATTTTTCGACCTCGTATGAACAAGTTACAACCTTTTAAAGTTTACACAATTTAATATACAATTTATTTTCAAATTTTATTTCTATTTAACCTCAAATAAATCTCTACCGTTCATTTCACCTTCAACAGATCTGGGCCGCCCTTCCTCTCTTCTCCCATCACGTAATCCAGCACACGACCTAACCCATCGGCTGCCCCTATTCACGAATTATCTGGCCTTCATCGACGATCGTGACGACGATCAGCGAACTCCCCTGCCTCTGCGTGTACGTATGCTACCCACGGCCAGAATCTTGGTGAACTCGGCCTCCATCTTGCATCGAAAATCGTGCGTGAACCGTGAATGTTTATGCTCGAATTGATGACGATCTACCATATGAAATCCAATCATAACCGTTGGATTCAAGGATCTCGTGATGATCTTCGATGTTGTAGTTGAGATTGTTTCGAATCGATGTGTGGATTTAAAGAAAATGAGGGAGGAAGAAGGGAATGTTTTCGGCCATTAATTTCTGAAGGTGGCGGCTAGGGCTTAGAACTAGGGTTCGTGCAAAGAAACAACGAATGAGGTCCTTTTATAGAAATTTACGCGACACTATTCACCCGAAATTTTTTCGAACGCCAACGAAGCGTGCCGCCTGGCGTTTATTATGTTTTACCCCATTCCGAACGCAATGGAATATATATCGGGAGTCAATTCGATCGTATTTGGAAGATAGGATTTCAAATCGACTATTTAAATTAAAAATTCACTTAAACCGATTTCAGTGCGTTTTAACTTGCCTCGGACAAACCGTAAATTCGATTGACACGAAATTTGAAATATTACAATAATTTAACATTACGGATCCAATGAAACTAGTTTCGTCGAAATCCGAGACTGTTAGAAAAATGGCTATTTTTACTCGTCAATTAAATATTAAAATATTCAATTTCTACAAATTAACTTTTAATCCAATTTTAAAAGTTCTATAACATTATTCTAACTACAATATGATTTAATATAAGTTTACAAATCAATTTTAATCACATTAAACCCAATTTCCAATTGTTTCTGAAATTTCAAATATTAAATTATCGATTTAATTATCCAATTAAATCTAGATATTCAAAATAAAATTTATTCGACTTACAAATTTACTTCTTAATATTAAAAATCAATTAAATATACGAATTTCAAATGACAGAAATTCTGGGTCGTTACAATATAATTGTTATAGTATAAATGGATAAATATATACATAACACCTTATTTAACATTCCTAACACTACTTGCGTTTGCATCCACGCCCATTTATGAAACTAGTAGTGGAAGAAGCAAGTTATGAAAGAGCAAGTAGCGTGAAAGATACATGTAAGCATGATGAAGTATTGATTTTTGATTACTAATGCTTAACAAATTATATACGTTGTATAAAGTTGTGTGTGAGTAATGTTATATGAATGGAGAGTTTATATAGACTTTGCAAGTTGAAGATTTGTGACTATATTACTTAGAAAGTGCTGAGATGTTAATATATAATAGTCGAGAATCTCCTGAAATGGTATTTTTAGCTTTGGAAAACATATGAAATTACTATATTATATTTTATCTTTAGTTGACGTATGCAGCTTTATATTCTACTGAAATGCACGAAATTAAATCATACTTAACTATGCATAAATCATGCAATTTGTGAATGATTTAGCCATTGGATTCATACCTTAGATTAATGGAGATATATGATTCTCATAATTCTCATTGATTGATGGAGAACTTTTATTATGAAGATTTTACTAAATACATTTCCAATAATAGATTCATCTTTTGATATTTAATCGCATTTATCTATGTTGTGTCGCAAAATTTATGCTCACATAGGCAACTTCTTTGGGTACTTGACGAAAAAATTTGACGAAGGAAAAAACAATCTATTAAAAACCAAGGCCGCGTTGGTTTACCGTTCTTAATTTTGAGTTTTCGTCCATACAAAAATACGCATGATGCATTTATATAAGGAAAATGATCAATTTAGAAAACAAAGTTAATATGGAAAATAGTAAACAACTTATTTTTATTTTTCGTGTTATGAGAAATAATGAAAGCATGATCATTTCGTCGTCCATCCATCCCCTTCGTTGTCTTATCCATCTTCCTTCCACCCCCTTTATTATCCCTTAACTCTTCTCATATTTCATAGTTAATATTGAAAATCCAAAACACATAATAGAAAATAAACCAAACGGACCCTAACCTTCTCCTGTTTTTGCCACAATAAGAAGCTTTGCTTACAATCAAGTTCATAGCTTGAGAACATTCTGGATCATGAATAAGAGGTATTCAATGTTGATATTTTCAAAAATACATGAAAAGGGTTGCATGCGTCCGGCGTATAAATGTTTTCCATTATTGATTTTGAGTTTTCATCCATATAAAATTCGTATGACGCATGCAAATTATGGAAAACGGTTTAGAAAACGAAGTTAACATAGAAAATAGAAAACAAATTTTGTTTTTGTTTTTCGTGTTTTGAGAAATAACACAAGTAGGAGAAACAATCCATCCTTCCGTCATCCTCATCGTCCTCTTCATCTTCCTTCCACCTCCTCATTCATCCCTCCATTCTGCTCATACTTTGTAATTAACTTTGAAAACTCAAAATGAAACCAAACGGGCCAAGCTTCTTAGTGCAATCAAACTTAAACATAAAACTGTGTCAATATTATTGTTACATTACATGACACTTAGATCTCAATTCCAAAAACTGGCCAAAAAATGAACAATCTAATGTAGAAAGTAACCTCAAATATGTAAACATGAACGAAAATTTAGTCAAGAGTCTCATTATGGAATGTTATTGAAAGAATTGGAAAAATTCAGGTCGCCAGGACTTGGAATATTAATGCTACATTACATGACACTTAGATATCAAATCCAAAAAAAAAGAACAATGTAATGCAGATAGTAACCTCAAATCTGTAAACATGAACGAAAATTTAGACAAGAGTTCCATTACTGAATATTATTGAAAGAATTGGAAAATTCAGGTCACCAGGACTTGGAATATTACTGTAAGTATTGAATATCCACTATCTTAATCAATCAAATAGCATACATAATCATTCTACTCCATGAACATAAAATTGTATGAATCACAAAAATATTTTTTAAAACATTAAGACCATTTTGAAAGCATATATGTTGCTAAAAGCATCCAAAAAAGTGCTTCTTAATACCGTTGCTAAATAATACCGCAAGTATTTGAAATTTATGCTACCTAATACCATAACAATTAAAAAACAAGCACCGAAGCCCTATTTTCTTCTCACTTCTACAATCGACTCATTGTCATGCTCCATTTTTTTTTATTGCTTGTATAAAAAACATGATAACCAATTCAATCCATAAAACATCAATTATTAATTGTGTTTACATATAACATTAAACCAACGAATGAAAATATATATTAAAATATACTTACGTAAGACTATTCAATCTCTACATCATTAATCTTCACATCGTTGATTTTTTTATACCCAATAAATTCATTAAGAAAGACCTACAAAATTAATTTTCTATTAAATTCTTCAACTGAATGATATAAGTTCAAATACTTAACTATAAATACACACGCATTTAGATCATTGAAAAAATTATTATCAATGCACCACTCCTTATTTCTACTACCACAATTGAATAAACCCTAAAAAAAATACATGTTGCAAATAACATTGATACAGTATTAGTGTAAATCAAAACCATCTAATTTCCTTCCTTAGAACTTTGACTATTCTCTAAATCACATTCTTCCTTAGACTTTATTGGTTAGCAATCCAAATTAGAAAATTTAATTTGTTTTTGATAATGGAAGTTTTAACTATGTAGACTTTAGATATAGGGTTTAGGTTTTAACAGGAGAAAGAATAAAAAAGTTGGATGTTAAGGTTATGGAATTTAAGCGACGAAGAAGAAAGAGAAAGCTCGGGCTTAGGTTTTGGAATTTACGCAATAAATAAGAAGAAGAAACATGGTTTAGAAAATGAACGTGTTTTCCTTAGGTAATCAATAATTGAGTGGAGAAATAAGTATGGTACTAGGAAGCATATGAATTAAATTAGATGAAATAATTTTTTTAATGGTATTAATAAGCACTTTCTTGGATGCTTTTAGCATTACACTAAGCATATATTCTACCAGTTGTAGTCAAATCCTACATTGGTTCCATCAACTAAGACTGAAAACGTTGGAAAAATAAAAAAATACCTTGACCATATTGATGGGTTGGGCGATGCAGGTAGCGAGCAAGCTAAAAGCACCAGTAATAAGGAAAAGCTTTGTAGTAGGCCATACACCATCTGATCATAGAACGATGTAGATAGCGAGTTGGACCTGTCAACGTAGGGTTTTAGATGCGTAGATTTAGGATTTTGGCTTGTTTAGGTAGGGTTTTAATGGGTTTATTTGGGCTTTCTGTCTCTTTTATTTTTTCGTATACAAGGAGAATTAATGGGTAATTTGAATTTAAAACGAGAGATAGAGAAGGAGATGTTTTTGCTATGGGGAAACTTCATTATTTCAGGAAACCGCTCGGAGACAAATGCATGTGTTTTTCTTCAGACTAATTTATTTTGGCTCCTTAACAAACCTACCTAACGGTTGGTTTGATAACATTAAACGGTCAAAATACAATAGCCACAACACTACAACTGATACACAAACCACAAACCACCTTCCTAAACTTGATATAACAACAACCGAAGCCAGAGATGCTAACACCAAAATATAGACAACACAAAACCATAGACTACTAACATTAATATACAGACAACACAAATACAAAGTACAGAACACAAAGCTACAAACCGAATAGAAACAAATAGTGTAACATCATAAACCGAAGCAGCAACATCATATTAAGCATCTCCATCTCCCATCCTCCTTTTAACCACCCGTTTGCCAATTGAATTCATGCTCTTCAACTATTTTTTGCAGCTCAGGGAGAATTACCTTCCATTCCTGCTCATAAGGAAACGCTCTACCTAGCCAAAATGATATAAAAGAAATAGAAAGTTTGAGTGAAACATCAAAAGTTCTAGCTTTATGTTGAAAATATCTATTATTTCTTTCGCACCATATTACCCAAGAAAACTCAAATTAATTAAATCAACTAAAATTCTATCAACTTTGTTAAATATCAGTTTTCTATCTTCCTCCCAATACTAGTATTGATAAAAAATGGGGAATATGATTAATTCGAAGATTCTGAATACAATTAATCCATAGCAGATAAGAGTAAGAGCATTGAAAATAAAGGTGATTTGTGTCTTCCTCATTATAGGTGCTGAAAAACAGTAAGGCTCTATCTTCAAACCCATTATGAATAAGTAAGGATTTAGTATTCAACCTTTTGTTTATTGCCAGCCACATATGCATCTTCACTTTTGGTGGTACATGAGTCTTCCATAATGCTTTGTAATACTTCACTTTGATGCCCCCAAAATTAATTACTTGTAGATGGAATGTACACTGAATTTACCATCTTTTCTTAATGTCTGTTCTGCTTTATCCCTACTATCTTGCATTGATACATGTTCCAGTAGCCTAATTAGATTGTAGTATTGAACGAGTACTTCTCCCATGAGCATTCTATTAAAAACAAGATTCCACTTAAAAGCAGACTTGTCTCTTTAATGAACATCACTAACTCTAGCATTTTGAAACAAGGATATACTGAATAGGAAAGAGCCCTTACAAAGGTATATTTGAAATCTTGACATTGTGTCGGAATAATTTTTTTTCACCATTTTCCAATAATCCATCCAAATCCTATTTTAAACACATGTTCCATTCTTATAATAGTTGTCCAGCATTTAGGATATTGATTCAAGCTTGAAATACGAATATTGAAATTGCCATTATAATACTTATTCTCCATACACAATTTCCACAATGAGTTGTTGTTATCGGTAATGCTCCAAAGCCACTTGCATAAGAGAGCACAATTCGAGTCATGCAAATCAATCACATCTAAACCTCATTGCTCCTTTGATTTACAAATTATTTCCTATGACATTAAATTCTTCATTGAACTTCCATCCCTAATTCCTTTCCACAAGAAATTCTTCCTAATCATGTCAATTTTCCTAATCACCCATTTAGGAAATTTATACAAAGACATCCAATACATGGCTATAGGCTGTTAGTATAGAATTCATCAATACTAATCTCCTAACTCCGGACAGGGAACGACTTTTTCATCCTGCGAACTTAGAACCAATCTTATCAACAAAAGTCAACCAATCATCATATTTTAAAGCATTCGGTATAATGTCCTTCCTATATATGATAAAGGAAAATTGTTCAACATGCGGATTACGGATCTTAAGGCTGGATGAACACTAGAGGAGGGAGGGTGAATAGTGTTTAAGGGATTTTACGGAAGTTTTGAAATCTTTTCAAATAACATACATACAGATGCAATTTCACAAATATAGAGACAATCACAGAATCAGATACAGATGCAAAAAGTAAATAAAAGCAGTAAAAGAAAGAACATACCAGAATTTTATACTAGTTCGGTATTACCCTACATCCAGTCCTATAAAATTTCTTGTGCAAATTTCTTTTCAAATATAATGTCGATATTACAACCTCGATTTCAAGGCCATGAGATACACCCTCATGTCTTTGAGTCTAGGGAAAATTCTCTTGATATAACCAGGCTACAAGATCACCTAATTGATTTACGGGCTACAATCACACCGAATTAATTTACGAGCCACAATCACACCGTTTCCAATACCATTTTGATAGATACAGAGACTCGATACACTTCTATCTTTCGATCTTTAATTACAAATGATCATATAACTCTGAATAGCACTGAGATCTTTGAGAGAAAGTGGCAGAGAAAAATAGAGACAATCGAGTTTGATTCACTTAGAATTTGGCAGAGTTTGGTTAAAATATAAGAGAATATTTAAGTGGAGAAAGAGTAAAGAAATGAGGAAAAACTAACTTAAAATTCATTGAAAACAACTGGTATTTATAAAAGAACAACAATTATGCCCATTCGTGAAAGATTATCATGAATAGACACTTCACCTGAAAATTTGAAATTTAAGTTCTACGGCTACCATGTCGGCATGGGGGGATGAGGGATGTCAACATGCCTATGTGAATTTTGAAAATTAATTTTGCTTTAAAATGATTTCTATTCTAAAACTCGTAAAAACACTTTCTAATCTTTGTAAACCATTTTGAAATATAGTTTAAACTTATAAAAGAAATTTAAAAAGTAATCTTAAAAATATATAATATATAATATAAAAGTAATAAAAGCTCAATACAAATATTTTGCGATTAAAGCTAAAACCATTAAAACTAGGAGATAGTTTAAAAACAAGAAATGTTCTTGAAATTAAAAAATAGTTAAGGCCAAAATATTTAAACCAAGTGAGATAACTTTTTAAAAAGATAGTTTTGAAAAAAAAATCTTAACCATAAATCATTTTAAAAATTTCGTGGATTCCATTCCACTAGAGAAAGTCGTGGATTCCATCCCACTAAATAGGTCGTGGGCTCCATCGCACTATTAAAGCGAGGAGGTGGATTCCATTCCACGATTAAAATCCGAATAAAGGTTTTAGTGCTATTATGAAGTTTTAACATAAATATAGACTTTATTACTTATCTTGATATCTTGAACTCTTGAATTCTTGATACTCTTGGTATTCGTGAGTCTTTAGTCTTGATTTCTTCAATCTTGAATTCGTCAGTCCTGGATCTCTATACTGTACAGTTTTCATTCTCAGTACCTGCATATATATACACACCCTGCATATACATATATATCTAGACAAGAATATTAGTATTTATATTTTACAACAAGTCTTAAGGTTATTGTCATCAAAACCATCATCTTGAAAACTAACAATCTCCCCCTTATTGATGATGACAACCTTTGTTTATAAAATCTTCTCTACAAACTCGGATTCTACTCCGACTCCCCCTTATTCCAACAAACTCCCCATTAGTCTACTAACTACCCCTTAATCTAAGCCTATCTAACCTATTTTATAATTCTTCCCCTTTGTCCTAAAAAAAAACTAATCGTAAACTTCATAGTTCCCCCTAAATCTTATACTATAGCATCGTATACTAACATAGTATAATATAATATAAATGAGACAGATAATAATTTGAGTAAAATATAGCAAGGTAAATGTGAGATATCTGAAAATGTTAAACACAATCAACCATTATATACATCATTTTTTTTGAAAACCCAGGAGAACCCGATGGGCCGGTAAACTCCCGGGGAAGGTATAGTAAAGCCGTCCGCCGATTTAAGCCCCCATACCTCCGAGTAAATTTATATAGGATAGAGAAGTACATGGTAGGAATCGAACCTGGGTCTTTTTACCAAAACCCAAGCCTCCTTTCCACTGCGCCGCACCCGCGGACATATACATCATGTTTTTATCAAACCACACTATACAATATTCAAATCAATCCAAACCATACTAAATTGAAACAAACCAAATCAAATCAATCTAAACAATTCAAACAAAATCAAAGTAAATCAAACCAAATATGTTAAATCAAACATTTCTTGCAACTTCAACCCATTCTTCTTTACCAAAGAGAGTATATGCTTTTATAACATTCCATTCTTCATTATCTCTGTTCATAGTTCCTTCTGGATTTGCTTTGAGTTCTTCTTTATCGAAGGCTGAAATCATCCACCGAATGGCATCAAAATGCCTTTCTTGTTCTTTTATCATCTGCATTTGGCTTAATTCTAAATGACGCTGATTGCGAATGATAAAAGTAAGCATGTTCTTGAAAGATTTGAGAGTTTCTTCAAGATCTCATTTAGATTATGAATACAAGAAGCTATTTTTTGATAAAATATGGAGAAATTCAATAGAAAATAAGAAGAATTGAAAATATGCATTTTTCTAGAAGAAACAGGTATTTAAATAATTAGAAAGTCGCTTGAAATGAAAAGACATAAGGTAGTTATATCAATTTCAGTTTTAAAACAAAAACAATTTTGCGGCCGTAACATGTCGACATGGAGGGTAGGTGGATGTTCGACATGCACCTGTTTATTTTGGCAATTTTCTTTGTTTTTTATATTATGTACAAGTCTATATATATAAACTTATATAATATAATAACAAGTATTCCAAAGATATTTTAGAGCTTATAAACAAAAAATAAAGGATTTTCATTGATAAATTTATTTAACATTACATAAACGATACATAAGATTAACTAAAGAGAGATATAAACTAATACAACATGAAATGAAACTAGTATTACTTAGAGGATGGTGAAGATGATGATAATCCAAGCTTGCGACTCACTTTCCCAAAGAACTTGTTTATTTTGGTGGAAATCTTGTCCAATTTTTACTAACGGATCTTTTGAGAATCCGTTGGTCTTTCACGATAATCTTTTGGTTCTTGAGAAGCGTTTTGTTGGATGGATTGTTAGGAGTGATAGGGTGTTCAATGCTTTCCAATGAAGTTTCTTCCTCCTCCTCCTCTCCTTCATCTTCAATTTCCATCTCCTCCCCTTCTTCCTCCTCCTCCTCTTCTTTCATCTCTTCATGAGTCATCCTTTCATCCTTTTCGGCAAATGTTTCATATGGTTGAAACACAAGCGGAATTTTCATGAGAGAGATATTAGCATGGTTAAACACTTTTCTAGAAACGAACTCCTCCTTCTTATAATCAACACCAAACTGTTAAAAATCCGAGTGGGATAAATCCCATTATATAAAGTGTTTACTCCTAAAGTAAATTTTTTGGGACGAAGTTCATCCAAAATTACCTACGCCCAATTAATGTCATAGTTCCCAAAAATAGCAAAAAGGGCCTTACAAACTTTTAATGTCGGGTAATTGAAATTTCCCGATCTTGGAGTTATGATATGTTGTAGAAGAAGGTTTACAGTTCTTGCTTTAAGACGGAAATTTCAGTTTATAAATTCAAAGTTATCATCCCCTTCAAAAATGTGATGAAATGTCTCACGATCATACATCAATTTTAAAATCTGAAAGATCCATTTCCGCAAAATTCAACCAAGAATGTTACCTAAAATTCCACTATTTAAAACAATACACCTTCCTTTAACGCTACTCCAAACTTCTCCTTCATTTCCTTCATAAAAACTACGATTCTTGCATAAAACATTTTAGCAAGATTCAAATAACAAACAAAATCATTTTGAGAATCATCAATTAAGCTAAGAATTTGATTCTCTTTAAAAAGAACATTGATTTCATAGGAAGAAAAATCATTAAAGAGAGCAAATTTTCCCGTATGGACCTTTTCAAAGTTTACATAGCTTTTGTAAGTTTTGATAGCTTCCGGATCATTGTAGGGGAACTCTTTGGTGGCCGTGGATAGCCTTATAGTGGACAGAGTGCTTGAGGAAGCCATTTTTGAAAAGAGTAGAGAGCTTGGGAGTTTGAATTTTGAAATGAAAGTGAAAAGATAGGACAAAGTTAAGGAGATAAATGGATTCTAAGAGTTATGTTCTCTGGCCAAGAGACACCTTTTCAGAGCTTTGAAGTTGGTGAAAAGGTGGAGGGAAATTCAAAGTTTTGAATTCAAATTTGAATTTCAAAATTATGGTAGGGACGTCGACATGGGGGTAGGGTCATGTCGACATGGGTCTTTTAATTCATATGACTTATTTTTCCTATTTTATTTAATATCTATATATCCTATAATCTAATTTATACTTTATGTGAAATAATATTAAATATAATAACACTTTAATATCAAAATAATATTATTTTAAAAATCAAAAATTTTAAATTCAAACAACAAGCAATTTCAAAACATGCAAATGATCAAACATTCAAACATTTAAACAAGCAATTTCAATCAAATAACTTAAATGCGTACTTATTTTTAGATCCATATTTCCAAGATCATCAGACTCGTGAATAGCTGTAAAGCACATGTTTGAATTTTTTGTCTCTTGATCTTCGTTATTAGAGGATAAGTCTGAATCGTCTAATGTAGTAGTATAGCGCTCTTTCTTTTCTATGACGAATCATTACTTGGAGGAAATTTCTGCTTATCTGGATGTGGACAATCTCCTTTTAAGCGGCCTGGCTCATCACAATTGTAACATCTGACGTTGTTGTGAGTCTCTTTATTATTTTCAGAATTCTTATGATCATTTCTCTTACAGTTGTTCACCTTTTTGTATTTCAGGAACTTTCTAAAATTCCTTGTCATCAAGGCTACTCCTTCATCTCATCATCGTTTGAGTCTGAACCATCTGTTATTGCATTGAACGCTACTGACTTATTTTCTATGGCCTTGCCTTCTCTTCTCCCTTGCATTTGTACTTCAAACAACATCAAATTCCCAATCAATTCTTCAATTTTCAGAGTACTAATATCATTAGCCTCTTCAATTGCTGGAGTCTTCTGATCCCATTCCGAAGTGAGTGAATTCGGAATTTTTCTAACTTAATCTTCTTCGAAAAAGTTCTTTCCTAATGCAATTAGTGAGTGCACAATGTCTTGAAACCTACTGTACATGTCTGAAGTGTACTCATTTGGATTCATCTTGAATAATTGAAACTGATTGGTCAAAATGAATATTTTGGTCTGTTTAACTTTGCTTGTTCCTTCATGAGTAACTTGCAAAGTTTTTCAGATCTCGTATGCAGACTTATATAGAGACACTCTATTAAAATCATTCCAATCAAGTGAACAAAATAGAATATTCATGGTTTTGGAATTGTTTTGTACAACAATTTTTTGCTCAGCAGTGTCATATAGTTGTTTAGAGGACAGTGAGTTAAGTGCAGCAGGAACATGAACACTTTCATAGAAAGGATGAGAGGACTTACTTGATTCAGCTGCATGCTTCAAAGCTTTCACTCCTGCTCTTTTGTCAGCTTTCTTCATTCTATCCTCCTTTTGGCCAAGCAATCTCGCACTTCTTCTCACCTTGCTTATATTTGCTTCCGACCAGTGCATCAATCCATTGGGACTATCGCTGATTGCATTTATTTAAATTAAATCGTCATTTCATTTATTATTGAATATAACTGCCGGTTAAATACCTGTTATATATTATCAGTTATCTATTGATATTGATATTGGTTGTTTTGGATGATGATTGTGATGGATGTGTGATCTGTTGATGGATGAATGGATGTTTATTTTATATCATTATAATCTGCAAGTTCTTTATTTGTTATAATTTGATTCGGGATTGCGGTTTGAAATGATATACAACCGCATTTTTTTTTAAATTGCGGATTGAAATGATAAATATCTGTATCACTTGACCATATGATAGAAAATTTTATACATACACCGTGGTCTATATATATAATATTTAAAATGACTTCTATGGTTTTGTAAAGAAATATACGGTTTATAAGATAATGATTTGGATATTTGTAAATGTTATTTTATATATATAATTTATTATTGGTTTAAGCTGTGTATAAAGTTGGTTTAAAGTATAAAGAAGTTTAATAATAAAAGTTGATTTTATTAAAATATTATACGGTCGAGTATTTATTTAAATTTTATTTATAGAGTTTATAATGACTTAAATAAAATTAAGGTTGAGAGATAAATATGAATTTGATTGAATTAAAGCATTATCCTCGAATAAAATTAATTTGAAATTTAAATAAATTTGAGATTTTAAAAGGTATGATTTTATAACTTGATTTTGGTAGAGGACTTAAATGAATATCAAGTCGATTTATATGAATATTATCAAGTTAAATTAAATTGAAAGTATATCATGTTATTGAAGTTTAAAGGTTTTACTTAAATGATATTTGATTTATTAAGCAACTATTTTAAATCGAAATAATAGTAATGGAATTTGATATATATGAAATTATCAAAGAATTCGTCTTGAAATGGTGTAATATTTAAAGCTTTGAAATATATGGAAATTGAAATGGTTTGTTTGGGAATTTAAATCTATAATTGGAATTGATCTGTGAAGGTGAAGAAACTATTTTATTATATAAAGTAATTTATATTAACCTATTTAAGTGGTGGGGTTACGTTTCAAAGTTGTGAAATTCAAAGTTTTATGTTTTTGAAAGGCTATATTTCAAGCGTTGGGTTTAGAAATATTATAACTTTGAAATTGTTATGGTTTTAGAAAAGGATATATTTGAAAAGGATATCATATTGATTTGGTTTTAAAAATGGAGATGATATCATGTTTATATGGTTTTTAAATTGATATTATATTCTTGTTTTAAAAGTATAAATTATTTTGAATGACCGCGGTGTTATAATAACGTTTGGTTGTTGAAGAGACCGGGATCGGAAGTTGTCATACTCTCTGCCAACTCCGAAAACCACTTTAACAACCGTGTACGCGGTGGAGATTCCAGAATGAAGTAGGATGGCGGCGGCGTTTCCTTTGAGGTAAATACGTGGACCCAACACCCATGAGTTGGCATAAGGTGGCTAAAACAGGAGCAATCGACGGGTTAATGAGGTAGCACCTTTGATCGGACACATCCACTACAACAAAAAGACCCTACGATAGCGCCCGAAAAACGCTGTTAAAGGATGTTATAGCGGTTCGATAAACGCTGTATAACGACATGTGATTAAAAACAACCAACATTAGATAGCACAAAAAAGCGCTATAAAAATTGTAAATTACATAGCTCAAATATTGCGCTATGTTATTTATTTTTATAGCGGCAAAATAGGCGTTATTGATTAATATCACAGCGCTATTAGCCCGCTGTGAAATTGGATATTAGCTATAGAATGCTTTTTGTTTTTCTAAGATAGCACTAATATTGCGCTATAGAAAGTTTTAATAGCGGATTTTTCGCGCTGTATTCGAACAGGTTATTGTAGACGGTGACTTGTCACAACTCCAATATGCCGCTATAAAAAGTCAGCTACAATAGCACTTGTACTCTGCTATAATATCTTATTTTATAGCGCTTACTGACCTATCATTCATCATTATATATAGCGCTTTTTGTAATACCATAGAGCTTTTTATGGTCTGCATCTTTAATACTAACAGATTTGATAGCGGCCATTAGGCGCTATTAAATATTATAGTGGTTTTGACGTGCTATAATTTAATTTCACAATTCAAAAATTTTCTACATCCTATTAATAAACTGCAGTATTAAATACCAATATCAAAAAGCACAAAAATAATCATAAAAGATAATAAATATAGAGATGTAACACATTACATTAAACATACCAAATATTCATACACATCAAAACGTAGTAGCAAATATTTTAAGCACACCCAAAAAAATAGTAGCATGGTTTAACAAAAAAAGACTAGTACATATTTGATAGTTTGCATTAAAATGAAGATCACAACTTTAGCATCTTCTTCTTTTACACAGCTGCAAATAAGATAAATAATTACATTAAGAACGATACATAATTAATGATAGATAATACATAACATTTTTTGCCTTTACATGGTCACTATCTTGAACACTTCCAAGTTCATGTTCCAAATTTTGATTTATCATAAATTTAGCATCAACATCACATATTTGAGTAATTGCCATTTCATTCAAATGATCACTGGTATCTGCATTCACAGATTCACCAGAACTGATCGAGTTTTCTGGAAAATGCTCTGATTCATGCTCAGATAGAGTATTTAAGTAATTGCATTATAACTGGTTTGTTCATATATATATACAGAAATATGGTTCATGAATTCAACATTTATACGTACATGCACATTCTCAGATGCTTGCACATAAAAAACTGCTATTACATTATTAGAAACATATTCAATAATCTGCTTTAAAATAGATGAATGCGAATTTTCCTGTACATGGTGACTGTAATTAACATTTCCAAATTCATGATCCAGTTTTTGTTTTGTCACATAATTAGCATCAACTTCATATACAGGAGAAATTGCCATATCATTCTTAACAGGCAAATACATATTAACTGTAAAAATATAATTGGAATCTGCATTCATAGATTCAAGAAGAATAAAAGGTAACTAACTCGAATCATTTGAATTCACTCTATCTACACTTCTACAAAATTCCTTTATATCTAAATAACCTAGCAGTTCATATATCAATGTATTTAATGAAGGGAAAAATCACTTATCAATATTCCCCACAAAAATTAATTTTGCTAATTTCACAATTACTACTCCAACCTCAAGCAATAAGCAAATCGACTCATTTAATTTATATCCACCAGTAATAATTATGATCTTAAGTCTTAACATTGAGGAATTAACCCCATGAAATTTCACTAAATCACACTGCATCAACATTAGTTTTAGATACTGAATTCTCATCAAAGAATGAAAATTTATGTACAGGTACATGCTCAGTAATAACAACATTGTCTTGTACAAGCTTACAATTCAGAGCATGCACCGTACCCTCTTGTACAAGTCCTCCTAGTTTGCAATAGTTGAAGTATGAGTTTGTTTATGTATTAGTTGCTATTGATTCGGTCAAGTTGAAGTAGTTGTAAAGGTCTATATAAAGACCTATTTTATTTCATTGAATAATAAGAGTGAAACTCAATCTCTTTTTTTCACTTTTGTTCTGAATCTTTTAGGATTAACACATACCATATACAAAATTACAAAGTTCCATTTGATAAAATAGAAACTTAGCATAATGGTAAATGACATAACTTAAGAATTAAGCTTACTTTTCATCCTGTCATCAAAATGGTCATTAAGAATGTTTGCCTACGGCATTGAAAAAATTTCTGCCTCCTTTTGAAAACTCTTAACCAAACCCCACAAAGACCTTCTGATAAAGCCTGCATTATTGATAGTATGAGGTGCTCTTTGGATAACTACAAATAGCAAATAGATGATTAGAATAGGGAACAATAAATCATAGTAATATTGCTATTAGACATCGGACGAATATTTAAAGAAAACAAATAAAGCTAGTACAGGCAATTTATATAGATATCACATTTGCTACAACCAAGAATTATTGATTTTTTGCATTAAAGTTTAACTTAGTTGGATGAAATGTAATGGAGTATCTTACACTGAGCATGACAACAAACAAAGAAACAAAGTTTAACTTAGTTCGGCAAGGCAGCAATACACATGATGAATCTCACAATCCAAGTGTTATATTACAACAAACAACAGAATAATATGGTGAATGGTATCAAAGTGAATGCCCAACATAACGAATCTCATATGCAAGCTCAAATTTCAAACACGGAACTTACTCATCCTTCTAGCATGGTAGTTGCACACCAAAAACAAGTTGAAGCAACTCAGCAACATACAGTTTCAGATCAATAAGGGAAGCAAGCCATCAGAGATGGAACAGGCGCATGACGCAGGAATGCAAATTGTCAATTCACAACTGGAAACTAAACCTGCAAGAAACAACTGCTAATAAACATAGGATAACTCGAAAGAAAAGAAGTGATGAAAAGGATTTTGGGTTTAAAGCTATTAAAAATTCTGCTGTGTTTGATAATCCACTTTGGGATAAATATGCATCACAACTCAGAACATGGTCAAAGAATTTCAAGAAGAGTAAGTTGAGCCCTACTGCTCCTAGCAGCTCAAATTCTTTCGCAAGTAAACAAGATGTTGAACATTTTGTCACTTACAACTTTAACTTTTTTTTGGTCTAGTAAAGCATATACTTCCTTAAACAATATACTTTCTTTCTGTAAATACATTAACCAAAACTAAGCATATGTTTACAGTAATATTTTAGATCCACGGGGTAGAATTATAATAGTTTGGAATTCTAAAATCTAGAACAGCCAAGTACTAGCCAAACCAGATCAGCATATCACTTGCTAAGTTGAAAATAAAAGGGGAATAAAGATAATGAACACTGTTATTTATGTAACGCACCATGATTTTGAGAGAACTAGCCTATGGAATTGCCTAAAATAAGAAGCCAAAAATATTAACATGCCATGGGTAGTAGTAGGAGATTCAATTGCATATTGTATAATGACGAAAAAATCTTCGGAACAAACCAGCCATTAGCTGGCACTAACTTTCAACCTTGTATAAATGCCACTGATTTGAAAGAAATTGGTACAAACAGAATTTTCTTTTCATGGAAAGGGGGATTAAATTATAGTTTACAAAGCAAAATTGACTATCTGAGAATTTTGAGTATGCTAACAAATTTAATCAGGTTTCAATAACTCTACTAACCACTCTACAAGTGACTGTTTCCCAATATTAGTTGATCTATTCTTTGGTATGATGGTAAATAAACATAAATCTTTCAGCATAACAATGCATAAAAGTTCCAAGCAGTTTATCAAGAGGTTATATACAGAGTAATACAAAAGATGATGGAAATGTAATTCCAGTTCTATTACAAAACCGAAAAACATACAATCAAGTCTAAAAAGTTGGTATAACAATAGAATGAGCATCATGCTACTTTACGAGGGCATTAGAGAAAGAAATAACACTTTATACCTACAACTTGTTAATAATCCACGTGATTAGAGATCAATACAAGAGTATAAAGGAAGCATGGCACAGTTGCAAGCTATTTTATACCCAAGCCCTAATCAACGCTGATCCACTCAATAAAATGGACAGGAACAAAGAAACAACAACTAATCAAGAACGTAGTTAATTTTTATACATTTATTTAATTTTTATAAAACTTAGTTAACGAACAAGGATGGCACCAACTTCCTGAATCAAATTCATTTTAATATAGTGTAGTAATTGATTATACTAGGCAGCATTTATAAATTATAGATGTTATTTCTAATTATGTATTTAAAACCCAAGTTGAAGCATTTATTAATTAAAAAAATTCTATGAAGTATAATACTTCAAAGACCAAATTGGATTTCTTACTGAAATAATCAGGTATATATAACATAAAGGAAATTACTTGCTGAAAATAACTAAATAATATTATTAGTTACCTTTGCGTGATGAGAATTTAGGTTACCTTTGCGCCATCACAGCATGAGCCGGAGTCCCACGCGTAGGGTGAAGCAACACATCCAGCCCAATAAAGGCGCTTAACCAAAGTCCACAATCTTCAGATTACCTATGATATTGATAAGGCAAGAGTTAAATAGCATAAAATTTAGGAATCTTCCCAATTTTTATGCTATTCAACTATGCCTCATCAATATCATTTAGACCTTATTCCATAGTGACAACATCTATGATTGATGTAAACACACCTGTGTTAAAACTTATAATTCAGATTTTACCAAATTGGGATTATTTGTTGTAAACGCACCTATGTTAACATCTATATTCATTCACAAAACATATCATAGGTTCAGCCTCCACAGTCCAAGCCACTTGAGCACAGCAAACACACAATAGAAAAAACATATATAGATTAGTATATAGAAAAAATATGTGGTATGCAAACACACAAAACATGACTTTTTACCTTGATTTTTTTGAATGGATGTATAGATGACTGGCCATGATGAACATAATAGTGGGTACAATCATACATCACATAACCAAGTAAAATTCCTCCGAAAATAGCAGGGGTAGTGGAATCAGTTGCAAAGAGTCTAAGCAGGTTCCACAACTATAACAAAGTTCACAGAATAATTAGGCATGTAGGTAATTTTATTTCTTCTATATAGCACATTCTTATTATACAAAAATAAAATAATATTCAAATTCTAACTATAAGCTTACCGGAACACAAATAATAGCAGTTGCTGCAGGAGGGAAAATAAGACGTAGATGATCCATAGGGTGTTTATGATGGCATCCATGAAGAAGATAACGAGCTGTATTTGCCCTGCAATTCAAAATTAAGATAAACAGTCGATGAATAAAAACATAAATGTATTTGATTAAATCAAATAGACACTTACCAGTAGCTCTTCGTGTCTATGTGGAAAAGGAAGCGATGCAGAGTGTACTCCAACCAAGTCCAAATCAATAGGCCAAAACCAAGCATAATAGCAACTTGTGGTGCAGTGTGTCCCTTGCGCATAGTTACACTCTCAAGCCAAAATACAACTGGTATCCATACTGTTGGAATAACCCACCATCTTGTTTTTGTCAAGAACTATCAAGGTTGAAATAAATTGTTATCAGTGTTGGAAAAGCAGCGGAAGTTCACAATATGCTGTGTTACACTATATATAAATACGTGCACAAACATGTGTTGGTGGAGGGGGGCTCTATTTAAACACAATAAAACACAAATTTTGACCATTAGACATATTTGTTTTTACAAAGGTTAGATATCTGGATACATCTAACCTTTCATTACTCATTTATCATGGTCGATTATTTTTCATATCTAAAAAGTACGGTTTACAATAATTTCTGATGAAATTATCCTTTCATTATGCAGATCATCCTTACAAGAAATGAAATCGATTCAAAACTTTTTGCCCTTGAAGATTCTAAGTTAACATGAGTTATCAAAATATCTATTTTAGCCGTTGATTTTAAAGGTTAAAAAGATTTCAAAATGATCCAAAATTTTGTAGAGATGATCCTCATAATAAAACTATAGGTGTACAAAATTTCAGCTCAAATCAAATCATTTTGATGTGAGGACGTTGATAGTGGACAGATGGAGCAATGAAGTTGTATGGATATGGAGATTCACCCAATCTGTTTAAATTTTGGTTGAGCTACATAAGTAGTGTTTTAACAAAACTAGAGCTACATAAGTAACAAATATCCGCTCTTTCAACCACGGAAGCTACGTTACAAAGCAATGATTATTAATGATAAAATTAAGTACAGACTTCAAATGGTATTAGTAATAAAATTTGATTACTAAACCCTCTCTACAATGAAGATTACCGGCCATTACAGCTATCCAAAAACAGATATAAAAATTTCTGAAGTACAAAACTTCAAATTCTATGTGTATATATGGACCAGTATTTAAGTGCACTTTTAGGAATACTAAAGGGTGACAAAATCAGATAACTACTCAAACTAGTCAAAAATATCTCAGCAAAAACAAACTTTGCAGGCTTACTGAAAACGAACTCTAAACCCTCAATTACTTAGAAAACACTCAATCCAATTATAATAAATTAAAAAGAAACGTACTTACAAGTGCACTTCAGGAAAACCAGTTCTGGATAGGCAACTGCTGCCATTAACCAATCGAAACTACAGTGGAAAAAATACATAATTAAAAATAATCAAGTGATAAAAAACATAAGATATAAACAATAGTGGACTAGACCGCCCTGTTATAATTTATTAAGACTGTACATATTCAGATACACAACCTAGCATAAATTGTCTCAGGTGTGCATCAACTTTGTACGACGGCTATCTAGCCATGTTCAGTTGATATGCATATAGCTTAAGGGATCACAATTCAGTTTTCAACACACATTTAAAACTCCATAGTTGTACCAACTCCAATAAGCACTACAGGCACCGCAAACTATAATCAATGAATACATACCATTCCAGGTCATACTTCAATTAATTAGTTCTCTTTTAAAACTCCTAGAACATTCACATACCACATATTTAATGCATGTTCAAACATTAAGCATTCCGTATAAACAAGGCAATATCATAGTTTTTTCCCTGGTTACCTCGCTCCTAGACAATAAAAAACACTAAACAATAAACAAGGCACATGCCATACTAGCTAGTAAAAACACTAAACAACAAAAACCCAATGTCACTGTGCCTACCAACTCCAGCTAGAAAATGGATCCATGTTTATCTATGCACTTGCTTTGAAACATGCCATTAAGCAGATGCCATACTTGTAGCTTGGATGGGTACAACCAATGATGTACTTATATACGTTATGATTAAAGACTCATAAATAAAGTTCGAACATGTATTATGCTTGAAAACTGTTTAAACTTGATAAGCTAAAAAACAGAGGACAAATGGCTATAATGAAATTAAGAATCAGCAATGGTGATTTTAACCTTAAAACTAGGTTCAATATTAGTAAAAGTGATATCATCTACCATAACAAAATATACCAAGATTAAAAATAAAACATAGAAAGTAAAATATATAGGACAAAAACAACATCTTTAAGAGCTCTTGCAGTATTGAACAAAATTATGAATTCCTTAAACCTTGAATTCAAACTCAACAAACTGGTTCAACTAACAATCATTTAGTCAACAAACTGGTTCAATTATGAATTAAAAAAAATTATGAATTCCTTAAACCTTGATTTCAAACTCAGCAAATGGGTTAAATTATGAATTCAAACTCAACAAACTAGTTCAACTAACAATCGTATGAATAAAGAAGAATCAATTAGTTCAGAGATAGATGAAGAGAAAAATCGATTATAAGTTAACACGTTTGATAATATACCTTCGAGTTTGTTCCTGAGCGAAATTGAAGTCGGAAATTGGAGATTAGGGTTGTTGGCATCGTCGACTTCTCAACTGCTAAGCGAGGGAGACGAAATGGAGATGGAAATAGAGTAGAACGTGGATTAAAGCTTTCTTCATTTTGGGAGGGAGATGAAATGGTTAAGTGTTTTTGGAGGGAGTCGAAAATTTTGGGACCTGCGTTACATAGCTACAGTACAAATTAACCAAGTACATAACAAATCAACCAAGTACATAACAAATCAAAATGCTAAATAATAACGCTTAGAATAAATGCGCTATTAAATTGCGTTATCAATAACATATTTTCTTGTAGTGATCCCTTCGATATTGTACTTTGACTTTTGGATTGATTCGGTGGCCACTTTTGATTTTTTATTTGGGGGTGTGGCTCGAGGTGGACAGTAGCTGCGCACTATGCATTACCACCTACCCGGAAGTGTAATTGGTATATCTACCCTAGCATTGCCTAGTTGTGTCGTGTCACCTACCCTAGCATGCTTTGTACGAGTTTGGTTTTCTCCCGTAGCCCGTGTGGTATTCTTTGGTGGCTTCCCGATCAAGAGGGACTATGATATCAGATGGACTACTGGGACTATTACGTGTTAAGGGCTATATGGGTAACCCCTTAATGCTATTAAAAAGTAAGTTTATTTTACAAATAGACACTATTATAATAGCGAAATATTACTACATAGTAAATAGTTTAACGGATCCTTATGAGATGTGAATCTCGAGCATCTCTTAAGTTTTTGCACTTATTTTTATTCCTGTTGATTTAACTCACATAAGATATTTTAGTTCTGACTTGAGTGTTTTGTCTTTTCAATTCGCTCGGGTCAGCATGAGCATTTCAGGAATTAAAGGCCTTATTTCTGGAGGACGAAGACGAAGATCGTATTATTACTATCATTTACTATAGTGTTCCACTGCATCACATTATTCCGCTGCATTAATTATTATTCTCTGGTATGTGTAACTCTGATATGTATTGTATAAGTATAATCAAATATTTTATAAAACAGCTTCATGAACTGTATATTTGAATATTATATTTTATCGTTCCGCTGAAAGATTCTATTTTGTTTTTTTCTCTACTTTTTCTTATTTACCCCATAACAATCCGCCCTTCCGTATGGTTTAAGTCTGACGTGTATGGTTTATCGTCGATTTAAAGCATGCAAAAAGGCGGGGCGTTACAAAAATTAGGATAAAGGGTTTAGTTATTGGAAAGACTAATAGGTTCAGAGGGACCTATGAATTAATAAGTTAATTGGCAGGAGCCTATAGGTTCTTAGCGATCCCATGAAAACTATGAAATAGGACAGGGTGTCCATCTATTATGGTAAAGGTTATTAGTAAACCTATGAAAACTAATAGGTTAACGGTGACCCTAGAAACTATAAGTATGACAGTATATCAATTTAAACTAGGGATGGGTAATCCTAAATGTTTTTATATATGCATATCATCATAATATTTTAAAATGTATGTTTTTAGCCATTGTGGATGCAGGAGCACAGTATATAGTTTTATAAAGGTTTAAGGATACTAGCGAGGGGAAAACTCATTCCGCTAAATGGCGTGGTCTCGCTAGATATCTAAAAGGATTAAGATGTTATATTATTATTCATACCAGGCTTTATGTCTGACTCGATGTTTTTGTTTTTCCCTTAAACTCTTGGGTACTCAATTGATTTTGAATAGTTTGAGATTTAAGGTTTTCAGGTTCTCTTCTTAGACGAATAAAACTTCTCGAGTCATGCAGGAGGCAGTTAGTTATTTAGAGTTTTCTTTTCTCACTGTGTATTTGGATGTAAAGTAGAACTATTAGCCTTACTATATACTCTGATCAACCAAGGGGGCATCTTCATATGTTGCTCTTGGAGTATATGTAATAATTATATTTTGCTGAACGTGGTTAATGTTTTTGGGATTATGTAATGAACATCAAATGTTTTGAATGGAATGTGGAAATTTGTTTTTAATTTGTTAATTTTTTTCATATTTATGTGATCTATGTATCAGTGAATCTAGCACCGCCGTATTTGGTTACCAAAGATTAATAACTATGGATAACTACAACATCTGTAGCCGTTAGTTTTGGACCTCCAAGTTGGAAGATGTTACAGATCGTTTATACGAATAGTTTCAACAATGTTACACAGTGTTGTTATGATATATTATCTCATGTTTTAATTGTTCACAGAGCTTATGTTAATTTTTCACAATGAATGCAGAAACTTGGATATTGTGGAAAAATTTACTGATGAAGAAGTGGAAGAATTTATAACATACGAGTTGGATTTGTTACGTTGTCTCCATTAGTGGTTTTATTTTGTTTGTTTAATATATTTGATTTAAAAATGTATTAGTTTGTTTTGATGAATTCCATAATTTATTTTCTCTTATTTGCAATTATTAAATGCATATTACAATAAATAAATTAATAATTATAAATCAATCAAATTAAAAATCACACTTTAAATACTCTGCTCAAATACTCCATTGGAATACCATTTTGCAACGCCAAATGCATTTCAGTTCAAACAACTTCCATGTTCGAACACCCCGCTCAAATGCCCTGTTCAAATACATCATTATCTTTTAGCCGAGAATGGACCCTAAAAGTGGAAAGTAGTTTAGGACTTTGCGAACTTTATTTAAATACTAGTTTTTGGCTTTTTTTAGTGCGTTCCATTCCAATTAAGGCCATATTACCTAATTTTTATTAGTTCAAAGGACGAGTGAAATTATTACAAAAACAAATTGCTCGTTTTCTTGATTATATCGCTTGAAAATCCAATATAAAAAAATCCATCATCATCCATGCGACTCGATCTGGTCTAAGTTTTAGTGCCTTCAAAATTTTGATTAGAGGCTAAAGACCATATCATCTTCGATTTCAGCCGTCTATCATGAGATTTGATTTGTTTTGATGTTATCAACTTCATTCGAATTTTATGACAAATTGAAGGATGAAAGGGCATTGTTGAAGTATCGAAAGATTTGATATACGTAAGTAATAAGTGGCGATTGTTTCTACAAAGGGGGAGGATAGGTTAGTTCAATCATGTTTTATGTTATGAGTAAACCATTTTTTTTTCATTATATACCTTGAATGCAAGTAAGTAGACAACTAGATATTTACTTTCTAGATGAATTTGGTGTATATGAAATCACAATAACAAAGTAGATATAAAGTACGTTGTTGTCGGACACGTTTGAAAAGTTGTATATATTCGCTACAAGAATGGTTATGCTCTGATGTTTGACTTAGAATCTACACTCTTTTTTTGGAAAGCTGAATATTTTTATTTATTTTTTATAGTACTTAAGTTTGTTGAACTTTGTGACGAAGTTTATGTGAGGCAAATCTACCATAGAAGCTACAAAGATTATTAACAACTCTCCAAAAATTAATGAATCACTAAATAGAATAAGAACGGTGAAAATACAGAACATAATAAGATTTAACGAAGTTTACACTTTCGTTTTATATTCTATAAATTTATTATAGATATCTAACTTATGTATCTAATATATATATTCATAATTGCGAAAATTAATCACTGAATTTAACGAAACAGGTGGATCCGCTTTTGGTATGATAAACATTGGACTGCATGCATCAATATGTATAGATATGAAGAATTCTTACCCTTTTTGTCACTCGCACTAAACGAGTGCTTAACGAAAAATTTCTCCAAGATTAACCTTAGTTTATGATTCCAAAATTAATTTTTAGTATTTTAGATGTTTCGGGTAGTGTAACAACCCAGAATTTGATCACTTAAAAATATACTATTTAAAGTGATTTTAAGTATAAAATAGGTAACGTTATATGATTCAAACAATATTAGATGGGATTTGGAAAGAGGAGTATATACAAAAATAGCAACATTTGCCTATACCGACAAAAGTGACAAAATGCTGATTTTAGAAAAGTAAGTTTCAATGGTTAAATAAATTATTTTAATTTATTTATAAGTGTTTATATTTTTAAATAACATTATACAAATTTATTTCTAAATTTTGTTTGCATAAATAAATAGTTTAACTAAAACGTCAAATGTGACCGTAAAACATTTTGTCGAAAATCAACGTTTTATCGATTAAAAATTATCGCAACGTTGTCCATCTTTATTTTCTTATATAGAAACATATATTAAAATAGTGCAAGTATTAATTAATTCACTAATCAAGTTCACTTTTACTAAATAAGATTAGGAAATTCTAGAATGTCATTAAGAAAAATAAGTAAGTTTAAGAAAAGTCAAAAGTAAACATCAAATCCAACAAAATAATTACTTTTCTTTGCTTAATCTTTGAATGACTAAGACATAAAGTAAGTAGCGAAAGTATGATATTGAGTGTTAAAAAAGTAAAGGTTGTTTCAGGTTGAAGTAAGGTAGTTTGGCAATTTGGTAAGAGGTTATTTTGGTAAATTACAACTTTTTTTTATTTATAAATACCCATCTCCTTCTTCACTTTCATTCACATTTCTTCTTCTTTTCTCATTTATCTTCTTTCTCTCCTCTTTAATGGCTTCTAAGCCATAAGAAAAAAATTAATAAGAAATGATGTCAAAATATTTACAAAATATTCAAAAGAAATCAATGTTCATTCTCTTCAAATCAAACTCATTTTTTCTCCATATTTTACCTCTTCTTCTCTCGGTTATAACTTCTTTATATCAGAACCAAAATATGTAATTCTTTTTTTTCAAAACAAGTATTTTTAGTGGCTGCAACTTTCATGTTGATCACTTCGTCTCATTCTTAACTTAACTTTACCAAAAATCCACTTCTTTCCAGTGCATTCGCTGGCCCAGTTTTTAAGATAGAGAATAGCCCATTTGGTTTTGATCATAACTTGATCATATATGATCCAAATAAGAAATTTGTTTTTTCAAATCGTATGAAATTCCAGTGGCTATAACTTTTTTTAGCACTTTTTCCAGTTGTAAGGTTTGTTATACCTGAAACTCAATTCTTTGAAGTGTATTTTTGGACTTCATTTTTGTCAATCCGACTATACCTCTTCTTCATTCTATCATATCTCCCTCGAAAAAACTTGGATTAAAATGATTATTTTTTCCAAATTCAATAGAAAAGAATTTTCAACAACTTTCTAGTTAAAAACTTTTCTAAATTTTGAGATTTAGAGGGCCTAAAATTAGATACAAATAGATTGTAAATCTGTTAAGGTGAAAAAATAAATTGTTAATGGCCGCTTGTTTGTTACTGGCCGCGTATTTACGAGTGCTTCAGGTTTTTTCGCCCTTTTCCCCTTAGTCCCCGCTCTCTAGCCCCCATTTCGTTCTCCATCCCGCTCCCTCCCGCTTTGCTTCAATGCCTCGCTCTCCTCCTCTTCTCGCCGCTCCTCCCACCTCTCCCTCTTCCACTCGTTCTGGTATAATCTTTAAGGATAACTGTCTCGCGACCTCGTCTCCTCTGCCGTCGATGCTATCAGTTACTGAGTATCCCACTGTCTTCTGGTAAGATCCCTGACCGCGACCCTTCTGTGTGCTCTCCCTTATGTCCTGAGAAGTTGTATGCATTGGCTGATGAAGTGCATCGAAATGGTTGTAGCTCTTTGCAATCTCCTGTGAATGTTGATAATGTTTCTGGTAATAAGGATGAGGCTAATGGTGTTGTCGGTTGTGGTTTGAGTCCTACCGTTGCTAATCATTTGGGTGTAGTACGTTGCACGCCAAGTGTTTGTCAAAATTCCGTAGAGAACTACGTATCAAAATGCAGTGTATTGATAACTGGTGCTTGCAACAATTCTGAAGAGAATGTTGTTTCCAAAAGCAGTGAATTAAATTCAGGTGACAAGTTGTTTGAGGCCTCTCCCCCTGCTGGTCACGTTGCCTCTGCTGGTTGTCTTAATGAGGACGTGGTACAGCCTGCTGCGCTTTCCCCTCTCCTGGTTCCAAAACTCGGTCATCGTTGTTTTCATCTCTGCCCTGTAACGCGGGTGTATATGAACCTATAGAGTTTGATATTGTGGAAGAAAATGGAGTGATGATCCCTCCTCCTAATGTTATGCAGGCTGGTTTGGACTTCTGGTCAGAATATTTAGTTGGCTTCTTTTTAGATCCTAATCATCGCCTTCATGATGCGACTGCTGTTTGTCGGAAGGCCTGGAGGCTTCGTGGTAATCTCCGTGTTAAGCTGGTTGACTCTATGTATTTCCTATTGTTCTCCTCCTCTGCGGAACGCCAGCGTGTCCTTGAGGCTGAGCCATCTTTTATTGATGGGAAACCATTTATCGTTACTCCCTGGTCCCCTACGGTTGCTAGTGCGTGTGAACAGGTTCTATCTATCCTTGTTTGGGCTTATTTTTCACAGATACCCTCCACTCTTCAGCCCCTGCTTGGATTGAATTGGCTTGCTTGCAATATTGGTAAATTGAAATGTTTTGATGCTAATACGGTTGCTCGTGAAAAGCTGGTGTATGCTAAGGCTCTGATTGAGATTACCCCCTATAGGCCTCTCCCTTCCTCTATTCCAGTTCAGCTTGCTATTGGCCATGTTGTCGATGTCCGTATTCGCTATGGTTGGGTCCCGAATATTTGTTCCACCTGTCACTCCTTTGGCCACTTAGATTCCGCCTGCACCCATTCTGTTGTCTCTACTGCTGCACCTAAGATTCCTCTGCCTTGGCCTCCTCTCAGGAAGTGGGTTCCCAAGATTGTTATTCCTCCACCTGTAGTTCCTTCTTCTGACCCTGGACCGCCGCCTTCTATCTCTCCGCCTGCATCCCCTCCTGCGTGCTTTGTTCCTGCTGATGTAATTGAGGATACCAGCAACGTCCTGGTTCATGCACTGCCTCAGTCTGTTGTTTGGGCTGAGTCTGAGAGATGTTGGGTTGAACGTTGTTCTGATATGCATTTCAACCCAGTGGATGATTCCTATTTTAGGTATGTTTCTGCTGATCTATTGGACCTTCGTTGCCTTTTTTATAGGCAGTCTGGTGATTCTTTGGTTGTTGACATGGATGGAACGTATGCTGAGTTAAATTCTAGTTTGCTTGCTGATACCACCTGGGATCGATCCTTTATATACTGTTCAGATGCTGAGATCTACGATCCGTCTCTTGCTCTCCTATTTCGCCCCTTTATTGGTCTTTTTGGGCAAGACACTCTGATTTCTTCCCAAGTGGATATTGTTGTTGGTGTTACTACCTCTTCGGAGGAGTCTTAGACCTGTTAGTTGATTTTTGTAGCTGTGACATGTTTGTCACACTCCAGTGCTGTATTTTATCTTTCTTTTAGCAGTTAAGGTGTCTCAACCTTACTCCCGTACTACATATTTTTATTACGTTCGTAATAAAAAGTGGACGGCCCACTATAAAACCGGCTGGCCTTGCCAAAAATTAGATACAAATAACCTATTTTTCGTATCTAAATCATGGGAATTCAAGTTCAAAGCTCTACGGCTTCTTCTCTATCCTTCTTTCCAACCTCCATCTCAAGCCTCGGTCAAGCTATTGGAAAGTGAGAGGGTGTTTTGTTGCTAGTGTTCAATGGAGTAGGAAGTAGTTAGTGAAGTGTTGGTTGATTAGAATGTTGGTAGGAAGTTTATCGCTTTGGTTAATGGTGAGAAACTCTATTTAATATCTATATTTATATATATACTTGTTTGATGATGTGTTATGATTGCTATGGATGCTTATATATGATTTGATCATCAAGTATTAATTGTTTGATATAATTGTTAAATTGTTTTAACTAGTCATGTTAGTACACATCGATAAGCACAAAGGAAAACACTTTCCTTTTGAAAATGAAATGGTGTATATAGAATGCTTAAATATTTTTAAAATATTTTTAAAATGAGTTAAAAATGTTTTATAAACATCTAAATATGTTTAAAGAAATAAAGGAATTAAATTAACATTTCATCTTGTATATTTTAAATATGTCCAAAACAATTTTCTAAAACATCGCGGTTTTGCAGTTCGGAATCCAAAACGGGATTTTTTTTATCAATGATATTATGAAATAAATTTTATAAATCCATTAAAATGGTTTAAAAGTGATTTGGAATGGAAAATATGAATTTAAAATATTAAAAGGTTTTTTAAATCAAATAAGCTTATATAACACTTTCCGCAGCACTTTTATGCTGTGAATTCTATATCCTTTTAAATACGAGTTTAAACTTAACAATTTTTTCCTAAATCTTTTGTGAATGATTTTAAAAGAAAAAATAAGTAATTTAAAGATGATTTGGATGTTTTAATAAGAGTTTGAATAAATGGTAAAGAGGAGAAGAATATTGAATGTAATAACAAACCGAGTATGCAGAAACGACTACTACATTTGTCCCGCCTATGAGATCTGAGAAGCTAAAACAAGGTGTTTAACTAAGATTAGCGATGAAATGACCAATGCCCTGAACTTATCTGGCCTATGTTTTCTCTTTTTAGGCGAGGGGTGGAACAGATCGAAAGGAAAGTCCGGATGTAAAAGATCATATTTAAGTTTTTCCAAGATAAAAGAAAATAAACAAATTCTTCAAATGTTAATTAACAACTTAACACCTTTTGTTTGATGATTGGTAAGAAGGAATCGAGATCAGAATTGGGTGATTCTTATTCGAAAAACCGGGATTAGATTTGGGTGATTCCTATCCGAAAACCCCTTCAAACTAATTTTCGAAATAAAACATACTGAAGACAAAGATCATTGAAGACAAAGATCTTTATAATGTAGGATTACTTGCCATTGGTCCCTGGAGGTGAAATTTACCATATCTAAGGTGGCAGTAGTAATCTGTTATGAAAATCTTCGATTTGCAAGAATATGATTTGAAGAAAGAAATCTTTGATTAAGATTTATTGAATGATTTGAGAATATTTTTCCTAAGTTAAAAGATATAACTTGAATATAAGAAATCTTTGATTAAGATTTAATGAATAATTTGGAAAGATTTTCCTAAGTAAAAGAGAAAATGATTTGGAATTTTCCAGCATTTAAGGAAGGTTTGAATAAACCAAATGATTTGATAAATGAGGTTTAATGATTCCATATATTCTTGAAAGGAAAATGGAATGTATTAAAAAGAGTGTATCTAAGAAAGATATTTGATTTAAATAAAAGATGAAGTAATTTATTAATGATTGATTAACATCTTTTAAAGCGATGATTGGCTTCGAAGGAACCGGGGTCGGATTTGGGTGATTCCTATTCGAAAACGATTTTCAACCATTATATACGTTCGAAAGTGAAGACATGTCGAAGATGATGATTATTGGAGACCGAGGATCTTCATAGCGTGAGGACTGCTTGTTGACATGCTCTGGGTTGCTCCCATTATAGAGTTATTTATAGCAGTGGTCTTCCCGTTGTGGAGATTTTTCAGATTACGAAGACTACTCACTACTAGTGGTAGTAGGAGAGTGCCTTCGGTTCGTTCAGTCCTAGAACGAACTTGTATAGATGTTTGTCTGACATTGTATTCTAAATCACATTTGAGTGGTTTCTATAAATGTATATCAATTGGTGGTTGAGAAGGCAACTTCTTTTGGCTTAACACTCTTTCTCAATACATATGAGTTCAGGAAGTTTTACTTTTCTAGAAATCAGTCATGCGACGTGGAATGAAAATGTGACATTCAAAGTGGAACCTATTATGATCAAAGCGTGGTTTTGTATGGAAAGCGTGGCTTTAAAGAAATTGAGTGTAGCCTTACTAGCCTTACATCGTGGAAGATGATATGGGATACTATGTGGTCCGACAAACACAATTCGAAATGAGTGGTGGTGTCCAATACGTTGGGCCTTTTGGGGAATACGTCCCTCAAGGCATTTATTGTCCCATTTGGATAAAGTGGTTAGCTTAAGAAAACCAAGGAACTACCGGTTATCAGTGTAGTATAGCAAGTACAGTTCCAAGTGACTAGTTTGAGAAAAGCGATTAAGGCACTGCGAGAACTATGTTTGTTATGCGTGGATTGGAGAAAAGGCCACTAGTTCCCTATCATGTTGGAAGTCCAATCCCAATATGAGATTTATGGTTTTGATTGTATTCCCAAAATAACTGTAATGACTTGCAAACATTTCAGCTGTCCCTTTTGGTATCATATATTCTGTTTGGTATATTCCGTTGACCCAGTCCGGATATATTACCTTAGTCGTAGTCCGAGTATTAATACCTTATTTGAATAGTTTTATTTGAAAAGTGTTTTCAAAATAATGTCACTAAAAATAATATCAAGTGTATTTTGGTATAAAATGTTATCATAAGGTAAAAACATGTCCGTGTTTATGTGTGGGCGTGGTTTTATGAGATATCCTTCTTTTCAAGGTTTTGATAATATAGTCATTTTAAATTTCGAGTATCTCGCGCTGGTTTATCGAGCCTGATCCATGTATTTTTAATACTCCGGTCAGATCCAAGTAGTTTCAGGTTGAGTTGAAGACGGTTGGAGTTTCTAGAGGAGAGCTGGAGATCTTCATCATCGTATGGACGTATTCTATAATCCGCTACATCTATTTCATTTGTTTTATTGTTTGCCACCATTTTTAAGGGCAGGTGTTAAACTGTCTAGGCTGAATCTAGGTTAGACTTTGATATTGTATTTTAAAATTTTCTGCCATAAAGATTATTATTGAAATAACATACGTTATTTCATTCGTATGAGATTCTTTTCTTTCTTTATTTTTTCTTTTTACCCTTAATGATCCATCTTTTTGTGCAATTTGAGTTAGACACGTGTGGTTTATTGTCGATTCAAAGGGTACGGAAAAAGACCATTATAGATATTTCTACAGCTAACACATACTATTGTTATGAAAATGAATACCAATATCGATATAACAAAATAATAATAATTTCTAATGCATATTCATAATATTCATACTTAACAAAAGTTGCATCGAATTTTTTCCAAATCTGACACATGTTTTTTAATTTCATAAACAATGTTTGCTATACACAAAAATTGTTTTTTTATAACTTCATGCATCCATTAGTTATTGTTATATGGTATACTTCCTCCATTTCTATTGCTACAATAGCGGCATTTAAAATACAAAGCTCCATTTAGTACCTTGATATGGGTTATTGTCACTAATTTCCAGTCTAGATTTTTGAATTAGTTATCTCGAACTCAAGAAAAATATCTTGCATAGAACAGTTTCCTATAAGAGAAATACACTCGGTAATAAAAATCATATTTCTTGTTGCTTATCAAGCGTCGACAAATATTTAATGCAATTATGTTTTGATGTCTCTTCATGAATTAGTGTGACCCTTCGCTCTCTCTTCATCCCAATTGCGCTATGTATGTGTAACAACCCGTAATTTTCAATGTTTTAAATTTGTAAGTTGATAAAGTTTTGATAATTTAATATTGAAGGAATGAAAAAAAATGTTAATTAATGAGGAGATAATAACTTAAATGAAAAGTAACAAGGTTAACCAAAGTTAATTATTAACTATTTGAATGAAATTACAATAAATGAAATAATGTAAAATGGTATAACTTGGTTATAAGTTGAATGTAAGTAACAAATGTAAATGTTGATTAATTAATATAAATCTGTGTAATAAATGGGAATTAAATTGGATTAGTGTGATATGATTTGGTATAATCATTTGTGACTAATAATGAACATTTCTTTAATGGCAATTAATATAATAACGGATAGTGTGAATGTATAAATTACATAGAAACGTACTGTATGTATAAAGTAATAAATTGGTATAAGAATGGAATTAAGGTAAATTCATTAATTGGTTTTAAACCTTAATTAATGTACAATTGATAGAAGTACACATTTAGAAATGTAATATTTATTCAAATTAAGATGTAAATAGGCGTACAATAGTGTAATGGGATAAAACTAATGTAATTAGGTATGAATGCAAGTGTTGTATAAATAAAGGAAATTTGTAATTTGTTAATGAATTTATAACGGGAATGAAATGTAAGCTAATAAATAATTAATTCAATGCAATCCCAATTAATTGAAACAATTGCAGGGTTATAATTGATTGTAAACAGTAATATTTGGTAATAAATTTAATATAAGAAAAATAAAGGTAAATATTGAATTAAACAATAAATTAATAATAATAAATAGTAATTGAATAAAATCAACATTTTGTAGTGACTGTTTGGGAATGATAACTTATATAAATGTGATTAAGAGTTAGTGGCCACAATTATTATAAAGTAATCATTTATTTAGTTCATTAAATTGAAATTTGTAATCAATTGTAATGAATCTTAATTTAGTGTTATATTAGTATAAATTAAGAAAATAATTGGAAACAATATTAATCCTATTTATAATATGACAATTGGTTAAATTGAAGAATGAAAATCAAGATTTATTAACTTATTGGATTTGAACTATAATAATTGGATTAATTGCAATTAAATTAAACTAAAATATCTAAATATTACGTTATTTGAAATTAAGATGGAAGGTGAGAATATTAATGTGATAGTTTTGAATCCAATGTTAAATCCATCTATTTGAAAATAATGAATGTAATAATCATTAATTTATTTAATTAAACGGGATTATTGGGAATTATATTTATAATTTCTAAATTTAATGAATTGAGGCTAACACTGAAATTGATAAATTAATCAACTATACATTGACATTTAAATTTGTTTAAATCATTGTAAATGATTGAGAAATCAAAAATGATAAGAACTGTCAATTTTAGAATTGAAATTGAAAACTTGATATAATTAATCAATTTTTAATTTATTTAAGTTATTGGAAATTATCCATTTTGCCCACTGACTCGGATTTCGACGAAACTAGTTTCATTGGATCCGTAACGGTGAATTATTGTAGGATTTCAAGTTTCGTAGCGATCACACTTGTCGTTTGATCGTACGGACACGAAACGCCTCGAAATCAATGAAATTGAAATCAACTGAAATCAATTTAAAATAACCTAATTTGAGCATAACTTCTTCATACAATAGAATTTGCACTTGAAACCTATTCCACCACGTTTAAAATATTTTAAAGCATCTGTTTTAATATATGGGTTGACCAAATTTCGTTTCGGGGTCAGAACGGGCTTTTTGGGCCATTTATTGTTCATCGGTCTAAATCAATCGTGTCCTTCTATTCTATCTCATTTTTGCCTATATATATATATGTTGTTATAAACCCTAGCAGCAACCTCCACATCATTTTCTCATCTCTAATCCTGAAATCAACCCTAATTGTATTCTAATGGCAATTAGCAAATCAAATAAACTGGTTAAAATTCAAAATCTTCAAATCATATATAATATACCGTTTCGAAGCTCTCGACGAATGGAGTAAGCGTATGGTGTTCGTTTTTGAAAATAACGCTCACATCAACTGAAAATCATGGTCAAAGGCGCCAACGGCGAAGTCAAATTGGGGTGATTTGGGGGTTTTTGATCGGAGCATCAATTGGCAAAATTGACTTCTGGGTATTGTAGAGCTCGATGAGTGGATTACAGATCTTATTTCGATTTGACTACCGGAGCAGCGATGCAGTGGGAATTGGCCCCGAAAGGTCACGGCTGCGTCAACTTTGGGGAACAAATTCCGGCGACCGACATCGAATTATGCGGCGGCGTTGATTGACGTTAGGGGAGGAGATGATGATCTTCTGATTGCAAGTGGTTGCGCGGTTTCAGGTGGTCTAGGCTTAGAGTAACGTGCGGTCAAAGTTGTAGACGTTTGCTTTTGCGTGGGCTGTTACGTGATGTGCAAAACAATAAGTTAAATTGATTATTATAATATTAAACGTGTACCGAATGATTATTTTAATAATATTTATTGTAACTTGAATAACTTTTGCATACGAGATCCGATTGACGCACGGTTTCATTCATTGGGATCGTATCGAAATTTTGGATATGGTGATGCTAGTTTGGACAAATTCTGAGACCTTCAAATTTTGTATTTAAATTGGATTGAAATTCTATTTAAATTCAAAGGTGAGTTTTTTAACCTACTCACAACTTCTAAAATTTCTTATGTGTGTTAAATTAATTTCTGATGTAATTTGAAATTTATTTATGACTATTTGACATATTTTTAATCATCATCCCAGTTAAATTGAATATATTGAATTAAATTGTTATTAATTTATTATTACATATAAACTGCCAGTTAAATAGTTCTTAGATCTATTATTGAATATAAACTGTCAGTAAATACCTATTGTTTATTATCAGTTATATATTGATGTTATTGTTTGAATTGGATGATGATTGTGATAAATGGTTGATGATTGATATTAGATAAATGGATGTTGCATTATATATTATTATAAACTGCAAGTTGTTATGCATTTTATTTCATTCGGGATTGTTGTTTGAAATGATATATAACCGTATTTTATTTTAAATTACGGATTGAAATGATAAATATCTGTATCACTTGACCATAAGATAGAAAACTTTATACAGACATCGTGGTCTATATTTAAAAATATTTTTAAATGATTCCTGTGGTTCTGGAAAGAAATATATGGTTTAATAAATATTAATTTTTGATATTTTATAAATATTATTATATATATTGTTAAATTCTTGAATTTAAGCTATGTATAAATTTGTTTAATAAAAATAAGCTTAATAATGGAGTTTGATTGTTTTATATTATATGGTTAAGTACCTGTTTAAGATATTGTATATAGAGTTTTAATGATTTAAATAAAAATTAAGTTTGAAGATAAATATGAAATTGGTTTGAATTGAATTATTTAAGAATTATACTCGAATAAATTTGATTTGAAATTTGAATAAAATTGAGATTTTAAAAGGGTATGATTCTTATAACTTGCTTTGGTTTAGAGTGATTTAAATGAATATATCAAGTTAAATAAATTGAAAGAATATCCAGGTATGTGAAGTTAAAAAATTTCTTAAATGATATTGGATTTATTACGTAACATTTCAAATTCTAAATAATGGTAATTTAATTTGATGTACATGGGATTATCAAAGAATTAATTTTGAAATGGTGGAATATTTAAAGCTTTGAAATATATGAAAATTGAAATGGTTTATTTGGGATTTCAAATCTGTATTTGGAATTGATTTGTGTAATTAAAGAAGCTAATTTATTGCATAAAGTAATTTAATATTAAACCATTTAAGTATTGGAAGTTATGTTTCAAAGTTATGGGTTTCGAGCATTTGGTTTTGAAATATTATTATTTTGAAAGTGCTATGTTTTAGAAATGATATATTCGAAATAAAATGATATTACATTGATTTGGGTTTTAATAAAACGATATCATATTTATGGGTTTTGAAATGGAAATGATATCGTATTTATATGGTTTTGAAATGGACATTATATTCTGGTTTTAAAGGTATAAACTATTTTGAAAAGACCGCGGTGTTATAATAATGTTTGGTTGTTGAAGAGATCGGGATCGAAAGTTGTCATACTCTCTGCCAACTCCGAAAACCACTTTAACAACCGTGTACGCGGTGGAGATTCCAGAATGAAGTAGGATGATGGTGGCGTTTCCTTTGAGGTAAATACGTGGACCCGACTCCTGTGAGTTGGCATAAGGTGGCTAAAATAGGAGCGATTCTCGGTCCAAGGAGGTAGCCTCTCTTATTGGACACATCCCTTCGATATTATACTCTGACTTTTGGATTGATTTAGTGGCCACTTTTGATTTTTGATTTTGGGGGTGTGGCTGAGGTGGGAGGTAGTAGCTGCTACGCGTTACTACCAGCCCGGATAGCAATTGGTATATCTACCTTGGCATTACCTAGTTGTGTTGTGTCACCTACCCTAGCGAGCCTTGTACGAATTTGATTTGTGTCGTGCCTATGGAGTATCATCCTGTAGTCTTCCGATCAGGAGATATGCAGGTACTGTATAGACTATTGGCACTATTACGTGTTAAGGGGAATATTGGGTCACTCCTTAACGCTATTTAAAAGTAAGTTTATTTTACTATAAACATTATTATAACAGTGAAATATTACTACATAGTAAATAGTTTAACAGATCCTTAGGAGATGTGAATCCCGAGCATCTCTTAAGTTACTGCACTCACTTTAGACCCTGGATATGAGATGTCAAATCCCGTAAACATCTCTGACGCCATTCCACTCATATTTTACCGTTGATTTAACTTACATAAGATCTTTTAGCTCTAACTCGAGTGTTTTGTCTTTTCAATTTGCTCGGGTCAATCCGAGCATTTCAGGATTCGAAGATTTTATTCTGGAGGATGAAGACGAAGATTTGTATTACTATTATTTATTATATTCCACCGCATCACATTGTTCCGCTGCATTGTTATTTATTATTTTATGGTATGTGTAACTCTGATATGTATTATATAAGTATATCGAATATTTTGTAAACAGTTTCATGAACTTTTTATTTAATTATTATATTTTATCGTTCCGCTGCAAGATTCTATTTTGTTTTTCCTTTCTCTGTTTTCCTTATTTACCCCATAACAATCCGCCCTTCTGTATGGTTTAAGTCTGTCGTGTGTGGTTTATTATCGATTTAAAGAGTATGAAAAGGCGGGACGTTACATCTGGTATCAGAGCTTTGGTTTAGTGAAAAGCTTAGCTTTGTGGGGTTTGACTCTTTGGTAATAGGGTAGTAATACCCTATGATGAGTCGCTGAGTGTGTGTATATATATGAGAGAGCGTATTTGTTAGTGTTATAAAAAGTTTTGATATTGTGTTAACTTATTTCATTTTGTATTTATAAATTCTGGTTGGTTCATAGGACGCTATGACATCAATAGAGATTTCTAAACACTGGACAAACCGACACAATATTTGTTTCAAAATATAGGTGAATGAAATAATTTTGCCTATTAAATTTTCTATATATAAAATATTTTTTTATAAATGATATATATATATTTGGTTGCAATATATTGGTTATTAGGTAGTGAAATTAATAAATATTGATTTGGAACAATATTTGAAGATAATATAATAAATGAAAATTGGAAATTTAGGACCTAAGTTCCAGGATTTTTGAAACTTTCTTTCGAATGATTTTGGAATATAATAATATCATTAAGAGTATTCTCTGATATAAATATTTCAATATGGTTTGAAAGAATTGTTTTAAAGAAACTTTGAAAGAAATAAGTTATGTACTCCCCTCTCTATCGCTGGAAAATAATTTCGGTGATGAGTGCACGCATCATCGACGTTCATTTTCGAGTTTTGAAGTGGGATGGCCACTGTAGTAGTTTTACTGTAGAGTTTTTTGATAAAAAAATATAAATTTTAATTTGTTTTAAACATAATTAGATATATAAATTTTAAGTACATACATTTATCCATTATTCTAAAATGATTTAAAATTTAACCCCGTATTTTGTTCTTAAGTGTAATGACCCAGAATTTCTATTAATTAAAATTTGAATATTTAACTAATTTTAAATATTAATAAGTGAGATTTATAAGTCGAATAAATTTTATTTCGAATAATTGGATTTAATTGAATAATTAAATCGATAATTTAATATGTGAAATATAGAAATAATTGAAAATTGAGTTAAATATGATTGAAAATGATTCGTAAAATTTTATTTTATCATATTGGAGTTAGAATAATGTTTTAGAACTTTTAAAATCGAATTAAAAGTTTATTTGTGAAAATTGAATATTTTAATATTAAATCGACTAGTGAAATTAACCGTTTTTCGAATAGTCTCAGAATTGGACGAAACTAGTTCCATTGGATCCGTAATAGTTTGTTATTATCGGATTTTAATTTTCATGTCAATCGGAGTTTTCGTTTGATCGTGGCAGCTCGAAACGCATCGAAATTGTTTTAATATTAATTTGGCGAGTTAAAATAGTCATTTTTCAAACAGTCTCGGATTTCGACGAAACTAGTTTCATCGGATCAGTAATGTGATATTATTGTATGGTTTCAAATTTCGTGTCAATCGGATTTACCGTTTGTTCGGTGGAAGCTAAAACGCCTAGAAATTTGATTTACCGATTTAATTTTAAATCGAACGTTTATTGCCATAACTCGCACAGATGACCGAATTAGCTCCCGAAACACATTCCATTGTGTTCGAAACGCGGAGTAAACCCTAGGAATGTCAGTCACCGCGCGTAAATCGGAGTTCGGAAAACCCGGGATGAATAGTGTTCGTTTTATTTCCTATAAAAGCACCTTGATTTCTCATTTTTTGGAAAAATAAAATAAATTAGGGTTTTATAACCCTAGCCGCCATATATGGTTTCAAAGGCCAGAATTTAATGATCTTCCTCCCTCCAATTCTTCAAATCCGTGCAATAATTCAACAAGCTCTCAACTAGAAAAGTGTAGAGCTCGTCATGCTCTTCGAAATCAACGGCTATGATCGGGTTTCACGCGATGGATTGGCGGCAAACTGAGCTCAAAGCAGCACGTTTAGGTGGTGATTTCTCGTTGACGGCGGCGCTAGGGGGGTGCGGCCTCTGGCCGTGGGTAGCTATGGGCGTCGGCGTTCGAATGGGGGTGAGATGATGGGGTTTTGTCGACGTTTGTGGCTTGCGTGTATTAGGGTTATACGCGTAGTGATGGGTTCGGCCTGTAGAAACGTGAATGGGAGGGGAGAGCGATGGTGCGCACGGTCCTGATGGTAGTGGGATGGAATGGACGGCTGTGATTAGGTTAAGAAAATAAATAGAAAATAATGTTGTAAATTTTATATTAAAAATTCGTGTAAACTTTAAAAATGTATATCCTTTTCATACGAGGTCGAAAATGCGCGAAACTAGTTGCGTTGGAATCGTATCGACGAATACTACGCTATGGAATTGGATTGGAGTTGATTGGAGCAAGCGAAAATTTTGGATAAAATTAAATGCACGTTTAATTTTACTCGAAATAAAAGCTGAAAACGAAATTGAAATCAAGGTGAGAACTTCTCACTCAATCGAATCGGTTTCAATTTTAATTTTAAATAGTTGGATTTAAAATTCTTGAATGTATGTTTGAATGATGATTGTTATCTATTGATTGTTAAAATAGACAGTATGCGCCGTTAGTAAGCGGATGTTATTTATTAAAAACATATACCGCAAATATTTCATAAACAGTGAAATTGGTATTATTTATGTACTTGGAGTTGATTTCCCGCAGTATATAGCAGATGAGACCCTATTGCGCCGCCTATTAAGCGGATAATATTTTAAATCCCATATACCGCGATAATTTCGTACTGGAACGGAATTGGTATTGTGCTAACATCTTTGGATGCAGGAAAACAGGTTGGAGGGATCCAACTGGATTTCTCAACAGTATTTATTTGATTATGAATATTTTGATATTCGTTGATTATCATATTGATATATGATGTCGTTGTTGTCGTGGTTGACTATTTGGTGTGTAGCATCTTTGGGCAAAATTTTGGAATTTTAAAATGATTTTTAAAGTGATTTTTGAAAGTATACGTTTTATAAAATAATTTTGGAATTGATTCGTTTTAAATAAATAAACGTATAATTTTAATGTTATAAAATTTTGATTTTTGATAAATATAGTTAAAAGTTGATTTTTGAAAATATGGGGTTAATGATTTTATAAAATAGTTTAGATCGGGATTTTTGAATTTATTGGAAAAAGTTTAAAATATAGGATTTATAAAATTTGATTATTTTATAAATCAAAGAGAATGATGAAATTATAAAGGAGTTTAAAGATGTATTTTAAAATAATAGTATAAATTGATTTATATAAAAGATTTATAAATTGATATTTATAAATTAAAAATATTTGAATTATAAAAACGAGTTTTTATAAGTGTTGGAATGAATTGTGAATGAATTTCATAAATGAATGAAATTTATAGGATTATAAATGGTGAAGTTATAAATGGAGTAGGTTTATAAATTTTGTAAAGTTATTAAAAGGAATAGATTTGGATAAATAAATGAATCTTATAAGTTATAAGATTTATAATTTGAGAAGTTTAAAGGAATAATTTTGTAAATAAATTATAAGCATTTAACTTATAATGTGAACCTTTGGTATATAATTAAGTTATAAATTGAAATAGGTTAATAAAGGAGATTTATAAAAGAAAGTTGTTATAAATAAATAGAAATGGAATTTATAAACGTTGTTTTATAAATTCGCAAATGACTTATTTTGATAAGTAAATTGTTATAACTTATTAATGGAGTTATATTCACGTTTTAGACAGTGAATAATCCTTTAAAATAAAATGTATAGAAATGATGAAATTGGTTAACGTAGTATATTCACTTTTTGAATAGTGAATAATATGTTAAAGAAAATGTTTTGGATGTGATGTTTTACATAGAATTAAAACGATCTAACGATGTTTTTAAAATGTGTTAAGATTCGAAACCATAGATTTCAACATTCATTGTTGAAATAGACGTTTTCGAGAAATAGAAGGAAATGGTGGACTATAACACTGTGGTTATAGTAAATGATTTCCGAAAGGAAATATTTTGTTCAGTATTGGGATTTATATATCTATTTTAATTTCGAATCCCTATACTAGTGATTTTGGGTTATCGTAACGATGTTTTACATAACATTCGTTTTGACCCAAATAAATATGTTTAAGAGAATGATTTCCTTAAAGAATGAAATATATACTTAATTTCGATTTAAGTATATTGAATATTTTCCAAAGGTTGAAAATAAATAGATTTGTGAATTACTTATTAATAAGTAAGTATGGAAATGTTTTTCCAATGTGAAATAAAATGTTTTGACAATTTATCTTTTTGAAGATAAATTTAAAATGAATAATTAAAATCGTATATTCATAAATATTTTGGAATATAAATTCACTATGGAATTCATAAATGAAAGGGGAAATTGTTAAAAAAAATAAATATGGATTTATTTTTGAAGTGTGAGAATTAATTTACGGATTTGGAACGTAAATATAAAGCAAATCGTTAAGGATTTATTTAATTGGTTTAAATGAACCATGTTGAAATGAAAGTATTTTCGCGTAAGGAAAATGATTGAAATTGTTTTCAAAAGTGGTAAGGATGAAAAGTGATTTGAAATTTGTTTTCAAATGGTTGAAGTGTGGAAATTTTATATCTTGTAAAGATATTTTTGGAAAATAAATAATTTGAAAAATTATTTGGAATCTGGTGATGTTGTGCATATCCATTGATAGTTCAATAACCGACTATCAATATTTACCTTTGAATAGGTATTTGTTGTGATTTGCTGAATTTGAATGCCACACTTATTTTTTAATTATTGCGCTCGTTATTCGGATTACCCATTCCGAATAGTGATACGACGTAATTGATAACATTGATGACCGGTGTTGAAGACCGGATATTTTTGAAAACGGAAGGATTACCGTCGAATGTTTATGCACTGAATGGCCCCGGTATAGAAATTCCATATGTGATGGGAAGTCCGGACGTGATTAGTGAATATCCGGATTGCAAGGACTTCTTTGTAAGTGCCTTCGGTTCTGTTCGATCCCGGAACAGACTTGTATGGATTGTATGTCTGACGTTACAAATTGAGATATAAAGCAGATTTCTTTCAAATACATTTCTGTTGGTGGCGGAGAATTTATTCTTTTAGCTTAACACCCTTCTCTGAGACGTACGAGCTCAGAGGTTATGTAGTTGAAGGTTATTAGCGATATATTCCCAATTTGGTAATGTGACATGCTGAGTGTTGCTGTGAAATGATCATTGTTTGATCATTTGTTTGATCACTTATCTTTGTGATCATTTGTTGACCCAAAGCACAGCTTTTGTATAAAGCGTGGCTTTGTGGACAAAACTTTGTCGAGCCTCACACCCCGGAATGGTCAAAACATGAAAGATGCAGCAAGGTTATTGGGGGTAGCGCCCCTTAGGGTATGTGCATTTCCTTCTGGAAAAGGGTGGTATCATGGTATGGAGCCCAGATACTTACTCACGTTGAAACACTTTATTTATTATGGTGTGATGTTGGTGATCGAGCGCTCGGATAAAGGTCCCAAAGGACCGGGGGATGGCATACTCGTGTCAGTTGTTACCTAGTTTGAAAGGTAACCCGGCCTTGTGTTGGCAGAGATCCGGTTAGGTTCTCGGGGACGTCCTTCCAGAGGCGTTCTCATGTGGCAATGGGAAGTTCCTTGGCCTGACCATTTGTTGGAAATCCAAAGAAACAATACGATCCTTGTACGGTTTTAGTTGTATAACCTGCTATGGAATGTGGCGGTGACCTGCAATTGGACATAATAGCTATAGCAGACATACGATAATGATCGTATGTTGGCTAAGATTTATATTCTACTTTCGAAATTGTTTTATACGCTATGCACTAATAATAATAACAAATTTTTCTTTTTAATGCGTATCAAGCATCTTTGACTATCATAAGGAGAAATCTCCTCCGATTCTGCGTTTGCATTGTGTGTGTGTGCGGGAGGCCTTATGGTAGTCTCATTTTTTTAAAAGCATTGCGAATTGACTTTAAAATTATTCCTCTATTTTGATTTTAAAGATAAATAAACTATTTTGAGTTCTCACACCAGTCACATGACTGAATCGGAGTTTATTGTTTTCCTTCCTAAACTCTGGGTGCCCACCAATTTCCACACGGGCAGTCAAGAGTTAAGGTTTATCAGGATATTCTGGAATTCAGGAGTTGCTGGAGGCAAGCTGGATGGCATGACATATTATTAGTATATAGTATTTCTTTTCCGCTGTTTGTTGTTGTTGTACACTCTGATGATATGATGCAATGAAATGTAATGTAATTACTGATATAGTTCTTTGTCTAAAGATTATTCATTCATTTATTATATGTTGTTCCGCTGCGATTGTGAGATTCTGATGTTGTTCTGTTGTTGATTTCTATTCTGTTCTATCTTCTTATCTCTTCTTCTATCTCTTTTCTTCTTCTAAAATCATAACATTTCGATTTTTCGGCAACGAAAAATCGCAATCATTACATTAAGTTTCCGTTAATTGATAGTTTCAATTAGTGTAGTGAAATGGAATTTAACTAATAATTGAAACCCTAAATGAAATAAGAAATTTAATGCTAAGTTATAAATGGGATTAAAAGAAATTTGAAATTATAACCTATGAAACAAAGGATATACTTATTGAACAGTAAATTAACTAAAAGAAATGGGATAAACTTGTATGATTTTCAATTACTTCCTTAAAAGCATATATATAACTTATCAAAAGATTTAAAAGTTCTAATGTTTAATAAGAAAATGTAATAGATATTATACAAGTAAAACTTGAAGTAATGAAAGTATTCAATGAAATTCCTTAATTAATAAGAATTTGATGTTGAAATTGTTGTAAACTTAAGTTACAACTGAAAGGGTCCGGTAATAAAATAGAATAGAGATGAAAGTATTATAAATAAGTGGTTATAAACTTAAGTAAATAAATTAATATGCTAAAAATTTGAATACTATAAATGGATGAACGTAAGTAAATGAAATTGTAAGGAATAAAATGCAAAAAAAAAGAAGATAAATCATTATATGAATGAAAATGGAATGAAACAATAAATGTTGGGAAATGAAATTTATAAGAATGAACTTAAATTTTGTTTAAAATGATTGTTTGTTTGGTTTATGGTTGTATGGGCAATGATAATTTAAATTTGGATTGGATGTATGAATAATCTATTTGGTTTCATCTAAGACTGTTGAGTCAATGGTGCACTTAGTAGTTTATTTTACATTCTGTACAATTTAAAGTTTTAGACTCGGACAACTATTTTTTGTTTGCTATGGATATATGGATGGTTAATTTTATTGACTTCATATGATGGTTGTATGCCTTGTTGCAAGTGATTGTTGTTTGTATTGATTTGTTTGTTCATGGTTGAAACAACTTTAAACATTTCATTTTATATAATTATTAACTCTTTTGGATTATATAAGTAAAATATAGGTTATGGAAGCAATTGCTACTACTTTTGGTTTCATAATTAAGCATTAATTGCCTGACAAATAGGTACGTTTTCGGATTACGGTTTATAATGTTATTATATTATTCTTCCCATGTTGAGATATATATTATTTTGGAAAATATATGTTCTATATTGTTATATTTGATATTATATTTTCTCCCAGCCTCTCTGTACAAAGGAGACTCTGCCGAAATTTTCCGTAAATTTTGGACTTAGAAAATATTTTGAAAATGTTTTCCAAACTTTATTAATTTAAGTATAAAAAGATTTAATGGTTATAAATTGGTATATTTTATTTAAATTAATTAATTTTGTAAATTTATTTGTTTATAAATTTAATATTTTAAATAAGATATATTGATTTCTTAATTCTTCTTTTCCCTTCTTTTTCCTTTTCCGGGACGAAAAGTTTTGAGTGGGGGAGAGTGTAACAACCCGTAATTTTCAATGTTTTAAATTTGTAAGTTGATAAAGTTTTGATAATTAATATTGAAGGAATGAAAAAATTTGTTAATTAATAAGGAGATAATAACTTAAATGAAAAGTAACAAGGTTAACCAAAGTTAATTATTAACTATTTGAATGAAATTACAACAAATGAAATAATGTAAAATGGTATAACTTGGTTATAAGTTGAATGTAAGTAACAAATGTAAATGTTGATTAATTAATATAAATCTGTGTAATAAATGGGAATTGAATAGGATTAGTGTGATATGAGTTGGTATAATCGTTTGTGACTAATAATGAACATTTCTTTAATGACAATTAATATAATAACGGATAGTGTGAATGTATAAATTACATAGAAACGTAATGTATGTATAAAGTAATAAATTGGTATAAGAATGGAATTAAGGTAAATTCATTAATTGGTTTTAAACCTTAATTAATGTATACAATTGATAGAAGTACACATTTAGAAATGTAATATTTATTCAAACTAAGATGTAAATAGGCGTATATTAGTGTAATGGGATAAAACTAATGTAATTAGGTATGAATGTAAGTGTTCTAAAATAAATGAAAATTTTAATATGTTAATGAATTTATAACAGGAATGAAATGTAAGCTAATAAATAATTAATTCAATGTAATCCCAATTAATTGAAACAATTGCAGGGATATAATTGATTGTAAACAGTAATATTTGGTAATAAATTTAATATAAGAAAAACAAAGGTAAATATTGAATTAAACAATGAATTAATAATAATAAATAGTAATTGAATAAAATCAACGTTCTGTAGTGACTGTCTGGAAATGAAAACTTACATAAATGTGATTAAGAGTTAGTGGCCACAATTATTATAAAGTAATCATTTACTTAGTCCATTAAATCGAAATTTGTAATCAATTGTAATGAATCTTAATTTAATGTTATATTAGTATAAATTAAGAAAATAATTGGAAACAATATTAATCCCATTTATAATATGACAATTGGTTGAATTAAAGAATGGAAATCGAGATTTATTAACTTATTGGATTTGAACTATAATAATTGGATTAATTGCAATTAAATGAAATTAAAATATCTAAATATTACGTTATTTGAAATTAAGATGGAAGGTGAGAAAATTAATGTGATAGTTTTGGATCCAATGTTAAAACCATCTATTTGACAATAATGAATGTAATAATCATTAATTTATTTAATTAAATGGGATTATTGGAAATTATATTTATAATTTCTGAATTTAATGAATTGAGACTAACACTGAAATTGATAAATTAATCAACTATACATTGACATTTAAATTTGTTTAAATCATTGTAAATAGTTGAGAAATCAAAAACGATAAGAGTTGTCAATTTTAGAATTGCAATTGAAAATTTGATGTAATTAATCAATTTTTAATTTATCTAATTAATTGGAAAATATCCATTTTGGTCATGGACTTGGATTTCGACGAAACCAGTTTCATCGGATCCGTAATGGTGAATTATTGTAGGATTTTAAGTTTCGTAGCGATCAGACTTGTCGTTTGATCGTACGGACTAGAAACGCCTTAAAATAAATTAAATTGAAATCAATTGAAATCAATTTGAAATAACTTGATTTGAGCATAACTTCTTCATACAATGGAATTTGGACTTGAAACTTGTTCCATCGCGTTTAAAATATTTTAAAGCATCTATTTTGTTATCTATCGGTGGTGGGCTTGATGTCTTGAGCACTACAAATGCTCTATCTCGTGTAGATAGTATGTTTGCAGCTAAAAGAGGAAAGGACTTCCCATATCGCTTTCTCTTTGGAATTACTTCCTCTACGCTTGCCTGTTATTAATCAATGATAAAAAATGGATCCGTTGTCCGAAACGACAAGGAAAGTTCCCTTCAGTACAAGTACATTGTGCACACAAAAGAAAGAAAAACCAATTCATGATATGTCGTGCGGTGTAGCAATGGGACTTGGCAAAAATTAATTCTGGTTCAATGGATGAAGATGGAAAAACATGACATGCATTAGGGCAATGCCCAGATGCCGTTCCGTGAAGAACTCAAGACTATATTTACAATCTTCCTCCATTAAACCGCAATTAACTCGGATTTTCCATGATTAACATCACGAATACAATTCCATCGCCAAAACAATGAGCGAACATCATAATCAGCAAACCCACCATGAATCAATGACCAAAATACAAAGATGGTCCAGTTTTCGAATTAGCGAGCTAAGTGCAGTAGATCGTTAGCGACCAAGGAGGCAAGTAGGATAACTATGGTTTAGTCACAGCAGATCAAGGTGGCGGTGAAGTACTATGGTCAGCATTAAAGCAATTCAGGTGGCAAAGTACCGAGATCGAGGTTAGATTGGAATGCTAGAGGTGGTGAATCAAATCGTTGATGGCAGTTCGGATCATAGGAAGTTCGAAGATCAGGTCGTGAGGTTAAGAATATGCTAAAGAAGGCCGGCTCATGGGGTTTACATAGGAATAAATGAAATAGCAAAAAAAATCCTAAGTCATTGGATCACTAGCGATCCATAAGATTGCCTGCCTTTGGTTTCAAACCTGTCAAGCAAAAATCATACGTTACTTCAAGGCATGTCAGGAAGCTATAGAGTAAGGTTTGCTCCGTTACGACAAGCAATGGAAGTATAGGTCAAAATTAGCAAGCGACGCCCTAATCTAGTTTGAAGTCGCATGGCCCTGATACGACTTCTTGGAATTCAACAAGAAGAAATTGAAAAACAATAACTTCCAAAGCACGCCTTGTTTTCAACAAAGACATACTCTGAGGGAAAAATGTTATCCGGGTTTTTAACCCAGCTGAAGTCGGAACAACTTGAACGAGTCAGAATAGCTCAAGGACAACCAAAAGGACTAGAACTGGGAGTCAGAAGAAGTTGGAAGAAAAGAAATAAAACTACTCTAAGGACATGGATCGCAAACGATCCATAGCATTAACTCGAGAGTCTGAAAACAACATCGATGCAAGACAACAAAGATATCTAGTAGGTAACGTTCAAAGTTAGGCTAAGTATATGCATCACTAGCGATCCATAAACCATGAATCACCGTGATCCATCATCATCATCGTATTGTTGTGACTCAAATGGAACAGTGCAAAGAGAAGTGCTAAGGAATTAGCTCGCCATCAAGCATATTCTATGGATCGCTAGCGATCCATCACATTGGCTCGGATAGAAATGCAAACTCCAATGCATCTTCTTATGATCATCTGTAAGAATTTGGCAAACTGACTTGGCCCAGTAACTCTTCAACCTCTAAATACAATCTTACCTACATCATAAATGGGATATTCGAGTGGACTGGTTGCTGAAACGCTGCAAAAAGCTTTCTTCACTCCTCTCCTTCCTCACAATGGTCATCCAAAGGATTCACTGTGATTCTTCGGTGAACTCTAGCATTAGGGGCTTGATCTAGCAAGGGATATTCAAGAACTTTGTATTCCTTTTAAGTTTGTAACAACAATTAGTCAATGATAAAAAAATACTATAAAGTTGACGCAGGCTTCATTAATAGCCGAACCAATATAAAAATCTTCTTGTCTTCTTTCTAGTTATGCTCTTTTACATTTTATTCTCTATATTATTGCTTTGAAATAACAGGGCATGTGCTTTCAACCTAGGGCGTCGATCCATTTTTTGGGTTAACAGTCTGAATCTAGAAAATCACAACATTGCTAATGATGTTGCTTATGGGAATCAAAAAGGGGGGAATGTGGACAAATAGGTTCCTGAAGATTGGGGAGCCTAGATATCGTGCACCTTCCCGAAAGCATTCATTAGGCCAGACACTTAGGGCATGACCCGATCGTCATCGTTCAGTCAACCCCGTTGATTTGGATTATTTGGAAGATATGGTTAGGAGATTGGTCAGTGAAAATAGGTCTAGAATTAACAATAATTATGGAACTTATGCTAGTTGGAACACGTTTACAGAGGACATCCTTCATGTGAGATACCCCCGGAGATTCAACACGCCATTGATGCCATTGTACGGAGTAATGATGGATCCTAGGCAACACTTATTGAGATAACATGGATTTAGTCAAGCTTCGAATATTATAAAGTGTTGTTGTTGCCTAATTTTCTTAGAAAGGGTGGCTATGAGTGGTCACTAGGCTTCCATCGAGGTCCATGTCATCTTTTGCTGAATTATCATGGAAATTCATGGAGCATTTCGGTTTGCAGATCATACATCTGAAATACATGATGTCATTTCTAATGCATATCAAGTTGAAGGAGAGTCTCTATGGGACAATTTAAATTGGTTCCACATAACTGTAACAGAAATAATGGATCCAAAGAAAGATATGGTGTCAACAGTGCTTTGTAGAGGAGTTCAATCCGACTCAAATTTTAGGGATTGGATAGATAGAAAGCAACCATCGATAATGGAAGCTTTCTATAGGAAAACTAATGAGTGTTTACACTGGAAGAATGTACCTAAGCGCCCAAGGAGGAATGATGTCAGAAATTCAAATGAGCTAATCCAAAGTAATACTGCTGTAAAGCAACCTAGAGGAAGTTCTGGTAATGTTGATGTGAAAGTTAGTAAATTAGAAAAAGGAGGAAAACAAAACAATGATGGGGCAAAGAAGGAAATGCCAGATAATAGGAGTCATTTCAGAGGCCCAATATGACAATTACACTGAATTGAACAACTCTATAGAGAACATCTATCTGGCTACTTAGAATACCAAACCATACTAGAAGTCGGCTCCTAGGGAGTCAACTAAGAAGGAGAGGAATTCGAGCAAGTTCTGCAGATTTCATAAAACTCACGGCCATAATACTAATAAGTGCCGACACTTGCACAAAATGATTGAAGAATTAATAAGGAAAATGAAATTGTAGCAATATGTGAAAGCCCCATAGGATGGCATCAAGGAAATTTTAGGTCCCTGTGTCGTCTTTCCAACAGGGGCAAGCTGAGCCTGGAGCTGATGCATTCAAGCAGTCGAAAAATGATTAGTGATAAACACAATCATCAGTGGGCCACATCCTTTCGATAAGAGTTTCATAGAAATGGATAGATATATTGAAGCCTTGAAACATGCCAAGAATGAAAGATACTATAATATGCAGGATGGGGCTCCGAAAAAACAATATCGAACTATGATAGACAATATTATTTTTTAGAATAGGGATGCTGACGGAGTGAAGGCTCCGACAATTTACCCACTCATGATCTCAGTCACGATTGGTCCTACTGTTGGACGAAAGATGCTTGTTGACTCTGGAAATTCAGTTGATATTTTTTTCAAAAAAGCTTATAATCTAATGATGTTGAAGTTAGAGATTTTAAGCCCTATAGATCAAGTATATAGGGGTTTGATGGCATGGCTATTGAAGTCGTAAGATTCGTTGAATTACCGGTGGAACTTGGTAAGGAAGATCGTAGGCGTGTGCGGGTTGTGCCATTTTTAGTGTTGGATATTTATCCTGCTTATGATGTGTGCTTAGGCCGACCGACCCTAGCTGAATTTAGAGCGGCCATCTCTCCTTAATGTTTAACTATGAAATTCCTTATAGACAATGGAGTGGGGATCGTGCAAGGAGATCAAGTGGCTGGCCGTGAGTTTTATGGCGCTGAACTGAAGGAAGAAAGGTGTAAGGAGAAAGGAAAGAGTGTCAAGGAGGTCCTCCACAAAAAGGCTTTGGACACATAACAACTGCCTCCTGAGCCCTGGCTCGAGCAAACTTGTCGGTACTATGATGACAAGGACCGATGAAAAGAGTTGAAGGGTGTATGAGAAGCTCTTGCTGAGTTGACAATCGCTATTCCAGTAAGCATGGATGACTGGAGTAAAATCCTGATGGTTGGATCTTAGCTCGATACTAGTGTGATGAGGGAGTTGGTTGGTTTTCTTAAGGAAAACCTAAATGTGTTTGCTTGGACACACTTGGATATGTGTGGGTTCTCGCTTGGGATAGCGAGCCATGCATTAAACATTAATCCCAAACGTGTTTCTATGAAATAGAAGCACCACAGCCTGGGTCTAAAGAGATCCGCTGCACTCAAGAAGGAAGTAGATAAACCGAAGAACAATGGCTTTATCTGCGATGCTTTATACCTGGATTGGGTATCTAACCCTGTTTTCATGAAGAAAGCAAATGGGAAGTAGAGGACATGTGTCAACTATTCGAGCTTGAATAAAATGTACCTAAAGGATCACATCCTTCTTCCAAGAATAGATCAATTGGTGGACTCAACTGCTACACTCGATTTACTTTCATTCATGGACACGTAGTCCAAATACAATCAAATTACGATGCGAATCCTAGATTAGGAACACACCATCTTCATCATCGACCTCGGACACTGTTGCTATTTGGTGATACCCTTCAAACTAAAGAACTCAAGGGTGACTTACCAGAGACTTGTGAACCGGATATTTAAGAACCATATCGGACGATCAATGGAAGTTTACATGGATGATATGCTCATGAAGTCACGACATTCGACAAATCATGTTGATGATATGACGGAGATGTTTGATGTCCTCTAACAGTATGGGATGAAGCTCAAACCCTTGAAATTCTCTTTCGATATTGCATCAGGAAAGTTCTTGGGCTTCGTTGTGAATTCTCATGGAATTAAAGCTGATCCATAGAAGATCAAGGCTTTGAAAGAGATCGAAGCGCCAAATACGATCAAGAAGGTCCAAAGCTTGAATGAGAAAGTTGCCACCCTAAGTCGATTTATTTTCAAGGCCACTAACAAATGCATCCCTTTCTTCTAGGTGGTCAAGAAGAGAAATAGAAACTTATAATGGAACTAGGATTGCAAAGATATGTTTCAAGCTTTGGTGAATCGCTTGGAAAAACTTCCCATCCTTTCAAAGCGGTTAGATGATGAGGACTTGCTTATATACTTGGCAGTGTCGGTGCATGCTCCGAGTGTCGCACTTGTATGTGATGAATCTCGCATCCATCTATTGGTCTTCTACATCAACAAGCAGTTGACAGGAGTAGAAAGAAACTACTCAAGACTAGAAAAGCTCACATATTGTCCGTTGGTCGCTTCGAGAAAGCTCCGCCCATACTTCCAGGCTTACTCGATCAATGTCCTTACTTACCAGCCTTTATGACAAGTCTTACAATGACCTAAACTTCTAAAAAGCAGCTAAAATGGAATATTGAATTGAGTCAATACTATATCACTTATCACCCTCGAATAGCAATCTAGGGTCAGGCTGTGGCAGATTTCATAACTGAATTCACTACACGATATGATTCTCTAAAGAGTAGCAGAAAAAGGAAGTTGGATGAAAGATGTACATGGATGGTGCATCTAATGATCTGTGCTCTGGTGCTGGAGTTGTGCTTGTCATTCCCGAAGAACACTCGATCAGCTATGCCTTGAAACTTGATTTTTCAGCAACAAAAAATGAAACTGAATATGGGATCTTAATTGTAGAACTTTGGATCGCCAAGGAACTGGGAATAAAGAGTTTACACATTTTTTATGACTCGTAGCCGGTGGTATGCCAAGTTTAAAAAAAGTGAAAGGAGCAAGGCTAGCTCCTTATCTGAACCGGGTTCTTGAGTTGCTAGACAACTTTGAATATTACACGATCACTCATATTCCTAGACTGAAAAATGTTGAAACCCTACTCGCTTGCTAGGTTGGCTAGTTCCATAGATGCACAGCTCATGGGCCTAGTTCCAATGAAAGTACTTTCAGCTTCAAGCATCGACCAGATGAATGTTGATTGGACCTTGGAGATGAAGCCTGAACGGGAGTCATGAATGACTCCATTTCAGGATTATTTGCAAAGAGGGATACTTCCAAAGAGAAGGAATAAACGACGAAAAATTCTTTGCTAAGCTTTGAAATACATCGTGTAAGAAGGATTACTGTATAAAGGGTTTCTCTATCCTTATGCTACAGTGTGCCACTTACGACGAGGCCAAACAAATTCTGAGATAAGTCCATGGAGGGGCTTGTGGCGACTACACTAAGGTGCAAAACTTTGGCGAAGAAGATTCTTCGATAGATATTTCTAGCCTGCTGTCACTAGAGATGCAGCTGAATAAACCTGAAGTTGTGAGAAATGCTAAAGATTTGCTAAAATTCCATGGGCATCATCGATGGAAGTTACTCAAATGGTTAGTCCTTGGACGTTTGCAGTTTTGGGTTTTTGATATTATTGGTGTATTGGCGATATATAAAGGTGGCGCGAATTACGCCATCATGGTGATTGATTGCTTTACTAAATGGATTGAGGCGGAGCCATTAGCCATGATTACCACAAAGAAAGTAATAAACTCTGTTGTTTGTAATATCATCTACTGTTGGAGTTCCGCAAGCAATCATTAACGATAATAGGACCCAATTCGATAGTACATAGTTTAAAGATTTCTACCACTAACACCATATAGAGAAGAGATTCGTAGCGATAGAACGACCTCGTGCGAATGGACAGGTCAAAGTTGTGAATAAAATTTTCAAGTCCGTCCTCAAGAAGCGATTAGAGAAGACAAAAGGCAAGTGGGTCGATGAACTCCCATTATCACTCTAGGCTTATCGAACCACCCATAAATCAATGATTGGCCATTCTCCATTTATATTGGTATATGGATCGGAGGCTATGATTCTGGTCGAACAGGAAGTACCTTCTCATTGAGTTAACTATAATGATCAACGGCCGAACGCGCAACTCCTTCAGGAGTCTCTTGACATGATCAATGAGTAGTGGACCGAAGCTGAGTTGAGAGCAATTATGCATAGACACCAAGCCGCACGATATTACAACACTAAAGTTAGGAGTTGATCCTTTGAAATCTACAATTTGGTCCACAAATGAATCTTCCCTGACCCTAAGAACTTGGGCCCGGATTGGAAAGGTCCGTATGCACTAGAGGAAAAGTTTGGAGAGTGTACTTTCAAGCTGGCAACTTTGGATAGGATTTCTCTCCTAAGGGCGTGGAATAGTGAGCACCTACGATGTTATTTCACTTAGAATAAACTTGTGAATAATGGGCTAGAGTCATGCAATAAGACAGATTCTATCATTTTTCATCTTTTATGAAGTAATGGCCTTTTCAGCCAAAACTTATGTTTTCTTGATTCTTAGTAGTTATGACTTAATCAACTCGAGTGAATCTGCATATGACTAATGCAGGTGCGTAGGTACCTAGCCATAGGTGCCGGTCAAACTTTTGTGATCCATGATCAGGCCCATGAAGTCCTCTTGATGTCCAGAGATTGACATCAGCAAACTCTTGCCTTCACATTGGGGACATGAATATAAACGTAAGACAAACATGATATGATCGTCTGCACCCTAACTCTCACCCCTGAAATATAAGCAAGAACATAAACATAATCTGGACATGACATGATTGTTTGCATCCCTACCCTTTCTTTCAGATTAAGGATGGGAATATAATTACAAACTAGATGTGATACGAGCATCAGTACCCTAACTCTTGTTCTCGGAGTAGGAGCCAGAGTATAAACCTAAGCCGGATGAAACACGATCATCTGCATACTAGATCTTCCCTTTGGTTTAGGGGCAAAAGCACAAATTTAAAACTACACATAACAAAAACGTCCATACGCCAACTCTTACCTCTGATGGAGTGTAGGAATATAAATCAAAAAGAGCATGATACGACCGACCGCTCACTCAACTCTCATCTCTAGACTAGGGGCAGAAGTATAAACGAAAACTGGCATGACGAATTCATTTGATCCTTAACGTCTTGCCTGGAGAAGGTAGAATGGAAGGTCCTCACTTGGAATAAAGCGAGATCCAATTTTTAAGACTTCAATCAATGCTCGGAGTTAGGTGTGATCGAATGCTAACATCCTGGATGAGAATGTATGGATGACGATTCTAAGTAGTTAACTTAAGCTCACGTCCAAAGTTTGCCGTGATTGGAACTTGTTATCCTAGAAAAGGACACTCAAACCATTATTTTAGGTAGTTTACCCAAAAGATTGCTTTACATTTGCTAGAATGATGTGAGTAGGAAAATCACAAAATGGATCAAGGATTTGATCTGAAAATAATCACTAAAGGAAATAAATCGCAAGTATCTTTAATGGAAGGCATATTTCTCAAGTACTTAGGCAAATGTAAACAAAGATTTTACAAAGCAAAATGTCTTTATTATTGACATTAAACCAAGAAAGATAAGCAAAAGTGGTTCACATCAAAAGCAAAAAAAAAGTAATGGGGGCCAAACCCATGGCAATAAATAAAAGAAGTTCATCTGCGAAGAAACAAAATAGCAATTTTTTCTTCATTGACTTCTTCTTCTTCTTTGAACTAGGGGAGACTTCACTCAAGATTTCTCCTTGCCTCTTTCTACCTCTTCCTCTACCGCCTTGGCCTTCGGAGCGAGTGTTTTGTAAAGATCCAACAGGCACACTCTGGCCCCTTTAGCGTGAAGAAATAGAGGCCATAATGCTTTGTGAGGTTACTGTCGACGTACTTCGAGCATCCTCGGATGAAAGAATGTAAATTGGAGTGAAAATGGTTTTCCCAGGAAAAGCGATCGACAATGGAGGAAGGAAGACTTCTATTTTCTCCTGCTTGATTTGACAGGCAAGTAGGATATATGTCTCAAGTTTTTGCTCAAGCTAATGCATGGAGGGACCTAACAGGGACTGGAAGATCCCAATGATAATGACATCCTCATCAACTTGAGTCCTCTAATTCTTATCGTTTCACTCTTCCAATAAAGCATCTATCATGCTTTTGTCAAGGCTTGGGATCTCCTCAACCGGCATGTTGGGAATTCTTGTCAAAGTCATGACGGTTATGGACTTCGTTGTTGATACTTGTGGCCTCGGTTGTGAGTCCTTAGGAGCAAGTGGAGCGATTGCAGGTTGATCTATAGCTAAAGAAATACAAAGAGAGAGATTAGCGACATTGGTCAGTGGGATTTCAACTCTCTAGAAAATAAGAGAAGCCAACAAGATAACTTCTTCAGTTTGAACTTCCACATGAGCTGGAGTACTCCCGGGAGTCCCCTCGGGAGTAAGGGAGAGAACAGTAGATTTTTGGAGCTGTGTATTCTCTGGGTCATAACCAGCATCGATGAAGGAATCAATGGTGGAAGTAGGAGCAGCCTTAGTCCTGGGAGTTTGACTAACTATGCCATCATGATGCACAGAGTCGGAACCTTCGCCTGATCCTTTTTGAGCGGTTGCATCAAGTTTTGGATGAATAAGATGCTGGTTATCATGAAGGATTTTGGGCTCATCTCCCTTCAAAATCTCTTTTTCCAGCTACTCCATATCGATATTATCACAATTAATAAATTCTAAGTCTTCCTCAATAACCGATCCTAGGCATGGGCAAGCATCAAAGGGTAATCTTCCCTAAACCACTCCAAATTTTGAAATTTAAGCACATTGGCATAATACTGAGTAATCCATGGTTCACACTTCTTCATCATCTTCTCTTCTACCTGCTCCTTGGCCTGTTTACTGTAGCTTCAACTTCTCACTAGATGATAGCATCATATCCCTGGCCTTTTCGAGTGCATTATCACTCTTTATCTTGACGGCGACCAACATGTCACATGCATCCTGAGCAATTTTCTGTGCTTCTTCTTTTTCCTTAGCCTCACGCTCGAGCTTGGTTTTTAATTCAGCTGCATTCCTCCTAGCGACATCCCTTTCCATGACAAGCTCCCAGTTCCAGTGATGTGCTTGCTCGATTTGTTCAGATGCTTGGATCTCTCGGCTGAGAGTGCTTTAATGGTCTCCTCGGCCTTCTTCTCTTCTTCGACTTGTGATTTTTTTAATTCTTGAACTCAATTTTGAGAGCAGCTATGATTTTATTATTCTTGGCCGCAATGAGTTTATGGTTCTCTATCTCCTATAGCCTATCTCTTGAACCTTTTGAAATCTTTTTGGTCAACTTCGCCTATTCGTTATATTGATTATGGACATCAATCATGTAGTCGATGTCCTCTGTTAGAGTTCAGTAATAATTTTCTTTGGGTTCGGTAAGAACATAACTCCATCAAAGCAAAGGTTGGGAAATTCATTTATAAGCTCGGTCATCCGTCCCATAGTATCTACCTGCTGCTCCTCTATAATAGCCAAAGCAACAGCGCTTCCTTTACGTGGCTTCTGATGAAAACTATTCTACAACCTCTCATTGGCCCCAAGTAAATAAGAGATGGGTTTTCTTTGTGGCTGTTGAAGATATAAATGTATCAGATTTCTTCATCGCTAGGAACTCGATTCAAATGCTCATAGAAAACAAGATAAATGCTAAGAAGAAAGAATTTCCATTTGGATGCAACTGTATGGGAGCTAGTCTCATGAAGTTTAGGACTCAACGAACGAATTGATTAAATGGCAGTATGCAAATAACCAGGCACACATATCTATTGCAAGATATATATCCTTCTAAAGAATCATGAGCTCTCTAGTCATAAGATGGTACTAGGATATCGTCAAATAGAATCCCACGCTTACTGCATATCCTCTAAAGGAATCCATCATTGATTTTGGAGGGAATAGAATCAACCATATTATTAAGTATTATGACACCCTCAAGAGTATCAGGTGTTGGATCTATATGAGGCCTATTTACTTGTTCGACTGGTTTTCAGGAGTTTGTTGGTCTACTTTCGGATTATATAGGTTGTGTTGATCATTATGCGGAATTTCTAGTTATTGCTCTTATTGGATAGCAGTTTGCTACGCTTGTGAAGTTGTGGCTGAGCTTGATTCTACGTCAAACTCGATATATTTTAAAGGTAAAGTACCTATAATCTGAGCAGCCGGTGGAACATCTTTGGTCCGTTTCTATAAAAACTCAACAGATAATGACATTAGAAGATTAATTACAAACCGTACCCCCATGCTAAAATGGATTCGAGTGTTATGCCATGCATTGTTGGGAAGATTGGATTATTATTTAACTATTTGTTTTAGATGTTCGATTTTGAAGTTTGGATAATACTCAATGTGACCGCCATCGCTGACCGTCCCGACAAGCTTCATGTTATCGACCACACTTAGAAGATCTCTAAAGATGAAAGAGGAACTTGACATGAATCGACAAGGCAATATTTGAGTGAAAATTTAAATAGGAAAAATTTTCTTAGGTGAGGGAGCCATACCAACCTCCACAGCCAAAAGAATTCTTCATTTTCCTCTGCCATCTCTGTCTGCTCCAAAGATGCGACCGCCAATTCCATCCTCATACATGTCTTTTCTCCCATGCCTCCACATCCACCTTCATCTTTGTCGTCTACTTCATCATTTACTTATCTATAGCTATGCGAGTTTGAAGGCTGGATTGGTCAAAGTAAGATCCCAAGTTAAGGTTTGGGTCGGTGAAGGAGGATCTGACTTGGTAGTGATAGGCGGTGGCAGCGAGCAAGGATAGGCAACGGTGAGTCATAATTTAGGAGCAAAGAATTGTTAATTACGGTAGTTCCAAGCTCTAAATCAAAAAAAAAAGAGCAAGTAAGGAGATGAAGGGGTAAAATGAGTTACATACCCACGACCCATATTTTCAGGCAAACACTTACAGAATTCTCCAAGTGCGGAGTCGGTACCGACTCCCAAATCAAGGATCGGTGCCGAGTACCAAAAGTTTAAAAAAATGTACATACAAACATACTTATGGCAAGTGTGAATGCCTATGTACATGTGATGAGCCTTGTATGTATATGTCTAACACGTGAAGACTAAAGTTGAGGAAAAATTAAGCTTATATCCAGGGAACTCATGGATGGAATTAGTCTAAAACCATCAGACTTTGAATAGAAGATCATGGGATCATGTTTAAGAGTTATATCTCGGATGTTGGCAAAACATCACGACAAATCATTATGTACATGACAATTCACGTAATTGGTTCGCAAAAGGATAACGATAATTCAAAGCATAGAGTGGAGTCCTTCAAAGGAATCCGAACTTGTCTTGATTCAAAGAACATCATGTTGGAAATGAGATGTACTTTGGAGGGCATGTGTTATCTTCCTTTTGACCAAGCAGAATCCGAACAAACTGCACAGATGGAACTTGGAGTTATCAAAGCAGAAAGCCTGGAGAGTTTGCCCAGGAATCCAGAAACCAAGCATAGACAGAGCCACGAAGTTAAAGCCAAAACCATAAAAAACAACAAGATAGTGGGATCCTCCAACCTAGGGATATGTACCGACTCCTAAATACAACTTGGGTGGCCCCTATTTTTTGCTTATATGCTTATCGCAGTGCCAAAAGCCTATTTCCAAAGTTGATTTGTTGATTCAAAGCATTTCTCCAATGAACTCCACAGACACTTGAAACAACAACTTTGTTCTCCTTCAATTATATAACTGGAGCTTGGAAAAAAGTTAAAAACAAACTACTGTAGAATCGAGAAGCTAACTACAAGATGATTCGAGGTGAGGGATAGAAGGTGCAAAATATGAAATTCTTAGGGATCAGTACCGACTCCCACTTAGGGATCGGTGCCGACTTCTAGTTTCTTCCCAGGTGGCATATATTATTTTAGAAGAATTGGTTAAATTCAAGTATAACGGTTTAGAGATATTTAGACGATATTTTAGGCCTCATTCCTCTATAAATGGGGGCATAAAGCTCATCTTCGTGGATCTTTTGGGCTCTTGCTTCATTATTTCTTATATTCTTGCAATCTTGAAATTCTAAGTGTTGGAGTTATACCGACTCTCATGAACTTCTGCCTCCGAATCAGAAGTAAGCAATAAAACTTCAAAGTGGACATAGGCCTTGCTTTGTTGAACCACTATAAATAAGCGTGTCTTGTTTATTTCCTCATTTTCATTTACCTTATTATATTTAATATCTACCACATAAAATTCTGGATGTTTATGTCATTTTTGATTCAAATAGAACTGCTTGAGAATCAATCAAAAGTGGCAAGAAATGATAATGTGCAGAATGCAATACAACCCACAAATTGGGTACAATTCCCAAAATTACATAAAGTGTAGCACCCCATAAAATTTAATAATTAAAATAAGGTTAGAAACAGAAATTTTGCAAATGTCAGAATTTGACCATGGAATTGCAACATTGTGCCCGTGATGATTTTTTGATCAATTTTCATACATAATATGTCATGATCGGAGCTCAAACGTATCTCAATTTCCATACATAATGTGTGTCCTTTCTATCTTCTGATTTCGAAAATCTAATCTATACACAATCTATTTGTTGTATACTCAAAAGGGGGGAAAATCTAATAGAAAATTAGGAGCAGTATAAATTAGATCTCATCTTCTTCGTTTTTCTTTAGATTCCAGAATTAGCTAGGATTTCAGATAAAAGGCTTAGACGTTTAATTCTTTTAATTTTTGATTTTCTATTCCTCTCTAGTTTCTGATCTAGATCTAATTTCTATATACAATTCACTTTGTTATATATTCCAAAAGAGGGGGATCTAAAAGGGAATTAGGCATGGTGGAACCAAATCCAGTTAGAAAACAAATAATTCTCTATGTATGAAAATATTAAGTTTTGCACGTTTTTACAGTTAAATAGTATTTATTTGGATTTGATGTATGCTTTAGGAAATTTTGGTAAAAGAAAACAAAACATCTAAAACCCCAAGAATTTCCCTGAATAAATGTGAATATGTTGGAATTTCAATTGTTTTGTTTTAATATAGTAGAATCGGATCTGTGTTAGATTTAAGCAATATATTACCTTTCCCACTTCATCTCTTTTGATCTCTTTTGTAGTATTAAAGGATTCCAAAAATAAATAAAGTTAGAAATGGTGTGAAAAGTATGGTTTTTGACTATTTGTAGTTTGCACTACCTATTTCTGTAAATTAAAATAAGCATGAATCTCAGTTTCACTCCAAGGTGGTAATTGCAAAAGTTGAAAAAAATATAAAAGGTTTAAATTGTAAAGTATATTTCCTGAATAGAGGAGTCAATTCTTTTATATTAATATGAAATAAGTTTGGTATTATTACTTTTTGTTTACAAGTCAAGTTATGGGCCAAGGATGATAGTTATTCTTTTATATGGAATTGGGGACTTATGTGACTTTTGACATTCAAATTAATAATAAAAATCTTTGCACGTGACTGGAAATATTTTATTCGTATCTTGTGCACGCGCACATGTATGTGTATAGTATTAATGTATTGATTATTAAAGTAATAAGAACGTATATAAGTATAGGACAATGAACATATTAATTAGGATTAATATATTGAGTAAAAAACTGGAAAACGAAAAAAATGGCATCCTCTTCTTTTTCTTGCTTTCAAAGTTCGTCTTCCTCGCTGCAGTTGAGTCCAATTCTTCACTCCGCTTTTCCTTTTCGTGAATCTTTCCATAATCGATCTTACATGCAAATTGTTAAAGATCGACTGCCATCAACCCATCAACTCAGTTTCAAAATCTGCTTTATCGTACTTCAAATAAGAACAGGATCGGTTTAAAGATAGGGAAGAATTTCTTCTTCAGAATTGGAGATTATAATCATTTTGCTAATCGATGTCGTGACCTAATCATATGCTTTTCGTGCGGAAAATTTGGTCATAAAAGACATGTCTGTTTGACGAAATCGAATATCTCTATTCCTTGTCCATCGTTGGTCGACCATGGCTTTCAATTCATGTTAAATATACGTTATTAAAGGGGATTTTTCTTGATCATCTATGGCAAAAGAGAAACGAGGGAATCAAATATTTAGAGGATTTGTTTTTTCATTTTGACGTTTTTAACTCACCGAATATTGGTAAGGGGTACAGAGAAAAATTTGGAGATCCAGAAGAGTACTTTAGTAAATCTGAATCTTCTTCCAATAATTCCGATATAAAGGATGATAGGTTTGTTCTTCCGAACAAGGGTGACACTATTTTTCTTACTACTGCTATGAAAGAAGAGATTCATGGTTTCGATCCTATTAAGTATGACCCTATTATTACTCGTTTTAATGAGGAATCACATTCATCAAAGGCAAGAGTTTTGATAAATTGTGTAGTCTCATTCATGGATGATCTTGGAAAGGACAATGAGTCGAGTGATTTATACAATGAATTCATTCAGTTAAAAAGCAGAAGAGCCAAAACAAAATCTCGTGAATTGGGTAATTTTGAGTTATCTACTGCCAATAAATTTGAGTGCCTTGCTTCGTTAACAGTCCATGATTTTAATTCTGAAAAGCCGGGAGTTGATTATGGCTTGGAATGTCATTCTTCGTTCGATAGTTGTGCTGCAAAACAATTGAAGTTAGTGAGTGAAAGTAAAGTAATCTCTGATGCTAATAATGGTGTTAGTCTTGATGATAGTGAACTCTCAAAAGATGTTATAATGGAATGGTCAGATGATATAAGAATTATGGATTATGATATTTTTGACCAGAAAGTAATGTTGGCTGATAGAAGAGTTTATGATGTTCGAATGGTTTATTGTTTAAGGAGTTTTGATGAGAATACAAGGGCTGATGAGGTCAATTGTATTGACAAGTGGTTGGAAGTATCGGGCAAAGATGTTCCATATGTTGTTGAATTTACTGAACCGGTTGGAGTTTTAGATGATAAGCTTGGAGATCCTTTGTCTGTTGATTACACTGTTTATACTTGAGATGTTTTTAATGTCAAGCTTGGAGATTTGTATGATTGAACTGCGTCTTCTAATTCTCCTATTGACGGAGTTGATATATTGGAGAAGGAGGCTTCTGTATATTTGGACAAGTTGTTGGAAGTGTCGAGTGAAGTGAGTTCGATCATGTCTATTGTTGACAGTGCCGATATGTACATTGGTATCGATGTGCATAGTGCACAAAGTTCGAATTTACCCGATGACAAGCATTCTTCGAGCCTAGTTTCGTACGTTGTTAATCTTTCTAAATTGGATAGAGTTTTAGATGCCAAGATTGGAGTTCCATTGTCTGTTGATTATAGTGTTTATTCTGGTGATGATTTTAATAACAGGTTTGGTGATTCTGTCGAGTCTTCTATTTGGCATATTATTAGAGTTGATAGATTAAAGGCATATTATTAGAGTTGATAGATTAAAGAAGGAGGCTTCAGTATGTTTGGAGGAATGTATTGTTGGTTTGAATAGGGGATTAGTGAATTGTTTGGGTTCAACTGATATGGTGGGGCAATTTGAAAACGGTGATCATATAAATATGCACGTGAGTGATGGCTTCGATCTAGTTTCAGGTGAAACTATGGATACTAATAAAGTGAATGGTGATTTGGATTATTGTCACGACCCAAATTTCAGCGTTTGAAAATCGATACCCATACTTCACTTATACTCGAATGCCGTAAATTCAACCGTTGAAATCTGACTCGTGTCGGAGCTTATAACACATTAAGTACAACAACACAGTGGAAGAAAACAATGAATATCATATAACTCCAATGAATACAATATCCAATGATATAAAACAATTTTATACAAATGATATTAACATCAGAGATACAAAAATAACAGCGGAAATAAAACACAGCTAGATGGTTAAGACTTTGCAACCATCGATGGCCGAAAGATAACTCCACTAGAATCACCAAAAGAGTCCAACTCCATAATGCAACTGCAACTCCATCTCCAAACTAAAGATAGCCCGAACCATCACCATGATGCAATAAGCAACTAGATAAATCCAGAATGAAGCAAATGTGATCGCCAAGATCCAAAGGCTTTAAAGATATCGAATCTACATCTGTTATCTGAAAAACCCAACACTAGACTGCCCGTGTGGAAAATTGTGGGCACCCAAAGTTTAGGAAGGAATAATAAACTCCGGGTCAGTCATGGGACTGGTATGAGCAAACAAAAATTGTTTATCGTTAAAACAAACAAGAAAAGAATTTTGAAAACATTGAAATCCGTTATGTTTTTTTTGGAAAATGAACTACCATAAGGCCTCCCGGCACACACACCATGCAATCGCACACTTGGGGGGAGATTTCTCCTTATGATAGTCAAACATGCTTACTACGCAAAATCCTTTTGATATTATTATTAGTGCATAGTGGAAAACATTTCGAAAGTATAATATTAATCTTAACCAGCATATGTACCATTATATTATGCTAGCTATAGCTACCACCTGAGGTGGCAGCTTATACAATTGCAATCCTTAAGGGCTCGTATTGTTTGATTGGATTTCCAACAAATGGTCAGGCTAAGGAACTTCCTATTGCCACATGGGTACGCCTCTGGAGGGACACTCCGAGAACTTACCTAGCTCTCTGCCAACACAAGGCCGGTTTCCTCCCTGCCCGGGAGTAATACCTAAAGATATGCCACCCCGGTCGTTTACGACCTTTATCCGAGGATCCTCAACCACAAAGCAACATCACACAGTAATAAAATTTACAGTGTCCACATGAGTTAAGTATCTAGGCTCCATACCATGAAACCGCCCTTTTCCAGAAGGAATGGACATACCCAAGGGGCGTGACCCCTGCAACCTTGCCACATCTTTCCTGTTTCGACCATTACCGGGTTGTGAGGTCCTGATGCAGTCTCGTCTACAAAGCTACGCTTTTTCACAAAGCCATGCTTTGATCAACAAATGATCAGCAGCACTTCGTATGTCACATTACCAAATTGAAAATGTATCACTAGTAACCATCAACTACATAACCTCAGAACTCGTACGTCTCAGAGAAGGGTGTTAAGTTAAGAGAATAAATCTCCGCCACCAAACAGAAACGTATTTGATAGAAACCAGCTTTACATCTCAAAGTGTATTGTCAGGCACACATCCATACAAGTTTATTCCGGGTTCGAACAGAATCGAAGGCACTTCACAAAGAAGCCCTCGCAAATCCGAATAATCCCTAATCACGTCCGGACTTCCCATCACATATGGAGTCTCTATACCGGTAACAAGTCGGTGCAGAGACATTCGACGACTTATCCTTTCGTTTTCGAAAATATTCGGTCTTCACCATCGGTATTCAAATGCTATCCATAATGTCCTATCATTATTTGGAATGGGTTATATGACACAAAGGTTCTCTCCCGGCTAAACCGAATAATGAGCGCAATATTTAAAAACATATGGATATGGGATCTCAGTTAAGTCACAACTTTAAACCCAACACTTTTCCTTTAATTGGTTTAAACAAATTACCATTCAAATCTTTTAGACAAAAAGATTTACTTCACAAAGTTCACTCATTTTTCACAAAGATTCAATTCACAGATTTCAAAACAACTTCCACTTCAAATCGGATTAACTCATCCAATCTTTAAATCAAAGATTAAATTCACAGCTTTCAAAATCGTTTCCAAATATTCATTTATAACTTGGAAAAACATTTTCATTTCAAACTTGAAATCCTTTTTAACACAATTTGGAAATTCATTACTTTTATGAAAGCTTTTATTATTTGAAAACAAATAGTTTTCATTTTGGAAAAATCCGATTACCTTTGCACAAGTTAAAGCTCATTAAGTATAAAATTTGGGTTGAATTCAAATTCCCAAAATAATACTTTTAAAATGGTTAAAACCCACCTTTATAACTTATATAACCTTTTTAAGCCATAATTCCTAAATATAGAATTCAATTCCAAAACTTGAATTCAAATTTAGATCAAATTATTTAAATTCCAAAATTCTATCTAGTTATTCAAAATAACCTTTCATCTTCAAAACTCATTTTCAAAAGCTTTTCACATTTAACCCAATTCCATTTCCAAAACCATTTAGATTCAAAATTCCATTTAAAAATCATTTCAAAAATCTGTGACTTAACCAATTTCCTCGTGCAATCCATATTTGTGTGTGTAAGGTGTAGTCCAGGGGTTTCACACAATAGTGCAACAACATTAATCATTATAGATTCAATCACAGCAATATTGATAAGCGGTATAATTTATAACGCTCACCATCATTCACAGATTCATAGATAAATAATGTAAATTTATTATAGATAAATAAATTATGTTCATAACATCTCAAAACAAAACAAAGCATCATACATCAAAGATATCACAACAATTCACAGCATTTAATAGAATCCAATCATCCATAAGTGAGATTAAGTAATCATCTGATTAATTTAAATCAGATAATTAGTTAAGAATAAACTACTAATATTAGTTAATTAACATTAATTAATTATAAATCATTCGATTAATTATTCTTTAAATCATTTGTTAATTAACCATTAATAATAAATTAATTAACCTTTAATTACTAAATAATTAACCTTTAATTATTTAATTATCTATTAATTGATCACATTAATTAACCCTCAATAATTACCATTTAATTAATTAATTACAATTAATAAATTAATCCTTAATTAAATACTATTCAATTATTTATCCTTAATTAATTTCAATTATTTACTAAATAAATTTTAATCATTACTTAATTACTTTTAATTAAGTAATTATCTTTAAGTAATTAATTACCTTTAATTAATTAATTAGTCCTTAATTAATCACCTTAATTAGATTAACCTTTAAGTTAATTACATAATTAATTAACCCCTAATTAATTATTATTTAACTAGTTATCCTTAATTACTCATTCTTAATTACTTGACTCAAAATCAATTTATCCTTAATTAATTACATTAGTTATTTATGAATTTTATTACCATAATTAATTAACCCTTAATTAATTACACGAAGCAAGTAGCTTTAATTTAATCACACAAAGTAATTAGCTTAAATTTAATCTCACAAAATAACTATACTTACTTAATCCCTTAATTACATTCTTTAAATTTTATAAATTATCATTAACAATTAGTTAAATTTCAAAACCCTTAAGTTAACCAAAAATCAAAACATTATTTAAGATAAGTTATATAAATATATCGTTTAACTCCTTTTAAATAAACTTGAGGATTCATTTAAAATAAAGGATATATATTAAAATAATTATCTTTAAACTTAACTATTTGACCAAAACTGATATACCGCATTTAATTAAGAAAGTATTTTAAAACTTGATTTGAACTTAAAATTTGAAAACTTGTTTAAGTTCTATAAATCACAATTTTTTTTCCAACACAAACCCGAGATGACCCCTAGAAAACTCGAACCTATCTTCGAGTAAAATCCCACATTTCCCGAGTGAAACCCGAGTTCCTATTTTCCTTCCCTCCCTATACTTTGTTTTATTTTCAAATTTTTATAACTATTTAAAATTTGTAACACATACGTGAATATGCTCGAATCTATACTCGAGCCAACAATGAGTCTACACGAGGTCGCCTTCAAGTCCCCCATCTCTTCCTCAAATTTCGTCATCATCGGACATTAATGATATCGCGTGCACGTTTATGCCAAAGACCACCATCTCCGATCATCGCGGTGACCACCCACAAATCGCTAATCATCTCCTTCAACGACTCGACCATCCATCACCATCATTTTTTATAAAATTCGAAAATGAGCCGATCAACCAAAATCTTGGACTAAACCTTCGACTAATAACCACCACGCGCCGCCACGATCAACCACCAGAGATTACGCGGTCTCGCCTGAACCACCGCCTCTGTTCCCCTCTTCTATTCCCCTGGTCGTGATGCATTCTGATGCGACGTTGACGAAGAAATCGTCACATCCACCACACTAAACCACACTGGGTCACAAACCCAACAACCTCGTCATTCTCCTTTCACGACGATTTGGATTTTCTGCCTTATTTTTCCTTTAACCATCGGTGTTCGAACTTCCTTCTGGCCAAAGCACGATGAACCCAGACCCGTAAATCGCCGGAATTTGGCCATAAACCAATTTTCGTTCATCTCGTCTTTTCTCACGAATTAATGAACTAAAAACATTGAAATTTATATTAAAATTCATCATTTTTGATTACAAAATAGATCATATAACAATAAATTATTTGAATCGAATATTTTCATACTAGTGAGTTTTACCGTGTTTTCTATTTTTTTAAAAATAATTGCTTAATATGATTTCTGGAAATTATTTTTGAAATTTGATTCTGACAAGCACAAACAAATTTTGTTTAGAAATCAAAACCCAATATTGATTCCTTTGGGTAGTATTAAATTTTCAAACAGATTTTTTTTTAAACTTGTCGTGTATGCTCGAAGGTAAGCTTTTGCCTGTTTTTCCAGACATGCAGACATATATATATGTATCACATGTAAGTATATACAAATATTTTCCACAACAACATTCAAGCATTGATTAGAACTATCAGGCTATTATCATCACAGATATCAAGAAAAACTGGTTCAAAGACGAGTTTGCTCACCAGGGTATGTTTACAGAGAGGAACATAGCACAGTTTATTTTTCTTGAGTTTGATCTGAGACTTACTTGTATTTGCTTTAATCCTTAAGTGTTTCCCAGATTTTATTTTTCTAAACTTTGCTTTGCTTTAGTTTCTTAGTTTTGAAGTTGTTAGCTTGATCAGGTTGAACTTGGAACTTTTGTTTCAGGTTTTACTTTTGATCTGAGAATCTTTAAATTGCTCTGGTTCTGCCTTTGATTAAATCTCAGGCTTGCTTTCAAATCTGTGATGGTTTGAATCTGGTCTTAACTTTGAAATGGCCACATGACTAGAAAATGATTTGTTTGATTGCTTTTGATTCTTCTCTGCTTATACTTCCAGGCTTTTGAAAACAGGAAAAACCTTTGTTTTTAATGATTCAAGTTTGATTTCTTTGCTTTAGTTTGGTTTTTTTTGTTTTTTTTCCTTGTTTCAGATTTGAAGACGAGGGAGATTTTGAACTGAAAATGAATTAACCATGATTTTTTCCATTAATATGTTATTTGTGATTAAAATATTAAAAGAAATTTGAGTGTGACACTTGTTAATCTTGCATGCTAATTCATCTACACTTGTTCAATTCCAAGAGTAATTAATTAACACTTGTTAATAAAATTAAAATTATATTTAAACCCTTTCCTCTCAATTAATTTACAAATTTGTGTTTTAAACCTTATTTTATTTCAATTTATAAACATGTTTTATCTATTTTGTACTTACATATACATGTTATATATTTTAAATTTATACTTATATTTTCAAAAGATATGTATGTTTTTAAAACTTTTATGAAATCTTGTTTTCAAATCATATATACATTATACATATTTTTTTCAATTTTTTTTTACTTACATAACTTTTTAAAGAAAAATGAATTGGAAACAATTTATATACTTAATAAATAATCATACATACATTTTAACTTCAATTTATTTATAAAATACTTATTATTCGAATTCCAACTCAAATCTCTATTTTACAATCTCTTTCTATATATTGATTTCCTAAATATTTATTGAATTAAAAAAAAATCAAATTCCAAATTAAAAATCCATTTATATAAATAAGTAAACGTTCATCTTATTAAAATGGAAAATTCAAATACAATATATATTTTATTCCCAAAATTTTATAATTATTACCAAATATTCCAAAGTTTAATTCCAAAGGTTAAATTAATTATCAAATTATTTTTATTTAAAATCCAGGAATGTTAAAATTATACTTTGTTGGGGAACTCTTGTCTTTTAGCTAATGTTCAAAATAGTGTGATCAGCAACAATTCTGCTTCTTGTTCTTCTTCATTAAGGAGACGTAGGCGTAGGAAATCCATGGCTATTAGTGGATCAGTTCTACGTAGTGCTAGGATCTGTTGTAGTCAGTCTCTGTCTACGAAAGAGTTATATGATTTGAGTGTCACGAGTGGTGTTAAGAATTCAGGCTCAGGTACGCACTCTGATTTGGGTAGTACGTATTCATCATATGCTTTAGGTAGTTAGTCTGCTTTTGAGTTTAGTCAATTAGCTAGCAATACCGCTTTTATTTTTTATGATGTTGAGGTAGATCTAGAGTATATTAGAAGTAGGGAATTTGATAGGGCTAGATCTGTTGGTATATGAGGATTATTAGTTGGAATATCAGAGGCTTATACGATTTAAATAAGTGTGACAAAGTTAGAACTTTTTTAAAGACCGTTCTATTGACTTTTCATTCTTATAGGAAACTAAAGTTGAATGTCCCGATATTCGTTTTTATAGAAGATTGGGTGGGTTTCATTTTAGAAAATGGGCATTTTTACCTTCTGTAGGCGCTTCTAGGGGTTTGCTGATTAGGTGGCAGGATAACTATTTTAAACTGCTCCAATGTATTTCGAAGCAACATTCTCTGCATATTATTCTCATTAATCTTAGTGATTATTCTTTTTTAAATATTTCTAATGTTTACGGGCCTAACTCAAAAATGGTTCATCGGATTCTATGGAACGAGTTTCTTGAGTTTAGATCTTTAGCTCCGGGTTCTTAGATTTTAGGGGGTGATTTCAACGTTATGCATTTTATAGGAGAGTTTTTCACCACGGGAGGGTGATTTCTCTACTATGGAGGAATTCGACCCATTTATTATTAATTCTAATTTGATTGAAATCCCTCTTTCAAATAGAGATTTTACTTGGAATAATACTAGGGAGTCCCCATCTATGGCTTTTATTGATAGGTTTTTCGTTTGTGATGGAATAGAGGATAAATGTCTTACTTGTAGAGTTTTTGGTTTGCCTTACACTTATTCTGACCATTGTCCTTTTATTCTCACTTATGAACAACATAGAGTTATTAATAGATCTTTTAAATTCGAAATAATATGGTTATTAGAATCCAAATTTTTGAATTTAATTAAAAATAAGTGGATTTCTTTGAGTTTTTATAATATTTGAAATAAGGATATTTCTACTAAAAATCTTTTTTAAAACTTAGGGGTCTTTGGAATTTTCTTAAAAATTGGAGTAAAAATGTTTTTGGTAGTATTAAAATTAAAAAAGAAAATATACTTTCTGAGATGCTTAAAATAAACATAATAGAAGAAACTAGACAACTAAATTTTGGTGAGCGTAACATTCTTGCTAATCTAAAAGACGAGCTTAATTCTATTTTAGAAAAGTGGAGGTTATGTGGAAACAGAGATCTAGAATTCAGTGGATAAATGAAGGTGACAATAATACTAAATTTTTCCATAATACGGCTAATGGTAGAAAACGTAGGAATACGATTAATTCTATTTTGTAAATAATGAAGAATTGGTCGATCAAAGAGATCTTAATAAGGATTTTACATACTATTATAGAGATATTTTTGGTAATAAAAATAAGCATAGAATTAATGCTAGATGGAATGATCTTTATCCTTCCAATTCTAATGTTGATCTTTCTAGTTAGAAAATCCTTTTACTAAAGAGGAAATTTGGAATGCTACTAATGACTTGCTAGGTGATAAATCTCCGTATCTAAATGGATTCCTTATTTTCTTTTATAAAACATTTTGGCATGTTTTAAAATTCGATTTCATTAGCATGTCTAATGAATTCTATAATGGAAAATTGCAACTAGGAAGATTTAATTTTGCAGATGTTATTTTATTGCATAAAAAAGTAGGTGCTAATAATCTAAAAAAAATTAGACCTATTTCATTAATTAACTATTCAGTTAAGGTTATTTAGAAAGTTTTAGCTAATAGACTTAGTATTAAGGATGAATGATCTAATTGACTATTCACAAACTTCTTTCATTAAGGGGAGTAATACCATTGATGGTGTGGCTATTGTTCAAGAATACATTAATCACTGTAGTAAGAATAATATAACTTGTGTGATTCTTAAATTAGACTTTGTGAAAGCCTTTGATTTGGTTGATTGAGAGTTTCTAATCGATATGTTTCTTGCTAGAGGTTTCATTCATAGATGGATTAACTGGATTATGAATTTACTTAGAACCGGTAACTCTAGTATTAGGTTAATGGTATTTTAGGTAATAAAATTCAATCTAAGCGAGATTTAAGGCAAGGTGATCCTTTATTACCTCTCTTGTTTAACTTAGCTGCAGATGTTTTCGCTAAGATGATTAAAAAAGCGGTTGATAATGGATCTTTGGGAATGTTGGTAATGATATCTCGCGTAAAGGTATATCTATCCTTCAATTTGCAGATGATACCTTGCTTTTTTTCTTCCCTTTTGCCTAGGCACATTATTACTCATAAATTTGTTTTATACAGTTTTAAGCTAGTATTAGGTTTAAAAATAATTTTTGATAAAAGTTCAGTTTTAGTTTTAAATAATTTTGAAAAGGTTGAAAATTTAGTTGCTAATACGCTTAACTGTAAAACTAGGAATTTTCCATTTAATTATCTTGGTTTTTTTATTAGACTTACTAAACTTAAACATGATGACTGGTTCATTATCATAGATAAGATCAAAAATAGGATTTCTAATTGGAATGAGAGATTTTTATCGAGAGCGAGTAGATTAGTTCTAATAAACTATGTTTTATCAGCTCTCCCGATCTACTGGATGTCTATGCATCTTTTTCTATATTGGATGATTGATAAAATAGATAAAATAAGAAGAGACTTCTTATGGAGTGGGGAAAACTATAACATCAATATTAAATATTTAGTAATTTGGGAAGTTGTTTGTAAATCCAAAAAAGATGGTGGTTTAGGAGTCAATAATTTGCGTAACATGAATTTATCTTTGTTAGGTAATTGGTTATGGAAGTTTAAGGATATTAATGATAATCCTATTTGGAAAGAAATCATTTCTAAATACTAATATAATGGTAGTAAGAATTTATATCAAATTAATCCTACTCTCGTATGTAAACTATCTAATTTTTGGAAACCTATTTTAAATGTCATGACATTTTTAACCTAGGCGCTAATACAATAGTTCATTTAGGTAATAGTACTCCTTTTTGGAATGATCGTTGGATCTCCATTATCCCTCTTAGGATAAAATTTAAAGAGCTATATAAAATCTGTAATTTTAAGAATGCTTTAATTATAGAAGTTTTTTCTTTCGAAAATGATCCTCCTTGGAATTTTAGTTTTAACAGAATTTTAGTAAGTTCAACTCTTAGGAAGCTTTCTTTGCTTTATGCCAGATTAATTCTGTATAATATTGATAATGATAATGATAATATTAGTTGGGAATGGGTTAAGAGTAAGAAATATACTTCTAATTCTTTTTATAGGTTTATTAACTTCTCGGGTGTAACCAATAACTCTTTTAAATTTATTTGAAAAGCTAATGCTCCTCCTAAATCTAAAATTCACATGTGGTTAATTATGCATGGAAAATTAAATACTATAGAATTTTGAAAAAGAAAAAAATATGCAAATTGATAATAAATGTTGTTTTTGCAATCTGTATTTTGAAGATAATAAACATGTATACTATGATTGCATGGATACTTATTTCATTCTGAATAATACCTTCAAAATCTTTAACTTTAGTCTAACAACTAAAATTTCTGATCATAATTACTATTGGAATAGTTTTAGGTTTAAGTTCAAAAAGGAAAATAGGTTTTTACTTGACACTTTATCCATTATACTTTGTTGGTATATTTGGTTTGAAAGAAATCAGAGAATTTTTAAAAATATAATAGCCATTTTAATAAATTGATTTTTATTATTTCTTCATTTTGTTTTTTATTCGATCTCTAATCCTGAATATAAATTAGCTAAAAATAATATTTTTGAAGAATATCTTAATAAGGTTAATAATAATATTAAGTTATTTAAACATAAAAGCGATATTTTTGACATTAATAATTATAGTACTAATGCGTTTTCAAATTTAAATGATGATTCCACTGTGTATCATAATATCATTTTGATCAAAGGCCAATAAGGATAATTTTTGATTTGTTTTAGTTTTTGTTTGTTTTAGTTTATAGATCTTTTAGTTCATTTGATCATGGATTCTTTTTAGTCTTTATTATATTCTATCCTATTAGCTTAACTTTTGTATCTTTTCTTTTATTTCATCATACTAACTATTATCTTTAATTCCTTTTCATACATAGGTTTGGGATAGATACGGTGTTAGTTTCTTTTTGTAGGTTCATAGGATTGCTGATGGCAGGATTGCTATCTGTAGTAAGGGGTTCTTCACAGTACATCTACACCTTCGTTATGGCGTTCTATTATCTGGAGGATTCACTTTTCAGCTAGGCGCTCCTTTCAGTTTTACCGAGTCTACAGAGTGGCAATTCCCATTCCAGATCATTCGCAGTTCCATTTTCGATCATTCGCATTTCCATTTCTTCCGATCCAGTGGCATGGAGTTTCCTTCTTAGATGGAGCCAGCTTCCTGTATCATTGGCTATATGATGTTCCATTGTTTTTTAGGTACTTCTAACACCTTAATATCGGGCGGTGGCCATGCCGGAGCTCTGTATTGGGGTGTAATGGGTGGTGGCCATGCCAGAGCTCATTTTAGGGGTATCTGTGTTTTTTTCTTTAATACTCGTACTTAGATTAGCTACCTGCCAAGCATGTTGGCGGCACCTTATCTTGTGTGATATATGTATGTATGTATGTATATGTATATATATGTACATGTGTGCACTCCTCTATTCTAGATGATCACACATTTTCCTCAAAAAAAATAGGATTAATATAATAGTAAATAACGTGAATTTTTTAGGAAGGCAATCAATGAAAATTGTGGGAATTAATCTATAATTAAAGGCGTAGTAAGAGGACACCTTTTATGGTCTTAATTGTTAATTGTGTAGGACAGTGTATATATACACCAGCTGTGTATATATATAAAGAATGACTAAGTTATAGGGATGCGACATCAGTCTAAAGTTACATAGAAGTCTGCCCAGTTAAATCTGACTATCAGCAGAGTAACTTCGTGGACTGATTTGGGACATCACCTATAATAAATAACCTCAGTGGACGTAAGATTAGTCCCAATTCTATAAGGTACGTCTGCTCGGTCAACTTGGCTCCCGGTACTTACAAATAGTTGGACTAATGTGAGACGTTACAGTTCGAGTTATGGGTCATAATACGTTATTGATACGATAGGAGAAATCTTTAACAGGGGGTCCACTTTAGGTTAGAGGTATTAAGTGGCCATAGTAAGGTCTGCCTCTTTCTTAGCAGAAGTACTAAGTGACCTAATGTGATTTCTTATGATGACAGCTAGCGAGAACCATGTAGGGACCCATCTCGGGTTAGGTCTTAAGTGAAAGAGACCTGCTTATTTTTTAGGTCTTAAACGGTCAGAGTTTATCTAATTACCTAGGAAAGAGGTATTAAGTGGTTTGGAGATTCTCACTTTTGCGTCATTAACAATGATTATGTTAAAGTTTGGAAATGGGTTATGTATAAAGTGATGAGGACCTACCTATTTTATAGGTAATACTGGTTAGAGTCTGCCTAATCTCCAATAATGTATATTTATTGGCTTGGGTACTTTCTCTTGCATCATTGATGTTAGTTTCATTAGAGTTTTTTGGAAATGGACTGGAAAGGCCTTTGGGCTTACAATTAATAATAGACATATTTCTTGTCTAAATAATACAGCTCAAGTACAATTATGGTAAAGCATGAGATTTTCATTTTACCAAACATTTGTTGTTTTGACCCACTCCCCATTACAATACACATGTTAGAGGTGGAGGTGCTTATGGTAGCTATCTTTTTATTTATGCATTTTAAATATTTTTATTGTATCTGGTTCAAACAGTTATGTTATTTTTGAATATTGTACTGTAGGGATTTTATGTAGACATGTTGTGAGATTTGATGATAACATGTATATTCCTAAAATAGTTTTTCTTTATGAAATCGGTACTTCTTTCTTATACTATATTTTATCCATTCCGCCATGAGATCCTGAAAGTATAGATAGATAACTTTGTGTACTTTGTATTGTTTTAATTTTTATTAACCTAACAACTTGCCTTGAGATGGGTCTAATGTTCAACGAACTTTTTTAAGTTGAAATTAGGTCCTTTTCGGGATGGATTGTTACATGTGGTATCAGATCTTAGGTTACTCGGTCAATAAGGATAGGTATATGTATGAGTGATGTACTTATTATTTTTGAAACTATTTTTCAAAAATCATACTATATAAACACACACACACACATCCTTAATTGGAATTTACTCTATAATTTCTGACCATAGAAGTAGTCGCGAGAATGTTCCAAAAGAACGAGTGAGGCGACTATGAGTTGGAAAATAAATAGAGTAAGGAATGGGCAATGAAGGTCGTATTGCTAAAATCTAAATGGAAAAGATTGTAACTCTAAAATTAATTGGGCAATAAGTGCATAATAAATAGTGAGCTACGATAATTGAATAAGGATATAAATGGATTGATTAAAAATATTATTAAGGTAATTATGGGGTGGTAAAGAAGTTTTAACAGAAAAAGTTGGATGAATAAATAAATGTTTTCTTATCCGGTTAGAATAATAATCATTTATTAGGGATAATCAACACTTATAAAATAATTAATAAGCATGTTAGGTAGTAAATACATACAAAAAGATAGCATAGTCGTAAACATTAGGATAATAGAAGAATAAAATTCAATAAGGAGGACAATTAAAGTCAATTTCTAAACTCCAACCTCATGTGAAAAGAATTTGATAAAAAAAATCTTTGGAAACTTCCTTGAAATGTTTTGAATGGATATTTCAAATGATTTATTAAAAAATTGTTTTGAAAAAGAAAGAAAATTGGAAAAATCGTAACTTAAAAAAAAGCCGTGGAGTCAAATTAAAAGTTTTTGGCAAAAGATGGTTTTTCGTTTTTTGAAACTCTTAGTTTAAAAAATTAGAGTTAAAAATTTTTGGTTTTAAGATTTTTGATAAAGGATTTTTCTTTTTGAAATAAATGCAAAATAGAGCGTAAGATGGACTTGATGATTTTCTTATTTCATAAATCTGAAAGTTCTTTTAAAATTTGTCTTTTTAAAAATAAAAATGGAATTTGATTAAAATGAAGTAGAAGCCATTTAAGTAGGAAAAATATGAACAAAGGTAATATTGGAAGCTTTGGACAGGAATAGTGTTAAGAACTTATTAAATATGAACATTAATCTAGTTAGAGATAACATATGAGAGAAGTGATGAAAATAGGATAGGAAAATTACGATGCAAGAGTTTACCTTGTCTACTCTGCTTTTCAGGGTTTAAAGTTACAAAAGATATTTATGTATGTTTTGAATTAAAAGACAAACTTTTAATGAATAAATCTTTGATTTAGAAAATTTCTAAAAGAGGAAAATTATTTTATTTCCTTTTGAGACTAAGAAATCCATTCGAAGTTTTTATACTTTGGTTCAACAATGGAGTTTCTGAATGTTATGGATTGGAGACCCTACTTTTAAAGAAATAAGTTCTTAAGGTAAGAAGTATTTAGGGAAGGGAAATTATTTTAAGACCTTTGAATTTAGAGTTAAGAATAAAATGGTAAATGTTTTGAAAATTATGGAAAGTTGGATTCAAATATTTTAGAACGTTTTGTCCAACTGTCTAATAAAAATGGAGTAGACATATGGAATAAAATAAAATATGATGTTTAGATGCTTTTGGGAATTCAGTTCCCTAATTTTTTTAACAAGTTGGAAATCATTTTGGAAAGCACGCTCAAAAGTTTCTTTTGAGATGTGGAAATTCTTTTGCAAGTTTGAATTTCAAATGTCGCATACTAGCATTTATGGATTTCTAAGTTTATATTTTATGGAATAGATAGAGATCACTATCTAGGAAAGGAAGGTTAAAAGTTTCGGGACATGTATAAGATAAATAATCTATACAACCAGATTTGGAAATTTAAAATCAGTCCCATGCGTCTGTTTATAGAATGTTGATAATGTTGTTAAGATATTCCAGATCTATAATAGGATTGTAATTTGGGTTTCCCTTGGAATGTGAATTTCCATATTTTGATTTATTAGGAATAGGGTCCGTGTAATTTCCATAAATTACCTACTTCCTTAAATGAATAGAAGTGCGGCGTTTGAATTGACGATGCATATACAAAAAAAGGAAAAAGTTGTTTAAGATATGGATATTCTTTTCTATAGTTTACGGTCTATTTCAATAAAAGAAAAGGAAAAAATTCATAATTTCAAATAAAGCAAAAATATCACTTGTGATGAAATTATGGAAGTTGTTTTAATGGTAATTCTATAAGGAATGATGGCTCTGATAAAATAAAAAATGGAAAGGAATGTTCTAGTTTAGCAATTAATAATTAGAAATAAGAAATTAATACATAAATAGCATAATTAACAATGACATTTGCAATAATTATTATAAACAACATAGTAATTATTGGACTAGAATTTGTGGACATTAATTATAGATTTAATGGCCAACAAATTTGTTATTAATAAGAATAAAAAGGTGTTAAATAGGGGATTGATTAATATGATATGGTATTTATAGAGGAATTCAATACTGATATTAAGTGAATTTTAAAACTGGTAATAGATTGAAAAAGATTAAATATGGTTTGATTAAAGACCGACGATTTTGACATTAATGACCGTTATTGTAGGTAATGGATATTTATTAGAACTAAGAAAATAAATTAAGAAAGGTGGGTAATGGTGGAACAACATTCTAGGAATATGCATTTTAAATTGGTAAGGAGCATTAGGACTAACATCATTAACACTAGTTAATGACTAAGGGCAGCTTCCAGCAAAATTTTCTTTTATAGTTCTTTGAAACTGCTAGTTTTCTCATTTAGCAAAAGTGTTTGATATGATATAACCCATGTTCCTATTTTATCACCGTGTTGGTTTTAGGGATGGGATTAGACCGCTAAATAAATATGTGTATGGAGGAACATCGTAAATGAGGAAATTTCTTAAGGGCACTTAAGTAGCAATAAACTGAGGGTAGGGTTGGAATTAGTAAGGAAATTAGGTTAGAATGCTTCAGACCCAAAACTTATGGAGTATCGCCATTCACCCCGAATGTGATAAGTTGTATAGGGATATGAAGAGAATTTTCTAGTTGGTCAAGGAAGAAGAAAGTGTCACTGAATTTGTTTCTAGATATTTAACGTGGCAAAGGATCAAAGCTAAGCAAGGCAAGCCCGGAGGGTTGTCGCTACCATTGGAGATTCCAACTTGCAAATGAGAGCATATATAAATGGACTTTATAGATGGGTTGCCTAGAAGCAGTGATGCTATTTAGGTTGTAGTAAATTGGCTCATTTTATTCATGTTCGGGGTAGTAGGATTGTAGCATCTCTAGCACAAATTTGTGTCATGGAAATGATGCGAATACATGGGGTTCCAGTTAGCATTCTCACGATAGAGACCCTGTGTTTGTTGGCGAATTTGGAGGAGTTCACAATCGGTTATGGGAATGACTTTGAATTTTAGAAGATTTGTTGAAAGCTTGTATCACAGATTCGTGGAGAACTTGGAGAAAGTAGAGGTGTTTAGGTGGTGAATTAAGACCGTATGGGACCGTTAGGAGTCCTATGCTGACATGCAAAGATAGGAATTGGAGTTTGTAGTTAGGGATATGGTATTCGTTAGCATTTCCCCTCTTAGAAAGGTTATAAAGTTTGATACATTTGGAAAGTGGGCGGTTAGGTTCGTTGGGCCTTTTCCTGTTTTAGAGAGGGTGGGAAAAACTTGATTATTGGGTGGAGCTTCCGGACTAGTTAGCGGCAATCCGTAATATCTTTCATGTTCCATACTTGAGAAAATCTCTACATGACACTGCTTTTGTAGTAGAGCCTGATCAGTTAATTGATGTTGGAATGGAGCCCATCGCCCCTACCCCAACCCCTCCTATGCCACCACATGCATTATGGAGCATGATGTTAAGATACTTTGTAACAAAGGTATTAGGTTAGTTTGAGTTCCATGGAGAGATAACCCAGCAGAAAATACATGAGAAACCAAAGAAAATTTCAATGTTTTTCATCTTGAGCTTTTCTCTAGCAAACTTTTTTCTTAAAAATATAGGTATTCGGTTGCATTGTAGTTGCTAGATTGGATGGTAGGAGAGGGATGTCACACTTTTTACTGTTATTTCTGCACTTGTATAGAATTTTATGTGTATTTAGGAAGCTTGCATACATGCCTACATGTCACGGTGTTGCGTTCATGCTGGAATTGAGCTCACCTATAGTATTTGCATATATAATCACTTTGCATTTTTCGTTGAGTAGATGGTTGTGTAGATTATTTAAATAAAGTGGTTACATAATGTGGTAGTTGAGTGCGTGTTATACTATCTTCCGTTGGTGATTTCAAGGAGTGAAATCCCTAAAGGGGGAGAATGTAACATCCTATAAAAATTTTACCACTGGAGTTGCACCATTGCATTCAAGGCAATTTTCAAATCAATTTTCATATATAATATGTTGTAATTGGAGTTCAAACGAAGATGTTATAAGCATTTGAAGTTTTCGAATTTAAAATAATTTAAATGTGTTTATATTTAAAATTTGAATTTTGAAAAGTTTAAAATTTAAATTTAAGAAATTAACATTAAGGGTTACTTAACGTTTAATTAAGCATCAGAGTAACATGTAACATATAATTTAATTAAGAGTAACAAATCGAAAAACAACAGAAAGAAATCAACCGACCAAAATTAAAGGGCCGGTCGACCGCCCAAGAGGTAGCGGTCGACTAGTGATGGCGTCAGAGCAATGAAAACCCTGGTGTATATTGTCCATATTTGTTTATTTTTAACCCAACGATAGTCGTTCCTTTATACCTTTACAAATAGACCCCTGGACCCCCTGCTTTTCCTTCATAAAATTCCGTAGCAACAGCGAAGCTCTAACAAATTCTTTTCCCTTAGGTTTTCTGAAACAGTAGATTTTCTAGTACATAATTCTAATTTCTAATCTATAATTTAAATTAAATTCCCCGTCTTTCCCCTTTCTTTCTTTTGAATTTTGAAATCTAATCTATGTGTAAAATCTAACTGTTGTATACTCAAACTGGTGAAAGATCTAATAGAGAATTAGGAGAGGTATAAATTAGATAGCGTCTTCTTCTTTTTCTTTAGATTCCAGAATTAGTTAGAATTTTCAGGTAACAGGTTTATATTTTTAATTCTTTTAATTTTTGATTCCATTACTCTCTAGTTTTTTATTCTAGATCTAATTTCTATATATAATTCACTTTGTCTTATATTCCAAAAGTGGAAAATCTGAAAGGGAATTAGGCATGATGGAATCAAATCCAGTTAAGAAGCAAACAATTCTCTATGAATGGAAATATTAAGTTTTTCGCATTTTTGTAATTAAAAAAATATTTGTTTGGATTTGATGTATGCTTCAATGAAAACATAACATCTAAAAATCCCAGAATTTCCCTAAATAAATGTCAATCTTTGAATATGTTGGAATTTCAATTGTTTTATTAATATTGTAGAATCAGATCTGTGTCGAGATTTAAGCAATTTATAATCTATCCTGCTTCATCTCTTTAGATTTCCCTTGCAGTGCTAAAGGATTCCAAAAATAAATAAAGTCAGAAATGGTGTGCAGAGTATGATTTTTGATTATTTGTAGTTTGCACCGCCTATTCTGTAAATTATAATAAGTATGAATCCCCTTTTCACTCCAAGGCGGTAATTACAAAAGTTGGATAGAATATAAAAGGTTTAAATTGTAAATTTTGTTCCCTGAATAGATGATTCAATTCTATCATGTTAATATAAAATAAGTTTGGTGTTATTCCTTTTTATTTACAAGTCAAGTTGTTGGATATTAACTATTCTTTTGTTTGGAGTTTAGGAGTTGTGTGAGTTTTGATGTTTAAATTAGTAAGCGTTTTCTTTGCATGCGACTGAAAATATTTATTCGAATCTCATGCGCGCGTGTGTGTATATATAATATGAATGTATTGATTATTAAAGTAATAATAACATAATAATTATAGCATATTGAACATATTAATTATGATTAATATGGTAGTAAACAACATTAATTTCTTAAAAAGGTGGTGAACGATAATATGAGAATTATTTCAGAATTAAAGGCGTAATAAGGGGATACCTTATATGGCTCATTAACTGTGTAGCATAGTGTATATATACGATTAGTGTGTGTGTGTAAAGGATGACTAAGTTACAGGGATTCAAGTTTAGTCCCACTTCTATAAGATAAGTCTTCCCAGTCAATGTGGCTACCAGTACCTACGAATAGTCGGACTAATGTCAGACATCACGGTTTTATTTATGGGTTATAACTACGCTATTGATACGATAGTAGAAATTTTTAGCAGAGGTTCGCTTCGGGTTTGAGGTATTCAGTTGCTATGGTAGGGTCTACGTCTCTCATGGGAGAAGTATTAAATGACTTAATGAGATTTCTTACGATGACAGCTGGCAAGAACCATGCAGAAACCTGCTTCGGGTTAGGTCTTAAATGACGGGAACGTTCCTATTTTATAGGTCTTAAATGGTCAGAGTCGGCCTAAGTTCCCAGGAAAGAGGTATTAAATGGTTTAGAGGTTCTCGCTCTCGCATCGTTAATGATAGTTGCTTTAGAGTTTGGAAATGGGTTAGGTATTAAGTAACGAGGACCGCCTATTTTATAGGTACTAAATGGTTAGAATCTTCCTAATCTCCAAATGGGTATTTATTGGTTTAGGTGTTTCTCTTGCATCATTGATGTTTGTTGCTTTAGAGTTTTGGAATTGGCTGGAAAGGGTTTTGGTCTTACGGTTAAAATTATTAGCATGGCATGGTTTTAAATACATAAGGCATATTTTTTGTCTAAATAATACTGCCAAGTACAATTATGGTAAAGCTTGAGATTTTCATTTCACCAGACACTTTTTGTTCTAACCCACTCCTCGTTACAACACACAGGTTAGAGGAGACAATGTTGATTTAGGAAACGCAGGTGGAGGTGAAGACTTGTGGTAGTGATCTATCAATTTATGCTTTTTAATATTTTTATTGTACTAAGTTCAAATAGTTATATTATTTTGAAATATTGTAATGTAGAGATATTATGTAGACATGTTGTGAGATTTGGTAATAATATGTATATTTCTGAAATGATTTTCTTTTATGAAATGGGTACTTGTTTCTAATATTATCTTTTACCATTTTGTTGTGAGATTTTGAAAGTATAGAAGATGGCTCTGTGTAATGTGTATTGTTTTAATTTTTATCAACATAACAGCTCACCTTGAGATGGGTCTAAGGTTCGACGTGCTTTTTTGTGTCAAAATTAGGTCTGTTTTGGGGTGAGTTGTTACATAAATCTTGCTACGTAAACATTAAAAACTAAGATTTATTCATTTTTTCTTAAATCTACTTATGATTCACTAAGACCCATACATATTTTCATATTTTCCACATTTACACATACACTACAAGTAAAGACAAAAATTATCATCAAACAAAATCACATCAATAGTTATGCTTGAAACTACAACCTGTAGTAAAATAAATTATGCTACGATCCTAATTCTTCCTCAGAGGAATCGTCGATTACTATTCTTTTCGCAATGACGAGGTTTGCGAACACCCAATGTAGGATGATGACTAGAACCGCCCCTAGTCCGAGGAACCAAAAGTGAGTATATTTTGTAATAATCCTTCAACTCATGGAATTTGACCTCGTAATAATCCTTCAATTTATCCTTCCATTGAAAAACAACATTGGGATCGGCCCTCGATAGACACGAAGGAATGGCACCAGACCTCGATACAACATCGAGAGCCAAAGACGCAATAGGATTGCCTTCTGCACTAATTTTCTTAGCAACCTGAAGAGACGACTCTTCAACTTTTTCATTTGGTTCCTTGATCCTATCTACATAAAAAGCCTTGCATGTGCCTTCAACATCTTTCAATAGTTTCTCCAATTTTGAAATTCAAATCTGGGCAGATTTAAGCTTCTTCCTCAAGTCTGTTACCTCTGTATATTGTTCAGTGGCGCGAGGCTGAAAATCCAGAAAATTTAAAACGAACAAAATTAAAAGAAAATGTGATCAAGCTAACAATCACAAAGGTACTTATACTCGCTTACACAAGGATGTTTCCTTACAAAATCTTCCCACAAAAAAGTATGGTTCCTAAAATACTACATTGACCATAAACACCTAATCTATGGCATACTAGCCAAAGGCAGGTTCATTCTGACATGAAAGGTTTTCCTTGGATCATAGTTAGCACCTGCCCAAGGATCCATTTGGTCCTCCCCAGTCATCATGAACCCTTCTTTATTTTAAAGAAAGTTTAGGTTAAGCGCAGGGTAAAAATAATTAGAAATGTCTATTACACATTGCAATGCGATCTGGTGCATCTTGCTTCTGACCTTCACCCTTCTAATTTTTTCTACCAGATCAGCAATTTGATCCTGCCAAAGCACATTAGCATGTTCTAGGGTAGCCTAAGCATCTCACGGTAGATCTTCGAGTTCGTAGATCTTGAGCATAATGATCTCTCTCATTTTTTCCAAAGTATCAATTAGTTTAGCCCTTGTCGTTTTGAAGTCTGCAGAATAGCAACCAAAATATTTGAGAGCATCCACTTTCCAACCCTTCCTCTGTGTATGGGGGAGCATCCTTGGCACTGACCGATCCAATTACTGCTTGTGATGATCCTCGTGCTCTTGAATTTACCTTGGTAGTGCAGCTCTAATTTTCTTTTCCATTCATCCATTGATACAGCGTCTATGCTTGCAAGAGGAGCAGGGGCCGCGGTGACACTGAGTCCTTCAGCCACCTCCTCTTTTCTAGCATCCCCTTTTCTTCATATTGTTTAGCAACCTAAAGGGACATATTTTCTATGGACTTTTTCAAATCCTTAATCTCATTTTCATAAACAATCCAGTAAAGTGCTTCACCCTCCATTAGTGTCTACTGCAGCTCGGTCACTTTAGAGTTTGAAACATCCAGCTCAGTGCACAACCTGATATTATACTAGTGGTGGTTCTTAAGTGAATCATTGGCTTCTTTAAAGCTCAGAAAGGGCGTTCCTTGAGTCTCTTTCAAGCCCTTCATTGATAAGTGTTAAATGGAGATTATCTTCCTCCAAGGCCACAATGGAAGTCATGGCCGCAACCTCAAACTCATGCACACATGTGTCACCCGGGCGATGAATGGTAGGAACTGGAGGTTCATTGGATTCAAAGACACCGATAGACTCATGAGGAGCCCACTAAGATCAATCTAGTTGGTGGTTATTTCAAATAAAATTAAGTTACACAAAGCTAAATCTAGGAAAAAACACATTATATAAAGACCATCTTTATATATATATATATAATGTGATTAGTTCACATACAAAAGTAATAATACTACATAACACCCATTCCTTATCTATATTACTAAGCCTAAGCCTAAACCGCTCCAAGTGAAGATTATCAGGTAGGAATGAACTACTTCTAAGGTACATCACCATTGGTGCAGTACAAAATCATTAAGCACTTCTTTCTCTTTAACTATTTGGCCAATTTTGGAAAGCAGTCCTTGGCTTTCCTCTCTAAGTTACATGAACGACTCTTTTAACTCTTTTTCATGTTTGCGAATCATCGCCCCATTAAGACCAAGACGATCTATGGTCTGAATTTGGAGTTTTTCCATGCTTTTTTATAGAAGTTTAGTAAATATTACTTCCTTGGAAAACTATAATGAATAAGGAACGAAAATAACATTGTTATTTATAATGTAGTAATAAAACAACAAGCAAATTAAAGAAATTGACGGCAGCAAAATTTGAAAAGAAAATTATTTTTATTTTTATTACATAGTAAACAATGAGGTCATTTACAAGAGTTCAGGTGATTACATAAACATGAGAAGTTGAGGTAGCCATCTCCTTAGACCCCGAGTCCTCATCATCATGTTAAAGAGAAGTATCTAGGGAAGCATGCTCCATGGCTAACTCCTTAGCCCATTCAGCCCTACAGTAGGAAAAGGCCTTTTCAATCTTTGCAGGATCTCCCAAGAAACTAAAGTCAACCTCGATGCTTACATCATCTAAACGATCGGCATAAAACCGATACTTGACCACAGCATACATCTTATACAACACCCGATAGGTGATCCGCTTGAGGTTTCCTTTGAACTTCTCCACCTCTTTCGCCTTCTCCTCCAACATCTTGTCCTTCCCCCTATAATTTGTTCTTCTTCTCCAATTCCTAACCTTTCAACGCCAAGACTTCATTAGCGACCTTTGGAGTCTCCTCTGCCTTTTCATTTTTCTCTCACTAGGCTTTAAGCTCTTCCTCATTTTTAGCTTTCCCAAAGGTTGCCACAGCAAGGTCAGCCTTAAGCTTAGCAGTGCGGGCAATGAACGCGACTTGGCCATCTTCCCCCATTTCAAACCCCAATTGCCAAGGCCCTTATCTATTACAAAGCAAAAGAAGGTTGGGTAGAATTGATTAAGTAAACCACCATTGGTTAAAGAAGAAGATAAAAGTGCATACAAAGGCTTAAGACCTTTCGTGCTCAGCAGCAAGCTTGGAAAAGGGGAGTGCATGAAGTAGAAGATGGAGGATAAGATTGCAGAGTAGAACCAATATACGATAGGTTGTCCAGAGTGATACATCCTAACCTCTCATCAAATCAGTAATGGCATCCTCAGGTAAAGGCAATAATCAGATGTGTGGGTCGTAGAATGATTGGAAGGGGGTCATCCCTTCATATGAAGGTGAAGGAGGCGTATATGATTTTTTTAAAGGTTGGTTGGGAGCTTTAGAATCATATTTTCTCCCTTTTCTCTCTTCCTTTTCTTCATCGTCTCTGACCTCCTAGGTAGAGCATCATCAAGAAATGAATCAAAAAGATCATCACCTATTTTGCCTGCATAAAAGAAATCTAAGGTCCGTAAGTTCCTTTTCAAAAAAAATAAGTAAAAAATTCATCGTCCATCTTATCAGATTATACTCCTAGGTTTGTCTATAGTTGAAGGGAATGTAATGATGGAATAAGAGAAGTTATGACTTGTGACGACCCGGAATTTTCGAGCATTTAAAATCGGAATATTTAATTGATTTTAAATATTAAATAGAGCAATCTTAACTTGAATTACAAATATCGCTATTTATTTGATAATTAAATAATAGAATCTAATAATTAGAAATTGAGTAAATTGTTGAATCTAGGATTTTAAGCCTGTTAAAAATAATGTGAAGGCTTGTAGAATTTATATCGATAGTGCAGAGGATAATAGAAGTTGTAAAATTGAAATTAGCCGTGGTTTGTTCAGTTTTGAAATTTTATATCGTTTAAATTGAATTTAAAACTAGCCTTTCGAGGCACAGTCACGGAATTCAATGAAACTTGTTCCATTGGATCCGTAATATTGTATTATTATCGGATTTCAAATTTTGTATTGATCGGGGTTGATGTGTGAGCGTACGATAAGTAAACGCGTTGAAAACTATATCGAGTTCAATTTAAATTTATAATTATATTGGTCGACATCAGCCTACATTCTTTCCCATCATAACTTTTCCCTTTCACATTCAGAGTACTGTAGCCGACAATCTTCTGAAGCAAGCCGTTTCTCTTTGTTTTAAAATCATACTGTCTTCTTCCATTCCTCTCAGAATTAACTTCAACGAAAAAAAATCTCGTTCCTCATTCATATAAGAAAATAAAATCAAAGTCACTCGTATAAACAAATTCAAATCAGAAGCCGATCTCGTTGTCCCTAGGGCTAGTCGAAATCGAAGCCTCTTCAAGTTCGTGTTCGATCGGCAGAGGAGTACTTGCGATTTTGCGTTTGGGAAAAGGTTTCGAGGGTTAGGGGTCGCGCCGAGTATCACAGGTTCGAGGGAGAAAGGGGGGTCGATTTCGTCATTTGCTGGTGTTGGATTGTCGAAGGCGGCGGCGGCTCGTACGTGTTGGAAGTGAAGGGCAGCGATCTGCAATTTAAGGTATTGAAGCTCAATCGCGACTGTACGGGCAACGCTCGAGGGGAGATGGTGCCGCGTGAGTGATGACTACACTCGAGTTTTGGGGAAATCGTGGCGTGCGGCTGCGTTTCTTCGGGTCTGGGCAGTGAGGTATTAAGCATCCTGCAATTTATTTTATTCTTCATTTAATTTTGATTTAATAGATATACATGTATATATATATATATATATATATATATATATGTATGTATGTATATAAAAGGAATTAGATATATACAGGAATATTTTGTTGTAAAATCTTTATATTTTTCTAAATTACAACCAACTTTATTAAACCAATCTGTAAGTGGCTAGAGCAGTCGATGGTCTTGTACTGTTCAAATGGTTTCTATGTGTAAGGTATTTAATTTTAAAAAAAAAAAATCAAAAAAAAATAGAGGTTATTTTATATAGTTAAAATTAAGGAAAAAGGGAATTTTAAATATTGAAGGTTATTTATATTAGATTTTTGAAATATGTATAGAATATTTCTATAAGTATATATGTATATATAATTTCAAAGGAAAAGTAAATATACATATTTATATTTTCAGTTACGGGTTAGTTCTGAAATGGTGAAACTTTATTTGTTTAATTAAATCTAAGTTATTTTAGTTATTAAAAATAATTTATTAAAAGGAAACTAGTTAAATAAATTTTTGATTGGTTAAATTATTAATAAGAGCAAATTGACTGTTCGGTTAATTCAAATGTTAATTAATCGTAAATTGTTCTACAAGGTCTATAACCATGAAGAAATGGTTGAGATGGGAATGGACTGCAAATTAAAGTAAAAGGTGAGTTAATCTCACTCAGTTTAATTTAAATTTAAATGATTAAATTTAAATAATTGTTTGAATGGTTGAATTGATTGATGTGTTATAGTATGGTATATTTTGGGATTGGTATTTGTGTTGTGCTAACGTCTGTGGATGCAGGAAAAAAACAGGTTGGAGGGATCCAACTGGGTCCCTCAACATATATTTAAATTGTCTATTATTCTCTGTTACGATTATTTGGATATTCTGTGATGGATTACATCGATATATTGAATGCTATAGTTGCTTGGATATATTCTGGTACTCTGAGTTATCAAATTATATAGCATTGGATTTTTGGAAGGAAATAATGAAAGGAGTGAATTTTTAAGAAAATAATCATAAAGAATGTAAATAAATTAAAATGAATTGGATAAGAATATTAGTGTTTTCAAAATGCTAATTAATAAATTCTGTATATGGAAAGGAATTTTTGAATGAACAGAAAGTTTAGGAAACTTAAACTTCAATGTTACTGTTTAAAAGAACAAAACATTTATTTTAAATTTAGAATTTAAATTATTTAAGAAGAATAAAGAAGAAAATTGGAAAAATCTGAAATTTGTATATTTCAGTTAGAAGATTTAAAATCAAACTAATAATAATAATAATAAAGTCCATAATTAATGAATTTTGAAATGAACCGAGTAAGTAAAGGAATTTATTTCAAATGGAATAAATTGAGAATCAATTTGGAAAATTGACTTAAGAGACCGAGATTGGAAATTCTCCCTGGATAACCAAGTACGTTTTCAAAGTAAATTTTTAAATATAAGTTAAAAGATTGAAAGTTGTTTTAAAAAGCAAGTTTTGGAAAATTTCTTATTTCTAATTTTTAAATTCTAAAGTAAGCATTTTCTCTTAATCTATTATAGTAGTAATTATTTAAAAAAATGACTTAATATTATGTTTTTAAAAGAGTATAAATCTAGTTTTATATTTATTAAGTAACCTTATTTTCAAATATTCATATAGTATGGTATTTTTAATAAATTATTGATGTAGTTTAAAATAAATGTTTTAAAGGTATATATTTCATGGTAAAGTGTTTTAAAATTATTTTTAAAATCTAGTTTTGTGCTTGGTAATTTCAGAGGAGATAGAAAATATTTGGGAAACGTTATTCTGAAAAGAAAGCTGGTTTTGAAACTGTTTTCAAAGGATTGAAAATAGAAATATATCTTGTCAAGATATTTTGAGGTAAATAAATAATTTGAGAAATTATTTATTGTGTGATGGATGTTATGAATATTAATTGATAGTTAAATAACCGACTATCAATATTGGACAAATGCGTTGATCGTTTCGAAGAGACCGGGATCGAGACTTATTTCTCGAAAACCACTACGATCCGGTTTGTACGTTTCGTGGAAACGATTTTGGATTCGAAGATGGAGCAGTGAAGTGCAAGGGCTAGTCGCTACTAATCCTGAGGATATTTCCAAAATGGATGTAGTCGGAATAGTGCCTTCGGTTCCGTTCGAACCCGGGACGGACTTGTATGGATGAATGCTTGCGAAACATCGTCAGGTGGACGATGGGCATTCTAAGGAATATGTTCTAAAAAGGTAACGCTTAGCCTCAAGCCTCATCAAATGGGAATGACTGAAAATCAGGGGTTATGCAGCAAGGCTAGGTGGGTAGCACCCAAGTAGGGTGAGGTCATTCCAGTCTAGATGTCCCTTTTTATTTCGGCTTAGTGGGTGGTTGCTGATCCCAACGGCGGGGTGATCTCACTCGGGATTATCCAGTAAGGGGTAGTCCCGGACTTGTGTTGCAGGGGAGCGGGCATACTCCTCGGTACGGTGATCTAGGCCCCGTACTGTGACAGGTGGTACCCCAGTGCCTAGTTATTAGTTGGAAATCTATTCTCCCTACGAGCCTTGTACGAGTTTTGTTTGTATTACCCACTCTGTGGCTAGTAGCTGGAATTTAATCATGTAACAATTTCGGCTATTTTATAAGTATTTTTATATAGACCCTATTATAATATCAGAGGATTTCTATAAAAATTGTTTTAGCTATCGTAAGGTAAAAACCCGACATGTTTATTTGTGGCGTGGTCTTACGAGATGCTTTTGTTTTCAAAGGATATTTGAAACTTTAATAATCAATTGGGTGTGATTTTCTCACGCTGGTATTCCAGACTGACTCGGATATTATTTAACTGTAATGCTCGGGTCAGACCGAGTATTGTAGGATACAGGATGATGCTGTGAGCTCAGGAGGCGAGCTGGATGACGATACGTACTCTCGTACTAGTATATATATATATATTTCCGCTGTGTTGAGTTGTTGTGTATCCATTTGTATGACATTGATGTTGAGCTGTGATTGATGTACTCTGATGATGTAATATATAAACAAAGATATTTGATGTTGAGTAAAGAGTATTTATTATCTATTATATTTTATTCCGCTGTGATGGTTAGACTCTGTTGTTGATTTCTATTATCTTCTTCTACCTCTTCTTCTTTAACCCAAATGGTTCGTATTTCTGTACAACTTGAGTTGACTGTTGTAGAATTGTGTTGAATCAAGGGGTACAGATTTGCGGGTCGTTACAGTTGGTATCAGAGCATATGTTGGTGATAACCTTGGCTCTGGTGGGAATTACTCATTTAAATTAGAGTCCGTAGTACTCTATAATGAGTTTGAGCGTATTAATAGATATGAGCGCGTATTTGTTAGTGAACATAAATTGTTTTAATATTGTGTTGATTGGTTTATTGAGTGGCATATGAACCTTCGTCGGCACAGTCTGGACAACTGTATTGAAGGGGTTTCTAAACACTTGAATAGAACAATCGACACGGTATTGTTTTAAATGTGGGTGAATGAAATGATTTTACCCAAAATGTATTTTGATATAAATAAAAGTTTTGTAAACTATTTTAGCTAATATATGGTTGTTTGGATGTTAGGATGAATAATATTTAAGTATTATCATTGTTAAGTGAAAATTTAACTAGAAATAAAATAGAACTAAAATTCAAGGGAATAAATTCATTATGAAATGGAATTTATAAATATGAATTATAAATGTAATGTATAAAAATGGAATATAATCAAATGAGTATTTATATGAGCATAAGCCGTGCAAATAAAGTATAGTTAAAATTGATTTAAGCAGGATTTGGAAATTTAAATCCCGGAGATTTTGGAAGTGTTTTGAAGATAAATGATAGCATTATTGTTTTGGAGATATTTCTGAAAGGAAATTGTTATAAATGGATTTTGGAAGTAATATAGCATTGAAATCACTTGGATTATTGGAAAATAATTCTGATGATGACGGCCGCATCATCAGTTCATCTTCGAATTTCTAAGTGAAGAATTGGTACCAAATTTATTTGTTTAGAAAAGCAAGTTGTTTTTGAAAATTTCAAAGGAAATTTATTGGAAATAAAAGCCAGGATTGGTTTAAAATTTTTGAGAAATGTGATTTGAGATGTTGGAGATTTCAAAATGATTTGAAACCAAAGCCGGGGGTTTAAAAATCCTGATAGGATGGGTTGTAAGCTTATACATTAAGATGATTTTTAAATCAGGAATGGAATATAAGCTTTGAGGGTTGGACTTTAAATTTAATGAGAAAAGTTGAAAATGAAATTAACTTGGATTTGGAAATAAAAATTTGACTGGATTGAAATTAATTGGATAGGCTGAAAATAATATCCAATTGTATTCGAATTAAGTTGAAATCGAATTGAGTTAAATAAATCCGAGTTAAAGTAAAATTGAGTTGGGATGAGAATTCAATTGAATTAATGAATGGAATTAAATTCTTAGCTGAACGAATGGGAAATAAATTGAATAAGGATTGGAAATTGAAATAAATAAATTAGAATAACTCATAAAAGAATCAGAATTAAATTACATGGAATAAAAATATGCTTGGGATATAAATAAGCATAAGTCTTGAGTTAAAATAAAAGAATAATATATTCAAGCCTAGAATGAATGTGATTGAATAAAGTAACGAGTTGTGACTTATAAATTTGAAAATGGAATAAAAAGCCCAAAATTAATATTTTGATGAATTAAAAATAAAATAAAACAAATAAAATGAAAATAAAAACTTGGATTATAAAATAAATTGAACTTAAGAAAATGTAATGAAGTGATATTTGAAATTGAAAATCAAGTATTGAACTATAAACAGGAGAGAACTGATTAGTTAATAAAATGTGTAAATGGGAATGTAATGTTGTTTAATAGAATCTGAATTGTGAATTTATGATGAAATTTGGAAATAAAACTCAAGTTATAAATTGAATTCGACTTGAATTGTCAGCAAAGTAAAAGTAATTGAATTGTGAGTTCATGAAATTTGGTGGTAAATTGAAAATGGATAGTGGATTCAAAACTTGAGTTATTAATTAAAATTTCATGTGAAGTGTTAACAAATTAAGTATAAAATTTGAATAAATTGAAGTAAATTGACTTAAGCTAAATGGAAGATGGAAGTAGAACTTATTATAAAAAGATATGGAAATGAACTTAAGTTATTGACTTAAGTAGGTATTGAATAAAATCCGAACTCAAAATGAAGTGTGGTTTAAATGAGTTGAGTAATAATTATTGAATGGGATAGCCTGGATTGTTCCGAACTAAATAAAATAGTTTGGCATAATCAAATATGGAATAAACTGAGTAGAGTAACTAGAGCTTGGGTTGAATTAATTCGGGAATGGTTAGTCATATGCAAGCTTTGGATGTGTCGAGCTAAATAAATGGTTGTGAATGAATTAAAATAAAAAGGAAATTTAATTTGCAATAAAGATGAACCTAAGCTGTTAATAGTTTGGGTGAACTAGTTTGGTTAATAAAATGGAATACAAGTGAATGTATTCAAATCTGAAATGCAATGAAAATGAGAATATATGAATTGTGAATAAATTTTAAAAATAGAATTAAGTATAAAATTGAGTTAGAATCAATTTAATTTGGTTATAAAACATAAATACTTATTTATTCACATAGATCTCGTCAAATTGCATAGAATAAATTGCCATTTGATGTAAATGGAAGTAATTAAAATTCTATGAATTGGTAGGAGTAAAATAAATTGATTTTGAGATCAATTGGATCAAGTATGAGATCAGTTTACTTAAAAATAAATTTAAATGTAAGTGATTGAGTTTTAAACCATTCAAATTGATGGAGTTGTATACGAATGGATTGAAAACCTTTCAAATTTAGTGAAGATGGTGTATAAATAAGTTGAAACAGTTGAATTAGCATGGAAACTATATAAATTGCTTACGGAAAATGTTTGATGTGCATTTCTTTTAGAATTCATATGTTTTAACTATTGCAGATAAGTGAAATATAGTTAAACTGCATATATTTGGCACTTACATGTTTAAATTGAGTAAGTACAGGTACCTGGAAGCCGTATGGCTGGATTTGGATTGCATTAACTGCTAAATAAATAAGCTGCTTGCTTAAAATGCTAAATAAGGTACGCCTACGCAATAAAAATAGGAAATATGAACTGTTTTTGATTTTTCCGACCGTGTGGGTCGATGTATATATATTTATCTCTTTTGTCAAATTGCAAAAGCTCCTCCGTACAAAGGAGACTCTGCCAAAATTTTTCAGAAATTTTGGAAGTTAGAAAATTTTTGAAGAATTTTTGTTAACGACAAAACGATTTCAAACTGGAAATTGAAATATAATTAGTAAATGAAACTAACTTAAACAACGGCATGAATTGGTGATAAATGAAAAATAAAATTTAAATATTCAGAGTTAAAGATAAATTGGTTCATATGGAAATGAAAGAATCGATTTGAATGGGAATAAATATAAACTGAAATGGTAAGACGGAAATAAATAAAGAAACATATAAAATGCTTATACTAACTTAAGAAGGGAATGATAAATTCTTAATTGGAAATTGAATATTGCAAATATATTCTAAGTTGATATTTGAATGAATAAATATTGACATTTGTAAGAAAGTCGATAAAATGTTTTTGGAATATTGTGATTGGATATTATTGTTATAAAGGATATGCAGGTATGAAAAAGGGAAAAGAGAAAAATTTGGTTTTGATTTCAGAAGATAAATTTGAAATGCTCGACAAAAAGGTATGTATTTAAATTTGGTGTGAAATTTGATTGGGATTTTGGATTGAGCCACTTGGCTTTTTGTTTTCCTTTTGGATTTGGGAGGCCGTATAACCATTTTGTAGTTGTACCGAGTCAGCCGCGCAAAGGAGACGATGACGAAATTTTTCGAAAATTTAGAAAGTTAGAAAATTTTTGAGAAAATTTTGATAATTCAAAAATTTAGTTTTGAATTATAATTTGAATAGTTGAACAAGTAAGTTATTTGGAAACTATAGAAGGTTTTGGAAAAGTTTGGAAGTTAATAAGAAAGGTAATGTGTCTTTTATTAACAAGATAGCTGGTAGGATGTTAAATTGTTGGTTTTGAAAAAATAATAATAAATGGGTATTTAACCATTCTTCCTAACTAGTAATTTCGGGGACGAAATTCTTTTAAGGGGGAGGAATGTGACGACCCGGAATATTTGAGCATTTAAAATCGGAATATTCAATTAATTTTAAATATTAAATAGAGCAATCTTAACTTAAATTACAAATATCGCTATTTATTTGATAATTAAATAATAGAATCTAATAATTAGAAATTGAGTAAATTGTTGAATCTAGGATTTTAAGCCTGTTAAAAATAATGTGAAGGCTTGTAGAATTTATATCGATAGTGCAGAGGATAATAGAAGTTGTAAAATTGAAATTAGCCGTGGTTTGTTCAGTTTTGAAAATTTATATCGTTAAATTGAATTTAAAAATAGCCTTCCGAGGCATAGTCTCGGAATTCAACGAAACTTGTTCCATTGGATCCGTAATATTGTATTATTATCGGATTTCAAATTTCGTATTGATCGGAGTTGATGTGTGAGCGTACGATAAGTAAACGCGTTGAAAACTATATCGAGTTCAATTTAAATTTATAATTATATTGGTCGACATCAGCCTACATTCTTTCCCATCATAACTTTTCCCTTTCACATTCAAAGTAGTGTAGCCGACAATCTTCTGAAGCAAGCCGTTTCTCTTTGTTTTAAAATCATACTGTCTTCTTCCATTCCTCTCAGAATGAATTAACTTCAACGAAAAAAAAATCTCGTTCGTCATTCATATAAGAAAATAAAATCAAAGTCACTCGTATAAACAAATTCAAATCAGAAGCCGACCTCGTCGTCCCTAGGGCTAGTCGAAATCGAAGCCTCTTCGAGTTCGTGTTCGATCGGCAGAGGAGTACTTGCGATTTTGCGTTTGGGAAAAGGTTTCGAGGGTTAGGGGTCGCGCCGAGTATCACAGGTTCGAGGGAGAAAGAGGGGTCAATTTCGTCATTTGCTGGTGTTGGATTGTCGAAGGCGGCGGCGGCTCATACGTGTTGGAAGTGAAGGGCAGCGATCTGCAATTTAAGGTATTAAAGCTCAATCGCGACTGTACGGGCAACGCTCGAGGGGAGATGGTGTCGCGTGAGTGATGACTGCAGTAGAGTTTTGGGGAAATCGTCGCGTGCGGCTGCGTTTCTTCGGGTCTGGGCAGTGAGGTATTAAGCATCCTGCAATTTATTTTATTCTTCATTTAATTTTGATTTAATAGATATATATGTGTATATATATATATATATATATGTATATAAAAGGAATTAGATATATACAGGAATATTTTGTTGTAAAATCTTCATATTTTTCTAAATTACAACCAACTTTACTAAACCAATCTGTAAGTGGCTAGAGCAGTCGATGGTCTTGTACTGTTCAAATGGTTTCTACGTGTAAGGTATTTAATTTAAAAAAAAAACAAAATCAAAAAAAAAAAATAGAGGTTATTTTATATAGTTAAAATTAAGGGAAAAGGGAATTTTAAATATTGAAGGTTATTTATATTAGATTTTTGAAATATGTATAGAATATTTCTATAAGTATATATGTATATATAATTTCAAAGGAAAAGTAAATATACATATTTATATTTTCAGTTACGGGTTAGTTCTGAAATGGTGAAACTTTATTTGTTTAATTAAATCTAAGTTATTTTAGTTACTAAAAATAATTTATTAAAAGGAAACTAGTTAAATAAATTTTTGATTGGTTAAATTATTAATAAGAGCAAATTGATTGTTCGGTTAATTCAAATGTTAATTAATCGTAAATTGTTCTACAAGGTCTATAACCATGAAGAAATGGTTGAGATGGGAATGGACTGCAAATTAAAGTAAAAGGTGAGTTAATCTCACTCAGTTTAATTTAAATTAAAATGATTAAATTTAAATAATTGTTTGAATGGTTGAATTGATTGATGTGTTATAGTATGGTATATTTTGGGATTGGTATTTGTGTTGTGCTAACGTCTGTGGATGCAGGAAAAAAAAACAGGTTGGAGGGATCCAACTGGGTCCCTCAACATATATTTAAATTGTTTATTATTCTCTGTTACGATTATTTGGATATTCTGTGATGGATTACATCGATATATTGAATGCTATAGTTGCTTGGATATATTCTGGTACTCTGAGTTATCAAATTATATAGCATTGGATTTTTGGAAGGAAATAATGAAAGGAGTGAATTTTTAAGAAAATAATCATAAAGAATTTAAATAAATTAAAATGAATTGGATAAGAATATTAGTGTTTTCAAAATGCTAATTAATAAATTCTGTATATGGAAAGGAATTTTTGAATGAATAGAAAGTTTAGGAAACTTAAACTTCAATGTTACTGTTTAAAAGAACAAAACATTTATTTTAAATTTAGAATTTAAATTATTTAAGAAGAATAAAGAAGAAAATTGGAAAAATCTGAAATTTGTATATTTCAGTTAGAAGATTTAAAATCAAACTAATAATAATAATAATAATAAAGTCCATAATTAATGAATTTTGAAATGAACTGAGTAAGTAAAGGAATTTATTTCAAATGGATTAAATTGAGAATCAATTTGGAAAATTGACTTAAGAGACGGAGATTGGAAATTCTCCCTGGATAACCAAGTACGTTTTCAAAGTAAATTTTTAAATATAAGTTAAAAGATTGAAAGTTGTTTTAAAAAGCAAGTTTTGGAAAATTTCTTATTTCTAATTTTTAAATTCTAATGTAAGCATTTTCTCTTAATCTATTATAGTAGTAATTATTTAAAAAAATGACTTAATATTATGTTTTTAAAAGAGTATAAATCTAGTTTTATATTTATTAAGTAACCTTATTTTCAAATATTCATATAGTATGGTATTTTAATAAATTATTGATGTAGTTTAAAATAAATGTTTTAAAGGTATATATTTCAAGGTAAAGTGTTTTAAAATTACTTTTAAAATCTAGTTTTGTGCTTGGTAATTTCAGAGGAGATAGAAAATATTTGGGAAAGGTTATTCTGAAAAGAAAGCTGGTTTTGAAACTGTTTTCAAAGGATTGAAAATAGAAATATATCTTGTCAAGATATTTTGAGGTAAATAAATAATTTGGGAAATTATTTATTGTGTGATGGATGTTATGAATATTAATTGATAGTTAAATAACCGACTATCAATATTGGACAAATGCGTTGATCGTTTCGAAGAGACCGGGATCGAGACTTATTTGTCGAAAACCACTTCGATCCGGTTCGTACGTTTGTGGAAACGATTTTGGATTCGAAGATGGAGCAGTGAAGTGAAAGGGCTAGTCGCTACTAATCCTGAGGATATTTCCAAAACGGATGTAGTAGGAATAGTGCCTTCGGTTCCGTTCGAACCCGGGGCGGACTTGTATGGATGAATGCTTGCGAAACATCGTCAGGTGGACGATGGGCATTCTAAGGAATATGTTCTAAAAAGGTGACGCTTAGCCTCAAGCCTCATCAAATGGGAATGACTGAAAATCAGGGGTTATGCAGCAAGGCTAGGTGGGTGGCACCCAAGCAGGGTGAGGTCATTCCAGGGTGGGGTGATCTCACTCGGGATTATCCTGTAAGGGGTAGTCCCGGCCTTGTGTTGCAGGGGAGCGGGCGTACTCCTCGGTACGGTGATCTAGGCCCCGTACTGTGACAGGTGGTACCCCAGTGCCTAGTCATTAGTTGGAAATCCATTCTCCCTACGAGCCTTGTACGAGTTTTGTTTGTATTACCCACTCTGTGGCTAGTAGCTGGAATTTAATCATGTAACAATTTCGGCTATTTTATAAGTATTTGTATATAGACCCTATTATAATATCAGAGGATTTCTATAAAAATTGTTTTAGCTATCGTAAGGTAAAAACCCGACATGTTAATTTGTGGCGTGGTCTTACGAGATGCTTTTGTTTTCAAAGGATATTTGAAACTTTAATAATCAATTGGGTGTGATTTTCTCACGCTGGTATTCCAGACTGACTCGGGTATTATTTAACTGTAATGCTCGGGTCAGACCGAGTATTATAGGATACAGGATGATGCTGTGAGCTGAGGAGACGAGCTGGATGATGATACGTACTCTCATACTAGTATATATATATATTTCCGCTGTGTTGAGTTGTTGTGTATCCATTTGTATGACATTGATGTTGAGCTGTGATTGATGTACTCTGATGATGTAATATATAAACAAAGATATTTGATGTTGAGTAAAGAGTATTTATTATCTATTATATTTTATTCCGCTGCGATAGTTAGACTCTGTTGTTGATTTCTATTATCTTCTTCTACCTCTTCTTCTTTAACCCAAATGGTTCGTATTTCTGTACAAATTGAGTTGAGTGTTGAAGAATAGTGTTGACTCAAGGGGTACGGATGTTACATGACTAATACGAAGGAAATTATATTTGAGCAGTAAAGGTTGAATGAAGATTAACTTTAACTTCCTCTCATCTTTACCCAAACCCTGGATATTATTCCTACGGGATACAAACGAAATAGTAGCCTCAGTAGAAAAGAAAGGACGATTAGGATATGACAGAAGATAGAAGGAAAGCTATCCAAATTCAAAATAAAAAAGTATTGATAATCCAATTTTTAGGTCTCCCAAGGAATGGAGGTATACACCGATTTTTTTTCTTGGACCTAATAAAATCCGAAATCCCGTTCAAAAGGACTCTTGTGAATGTTAAATAGGAATTGGAGTTCTTCATATGTAGAGGGAGTGCATTTCTCATCATAAATAATAAATATAGAGATCAAAAAGGAATAAGAGATCGGAGCAAACTGAATGGGGCAATACCAGTAGCCGTTACCCATTCACGAAGGATTTGGTTAGGGGGAGGTAGAGACCGCATCATATGTTCAAGGAAAATAGAAATGAAACCAGTTGGGGGCGTATGGATGCATTCATGAGGCTTTCGTACCCTACCCACATAACTCTCGAACCCAAAACGATTGAGAATACCGTCGATTTCTTCCAATTCAGTTACCCAAGAGGGTAGAGTTAAGAAGAAGAAGTTGCCATATCAGCTACCACTAAAACATAAGAAAATGAACATGCATGAAAGGGAATGACCTTACTTTTATTTGGAAAAAGAACGGTTCTCGGAGAAAATGAGATTGACAATTAAGGTTTTCGAAAGCAGATAGAGAAATGAAGAAGAAGAAAGGAAAAAGGACATATACTTACCTCAACTATGATCTTGGTGAAACAATGATGAAAGAGCTCAAAAAATATCAACTGATTAATGATAAGGGGGGTTAGCGAGAAAATCAATACAAATTTTCTTAGAAGTTGAAAAGACTAAAGGTGCAACTTTTTAGAAGATCGGCCAATCAGGGACTGACACGTGTATTTGAGCATTAAATGTGAAAGGGTAATAAAGACTTTTCATTCTTAAAAGGAGGAGAGAGAAAAACAAGAAGTGGTGGGTTGTAGGAAAATATGAAGAAGAGACAAGTCTATACCAATCTATGATCACTGCAGACTTGGATGGTGATTGCAACCAAATTGGCCACAAATACCCAAGAATAGGTTTAAACAGTGAAATAAATGAAGAAGTTAAATGAAAATAGAGGACAATCACAATATAACAAGAAAACACAATAGAAAGCATAAATAACAAGATTTACAGTGGTTCATCGTTGATTACCTCCACTTTGGATATTCTCTTAATGCTTTTCTATTAACTTGATTATAATTACAAATAGCAAGAAACAACAAGAGATAAGAAAGGAATGGAGGAAGTTGATTACAATACTAGTGGTATCTAACCAACAACGTAAGAGTCCCCAGAATGACCTCCTATGCCTGTAATTGTAGATGAAGGTGGCCTCCAATTTGACTAAAACTTTGGCAACATGACCTCTCCAACCATATGTGCCCACTATAGGGTGGGCTAGGCCTAAATATCAATGGATAGGGATCAGTACTGATCCCTCCATATATTGAGTTTGAGGTAGTAATCCCTATTGTATAGGATCGATTTCACCCTAGAGGGGGGTGAATAGGGTGATGCTATTAATTATAAAAATTATCGCAGAAGTTTATAAAATATTTCCAACATAGATATGTCAAAATAGCAGAACATATAATAGCAAAATAATAAATGCAGAAATAGAACGACACAGAATTTACCCAGCTTCGGCAAAACCTACCTACGTGCTGCCCCCAAGGTTTCTACTTTAAATTAAGCAGTCAGACACTTACATACATAAATTCACGACACCCGCTATCGACTAGCCTTAACTCTACGTTTGAAACCCTGCCACAACTCAGCCACTTAGTTGCGAATTCTCAAACTACGCCACGTAGTTTGTCCCGTAGTCACACGACTAGACAATGCACAAGTTTAAAATGGAAAATACAATTTAAACACAAAACAAAAACAAAACCCTAATTATAAGCCTTTTATTATAAACCCAATACAAAGGTAAAGGCCGGCCCAAATTTTTGTTAAGTGAAATATTATTTCCTTTGTTTTTATCGGCCTGCTTCCAAGTGAAAAATGGTGGCTTTCTGTTGCTCGTTCTCGTTCGTTCCTCTCTGATTAAAAATTAAGGTTTTCTAAAATTGAATGCGCTACTTCAATTAATCATTCGAATTTATGATCTTGCGATGCTTGCTTTGTCGAATGATTGTCTCTTCGATTTTGCGTATGGCTGCTTCAATTTCGTCGAGTTCGGTTCAAAGAATCTGGTATGTGATTTGTTACTTTTTGCTTTACTGTTTCAGCTTGCTTAAACTCGATGCATTTTTGGCCGGTGATGATTTGGGTTTATGTAGGATTCGAATTCCTATATTATCGTTCGTATAAATTTATTTGAATTTGTCTTTTACTTTGTTCCGGCCGTTCGATGTTGTTTGGATGTTGATGATGATTACTGACTTGTTCAAAGTCGTATAATTTCATTGCTTGTTTAATTTGATACTCACGGCTTTGAATCTGAACTGTTCGATTTTTTCCTTGACTTGTTCATTCATTATTACCATGGCTTGATGGTTTCTGACTTGGTTCGAACTTGTTGCCTTGGTCATCACGGCACTAACTTTGGTTTGAAATCATCAAACTTGATTTGTGAATTTCTGGTTTCACTGTTTTGATTTCTAACTTGTTCGTTCTTTTTTTTTCTTTGGTTATAACGTAGTTGATATCGGCCACTTAGCTTGATTATGTTGATTTCACTGTGAGTTCGGCATTAGCTTGTTCAACTGAACTATTGTACCACTTGGTGTTGTAGTTTGCACTGTGCATTCATGTGCTTGTTGTGTTGCCATATTAATCCCTCTAGCCTCTTGTTGGTTTAGTGTGTGCACTTGCTTAGCCATTCGACATCCATATTGTTTCGAGCTAGTTCAAATTGTACTGTTGGCACTGAATTCATCATGTCTGCACTTTGATAATCATGTTGCCAGGCTTGTGTATATATGCACATGCTCTATTTTACGTTGGTATTGAATCAGATCTTTTGTGTCTGGTCTTTGATGATGCTTGACTACTTGTTGTTCATGTAGATATGTACTTTAGTCTGAAGCTTGTGTTCATCTTTGTTGTAGCGTTGTGTACATGTTTGCACATTGATGTATATGCATTTGTTGAGTTGTTTCACTGATGCATCACTTGTTGCCATTCACTTGAAATCAGTTGCATTCGTCTGGTTTGGTGCAGTTTCATGTTTCCACCTCTGTTTGCTTTCACCACTTTGCACTGTGGTTTCTCTGACCAATCTGGGTTGAACATTTTGATTTTCTGGTTTATCACTTGCTATTGCATGGTGAACTTGTTTCTTGAGTTTGAGTCTTTATGTGTACTCTGGTTAGCATATTTAGCTTGGTTGTCTTGAGCACATTTGTATATATGATGCTTTGACTGTTGAGGCAGTGGCATTGATATTTGAATCTTCATTTGCTCTTCATTATTGAGGCTATACTTTTGTTGGATATTGAACTTGGTTGATGAACTTGAAACTGTAACTCTGGTTCCATATCTGACCAGCTACATTTTATTCTTATGCCCGTCACCTTTTCATTTTTGTTTTCACTTGAACTTCATCTTCATTTTTGGAATTACACTTGTGTTGAATCCAGCTTGGAGCTCGTGTTTGACCTTGTGCTGATATTGTGACATTATTTTTACTGCACTTGAGTTAAACCTGACATTTTGGGTTTGACCTGTGCTCACCTGTCCCTGTAATTTTATCAAGTGTATATATCGGTGTGCATGGCCTTGTGGCATGTACAGTAATTCACTGTGCATGTCACAAGCTGTTCGTGTATGATGAATTCAAATTTAAATGATGACGAACAACCCAAATAACTGAGACAAATATTATTTTCAAAATCCACATTTTATTTTATACTGCAAAAATATTTTCTTTTCAATTTTACTGCGTCGATATTTATTTTTGCAGATTGCTCAGATGCTGGATTCAATCTGGAATAAAGTTGTAGATAAATTACGAGTGAATGAGCGATATGTAGTGAGGTGTATTTGGAAATGATAGATTGTGATGTAATTGAATTTGTATTGTAATCAAAGTTATATATGTATAGTGAGATCTTGAAATTGTACTATTCAAAATTGTAATAAATATTTGTTTGAATAAAATATCCGTTTGAATTCAAATTCTGTGTTATTTATTTTATTCAGCAAATATATATTTAATTATGTGAAAAATATAATAGTACATTAACAAATACATTTAAATGAATATATATATAAGTTTATTATCATCAAACAAAAATCATATAATCGCATATTCAACAATCTCATCCTTTTGATGATAACAAACATATATTTAAGATTTTGAATTTATTAAATGTACTTGATCATTCAATTTGCTCCCCCTATTTGAATGCTTCCTCTCTACACAAAGCTCCACCTTCATATATGCATGCAATTAAAAATATGCAAACGAGCCTAGATGCAAATAGAAAATATTTAACCTTTATTTGTCAAAATCTTAACTTTTCTCTCCACCTTTTGTTATCAACAAAAGAGTAATAGTGTTAGAAAAATAGAGATAAAGTGATAGATATTAATACAACATTAAAACTCAATTGAATATAAATATTAAATTTCAATAAAAAATCAAACAAAAATCATAACTACTCTTGTTAGGCGCATATTCCACTTTTAGAATGATGGGAATGATATCATCATATAAAACCATACAGTTGTGTCTATTTGTGATATTTTTTATCAGGAATTTGAATATCTACTAACCATGCATAACAGTTAGGACTTTTAAATGAGATTAGTTGTATTCCAATTTTATTTTAAAAAATGAATTCAAGTATCTTTAACCACGCATAACCGTGAGGACTTTTAAACGAGATTAGAATCAACTTGTTTATTTAATAAATCAATTTTGATATGCGTTCCATACATGCATAACCGTGAGAACTTTTAAATGAGCATGGAATCACATAAAAAATTCCAAGTAATTCACCCATGCATAACCGTGAGGACTTTTAAATGAGAGTGAATACTTTGGTTTTTTTTAATAATTTTTTTAAATATAAAATGAAAAACGAATAATTCCTGTTTAAATCACCACATATTGACATACTATAATGGATTTTGATAAGTGATGGTTGATAGAAATATGATAGAAATAGAAATAATCGTGGAATTTTTACCAACAAAAAGTTTCATAACTCTTGTTTAAATTACTAAAGAAATTTACTACTTATACCGTCTCAAGTTATAATATATGATTAATATTAACACTTATCACTTTTTCAATCACTATTTATCTTTTCGATAATTAGTAGGGAGTCAGATTAGTCAATGTATTCATTTAAAATCAAATTCAAAAATAATTATAAAATCAATTTTTATAAAAATGACTAATCTGAAACAAGGTCAAAAATGATTTTCTAGAAGGGGTTTTATAAGAAAAATTGTCTGCTAATTTGAAAATTATTTGAAATGAAAAATATGCAGATATTTTCTTTGAAAAACGATGCAGTTACTAAATGTCTCAACATAAATCACGTTCCACTAGTAATTTTTCTATCAACTACATTACCAGTGTTATTTGCATCTGAATTTCTCTTTCACTCGAGATTATCATTTTTTGGATGATATAGATCAGACCGTGAAATTGCAACAAATTCTTGAAGACCTTTTTAAATGAAATTCTTTTGGATTTTAATTGAAGCCGTATAAATAATCAAACAAGTGCCAGATCTAAAAGCCGTAGGATAAACGAATATATTCACGTGTATCAAGAGCAATCATTATCAATAGTCCAAATAGTTCAAAACATGATTGGTTAACAATTTTTTAATAAGTCAGATGATCAACATTTATTTCATTATCACATTGCTGGCTGATTTAAATCAAATTATGGTGCAGATTTTCACATTTAATATATCGTTCAAATAAATATACCATTACCTGTTTTACCTGTACGATATTTTTCGTTATTGTCCTATTCTGATTCTGTCACCTTTATACTAGGCTAAGGAATCTTTGCTTTGTCGCCCATTGTATTCTTGGAACAGCCAGAATCCAAGTAACACAGTTGGTTCTCCTTAGCCTGCCGCCACTCCTACACGATAAAAGATTTTTGTGACCTATTTGTTTTTATAGGTCCATGATTGTTAGTGGCATAATATTTTAGAAAATAATTTTGTGGAGACCCAAAACTATTTATATATGTTCCCTTCAGCACCCAGATTTGTTTGACTTTAATGGATTTTATATTTGTGCCTTTAGGAACCCAAATTGGAATGGTTTTCACTTTTTTGGGTCTATACCAACAAATGTTTTGATTGTGTCCAATTTTTCTACAAATTATGCACTCGGATTTTACTTGATTAATTTTTCTTTTAACACGTTCAAAATGATTATACCCAAGTCATTGTCTATCTGTATTAACAGTTTGTTTCCCTAATAGCATATTCAATGATTTTTCACTTTTGGAAAATTTTCTTAAAGTTATAGACAATTGTTTGACTTGTGTTTTGAGAGATTCATTTTCGTTCAATAACTGAGTGCACTTTTTAATAGAATTCTCTCTTCTAGTATTTTCACTCTCTTTCAAAATCAGAATTTCATTTTCAAGCAATTTAATTTTAAATTCTGATTTTTTTAATTTCTTCTTCGAATGTTGGACACTTATCACACTTAGGGCACTTGTTTTGATAGTTTTTAAATAATTGTTCAAGCTGTTCATTTACTTCTATCAAACTATCTCTTTGTGATTCAAGTTTGGCATACTTCTCCCTAAGTCGTTCAAAACAGCCATTTACTTCATGGAAATATATAAGTAATTCTGAGTGAGTAAGTTTTTATACCTCGCTTGGCTCATCATCATCGCTATCAGTTATATCACTTTGAAGGCACAAATCAGCTTTCTCACTCTCACTGCTATAGCTTTTATTCCACGTGGCTACAAAACTTTTTCTTTTTGCTTTCTTTTCTTTGTCAAGTTGAATTCGGAGATAATTTGGCTTGATGTATCCGGGTTTGTTGCATTTGTGACAGATGATCTCCCGTTTTTCTGGGTTGTCTAGTACTTTGTCTATTCTGCTTTTCAATTTTTGATTTAGAGCTGGATTTCTATATTTGCGGTTCCACCTTTTGGATTTCTTCATTATTAACGCAAGCTCAGCTTCTCCATCATCCCGATCACAATTAATTTTTACCAATCCTGTTAAGCACATTTCTTTAACTGAGTCGGTTGTGGAGGATTTCTCATTGTTGTTGACTTTTGCACCATATATTGCATCGAAAGTATTCCAGATTTCCTGTGCATTTTCGCAATGAGAGATGAAATTAAAATTATCTTGATTAATATGAGAATATAATATATGCATAGGAAGAGCATTAATGGAGATAATTTTCTTGTCATTTATATCACACCCATTTTTAATAATATTCCAACATTTAATATTAACAGATTTTAAATAAAATTCCATTTTTAATTTCAATTCAAAAAATCTGTTCCATCAAAAACAGGAGGAATAATATTGGAACGATCCTTAGCAAAAGTAGCCATTTTAAAAATTCAATTTTTTAAAACAAAAACGGGTTTTTGTAAAAATCAAATTTTTAAAACAAAAATGGCTTTTGTACCTAGCTCTGATAGCACTTGTAGGTTCGATTTCACCCTGGGGGGGGGGGGGGTGAATAAGGTGATGCTATTAATTATAAAAATTATTACTGAAGTTTATAAAATATTTTCAACACAGATATATCAAAATAGCAGCACATGTAATAGCAGAATAATAAATGCAGAAATAGAACGACATAAAATTTACCCAGTTTCGGCAAAACCCTGCCTACGTGCTGCCCCCAAGGTTTCTACTAGAAATTAAGCAGTCAGACGCTTACACACATAAACTCGCAACACCCGCTATTGACTAGCCTTAAGTCTACGCTCAAAATCCTACCACAACTCAGCCACTGAGTTGCGAATTCTCAAACTACGCCACATAGTTTGTCCCGTAGTCACACGACTATACAATACACAAGTTTAAAATGGAAAATACAATTTAAACACAAAAGAAAACCCTAATTATAAGCCTTTTATTATAAACCTAATACAAAGGTAAAGGCCGGCCTAAATTTTTGTTAAGTGAAATATTATTTCCTTTATTTTTACCGCACTGGAGTTGAACTCGGCGTTTTGGGTTTGACCTATGCTCACTTGTCCTTGTAATTTTATCAAGTGTATATATCGGTGTGCACGGCCTTGTGGCATGTACAGTGATACACTGTGCATGTCATAAGCTGTTCGTGTACGATGAATTCAAATTTAAATGATGACGAACAACCCAAATAACTGAGGCAAATATTATTTTCAAAATCCACATTTTATTTTATACTGTAAAAATATTTCCTTTTCAATTTTACTGCGTTAATATTTATTTTTGCAAATTGATCAGATGCTGGATTCAATCTGAAATAAAGTTGTAGATAAATTATGAGTGAATGAGCGATATGTAGTGAGGTGTATTTGTAAATGATAGATTGTGATGTAATTGAATTTGTATTGCAATCAAAATTATATATGTATAGTGAGAGCTTGAATTTGTACTATTCAAAATTATAATAAATATTTGTTTGAATAAAATATTTGTTTGAAGTCAAATTCTGTGTTATTTATTTTGTTCATCAAAAATATATTTAATTATGTGAAAAATATAATAGTACATTAACAAACACATTTAAATGAATATATATATATATATGTTTATTATCATCAAACAAAAATCATATAATCGCATATTCAACATATGGTAGCTCCCTTCTGATCTAACATGATGGTGCTTCAAGTATCAGGATTTTTGGATATGTGGAGCTCTAGTTCTTATTGTCTTTTAGTTCAAATCTCAGTTTAGTCAAATAACTGCGCCGATCCCTCTTGGTTCCTTGATGTATACTGATCCATGCCACTCAAAAGTCAAAATATTATACCGACCCATCCTTCGTAAGCAATGTCGATCCATAATTCTTGAGAGACGCATACCGAACCCTATGGCATCCCTTCACTATGCCGATTCCTATTTGGCTCGTCTACACTAACCATCCACCTAACTCATCATGACGACCCGTATTGCTTCTCAAATACATGCTAATCCATATGCATTCCCATCCAAGTAACCTCCCTAGCTAAGCAACCATACCAATCCATATACTCTCTTCATGTTATACCAAACCCCATATCATCTCGCCCATATCTCCAAACCACTACGTCGATCTCTATCTCACATGAACTAACTTCCATCTTTTCGACATCCCACATTGTCCATCTATCAACTTTTTCCAATACGAGCTCCGTATAACCGTCTAAACTTTATATCTAGGTCATGCAGTCATTGCCTAATGATCATCCTTCCCTTCAATAGTCGAGCCTGGCCTGCATGATCAGCCTAATGTAGCCGGGTCAGGGCACCGAGTAACACTATCCCCCCAAAGTATATCTTTTGAGTACCATGACGTGCTTTGAATTGAAAAAAGTCTGAGTTGCCGGGAAGAAGTCTATCTAACTTTCTAGTTGATTTCTATTCCTTTATCGATCTTCAATAATGCAAGTCTGATGTCATATTCTGTGAGTGCGTACAAATTTGGTCATGTGAGATTTATAGGCTTTTTTCCGATTCGATTTCAAACTTGATCATTTTAGGCTAGACCTCAATTTCAGTTAATTTTTAAAGTTTGAATTCTTAAATCATTTCCATGTTCATTAACATATATCTTCCCGGGTCGTTACCACGTTTAAGAGTGTCCTGTACACTTACTTTGCGACTAGATCTACACGATGAAGATCATCTGCCACTTCCCAATTCTCCTTCACATCTCTCTTTCCATTTCTTATTCCATTCATATCTATCATTCACATTTTTCTGTTTTCTGTTTTCTTTTTCATTTTGTTTTTGGAGGGATCGGTATCCCTCTTACCGATCCATCATTAGAGACATGTGAGTAGAGTTCTGCATGCCTTAGTGTTGACCCTTCTTCTTTTCTTTTTCTCTTTGACTTAGTCACCCTTAATAGCCGGTTAAACTTCTCTTCCCATCGCTCATATATAAACCTGCATCCCTTTCTTTTCTCTCCACACTTTATACTTCACAACACTTAACCCTTTTTCTTTCCTTTTGCACAAGCATAAGACCGAACGATTCAAAGAAGAATACTTCATCTTTAACACTGAATTCCAACGCGAAACATCATTTTCGATCCAAATCACTAGTAAATCGCCTCTAGTCCTAAGTTTCAACCATGTGCTTATAACTTAATTCAGATAGGTATGTTCCCTCTTATAGCCGTGTTCGTCGAGTCATGAATTTGGAGTTTGTGTGTCTTAAAGTTGTTTTTAGGTGTATAACTCGATAGGTTCTTTTGAGTCAAGCGAGATAGAGGGAGGAGATAAAAGAGCTGGAGAAAGAGGAAGAGGGAAGAGGGTTCAGTACTTAGTAATTTGCTGATGGGATGGAGAGTAGTTAATGTTAGAGATCCGCGTAGGGAAGGGCTTCACGAGGGATCGAAAGGAGTTTGTATATGGCGAGGGGTCGGTAGTTGGTCTCGAGTTGAGGGATCGGTGCCTGCAGCTAGGGTTCGGTATTAAGGGTAGGATGTAGGGATCAGTAGTAGGTAATCATCTAAGGGATCGGTATAGCAGTTTAAACATAGGGGTCGATATTGAAGCTAGAATGTGGGGATCGGTATAGAAGTTGAGGGTAAGGGATCGGCATAGGGATTTGATGGATCGGTTTTGACAATGAATGCTAACTTAGGTTAAGTCATTTAAACACTGCATTGAAAACTGCCTTGCCTGAACATAAAATGACTTGGACTGCCGGACTCAAGTTGAAATGGACATATTTCCAGACTTCTTGTCATGGACCGAGTAAAAAACTGGATAAAAAATTTAATAACTTAATATGTCACTAACCAATCCTAAAACTTTCTTTGCTGATCAACTTTCTTGTTGATTGAGACGGTCAGCGGTGACGGTCCCTTTGGATGTAATTCTAAGTCTTGTCATTTTATTCTTGCTTTTATGATTCTGAACTGTTCGCACTTGTCTCACACTTCACTGCACTGCACTAATTCACACACGACACGGCGGGAACGGGTTATTATTTCTAATGTTGATTATCTACTGAGTATAGCTAACATAGATCTCAAGATGCATGAAACACTCAACTATAATGTTTTCTGAATCAACCACAAGACACTTGATTCTGAGGCAAGATCAAGCTCCGCCACTATATCTGAAAACCTTCCCCGAGCCACCATATAGAACAAGTAGAGGCCTCTAACCCACAAATGGATCTCTTTTCCAACCTTTCGGTCTTACCGATGGAAGCTATCAGTCCGGCTCTCGTTGCCATTGAGGGTGCCATCGTTCTAGATAACTCTGTCGACTCATAGGCTTCCAGAATCGACGAAGCCGCTCTTCGTCGATTGCGCTCTATACATGGAATTCTGTTTGAAGATGTTCTAGTTCCATTGAGGCAAGACAGACCTCACTTCTCCCCAGCTGGATATACTACTTGCAACAAGTTTATGTGCTGGGCTAGATGTGTGTCACCTTTCAACTCCTTCGTTTGGGAAATGTTGAGGTACCTAGAGATCGCTCGTACCCGGTTGCATCCCAATAGCTATGCCTTCATCCATGGGACATTCCTTCTCCTTATAAACGTTTTGTTCTGTCCGCCCACTTCTGAAGACATCGGAATCTACAATTTGAAAGACGGTTAGGGAGCCCTTCATATGTCTTCTTTGAGCCCTCGCCTAAATGTCAGGTTTTAATGGGTGCATGGAACAAGCTCTCTCTGTTCAAGCACGAGCGGTTTTATGTACGTTGTCCTCCTGGCTTCGCAAGGAGATGGTTAGAAGGACGTAAGTGTTACTCCTGCCTTGGTCTTTAGTTTGATGATTCACATTGCAACTTATTTTTCAACATCCCTAGTTCTTTCAGGTGTTCATTCTCGACCCGAAGGCGTCGAGTATTCTAGGTCCATTGCTGCCATTCATGCTACTCCTATTAAGGATCGAGACATTAAACTCCTCGTTACTGATGAGCTGCTTTCATTGTTCGGACTGCTGGAAGACGGCCACAAAATCGGACTCACTGGGAGCAAAGTAGCCTCGAAAATTATTGTCAAAGAAAGAGTAGAAACAAACGACCCTGTTGGTGTCCTCTACCTAAGGAACTCAGAAAGACATCGAAGAGGGGGAGATCAAAGAATCTCAAGATATTTGGCCGAGAAACAAAGAAGTAGGCCTTGGAAAAGCGGCAGTATTCGAAACGCCACAGGTCGGTCAAATGCAAACACCCCCGAAGAGGAAGAAAAGGTTGGTGTATAAGCTGCAAAAGAGTGAAGCCGGGTAAAATCCAGAATTCATCATTACCTCGTTTGAAAAGGAGTTGTCTTCTCAAAAGATGGAAAGCCCATTGAAGGAATTATCCAATCTTCCAATTCCAAACGATATACTAACTTACGACTTTCCTAACATCAACATCGAAGGGCTCAACTCCCCTACTAGCGAAAGCATCCAACCTTCCAACAGAGGGGTGAATACTCCAATGAGTAAAGCCACCGTTACCAGTCCATCGGGGGGAATACTAGGATACACACTAACACTTGCACCCCACTATACACATGTTATTAATTCTTTGTTTGATAGCTTTTAACGTGCTCATGTTTGGTTCTTCACAGATGCAATGTCACATTCCCACGCCTTCGACCGTCTTCGGGGTTCTTCTACTTATTATCGCTCGAGCCGAGATTCCAAATCCGAGAAACATAGAGAGAAAGATGACGGGCGAAGCAAAGATTATTATTCATGAGAATCTTCTTCCTTATCCAAATGAAAGTCTCAATCACACGCTCCTCACCATGATTATCACTCAAACCTTCCTGCTCAGAGCGGAGATAAGTCTTCACATCGTGGCTCTCATGCTGCCGCGCCAACATTCTGGGTTGTCGATTTCGAGGCAATCACGCGAGCGTCATTATGGCAAACACCCACTTGTTACTTCTGATCTGCCTCCTCAAGTTCCCGCTCCTAACTCTACAACAACTAAGAAGCTAGCTGAACTTAAAGCTAACTTTCCAAGAATCTGCTTTGATGGACTTAAGTTCCTCCCTTCCGTACACATCATTCCCGGAAGTGCCAAAGAGAGCTCACTAGCATGTATGAACAATGTATACATCCAGCATAAATCATTTATTCACTTGGCCGAGAAAATCTCTGAAGTCTCCATCGAGCGCCAAATGAAATCGATCGCTTCTAGTTGAAGGCTATTCATGATGAGGACATCATCGAGCATTAGGACACTGAGCTGCTTGAGTGTAAATCCCAACTTGCTATAGTAGAGAAGAATGTGAAAGAAACAGCAAAGGCGGTTAATCCAGGGGTCGATCACTTGGAGACTTCGAACAAAAAGAACTTGACGCGACACTTATCGTAGCGGCACTCTGGCTCTAGAAAAGGACTCCTTGCAAAAGGAGAAAGATGCCTGAGCTTGCCATGTTGAAGGGCGTGATAAATTATTAAATAAGGAAAGGGAGGAAGAGATTGAGGCACAAGAAGAATAGTAGAGATACCGCAAAGAGGTTGTCGAGGCAAGAAGCTTAAGAACAAAGCTCGACGAACAATTCGCCAAGATCGAAACTTAAAGGAAGAGGCCCGCAAGGAGGGTAGAAATTAAGTACTTGATGAGGGTAACTCCCAAGTAGAAGCTCCCACCGAGTTTGGTAGGAATGAGATCAAGAACTTGTTCGACCCATTTATTGACGAATATAATATGAAAGTTCTTCTTCACCGTGACTTAACATTTCTTGGCGAATGTTATCTTGAATCACTCGTTGAAGCCTAGGAGCTCATTGCTAAAATCAAGAACGAAGAATTGGGAGAAGCGGAGCTTAATAAAGAAACATTTATGCGAGAGGTGCTTCAAGGGAATGAGCCATTCGATCTGGCCGCCTACAAACTTTAATTCTTTAAGGCTCCTACAATGGCTAAAGAAGGAGAGGATATTGTTGAATCTTCTGAAATCGTCCAAAGGGTTCTTCTCCTACCTAAGTGTCCAGACCATCATCTTATCGCACTTCGGAGCAAAATATTGTCTATGATCTGGATAATTCGGCCTTGGGCCATAGATGTCGTCCACGGTTCTTGAAGGAAACATTCCCTTAACTACCGAGAGTCAACCGAATGTCGGTATTGTACTTAATTTCTTTATATTTGCAAGTCGTTGTTCTCCACACGTAATGCCCTTCGACTAATGTTTATGTTTCAATAAATTTTGGTAGGTCATCCTGGTCCTGAACAAACTCCTAGGAGCGATGTGGCCACAGAGCAACATGAGAGAGCAACAGAAATTATGGTCGCAACAGATGTTCCGGGGCCCGATGCTCAAATCATCGGGGCATTTGATGAAGACAATCCCGAAGACCCATCTCTTTCTGAGGAACATGATGACTTGATGATCATGGAGGCAAAGAAGCACACTGTAAGGACCCATTTCTTCGACTCTCGAAAATCGACCCTAATACATCCTCGGTATTCACGTGCTGTAGATCCAAGTGTCGGAGAAGCAGCTTCTCAAGGGTAAGGGAGAAAAATAAAACAGAACAAAATCTCATATATATTATTTCAACATAATCTTAATCTTTATAGTGGAAATTAAAATACATTTATCAGAGTTGAACATGGATGGTTATAAATTCCCATCCTTACAAATTTGTGGAATACTATAATAAAAGAGTGTGGTGGAAATGGATAAAGATGTTCAGAAAAATCTTCAGACTCCATGCTTCGAGCTCCATCCAGCTTCCTTCTAAACTAAACCTGACTACTAGGCTACCCAGGGAAAATTAATGCACCCAGATTTTTAGGAAAAGGGAAAATAAACTCCGGGTCAATCATGGGACTAGTGTGAAAATTCAAATTACGCATTCGCAAAATAAAAAGGTATTTCATAAGACCATGTCGTACATAAATATGGAACGGGCTTTTATTTATGATAACCAAAACATTCTACATTGAAATAATTTATATTATTCTTAATGACATATCTTTGAAAACATTTGCAAGTAAAATTATTAATCTTAGCCGAAATTATTACCATTATTAAATTCCAGTATCCCAGGCTCTACAAACAAAATAGCAGGCGCTTATTGGAGAATGGATTCCATACAAATGACCAGGTGAAGGGACTACCTTCTTGTAGTACATCTCTAGCGGAATGTACCGAGGTCAATAGAACATCTACACCTTTCCAACACAAGACCGACCTACCATTCCTTAGATAGTATCGAATATGTCTTCACCCCGGTCATTACCGACCTATCCAAGCGCGCTTTAGCATACATCCACATTAATTTTCATCACGAGCATCGTAGCGGGAAGAAATATATCTAAAAGGGGTTGATCATGCCCTAATGATTGCGAACCACATAGCCTTGCCACATCTACCCTATTTCGGTTATTTTCGGGTGTGAGGCCCGAGGTAACGATTACCTTTTCACATAGCTCGTCATCTTTCTTTGAATGCGACACTACCTTTCTATCGATCGCTTGTTGACTTCCACAAAACATACAACCTCCGAGCTCATACGTATCAGAGAAGGGTGTTAAACTAAGAGAAGTTTCCTTATCTGCCACCAAACATATGTACGTTTATAAAAGTCAACGACGTTAATCTCAAGAATGTAATGTCATACATCCATCCATATAAGTTCGTTCTAGGACTGAATGAAACCGAAGGTACTTTCTTACCAAATTCTATCGGGAATTAACCCTCCGATTAGCAGCGAGAAGTCCTTGCAACCCAAAAAATTTCAAAAATGAAGGGACCACTGTTACTTTAGTATTTGGGAGCTAACCAGAATTATCAATAAGCAGTCCTTTCATTCCGAAAATCCCTGATCTTCATTCTTCATTCCCTCTATCATATCTTTATTTTCTGAGTGGATGCATTAGTTCGAAGTGGTTTTCGGATAAGGATTTCCCCTGATCCGACCTCGTGCTTGGACCGGTCGATTCAACGTCAGATTGGAAATTGAACGATCGAATTAAAATTAAAATTAACTGCAAGCGCACGGTGTACAATTCTAGTACGTGACGAATACGGGTCGATCCGTAGGGAATTATTTAGATTTTTAAATTTCTATTCAATCAAATTAACCAAGATCTGAAAGTGTTAAGTTAAAAATTGTAAAGCTAGAATGGATAAAAATATGAGAGTAGAAGGCAATTTAGAGACAATGTCCTTCTCAAGATCATATAGTTCAAAGAAATGAAATTATGATCTCTCTTTTTTGGTCATTAGTGAATTTAATTGATGTGTTTGTCATAAGTATGGAATATTTGTGCTATTAATTAGCCCAATATAGACCATCAAACTATAACACATCTTTAATCCACTTCTTAACTCTCATGAAAATTGCAACAAAATTGAAAATAAAATCTATTCTAAGCATGGCCTATTAACTATCGATTAGAAATATAGGCCATCAAATTTTGATTTTAAAATCACTTCATTACCCACAACATATGTAGACGAGAAGGTAACTTTGTTTGTTGTTTAAGCATAACCTATTTTGTGTCAACAATATAGGCTACCGGATTCAAAGCCAAAACAACAAAGTTTAACCACATCTAACAATTCCATTAAGCACAAAAAGAGATCAACATTTAGAAAAATGTTAAAGCTACATGATTAAGAGAGCTTCATTATCCCTAAATTGAAGGGGTTTAGCCTCTCACATTTGTAATCATATCAAAAAACGTAGCTTGCAACATGAAACAAAAACAAGAAAAAAATAAGAGCTAAATGAAATAAAGTGAGAACTAATCTAATTACACAAAATAAAATCTACACTACTAACATGTAAAGAAAGAGTGCATGTAAATAAAAAAGAACATTAATTAGCATTGCATAAAAAAGAAAAACACATGAAAGGAAGTGGCTGAGTAGCCATGAAAAAGAAAGAGATTTTTTTTGAGCCTCAAACTAAACTAACTAAATGAAGGCTAAGGAGGCGAAGAGAGTGATTACATGAACATATGGGGTATTTATACAAGCTTGAAACCGTAATCCAATTTTTGGAAACTACCCTCGAAAGAAATGTAACCCCAAGTAATCACTAGCATTAGCACAACCCTCTATTTAATGTGCATATAGATTTAATCATGTGTATTAGCTCTTAAGAAGGGATCATGGTAAGTGGGTAGGTGGGGTCCGCCATGATGCATGAAATGAATTATTTCCATCTTCATTTGCTTCCTTCTCTTGTGTGCATGCATGAGTACATGAAGCCTCTTCTAATTTCCATCAATTTTCCTATAATAAAATGTGTAAGTGAATTTTCTCAAATTAAATAACACACAAAAATGACCTTTTTGCCCCTAAATGAAGATAAATAAACGATGATTTGAAAATAATTTGCCTTTTGGTTTAAACATGTTAAAATATCTAATATGATCATTTAATTAATTTAATTAGATCAAATATGGAAGTAAAAATATGCACATTTATGTGCACATTACCCCGGTTCCTTTGAATCCAATCGTCGATAAAAAGAGGTTTTGTGAATAGGGAATCATTCTTTAATTGATTAAGTTCTTTTTATCAAAAATCTCCCTCGGAGATATATATATATATATATATCTAAACATTCTTTCTGGTATATATGGAAATATTAAACCTCTCTTATCAAAACTTTGTTTACTAAAACCCTTTTTAAATTTTAAACCATTTCATCTTTTCTTAGGAAAATATTCCGAATCAATTATTTAAACCTTAACAAAGATTTTCAAATTATAACTTTTAAATAAAAAAACAATGTTATTCAAGACATCATTTACTATAAATGCAAACCAATAAATTTTAAGTATAGGAATTAAATTAATTCCAAATCATCTCATTTAAATCTTAATAAAGATTTCTTAGTTTAAAACTCATCTTTTGATTTAGTTGAAACCATGTTATCTAGGATGTAAATCCAAACCCAATAAACAATTAGGTGAGCAGAATCTATAAAAATCATCTAATTCTACTCAATATCAATCCCCGTATTCAACAAATACTATAAGCGGAATAATGGCGAAATCACCTTTTAAATTCTACGGATAGTACGAGTTTCCTCTTCGGGATTTAACACCGAGTACAAGAAGATCATCTCCATAAAATCAAGTTGTATTTAGTTTAAAAATTAAATCTTGTTATACTTAACTCGTTTTCGACATTTCGACCTTATCAATCCCTCATCCAGGAAGGAGGCCAGGTGATCCAGGGCACTGATTGCTCTTGAACATCTCCTTAATTTAAGCATCTCACATCCGGATCTCATAAATAGAAAAATCCAGTCTACCCGTCGGCTTTTAAAGCCAGGATTAAACCACTTGTTTATATTTAAATCATTTATTTGGAATTTCTTCAATGAGCTAGAAAACCTCCAAATCATTTTTAAAATTCTTAATTATCCATTTGAAAACATTTATAAACGATTTACATAAGAATCATTAAGTTTGAAACAATATTTCAAAAGTTATAGAAAAGTGTTGCGGAAAGTGCTTTTTAAGCTATATTGATCAAAACGACTTTTTATTATTTGAAAATACATTTTTATTACTCAAATCACTTTTTAACCGTTTTAAAAGATTTATAAGATTTATTTCACATTTTTAAACAATTTAAAACATCATGTCCAAAGAAATCCAGTTTTGGATTCAGAACTTCAAATTCAGGATTTTTCAAAAATTTGTTTTACTCATATTTCAAAATCTACATATCGTAATCGCTATTTTCTTTCTTTGTTGGAAAACTATGGATATAAAGGTTTGGAATATTCTTGTCTTGAAAAATTCCAATTTATATTCCAACTTTTACACTACTTTCACTTTTACAGCGCAAAATCACGAACAACCGTTACGCGACGCGCTTTTTTTTAAACTAAATTTCTCATTTCTTTTCAAACTTCACCAAAACACTTTTAAATGTTTATAAAACATTTCAAATACATTTTAAACCATTTTAAAGAGGTTTAACACTTCCATACACATACCATTTCCTTAATTCAAGGAAAGTGATTTCCTTCGCGCTTTTCGATGTGTATATTCATGACTTTCATATATATTCAACATTAATATTTAAAAAACCAATCATGATGATCAAAGCATTATTAAACATCCATTGCAAACATCATATCATCATTCACAATATAATATAGTAGTTTAGGAGTTCTCACATTGATTTCCTATGGAGAAAAAGGCTATAGCTTCACTAACTCGTGATCCGAGCTCACGAACCCCAATATCTTGCCTCCTAATATGGTCGACCATGACAAAAGTATTTCTCGACCAAGTATGGGAAATGAGGTGTGGGACTTTGGATTATCATTGAATTTACCAAAAATTAGACCTAAAAATAGGTCATTTTCTATTGGGTTTTTGGACACACAATTCTCTGAATTTTGAAATGTGGTCAACAAAAAAGTTGTAGGAAATTCGTTGCTATACGGTTTTAAATAAAGAATCATTCAATTTGGATTATTTATGAGGAAGTTATGGCCAAGAGAAGAAGATATATTCTTGGATTCGTCATAACGAAGCCCAAAAATGCACTGTAAAAAAGTGCTATTTTGACGTAGCTAGACTCAAATATAATAGAAGTACTCAACATAAAAGTTGTAGTCACTGGACTTTCACACAATTTGAATAAAATGTTTACCTCACTTGGATCTTTTTTGGAGGAGTTATACTCGAATGGAAAAGAGGTATTTTCGGCCATTAAAATTGGCTCGAAAATGCTTTGGAGAAAATGGAGTTTTGAGCATTGCTAACTTTAAAATGGGTAGAAGTGATCAACTAGAATGTTGTAGCCACTGAAATTTTGAAGGGTTTCAAGGAAGGAAATTTCTTATTTCGGTCGGATACGAATAAGTTAGGCTAGAGTGAAAAAGGTGAAAAAATGAGATGAGAGGGTGAGCTATTTATAGTCAAAGGAAGAGTGCAAAGAAAGCCATACACACATCATCACTGCATGGCTTCTCCAACACACCGCCCCTCCTTCTTAGGCCAGCAAAAGCCTTTCCCACATGTGCGCATAACTTCCATCCACTTCATGTATGCATAAGTTGACTTATGAAAGCTTAAGAAAGAAGCTTTACTTAATATTTTATAATATATATGTTTAAGTGTAAATATATACATGTATATGTTTATGTGTATGTAAGGGTATGCATTTCTGTGTTATACATGTGTACATGACATATAAACAATGTTGTATTGATTCCGAACAACTTTCGTTCGATAAACCGTTGTCGATCGGAGAACCGATTCCTGGTCACATTTTCACTTATACTTTATCGTACATATATTTGTAAACAAAATTTTAAAATAAGTTTCTTATCATTTTAAATGAACTAATTTGTTCGTATTTCATTTATAAAACCATATAAATTTATAATAACAATTATTTACAAAAATTGCTATTATACCGATAAAGCGATATCGATTTTTCTTTATATTTTCATATCAAATATATCTCTTTGTAAAACTATTATAAATGATTTATTATCACTTTATAATTATTAAAAATGAACTTTAACCTTTTTTTAAATCATTGCTTGAATAATTATAATAATTATTTAATCATTAAATCTCAATTTAAATTAATAAATCAATTGTCATATTTAAGGGGATTATTAACAAAAGCCAAAAACAAATTTTATTCTCAAAAATAAATCTATTGATTTTATTTCATATTATTGTTTAATTATAAAAATAAGTGTATGTGTCCAGCTCCGTGCACGACGATTTACGATTATAGAGTTGTTTATCTATAAAACAATTTTCATCCATTTTATCGATTTAGATTTCAAGGAAAATATATTCATAAATACTTATTCAAAATAAAATTACTACTACTTATTATCACTCAAAACAATATTATTTTTATTATTAACCTTTTATTTAAAAATAAATATAATTTATCAAAGCGATAAATTAGCGGGTCGTTACAGACTTTCCCCCTCAAATGAATTTCATCCCCGAAATTACCCAAAACAAAACCCAAAGGTTTGCCCAAAATATTTACTTTTAAACTTACATCCATATGATGTACAAAAATCATCCGTAAACCATATCTGATAGATCTACTGTTCGAATTCACAACTTCACTTCTGAACTAGTATTGGTTCCATGATCCTTTAGTGCGGACTCTAACTAGGCTCTCTGATCAAAAAATTAGTTCTCCTTGCATAGCTCTTGACTATGATAGAAAGCTCAAGCATCAATTACAAACCCTCATCAATTTTCATCATCAAGAATCGAGTGATAAATCCTTTTTTGGTTAAGTGTCGAGATACATCAAAGTTCTGCACTCGAATCTTAATTAAATCGTGGGCGAAATAATCTATAAACTTGATATGTATTTATTAACCTTCCCAAAATTCTTATGAAAATATTACATAAAACTTTCATCTTCATTCAAACTTTTATAAAGATACTTCTTTATACATAACCATTTTACATTTTTATTTTCAAATATTTATTCACAAAAATATTTCTCTATTTTTTCCCAAAAGAAATCGATTATCCTTTGTTTGGAATAATATCATTGTAATTCTTTTTTTAAAATACCTTTGAAATTTATTTTTAATAAATCTCCTAATAAATTTAATTCCAAACTTATTTTATATTACACAACTTTTCCATTAATACTTTTTCAAAAGATTAGGATATCCATCTTTCTCAAACATCATTTTATTTTTGCTAACTACACTTTCTTTTATAAAATATATTCCTAAATAATTTCTGACTTTAAACACTTTTTGTAAAGATACCTTTTTATATTACATAATCTTTTTATTATAATACATCTCGAATCATATCTTAATGGTTTCTGGAAACTCATTTTCAAAATAATTCATTAAATTGATAAAATACCATAAACTTTCTTTAACTAGTATCAAACGTGAAAAAATTCTTCATTTAGTTAAAACTTCCATTATCAATTAACAATCCTTTATCAATTAAACTTCCTTTATACATATATGTTCTCTTTACTTTTATATTTTCAATATATAAAAGTATTCATATACTTATTCAATTGTTTTAAGTATATTCATAATTTACTTAACAAGTTTCACTTACTATAAAATACAATTAAAGAGATTAAAAAAATTACCACCAATACATTATTAAAATGAACTTCCCAGTTTCATAACATGATAATTATAATATTTTTCATCTTTTTATAAAAGACTCTAATTCTCGTTATATCTTTAAAATTCCATTATTAAAGATCTAAATATACCCATAAGATTTCTTCTAAAGTGTCATTCAAGGGTTAAAAACAAATCTTGCTAAAGCATCATTTACAACAAACCCAAAACCATTTATTGATAACTTTAACCATTTATTTTAAAGATCAAAACATATGCGTGCTTATCAATTTGGATAACACATTTTGATAAAAAATGACAACCATTAATTTGTCAAATAAGTGATTCACATTATCCTTTTTTTAGAAGATTATTTTGATTAAGTAACTCAAAAGTGGTACCAAGGAACTGGGTACTACCAATAGTATCGCATATTTCCTTAACAAGAAAGGGAATACTTAAGAGAAGCGTTTACCATCCGAATACATCTCCTGTCCATTTTTAGTTACTTTCGAGCCCTTTGAATCAATTAATCATAAGATTGTTTTTTTCATTTTCAAAAATCCCTTTTTTAGAAATAATACCATTATTATTCCTTTTCAAAAAATCATTTGAAATTCCTTTCGAAAATACCGAAGTTTAAATTCTTATGAATTCCTTTATAAAACACGTTTTATAAATTCAGTTATAAAATTACATATATAAAACATATTCATAAGATTTATTTGTCTTAAATAAATCCCTTTAATAAACATTTATTGAATATTTCATAATCAAATTGTGAAATTAAATTCACAAGGTGTTCGTGCTTAAACTTTTAAATTAAACCACCAATCAATTTATGATAATATTTGAGTATTATCCTTTCCTTAATCAAATAATTATATTACTTGAAAAATATTCTTTATATTCAAAATGTAATTGTTGGTAGACTTATTTCATTTGCTAATTTCCAAAGCCAAAATCATTTGGACCTTATGGGGATAACCTTCCTCGATCGAAAACCCACCATTTCTAGGCGGATAATCTGGTTGTTCTTCTTCGTCGCTAGTGAGAATTATGAGGCTATCCTTCTCACCTCAATTTGGTCTAGAGGACTCTCGTTCAGGTAACTTCCTCTATATGGTTTTTTCAAGGCAAATAATCAATCTTTTAGAAACAAGTAATAGGTAATTACTAGCGTATTCTTAGGTAGAAAGGTTTGGTCAATACTCAGAAAGTGTTTCGAGGTTTCTAAGGATAGCTTTTAAAATTCTTTTTATAGTGTTTGTTTTATTTCAAAAATCCTTTGACCGTTTTACCAAAATATTCTTTTCTTTCAAATATATATATATGGTAAAAATGATTCCATATAAAACCAAATTCATTTGTATATTTTATTAGCAAATACGCCCTCATATATAATACTCTTAAACTCATTCTAGGGTGTTACTAACCATATCTCTAATGAGTTACCCATCCTAGGGCATTACCAACATATCTCTGATGAGTCTTTTACCCCTATTCGACTCAGGTGTTCGCTCAACCTAAGCTCTGATACCACATTGTAAGGACCCGTTTCTTCGACTCCCAAAAATCGACACTAATACATCCTTGGTACTCACATGCCATAATCCAAGTGCCCGAGAAGTGGATTCTCAAGGGTAAGAAAGAAAAATAAGTCAGAATAGAATCTCACATATATTATTCCAACATTTTTCAGTGGAAATTAAAATACATTTGTCAGATTTGAACATGGACAGTTATAAATTCATGTCCTTACAAATTTGCGGAATACTATAATACAAGAGTGTGGTGGAAATAGATAAAAATCTACAGACTCCTTGCTTCGAGCTCCATCCAGCTTCCTTCTAAACTAAACCTGACTACTAGGCTGCCCAGGGAAAATTAGGGCACCTAGAGTTTAAGGAAAAGGGAAAATAAACTCCGGGTCAGTCATGGGATTGGTGTGAGAACTCAAAATACGCGTTCTCAAAACCAAAAGGCATTCCATAAGACCATGCCTACATAAACACGGAACGGGTTTTTACCATATGATAACCAAAACATTCTAATTCAAAATAATTGGTATTATTCTTAATGACATATCTTTGAAAATATTTGCAAGTAAACTTATTAATCTTAGCCAAAATTGTTACCACCATTAAATTCCAGCATACTAGGCTCTACAAACAAAACGGTAGGCACTTATTGGAGAATGGATTCCATTCAAATGACCAGGTGAAGGGACTACCTTCCGGCATTACATCTCCAGAGAATCTATCGAGATCAACAGAACATCTGCACCTCTACCAACACAAGACCGACCTACCTTTCCTTAGATAGTATCGAATATGTCATCATCTCAGTCGTTACTGACCTATTCGAGCATGCTCTAGCATACATCCACATTAATTTACATCCTGAAAGTTATAGCGGGAAGAAATACATCTAGAAGAGGATGATCACACCCTAATGGCTGCGAACCACATAGCCTTGCCGCATTTACCCTATTTCAGACATTTTTGGATGTGAGGCCTGAGGTAACGATTCCCTTTTCACATAGCCCATCATCTTTCTTTGAATGCCACACTACCATTCTATCGATCACTGGTTGACTTCCACAAACATACAACCTCCGAGCTCATATGTCTCAGAGAAGGGTGTTAATCTAAGAGAAGTTGCCCTCTCCGTCACCAAACGGATGTACACTTATAAAAATCAACAACGTAAGTCTCAAGAATGTAATGTCAGACATCCATCCATACAAGTTCGTTCTAAGACTGAATGAAACCAAAGGTACTCTCCTACCACATCCTATCGGGAATTAACCTTGGGGTTAGTAGCGAGAAGTCCTTGTAACCAAAGAATTTCAAGAATGAAGGGACCACTGCTACTTTAGTATTTGGGAGCTAATCAGAATTATCAACAAGCAGTCCTTTCATCCTGAAAATTCCTGGTATTCGTTCTTCATTCTCTCTATCAGATCTTCATTTTCTGAACGCATACATTGGTTCAAAGTGGTTTTCGGATAGGGATTTCCCTAGATCCGACCCTGGTTCCCTCGAATCCAATCATCGATAAAAAGAGATTTTGTGAATAGAGAATTATCCTTTAATTAATAAAGTTATTTTTATCAAAAATCTCCCTCGGAGATATATATTTATAAAACATTCTTTCCGGTAAATATAGAAATATTAAACCTCACTTATCAAATCTTTGATTACTAAAACCCTTTTTAAATTCCAAATCATTTCATCTTTTCTTAGGAAAATATTCCAAATCAATTATTTCAATCTTAACAAAGATTTCCAAATCGTAACTTTTAACATGGATCAAAAACAATGTTATTCAAGACATCATTTACTATAAATCCAAACCAATAAATTTAAATATATGAATTAAATAAATTCGAAATCATCTCATTTAAATCTTAACAAAAATTTCTTATTTTAAAACTTATACTTTAGTTGAAACCACGTTCTCTAGGGTGTTAATCCAAACCCAGTAAATTATTAAGTGAGCAGAATCTATAGAAATCATCTAATTCTACTCAATATCAATTCCCGTATCAAACATATACTATGGTGGAATAACGGTGAAATCACCTTTTAAATTCCATGAATAGTATGAGTTCCCTCTTTAGCTTTAACACCGAGTATAAGAAGATCATCTCCATAAAATCAAGTTGTATTTAGTTTAAAAATTAAATCTTTTTATACTTAACTCGTTTTCGACATTTCGACCTTATCTATCCCTCGTCCAGGAAAGAGGTCAGGTGAGTCAGGGCAATGGTTGCTCTTGAACGTCTCCTTAGTTTGAGCACCTCACATACGGATGTCACGAATAGAAAAATCCAGTCTACTCGTTGGCTTTTAGAGCCAAGATTAAACCACTTGTTTATGATAGCATTTTCTTTAAACATTAATTGAACTTTCTTCAATAAGCTAAAAAACCTTCAAATCATTTTTAAAACTCTTAATTATACATTTTAAAACATTTATAAAAGATTTAGATAAGAATCATTAAGTTTGAAACAATATTTCAAAAGTTATAGAAAAGTGTTGCAGAAATGCTTTTAAAGCTATATTGATCAAAACGACTTTTTATTGTTTGAAAATTCATTTTTATTACTCAAATCACTTTTAAAACATTTTAAAAGATTTAGAAGACTGATTTCACATTTTTAAACAATTTAAAACATTATTTCCAAAGAAATCAGGTTTTGGATTCCGAACTGCAAATTCAGGATTTTTCAAAAACTTGTTTTACTCATATTTCAAAATCTACGTGTCGAAATCTCGATTTGCTTTCTTTGTTAGAAAACTATGGATATAATAGTTTGGAAAATTCTTATCTCGAAAAATTCCAAGCTATATTCCAACTTTTACACTAGTATGACTTTTATAGTGCAAAATCATGAACTACCGCGAGACGCGTTTATTTTAACTAAATTTCCCTTTTTTTAAAAAACTTCACCAAACATTTTTAAATGTTTATCAAACATTTCAAATACATTTTAAACTATTTTAAATAGGTTTAGCACTTACATACACATACCATTTCCTTAATTCAAGGAAAGTAATTTCATTTGCACTTATTGACGTGTATATTCGTGACTTGCGTATATATTCAAAATATGATGATCAAAGCATTATTAAACATTCATTACAAACAACATATCATCACTTAAAATATAATATAGTAGTTTAGGAGTTCTTACATTGATTTTCTATCGGAAAAAGGCAATAGCTTCACTAACTCGCGATCCGAGCTCATGAACCCCAACATCTTGCCTCCTAATATGCTCGGACATTCCATGCCAAAAGTATTGCTTGACCAAGCATGGGAAATGAGGTGTAGGACTTTGGATTATCATTGAATTTACCGAAAATTAGACCTAGAAATAGGTCATTTTCTATCAGGTTTTTGGACACTCAACTCTCTGAATTTTAAAATGTGGACAAAAAGAAAGTTGTAGGAAATTCTTTGTTGTACAGTTTTATATAAAGAATCATTTAATTTGGATTAGTTATGAGGAAGTTATGGCTAATAGAAGAAGAGATATTCTCGGATTCGTCAAAACAAAGCCCAAAAATGCACTGTAAAAAAGTGCTATTTTGACATAGTTAGACTCAAATTTAATAGAAGTACTTAACATGAAAGTTGTAGCCACTGGACTTTCACATAATTAAGAAAATGAATTACCTTATTTGGATCACTTTTGGAGGAGTTATACTTGAATGAAAAGGATGTATTTTCGGCCATTAAAATTGGCTCGAAAATGCTTTGGAGAAAATGTAGTTTTGAACGTAGCTGACTTTAAAATGGGAATAAGTGGTGAACTAGAAAATTATAGCCACTGAAATTTGAAAAGATTTCAAGAAAAGAAATTCCTCATTTTAATCGGATATGAGGAAGTTAGGCTAGAGTGAAAAAGGTGGAAAAAAATCTGTTGAGAGGGTGAGCTATTTATAGCCAAAGGAAGATTGCAGAGGAAGCCATACACACATCATCAGTTTATTGCTTCTCCAACATACCTCCCCTCCTTCCTAGGCTAGCAATAGCTTTTCCCCTATGTGCCCATCACTTCCATCAACTTCATGTATGCACAAGTTGACTTATGAAAGCTTATGGAAGAAGCTTTACTTAAATATCTTATATATTTTATAATATACATGTTTAAGTGTAAATGTATACATTTATATGTTTATTTATGTTAGGGTATGAATTTCTATGTTATATATGCGTACATGACATATAAACAACATTGTATTGATTACGAATAACTTTCGTTCGATAAACCGTTGTCGATCGGAGAAACGATTTCCGATCACATTTTCACTTATACTTCAACGTACATATATTTGTAAACAAAATTTCAAAATAAATTTCTTATCATATTAAATGAATTAAAATGTTCATATTTCATTTATAAAACCATATAAATTTATATCAACAATTATTTACAAAAATTGTTATTATATCGATAAAGCGATATCGATTTTTCATTATATTTTCAAATAAAGTATATCTCTTTATAAAAGTATTATACATGATTTATTATCACTTTATAACTATTCAAAATGAATTATGACCATTTTTAAAATAATCGTTTGAATGATTATAATTAATAAGTATTTAATCATTGAATCTCAATTTAAATTAATAAATCAATTATCATATTTAAGGGCATTATTAACAAATGTCAAAAACACATTTTATTCTAAAAATAAATCAATTAATTTTATTTCATATTCTTGTTTAATTGTAATAATAAGTGTATGTATCCAGCTCCATGCACGATGTTTTACGATTATAAAGCTGTTTATTCATAAAACAATTTTCCGCCATTTTATCGATTTAGATTTCGAGGAAAATATTTTTATAAATACCTATTCAAAATAAAATTACTACTATTTATTTCACTCAAAACAATATTATTTGTATTATAAACCTTTTATTTAAAAATAAATATAATTTATTAAAGTGATAAACTAGCGGGTCATTACATGCACTGCTAAAATCAGCATGAAGAAGCAGATTGAAGTGGAGGAGAAATCGAAGCGCAAAGTCAAAGGCAAAACCCCTTAGGTGGTGTTAGAGATCCTGATCTTATACCTCTGCAGACCATTCCACCGGGCGGGTCGATCCCCGGTGAAATTCCTCCTACTTCTTCAAGTGTTCTAACTAAGAGCGGCAAAGGATCCCGAAAAAGGCGCACAACTGATTCTACCCCTGAGAAACCGAAGAAGGAGAAATGGATGAAGAAATAGTTACCACTTTACGTCGTTGTACATGGCTTGAATAATTTGAATATGTGCTTTGTTTTTTAGTACTAAGTGTATGGGCACGAATACCAAACCTTTTGAATTACTGTAACGCATTTTTGACATTAGTGAATAATAGTTTTTTGTTTTTTGATTAGCCACCATGAAAATCATTACTTTAATATTTGAATAATTACTTTCCATTCCATGTACTTGTAATAATTTTCGCAAGTCTCATTAATAATTCACTATCTCCATCTCAAGGCCTCTCTGTAGTCATTGCCTTAAGTCGTAAGGAGTGCTAAGCCGGAACTGTAATGAGTTGTCACATCCCGCTTTTCGCAATTTGAATTTCTTTCGTCGATTTGAGGTTGGAATTCGTAGGATAAAGAACAGTCGAAATCTTTTCATCCACACAATTATTTTATGAGTTAGTCCACAGTCTGGGGACTTAGAGTTATTTTGTGAGCGGTCGGTTCGTGCTCAACTTATGTTCTTGCTTCACTCCATACACTGAGGACTTATAATTTTCCTTTGGGTGATAAACCATACCTGAATTGCTCATACTCCGATCCACGCTCTGGGGACTTAGAGTTTTTCTCATAAGCAGTCATGTTTCCAACCGAGGCAGTCGTTTTCTGCCGAATGTTTTATACTCTAGTCCACACTCCGAGGACTTAGAATTTTCTCATGGGCAGTCGTTTTTCCACCGAATGGTTTATACTACAGTCCATACTCCGGGGACTTAGAGTTTTCTCGTAGGCAGTCATGTTTCCACCCGTGGTAGTCGTTTTTCCACCGAATGGTTTATACTCCAGTCCGCACTCTGGGGACTTAGAGTTTTCTCGTGGGCAGTCGTGTTTTCGCTTGTGGCAGTCATTTTTCTACCATATGTTTATACTCCAGTCCGCACTCCGAGGCTTAAAGTTTTCTACTGGACAGCCGTGTTTCCGCCAAATGTAGTCGTTTTTCCGCCAAATGGTTTACACTTTAGTCTGCACTCTGGAGACTTAGAGTTTCCCATGGGCAGCATTTCCGCTTATGGCTGTTGTTTTTCCGCCAAATGGTTTTATACTCCAGCCGAACTTCGATGACTTAGAGTTTTTCTAATTTCCAAATTGCCAACAACATTTGTTCTTTATTGCGAGTACCACTCTTTGGTTCAAATATGGGAGTTGTCAATCGAGCAAATTTACGGAGCTTACCTTGTTCGATCTCGTTGGGGATTGGTAGGATCGATCGATTTCAAACTCCATGAATCAGTTCACACACCGCACAAATCGATATCAATCGGTTTCATTGTATACTTAACATAAAATGTAATAACAGTCATTTATGCAAAAGAAGTTCAAGATTTTATTCATCACATGAAAAGGAACAAACTAACTTGTCTTATTACACATCTAAAAGAACAAACACTAGAGCAAATGTCGAAAGCAACTAGTACTGAAATGCAAAATCAACGTTTTAGGTGAAATAGCATCGTAAATGCTTGTTATTCCATGCCCTTGGATGTGTCACGCCATTTACGATCGCTATCTTGAAAGTTCCTTCTCCAAGCCTCTGTTCAATGACATATGGTTCATATATCGGGTTCATGTGCGACGGGACCGAAAAAAATTGTTTCAGGGCAAGATCGCCAACTTCAATGGTCCTCGATTGGACTTTCGTATTGTAATATCGGACGACTCGATGTCGATGTGCAGTTGCTCTCAGATCGGCTTCTATGCATTTCTCAACGATAAATTCCAAAGATTCTAAGAGAAGTTCTTGGTTCATTCTGGGGTCATAGTTAATCACTCTATGAGAAGGGACTTCAAGTTCTATTGGAATAAATGTTTTGACTCCGTAAGCAAGAACGAATAGAGTATGGTCAATTATGGTTGTGAGTGGTCCTGCAGGCCAAAGTGTTGTAGGAAGTTCGTCCACCCACTTGTCTCTAGCCTTCTCTAAACGTTTTTTCAGAAAGAGTTGATAATCTTGTTTACAGCTTCAACCTATTTGTTGTCTTGAGTGTAAAAGACTGTCGCAAACTTCTTTTCAATAAGAATCTCCAACAGAATTCTTTAAATTCAGCACTATCGAACTGAGTCTCGTTATCTATAACATAGTCCATGGAAGACCAAAGCGACATATGATGTTTCGAACAAAGAAGTTGATAACTTTTTTGGTTGTGATCGTAGCTAACGGCTCTGCTTTGGTGCATTTGGTGCATTTGGTGAAGCAATCAACAATGACAATCGCGTACTTCGTGCCACCTTTGGAGATTGGTAAAGAGTCAATGGTGTTGATATCCATATAGGGAATGGCCATGGACTGACCATTTTTGTGATCTCTATCGGTGGGCTCTCAAGATTTTTGCATATATTTGGCACTTGTCACATCATCTCACATGATCAGCAACATCCCAGTTCACAGTTGTCGAGTAGTATCCGTAAAGGAGTATCTTCTTTGCAAAAGTTTTCCCTCCAGTGTGATCGCTACATTTCTCCCTCATAGACTTCTTTCAAAACACGCTTTATCTCGTCATTTACGGTACACCATAGTAAGGGGATGGAAAACCCCTTTCTATACATAATTCATTCTTGCATAATATATCGTGAAGCTTTATAAAGGAGTTTCTGCTTTTCGTTTCTTCTCTCAGGCAAGATTACACGCAACCAGTAGTCTTTCATTGGAGTCATCCATGACTCCCTTTCGGGCTCCGCTTCCAGTACTTGATCAACTTCCGTCATATTTATGCTCAGGATATGCAATGTGTCGACCGGGACCATCCCATCTATTATGCATCACCAGTACTCGCGAACTTTGCCAATGAATCGGCTTCTCCGTTCTGCTCACATGGGATATGTGAAATATCATAGTATTCGATGTCCGCCAATAGCTCCTGAAATCGAGTAAGATATGGGGCAAGTCATCGTCCCTTAGCCTGATAATCTCCTCTAACTTGATACACCACCAGTTGTGGGTCACAAAATATTTCCAGATACTTTACTTCGAACTCTCAAGTGAGTTTAAGCCCAACGATCAATGCTTCATACTCGGCTTCGTTACTTGTAGCAAGAAAATCAAGCTTCAAAACATAGCAAATTGACCGGTTCTCAGAGGCTACAAGAACAATCTCAGCTCCAGAACAATGGTAATTAGATGCTCCATCGGTGTACAACTTCCATCACACAGTAGGGATTACATCACTCTCTGGAGGCTCGTCCTGCATGGTAAACTCTCCTATGAAGTCTGCCAATGCTTGTCCCTGGATTGCTCTTCGTGGCAGATATGTAATGTCGAACTGGCTGAGCTCGATGTTCCATTTAAGCAGCCTTCCAGATGTCTCAAGTCGCTATAGGACCTGTCGTAATGATTGGTCGGTGTAAATGTTGATCCGGTGTGCTTGGAAGTACGGGCGAAGTTTGCGTAACGCGATTAACAAGCAATATGCCAAGTTTCTTTCCGCATCCATTAATTGTTTACTGATGTAATACGCCAGCCTCTTAATTCGGTTCTCCTTGTGAATCAAGGTGGCACTTATAGCATCCGATGATATGGCTAAGTAAATATATAACTCCTCATGATCAACCAGCTTTAACAAGATAGGGGGTCTCTCCAAATGATCCACCAGAGCTCGGACTGCGTCTTCACAATCTTGAAATCACTCAAAATTCCTCTTTCCCTTCCTTATCAGGTCAAAAAATGGAATGCATTTATCAGTTGCTCTTGGGATGAATCAACTCAAAGCAGCAACCTTCCCATTCAAACTCTGCACTTGGTTAATGGTTCTAGGCACTTGTATATCCCGAACGGCTTGAATATTTTTTGTATTAAGTTCAACTCCTCGAGTATTGGCAATAAAACCCAAGAACTTCCTTGACGCAATACCGAATGAGCACTTTAGAGGGTTGATTTTCATGTTATAGAATCGAAGGATATCGAACATCTTTGCCATGTCTCGAATGTGGTCATTTGATCGTCGTGACTTCACGAGCATATCATCTACATAGACTTCCATCGTCCTCCAAATTTGATCCTTAAACGTTTGGTTAACTAGATGATGATAGGTTGCTCCAACGTTCTTTAATATGAACGGCATCACCATATAACAGTATAACCCAACATCCGTCACAAAAAAGGTTTATTCCTGATCCGAGACATGCATTGGGATTTGGTTATACCCTAAGTACGCATCTATAAAGGACAACAATTCATGCCCTATAGTTGAATCAACTAGCTGATCGATTCTAGAAAGAGTAGGGCATGCCTTATTCAAATCCGAATAGTTGATACACCTTCTCGACTTCCCATTCGCCTTCTTCACCAGCACGGGGCTGGATATCCATTCGGGATAGAGGGCATCGCGAATAAACCCACTGACTTAAAGTTTATCCACCTTCTCTTTAAGAGCGATGGATCTCTCCGGGTCCATGCACCGCCTTTTCTGTTTCACTGGAACATACTTCGAATCAATATTTAATGCATGGCTCGCAAATGGTAGGCGAGACCACACACATGTCAAAATAAGTCCAAGCGAATACATCCAAATTCGCTTCGAGAAAATCAATAAGTTCTCTCATTATCGAAGGGCTGAGTTGCGATCCAATCTTTAACAACTGCGATGGGTCCTCGTCATCATCCTTCGGATCTATATCTCTATAGAACCGACTGTGGCGCCCATGTCAAGGCTTAGGCGCCATTTGTCAATCTTCAGTAACTTGGACGCGGACATACTAGTCCTCACCCTTTCCCTTCTTTTTATGCTGAGCATCTCTCAGATCAACCACATAATAGGTATGTCCAGTCGCCAGATCACCATGTGCAACACTTACTCCATTATCACTCGGAAATTTCAAAGTTAAACACCATAGGGCAAAAGCTGCCCGGAATTCAGCCAGGGTCAGACGACCTAGAAAAACATTGTATGACGATTCAACATCCAAAACAATGAACGGTAGGATCCGCACTATCCTACATTCACCTTCCCCTAACTCAATCGGCAATTAGACATAACCAACTTCCACAGTAGCCACACCATCAAAACCATATATACGAGCTTTAGATGGTTTTAAATCCTTGCCCTCCATTCTCATTTGGTCATAATCTTTCTTAAAGATAATGTTTACATAAATTTCACAATCAATCAAAATTCTTCTCACTAGAGCAAGGCTAGTCATGGCTGAAATGACCATCGGATCAATAGTAGGGACCTCCACTCTATCGGCATCCCTGCTCCTGAACACTATATCATCAGTCATCATCCACTGTTGCTTGACCGGAGTTCCGTCCTCCGTATTTGAGCAACATTAAAAATCCACATGTCATGTCACACTGGCACAACTCCATTTCCTGCCAACTTCTATCCATGGGATGTAGTCCACCAACTATCGGGTTTATTACTAATCTTCCTCCGGTCAGCACAGGCTCCTCGGCCCTATGCGGAGCTTGCCCTCGATTGGGGTCAGATGTTCCCTGTCCGTTGTCCTATGGATTTTTCACAAACTGCTATAACTTCTTCTCAGAATCAATTTATCAATAGCATCATGGATATGCCTGCACTCGTTCGTATTGTGTCGGTAACATTCATGAAACCAACAATACTTCCTAGTTTGCTTTTGTGTCTCTGTCGACTCCTTCGAACGCGGCTTCTTATATTGAAAGGTATTACAGTGGAAGATATATGTTCTCAAAGGATGCATTCAGTGGTATGTAGCTGTCATACAAAGGAATCCTAGGCTTCGGCCTTCTGGGCTTCCTCTTCCTGTCTCGATTCCCTTCACTGCTTCTTTTCTGTTGATTCGGTTTGTTTTGAACATTGACCTGAACCTTCCCAGAACTCTCGCCATACTAATTTATCGCGATGTTGCTTTGTACCGCTTCCACACAGGGTCCTGCAGCATTGCTCTTTCTAGATAATTTGGCTTCCTTCTTCCTTATAAACTGCGCTGCCTTTGAATAGAAACGTTCCATCGTGGCCGGCTGTTTTCCAGCTAGCCAGTCACTGAATTCGGATTCTGAGTCAACCCCTCTTGTCACGGCCATAAGTATTGCATGGTCATTTGATTTACTGATTTCAGTGGCAGCAATATGAAATCTCTACAAGTAGTCCTCCAGTGATTCCTCCGGAGCCTGGATTACATTGGACAATGGCATTACATTTTTAGGGTGAGTTACATAGATCCGGAACTGCTCCACAAACTTCGTTGCCAGTTCGTCAAACCTTGAACTTGATCGTGGGGGTAAACTTGTGAACCACATTGTGGTGATCCCAAAGAGATTTATAGGGAAGCATCTACATTTGGTGGCATCGTTCGCTCTCGCCGAGTCCATCGACCATTCGTACCTCATGATGTGCTGCCTGGGGTCGGTTTTTCCTTCATAGGCAGGCATCGTAGGCATGTTAAACCTTCTAGGATACTCTGCATGCTCTATTAGTAAATAGGGTGTGGCTCCTAGAGATTCCCCAATCATTATTTGTTAGACCCTGGTTCTCCCTCACCAGTTGTCTAACCGTTGTCGATAAATCTGGTGTCTCAAAAGGGGTGCCAAGTGGTGGTCGTGCTCCACCTCGCTTGAATGTTTTGGTCGGTGTCTACGGGCCACCTCATGCCTACTTGGCCTATCATTCTCCTGGTGTACACCATGAGTATTCACCTCGTTTTCGTTCTGGGGAGGTAGTTGGTCAGCATCCAAACGTACTTCAGCATCTAAGTTTCCAGACTCAGCTTGAGCATGACTCCCCAATTAGAGCAACCCTTCTGGCCGAGGGACAACTACCGACCCCTATCAGCACCGATCCATCTTGGCAGACCGTGTTGGTCTGCCAAGCATTGATCTGATGTCCCCGCTCGCGCTGCTTCAAATCTGCAATGCTTATGCCTGTGATGTTCATTTAATGAGGCTGAACTATTTAACGTCGAGTAAGAAGCCAAATCCCTTCCACGCTTTGATGCTACTGTTGAGCAATACGGTTCATCAAGTTGGCATTAGTCTAGATTTGGTCATTCAACGGCTTGCGGCTCTCTATCAGCTCCCTCATCACGTTGTTGAATTCAGCCCTAGTTATGGAATCAATGGGATTCTAGACTTCAATGGGCCCCACATTTACATTAGTAGGTTGGTTGCTTGGAGCCCCTTGTTGGACGCTAGCAATTTTGCTTGCATCAACGTTATGGAAAGTAGATCTAGTGTAGGACTGTCAACGGATACCCGAAATATTAAAAATCCGTTCGGATCCGTATCCGAAAAAATGGATATTATCCAATATCCGAAAAGCGGACGTGGATATCCGATATCCAAAAAGAAAATTGAATGCGGATGCGGATATAAGCATATTCGTATCCAAAAACCATCCGTCAAATCCAAAATTAATTATAATAAAAATTATTATTATTATTATTGATTTATTAACTAATGATGTACTTAAAATATACTTAGAAATGAATTGTTCCACTTTGAAAAACTGATTAGTATTGTAGTGTGTGTATTGTCATTTGAGAAAGTGGTTGTTTTAGTTTAAAAATATTAGTATAATAAAAATCTTATTCAATTTCAAATGCAGATATTTCGGTTATTTTAGAATATCTAGAAATATCCGCTTTTATTTTCGGAAGCGGATATTTTCGGATATCCGAAAAAAATCCACGGATACGGATGTTAATTCTCAGATATCCGCGGATATCAGATGTGGATTCAAATTTTCGGATGCGGATGCGGATGCGGATACAGCCATATCCGCATCCATTTGCATCCATTGACAACCCTAATCTAGTGCACCTCACCATTTCGGATTTCTTTATCTAGATTTTGGTAAATCTGAGCAGTACCTGCAAGCTTTTAGAGATGAATCTAGATCTTCTTTGGGGGATTTCCTCAATCTAGTAGCAACAAAGGAGATCCTAACAGGTTGAGAATTAAGTTCTCAGTGAAAGCACCAAAATGTTTGCAACCAAATTGGCCACAAACACTAAGAATATGTTTAAGTAGTGAAATAAATGAAGAAATTAAATGAAAGCAGAGGAAAATCACAAATAACAAGAAAAATACAGTAGAAAGCAGAAACAACAAGATTTATAGTGGTTCGGCGTTGATTACCCACGTCCACTTTGAATATTCTCGTTATTGCTTTTCAATTAACTTGATTACAATTACAAACAACAAGAAATAACAAGAGATAAGAAAGGAATGGAGGAAGTTGATTATAATAATGGTAGTATCTAACCAATAGCATAAGAGTCCCTAGAATGGCCCCCTATGCATGTATTTATAGATGAAGGCGGCCTTCGATTTGACTAAAACTTCGACAATAGGACCTCTCCAACCATATGGGCCCACCATAAGGAGGGCTAGGCCCAACTCTCAATGGATATGGATCGGTAACGATCCCTCTATATGTTGATTTGGGCTAGCGATCCCTATGGTAGCCCCTTTATGCTCTAACATGATGGTGCTTCAAGTACTAGGGTGTTTGGATATGTGGAGCTCTAGTTCTTGTTTTCCTTTAGTTCAAACCTCAATCTGGTCAAATAATTGCATTGATACCTCTTGGTTCCTTAATGTATACTGAACCATGCCACTTAAAATATTATACCGACCCATCTTTCGTGAGCAATGCCGATCGATAATTCCTGAGAGATGCATGTCGATCCATAATTCCTGAAAGACGCATACCGATCCATAATTCTTGAGAGACGCATGCCGATCCAAAATTCCCGAGAGACGCATACCGAACCCTATAACATCCTTTCACTATGTTGATCCCTACTTTCTACACTAACCATCCACCTAACTCATCATGTAGACCCGTATTGCTTCTCAAATACATGCCGATCCATACGCATTCCCATCCAAGTCGACTCCCTAGCTAAGTAACCATACCTATCTATATAGTCCCTTCATGTTATACCGAACCCTATATCATCTCACCCATATATCCAAACCATTATGCGGATCCCTATCTCACATGAGCTAACTTCCATCTTTCCAACTTCTCGGGTTGCATCTATCAACTTTGTCCAATCCGGGCTCCATATAACCGTCCGGACTTTATACCTAGGTCATTTAGTCATTGCCTCATGACCATCCTTCCTTTCAACAGTCGAGCCTGGCCTGCACGATCAACCCAATATAGCTAGCTCAGGGCACCGAGTAATAGGTGGCAAGTATTACATCCATATTTTCTAAAATGTTGTCATGGAATTAACACAAACAACGAGCCTGGAAGAATTGCTCCCACGGTAGGAATTCAAAATATGGAAAGGACACAAGAACAAAATCTAGATAATACTACGCAGAAATCCTAAGTCGGTGGCAAAACATAAAAACTACACCTTCCTATTAAACATGGATTTGACGCTATAACACTAAGCTGAAAACCTAAGGCAACCATAAAGTGTAGGAATCGATCGACCACCTCAACCCTCACTATGGTAGGCCGAACTACGACATAACTTCCAAGTATCAAAACCTGAAGGTTGTGCTACATCTCTGAAAAGGCAAACTTACAAAGTTGGAATTGCGGCAAAACCATTAAGTAACAGTGAGGTGTAGAGATTATGCTACGACCCAGAAAGCAACACTAGCAGCACATAACTGCAGCATTACCTCTTAAGAAACTAAATGGGGATCTGCTGCAACCTTAAAACTAGTATCTAAAGTTGCAGGTCTATGTCGTAATCTTGCATCAACTCAAAGAAAGATGCAAGGATGTGTTGTCATACCGATTTGATGTTGAAATGACAAAACGGCGCCACAATCTTGAAGAATACCTACTACCAATGTAAGGACCCAAGGGACAAGGTGATGTGGTAAAATTACTTCATGACCAAACGTCGAATCTTTTTCCTCAAAGACAAGATAGAAGATCCCTTCTTCATCCTCAAGTTCATTAAACTTGGCTTAAAAGGAAAAAGCGAAGGCGTGGTCCCTCATTGATATGTATGGCTTACACTCAGAGTAGGTTCAAGCAAGGCGATCACCCCAAAAAACGAAAGCATAGTCTTCCTTTACCTAGTCATAACAAACAACCCCAGATGTCCTAAATATCACGTTTTTCAAATATTTTGAAATAGGAAGAGCAGGGCGACTTCAGAAGGATTAAGGCAGTTCGAATGCCATATGAAATCAGCATCTCGAGCATTAAGAAAGAATAGATCCCAATAAAGTAATTCTTCTAGAAAATAAGAGATAATTTCTCATTGTAGCTCCACCTACACATATGCCTAGTCCACAAGCTGATGGCCTTACAGAACCAGAATGCTAATGTCTATTCAAATTTAGGTTTTCCCGCTTCAATTTCGAAACTTCCCGCTAAGGTTCAAAATTCAACCGCTCAAATTACATCTTCCCGCCAAGGGATATGCTACCGATCCATGTATATTAGGTAAGAGAGATGGAAAGACCACACATGGCTTGATCCAAGGATAGAAACCAAAAGAGTGGAAGAGTAACGATAGCAATCCATGTAAATCTCTATACTATAAATGGATAGGGAACTATAACAAAAAAGAAGGGATTTTCTACTTTAGTCTTTCTGGGCACAAAATCAAAAATCGTACACTTCGCTATTTTTGTTTGTACTAAGAATCAAGAGAGAAGAAAGTGACATTTTACCCATGGACGTAGCATTCTTTAAGAGTCGAACCACATAAACATTCTGTGTCATTTTATTGCTTTCAGTGCTTTATTGTACTATTTTAATTTTGTCGGTGCTTAGATTGAGATAACGAATTGATTCCTAATACTTCAACTATTTTCCCTCATAATTCTATAAGCATTATAGCAACATAATTACTCCTCTTATAGTCAATGTTAATATTACTTACTTTTGTTGATTCATAATCATGAAAGTATTCAACATCGTGATTACTTCATAAAAATATACTTGAGTGTTTCTGAGACGAAAATCTCACTAACAGTTATTAGATTTTACATAGCCCATTGTTGTTGCAATAAATATACCTAGATACCCCACTCTATAAAGGGAAATTTTAATTCTTTCTTTATCTAAAATAAATTAGATCTTAATGGTAGACTTTTCAACTCCACTATGGAGTTATAGAATTATTCTCTCATAGGTGAAGCTAACAGTTCAATATGTATTCGATCGATATGATTATCTAGAAAAATTAGCAAAATTATTTTTATCAAAATTTATTTTATAATTAATTTTAAATAAATTTATTCTCAAAATCAATTGTTTTTCTTTTTTTAAAAAGTTGGTTTTTACTATTCATCCATAAACGATAACTTGCACGAGCTCAATGCCGGATCACCATCGAAGTGGCAAAGGAGGTTATTCTCAAATGATCATCGATGACGTTAAGTTCAACTTCGATGATACAAACGACAACGTCAATACATTAATGATGAGTTAGGGTTCAAACACTAAAGCTTAGTGACGTGCCGATACCATCATCACAAAGCTCTCATCCTTGGTGGGGAGGTAGTTCATTGTCTTTAATGATGGGTGAAGGTAGTGAAAATTCATCGAAGATGGCATTGTGTGATGGCTAGGGCTTGAAACGAGGGAGGAGGTAATTTAAGAAAAATGTCCAAATCAATTCTTTTGTTACATCATTATACTTTATAAGCAAATAACCATATATCTTATAATCATAACTATCACACATGAACTCTATTTTGCAAACAACATGCATCGTTGATTTTATGATTAAATTCTAAGCATATTATTGGTAAATTATACGCTAATTTTTAATATCGTAAATTAAACGTTATAACATTAATAATGTCATTAAATATCAACATATTTACACCATTAATCAAATTTAATATATTGAGACATTATGCATTTAAGTTTAAATATGCGACATTTAAATTAGGAAAAATCATAATAATGTAAATTTACAACATCCGTATGTGAAATGTTAAATTTGAATATGTGTTGTTTATATTTGTATAGTCATTCATATATTAATTATTCGATACTGAAAATTACACACACACATATATGTATATTATAACATATTATACACATTTTATTATTTAAAATTTATCATTAATTTGAGTTTATTTAATTGATAATAAATGTTTAAATAAAAACAATACGAGTCACATTAATAATAATAATGTAATGTAGCTCAAAATTCAGATCAAAATCAAAATCATGAAGTCAAACATTAAATATGACTTGATGTTACCAACAATATTTATTATAACACTATAAAAGATCTAGTGCATAATGAGTTAGTTTTTCTTAAAATTTTCCTCTTTTACTCCACTACCAGAAGTACATGATCCAACAATGATATCAAAGACCGCATTATGTTTTTCATGAAATTAGGTACTCTAGTGGTATTACATACTTTACTACAAGTCTTAGGTGCTATGTAATATACTATTAGTCAACGTATGTCAATCATTTCAAATCACGTACAATATAGGATCGAGCTTATGACCTTAAGGAACAAGACTAGAGCGCCCAACCACTAGGACAGTGGTATTAGATTAGAGATCGTATTGTGTTATTATGAATAATGTATTAAATCTGAATTTGAAATTAGCTTAAATTTAAATTTATAAAGCTTATGAATAAATTGAAAAACTATTTTTAAATTTGTATTCATAAAAGCTATAAATAAATTAAATTTAAATTATTTTAAATAAAAACTGTAATTTATAAGGTTTATAAGCAAAAATTTAAAATTGGTTTAAATTCACATGCATGGCGATTATAATAAACAAATTTAAAATTATCTAAATTTGAATGTATAAAAGTTATAAATAAATAAATTTAATTTTTTTAATTTATCATCATAATATTAATAAATAAATTAATACAGAATAAATTTAAGTTTAATATTAATTATAGATGTTATGTTTAAAAAGGTTACAATAAAGTTGTAATATTAATTAATTACTAATTCATAATCATATATACATAAATATAAAATTCGATATTGAATCATAAATGTTAAAAATCTTAAAGCATATCAAAAATAAAATAAAATAAAAATACGATTTTGAAAGCTAAAATCACAATAAAACACATTATAGTTATAAGGAATAAATACATATGTATATGACTATATATATATATATATATATATGTATATAAAATGACAAATGAAGTCATTAAGTACTACGTATACTTGTTTTTCCTTATGAATGACAAATACAAAAAGAGTATTATTGTACTTATGGTTGTTGATCATCCTCGATCCGTAAAATATCTATAGCGATTTTTATATTTTTGTACTATGTGTACTTATTTTTCCTTATGTATATGGTTGTTGTAGCTTAAATGAATGACAAATGAAGTTATTTCGCTCTATATCGTTTACAATACAAAAAGAGTATTATTATACTTATGGTTGTTGATCATCCTCAAGCCGTAATATATCTATAGTGATTTTTATATTTTTCTTCGATTGGTAAAGACATTATGTAACTTTGTTAAGTACCCTAAAGGGTTATAAAATTTTCCTTAGCCAATCATGAAATTATCCCTATATTGAAGGGATTAGCCTCTCATTTTTGTTATCATATCAATACTTGTAGCTTGCAATATGAAATAAAACAAGAGGACAAAAGAGCAAAATGAAAAGAAAAGCTAAGTAAGAAGAAGTAAACACTAATCTACTTGCATGAATAATTGAAACTACACTACTAGCATGAAAAGAAATAAACAAGAAAAGAGAAGAACATGTATTGAAATTGCATAAAAATAATTACACAAAAGAAGAAATGGCTAAGTAGCCATGAAAAGAAAGAGAGCTTTCATATTATTTCTAAGCTAAAAGCTAACTAAGGAGGAAGAGAGTTACATGAAACATAAGGTGTATTTATACATGTATGAAACCCTAATACACTTTTTTGGGGGATGCCCAAAATACCCTCTTAAGAAGTGTAGAGGCCAAGTAATCATTAGCATCATATAATCATCCATTAAGTGTGCATGAAGATTTAATGGCCTTTTAACATATGCATTAGCTCCTAAGTGTACATTAAGGTAGGTGGGTAACTGGGCTCCTCCATGATCATCACTTTGAATTATTTCCATCTCCATTCCTTTGTATCTTCTTTGTGCATGCATATATCTTCATGAAGCCACTTGTATTTGAATTTCAATTCCTACAAAATATCATAGAAATTTTCAACTAAATTTTAGAAAATAAATATATGCACAAAATGACAATTTTGCCCCTGGATGAAGATGAATATGTGACAATTTGAAAATAATTTGAATTTGGTTTAAACAAGTTAAAATACCCGATATGATTATTTATTTAATTTAAATAGATTAAATATCGTGGTAAAAATATGCACATTTACGTGAACATCAAGTATTCCATTTAGTAGCATGAATCGTGGTGCCTTCCGCAGAAGCTTTTTCGCTGACTCCGGTCGGTTAGAAGGGTCCCTATAAGTAATTATTCCTTGATTGGCGTCATCTATGTTCCTGGTGCTGCGTTGGTCTCGAGAATCCCGTCGATATCCATTTTTCCTTATACTCGGGGCAGTTAGAGTCTCAACCGGGACTAGTCCCAACGATTGAGCTTCTCCAGAGCTCGTCAGTTTAGCTAAGTAATCAGCCTTTGTGTTTTGCTCTTGCGGTATGTGAGTTATGATATAATGCTCGATGTCACTCAGCAACTCTTGCACTTTAGATAGATATGGGGTAAGGTTCTCTCCTCGGGCTTGGTACTCACGTTTTACATGGTAGACAATTAGGTGAAAGTCGCTATATCTGTCGACGGACTTTATTTTGAGTTCTTTCATGACTTTCAGTCCTAATATCAATGCATCATATTCCGCTTCGTTATTTGTTGTAAGGAATTCTAAGCGTAAGGCGCAGCAAAGGCTCATCCTTTGGGCGTTTCAAGCACTACACCCTCCCTTGAACAGAGGTTGTTAGATGCGCCATCCATAAAGAGTTTCCATTGTGTCTCCCCTTCTGACGGTGTTTCTTCTTCATCATCCTGTATCGTAAGCTCGGCGATGAAATCTGCTAGCGCTTTCCTGTTGATAGCCTTTCTCGGATGGTAAGTAATATCATATTGGCTTAGTTCGATGTTCCACTTAAGAGTCAACCAGTTTTGGGTTGGTATAGTACTTGATTTAGAGGTCGATTAGTCGGTGCTTTGATTGTTGTAAATATGGTCGTAACTTCCTAGATGCGATCAGGAGGCAATACATTAGTTTTTCCAGCTTTCGGTAGTTTTTTTTGGCTCCGGTAAAGCGCTTGCTAATGTAATGTATCGGTCATTAGATTTTCGCTTCATCACGCACAAGGGCAGCGCTCAATGCATGAGATGAGACTGCTAAGTAAATGAATAGGTCCTCCCCATCATTGGCTTTGATAGGATTGGCGGGGCTTCCATGCGTCGCAATAATTCTTCAAATGCAGTTTGACATGCGTCACTCCATTCAAAGTTCTTCTTTCCTTTCTTTAATGCATCAAAGAACAGTATGCACTTTTAGTTGCTTTCGAAATAAATCGGCTTAACATTGCGACCTTCCCATTCAATCTTTGCAATTCTTTCTTATTCTTCGGGGCTTGGACTTTTCCCGGGGCAGCTGTTTGCTTTGGATTTGCTTCGATGCCCCTGCACTTACTATGAATCCTAGAAACTTCCTGGAGGCTACTCCAAAGTGACATTTGAGTGGATTGATTTTAATTCCATACTTCTAGAGTATTTCAAACATTTCAACAAGATTATCCTGATGATTAGCAACTACTCACGATTTAACCAACATGCCGTCCACATAAATCTCCATGGTTTTCCCGATTTTGCACTTGAACATGGTATTCACCTTGGTAGGTTGCCCCAGCATTCTTCAAACCAAACGGCATTATCCTGTAGTAGTATAGTCCCAGATCGGTGATGAAGCTGGTGTTTCTTGATCAAGTTCATGCATCAAGATTTGGTTATCCTTGAGTAATGTCCCATCATTCCGTCCACAAGCTGGTCTACTCTGGGCAGAGGGAAGTTATCATTCAGGCAAGCTTTGTTTAAGTCTGAGTAGTCGATATAGGTCTACGACTTCCCATTGGACCTTTTGACTAAGACTGGGTTAGATACCCATTCAGGATAACATGTGTCAGGATAAAGCTATTGACCATTAGCTTGTCCACCTCTTCTTTTAAAGCCTTGGACCGTTCAGGGCCCAGGTTGTGCCTCTTTTGCTTTACTGGTGTGAATTTGGGGTCATTGTTGAGCGTGTGGCATGGGATTTCTAGCGATACCTCGCACATATCAAAATGCGTCCAAGTGAACACATCCAAGTTGGTGCGAAGAAATTTCGTAAGCTCCAATTGCATCTTGTTTCCATGATGTGATCAAATTTTCAAGACTCTTGTCGAATCATTCATATCGATAGGGATAGACACCATCAATTCTGCCAGTGCTGCTAGATCCTTCCCCAGACTCTTCTTTCTAGGGTCCAAAGCCTTGTCGAATCGGCTATGGCCCTCGAGCCAGGGGCAACTCTATAGGTTCTATTTAGAAGATTCACGTATGTAGAGAGTTCTCCCCACAACCTTCCCCTTTTCCCTTCTTTTAGATTCGCATAACTCTGCAATATAACATTCTCTAAAGGTGCATTGATCTCCTTTGACCACTCCCATTCCGTTTGCCGTTGGGAACTTCATAGTAAGGCACCAATGGACCAGATCAATTGTGAAATCAGCTAGGGTGAGCCATCCCAAGAAGGCATTACACGTGGAAGTTTCGTCCATGATTATGGAGGTGTGAATGAGGGCGACTCATCGGTCATCCTCTCCAAGCTCCACTGGCAAGTCAATTGTCCCTACGGGTTGTTTGGGTTCGCTAGTAAACCCTTGGATTTTTGTTTGACACAGAGACGCGCTTTTCATGTCAATCTTCATTTGATCAAAGGTACATTTGAAAAGAATATTGACAGAACTACTATCGACCAATACTCGTCGGACCATAGTGGGTCCAATTGCTACTATCAGCGCCTGTGGATTGAGAGTTGGAGCTTCGATCCCTTCGGTATCTCGATTTTGAATACAATATCATCATTCGAAGTTTTCTGCTGCTTGGTTGGAGCCCCATCTTCGATTGTGAGACATGATTCCTTCGGAGCATGCTTTAATGAACTTGCATACCACTCCATTTCTCCCTAACTTCTCTTTACAGGATGTGGGCCTCCAGATATCATTCTAATAATGAGTCTCTGGTTAGTTTGCTTTGATCTCTCTTTATTGACTCCGGCTTGGTTTCTTGGATTCCTAGGGGCTTGAAGAGCCACGGTTGGTCAGTATTCTGTGATTTTCTCACGTATTGCTGAAGCTTATATTTTCGAATCAACTATTCATTCAAGTTTTTTAGGTGACGGCATTCGTTTGTGTTGTGATCGTGTGTCTCATGGAAGCGGACTTCCCTGAGTGCTTTTGTTGCTTAGTTTCTTCCTTCTGAAGGGTTTTTTTTCATATTCCTCAGTCCCCTGTGTCATGAGATAGATATTCTCAGGTGTATCATTGAGAGGTGTGTAATCTTCACCTAATGCCTTTAAGGCATTTATTGTTTCCATCTCTTTTATTTGAGTTTTGATTCTCCCCCTTTTGATTTCATCTTTCTCCGAGATTCCTTCGGCATTCTCGGAATCATTTGTATTATGATTCATCACCACATCACTCTTCCCAATGTTCATTAGTTGCATGGTAGTAGACTTCCTTTCTTGTTCTGGTGTCTCCTCCAATCTCACATATTGGCTTGCTTTACGATTGAAGTCCTTTATTGTAGTGGGTTGCTTCATTTTGATCCACTTTCGAATTCAGTTTTGGGATGGATGGCTCAGACCAAAGCGCACCATATCCTCATTTGGATTGCTCAACCCTGTTATAGTGCTATCGAGCCAGTTCATGAAAGATTTCAGTGATTCATTTTATCCTTGGAATAGTCCAGGCTGGGACATCACATATTTAGGTTGCGCAGTATGGAGTCTAAACTGATCTAGGAATCCTGTGGCTATTTAATCGAAAGTAGAGATGGATTTCGACGGAAGCTTAGTAAACCATATGAAAGCAATTTTTTATAAAGATGGGAAAACATCTACATCGAACAGCCTCGGAAGCAATTTCTCCGCCCATGTACCAACTATATGTGAATAAATAGGGTTTGGGTCCTTCGTCCAATCATAAGATGGAGTAGTTGACATCGTGAACTTTTCCAGATACCGCTCATTCAAGACCTCATCAGTAAAGGGAGTCCAACTTGATATGGATCCCCATTCATCATCTCTTCTATTTTTATTCTCGTGCATCAATCGTTTAACCATATCTGCGATGAATGCGTCTGATGTCTGGTAGTCTTGGGGATGCTATCAGTCACTACACCAAGTGTTTGGCATTGCAAATGGTCTTGGTGAGTGGGCTGAAGCCTATGCTCTCCTGTATTTCGAAGAACCACTCCATCGGGATCCCATAGGTTTGCCATTGGCTTGATTGGGGTGGTTTTGACAATCCTAGTACTATCGAATGTATTGGCATTTTCTTCCAACTTATCATTGTTGAATTATTCTCCATCTTCTGAGTCAGAGAGGTCCATGGCTATATCCTCTCATGGGGTTTTCACCCCTTGGTTCAAGTTCAAAGTTAATTGCCTTGCGGTGAGCGGAGTGCTTGTATTTCCCTCTATGTTGATTCCCATAGTTCCTACTGTCACCCTTCTTTGCGGCTGCTTCCCGTTTCTTCCATTTATCTGCTTCCTATTTCTCCCATTTAAGCTAGAAACAAAGGAATTTTCTTGCTCTATGGCAGCTACGGGTTCAACTATAGTTCTTGGAGCAGGATTTGATTGCATGGTTAAGAGATCATTGAGCTTATCCATTGAAGCTCTTTGACTACTTTCTATTTTTTTGGTTGATTTCGTCAACCATTCTGTTCAACTTGTCTCTTATAACGACTTCGTGTTGATTAGAGGATGCTGGCACCTAATCTCCTATATTGGCACCATTTACTTTAGTTTGTTGACGATTCATATCTTCTCTAGCTACTACTGCCCATATGGACCATCCAAAGGCAGTTCTCTTCCTTCTCGAAGTGATTAATTCCAAGCAATAGATTTTTCAAGCAAAGATTGAGGATCTAACTTCTGGACCTATCTGGTCCAAATTAGATAGCTAGATCTGGCCCTAAGTTGGGTTCTCTGTGAAAGCACCAAAATGTTAACTCAAAAAATGGATCAACACTCTAGGTTGAGTGTGAAAGCACCAGCCCTATTCTTTCAGAGCAATAATATAGAGAGAGAAATGTAAAAGAGCAGAACTAGAAAGAAGACAAGAAGATTTTTATAGTAGTTTGGCTGTTGATGAAGCCTATGTCCACTTTATAGTTTTTTTATTATTGACTAATTGCTGTTACGAAGTTAATAGGAACACAAAGTTCTTGGATATCCCTAGCTAGATCAAGCCCCCAATGTTAGAGTTCACTGGAGAATGATAGTGAATCCTTTGGATGACCGTTGTGAGGGAAGAGAAGAGTGAACAAAGCATTCTACAGCATTTCAGCAACCAGTCCACTCGAAGATCCCGTTTATGTTGCAGATAGGATTGTATTTATAGAGGTTGGAGATTTACCGGGCCAAGACCATTCGCTAGATGCTTGTAGATGATCACTGGAAGACATATTAAAGTTTGCATAGCGATCCGAGCCAAAGTGATGGATCACTAGCGATCCATATAATATGCTCAAAAGCGAGCCAATTCCTTAGCACTTCCCTTTGCTACATTCCGTTTGAGTCGTAGCGATCCAATGATGATGTATGGATCACCAGCGATCCATGATGTGTGGATTGCTAATGATCCATATACTTAGCCTAACTTTGAACATTGCCTTTTGGATATCTTCGATGTCTTGCGTCGATGTTGCTTGCGAACTCTCGATTTAATGCAATGGATCGCTGGCGATCCATAGACCATGGATTGTCAGCGATCCATGTCCTTAGAGTATTTTTCTTTCTTTTCTTTATGACTCCTTATTCTAGTCCTTTTGGTTGGCCTTTGAGCAATTCTAACTCGACCAAGTTGTTTCCAACTTCTGCTGGATTCTGTTGGGTTAAAATCCCAAATAACACAGACCTTCAACAACACATCTAGGGATGAAATCCATGCCACCTTCCAAAGGATAGGCTTTGGGCCTACCATTTTAGGAGTCGATACCGAGTTCTAAGTGGAGATCGGTACCGATCCCTGAATTTGAGCCTAGGGCACGTCCTCTTCCTTGAGCAGATGTTCCAGCGGCATATTAAGTTTTCTTCCGCCTTTCTTCCCTCCATCTTCACTCGGATGAAGAAGAACTTTTGATTCTGAGCAAGAAACCCTTATACTCCATCTACGACTTTTTCAAGTCAGCTCATTCAACAGCCTTAAGCTTTGTTGCATCATGTTGTTCATCTCCTATTGGCTAGCCTATAATCTGTCTTCCATCTGCTTTATCATTGTATTTGTCTTCCATCAGCATGTAGGCAGAAGATGGAGTCCACCCAAGTTGTATTTGGGAGTCAATACCAATCTTCAACTTAGGGGATCCCGCTGTCTGGTTGTTTTTTTTTTATGGTTTTGGCTTTAACATCGTAGCTTTGTCTGTGCTTAGCTTCTGGACTCTTGGCTATCTCTCTAAGCTTTTCGCCTTGATAACCTCAAGTTCTATCTATCTAGTTTGTCCGAATTCTGCTTGGTCAAAAGGCAGGATAATAAGTTCATGCTTTCTAAACTCGAGTTTCGGTATTCCTATTTTGACATGCGCTTGACATGGTCTGCTTCGCTATTTTGGAGTAGACTGCTTTTCGACTATGAAGTCAGGTCGTGTGTTTATGACCCATTAATTCATATGCATGGTTTTTTGTACCGGTTTAGACCATCTAATATCCTTATGTCTAATGTAATTGCTTGGCTGAAAAGTCGAGTCATGTAAGTTACAACTCAATATTGTTAGCCATGTTGGTAAAATTAACATAGAAGGATTTTTATACTAGACCGGGCCATCTAATATCCCTATGTAAAGTTCACTGTATCACTATTTTTCACAATAATTATAATGTTTTTCATTTCAACATACAAATAGAATTTCTTATACAAAGTAAGGTTTGAGATACTCCAAATTCCATGTTCTTAAAATTAGGTTCCCATCAGGTCTCAATAGTTGGTAAGCTTTGTTGGCTAAGACTTACGCTAACACTAGAGGACCTTCCAAATTTGGACCCAAGGCTCCATCTACCGGGTCCTTAATGTTAGCTATCACTTTGCATGGTACTAAGTCTCCTCTACAGAAGTTTCCATCTTTAAGCCTAGCATTATAATTTTTCTCATCCTCTGACGGTATATGGTGGATCAGATGGTTGCCTCATCTATTATTCCTTAAATAAGGTTGAGAGAAGCCTCTTTTAGCACTTTGTTTTGATCCAATACAAACAATATTCTTTTGTGTGATGGGATCTTTGTCTTAACTGGAGCATTGCTTTATAACCATAGATTAGGGACAAGGGTATATGGCCAGTTAGGGATCTGGATGAGGTTCTGTAAGCCCATGATACTAGGGTTAACTCTTCCTCCCACTTGCCTTTCGCCTTCCGTAGTCTCTTCTTGAGCAACATTTTAATGGTTTTGTTTGCTGCTTCGACTTGCCCGTTCGCTTATGGATGTGCAATAGAAGAGAACCACTTTATTATCCATTCCTCTTGAAAGTTCTGCAAACTCCTGAATCTCAAATAGGATCCCAGTACCAGAGATTATCTTATGTGGGATTCCTAACCTCGTGATTAAGTTCCTTATAAAAAAATAATTATTTTCTTCGGGGTAATAGTGGTCAAGGGTTCTGCTTCCACCATTTTGTGAAGTAATCTATCATGACCATAGTGTACTTTTCCCCTTCTATTGACATTGGAAGCGGTCTTATTATGTCTATTCCCCATATATCGAATGGCTACAAACTGGCCAGTGTGATGAGCAGATGGGATGGTTGTCTTGCGATACTGGCAAACCTTTGACATCTATCACATCTCCTTACATACTCTTCCGCATTCTGAAGTGTTGTGGGCCAATAGTACATGTGTTTTAGAACTTTCTTTATAAACTTTAATCCCCAGAGTGGTCCAGCATTACCTTTCGTGTGCTTCTCTTAGGAATTGTGGTCATTCTTTTTTAGAAACACATCTAAGATAAGGGGTAAAGTACCCTCTTTTGTATAATATGCCATCAAAGAAGGAAAAATATTGAGCCTAGTATCTTATTTATGTCGACTGTAAACGTATACTTTCTAATATGGATAGTGCCATGTTCGCATCCACATCCAAAATTATTTTCGGATATTACATATCTACATCCAAGGATATGGATGGATATCGGATAATTATCCTATCGCTAATGATCAAAAATTAAGAAATATAAATGTATTTTTTTGGCTTAGGATAAATTCAATCCCATTGATAAAAAGTGTGGAAAATAAACAAATAGAATGATAATAAATAGTTCCAAGCAATTAATAAGCATTAAATTCATATAATACAAACTATTAGGTTAATAAAAAAATAAACAAATGTCTATCATTGTACTAAAATACACAAAATATTAACATTAATTTTGGAAAAAAAACAAGTGGATAATTTTCGGATTTGGATACCTTCATATCCACATCCGTATGTTCTTTCCGGATAATGGGCGTTTATTCGCTTTACGGATATGGACGTGGATGGATTTTGGATATTTCGGGTATCCATTGACAAGCCTAATTTTACAGGCTTTATTCTTGTTTGGAGACAGAACTCCATTTATCACAAATTGTTTGATAGGGGTCATCCATGGTTCCTCCTCCACTTGCTAAGGAGTAAGCGAAATTAGGGGAAGCTCTTAGCACTTTTTCGTTTCTTGGTTTTGAGCTTCTCTAATAGTATCTCGTTGGGCTCTAGTCAGGACCAGTATTTGATTAGCTTCGTTGATGCTTGGTTCAACCTATTGCCCAATTGGAACCTTCATTTCATTTGCTACATTTGTACTAGTAATTTTGGCTAATGAGTCAATAGAAGAGTTATCTCATGCAGAATTTGTTCTATATAAAACTATTCGAACTGCTCTAATAATTTTTTAAGAAGTTCCACATATTTAACTAGAGTTGGTTCATTGGCTTGGTAATTGCCTTACACTTGGTTAACAACTAATTGGGAATCATTATGAATTCTAATATGGGTTACTTTCATTACTTGGGCCATCCTCAAGGCTGTAAGGAGAGTTTCATATTCTATGAAATTATTAATAGCCTTAAACCCAAGTTGCACTACCCCGTATAAATTCTATCGATCTAGAGTGATCGGTACATACCTAGTTACTCCCCTTCTTATTTGATGTTCCGCCCACAAATAATTACCAAAATCGTGTAGTGTGTGTTTCTTGCTTAGATTATAGTTCTTCGGGCAGTGTGCATTCCATAATAAAGTATACCAGCTCCTTCCCCTTGATTGCTTTTCTAGGGCAATATGAGATATCATATTGGCTAAGCTCTATTACCCACTTTAGTAATCAACCTAATGTCTCTAGCTTCTACGGTATTTGCTTTGATGGTTTGTCTATGAGGACTTTGATGTGATGCACTAGGAAGTACGACCATAGTTTCCTTGTTGTTAGAAGAAAATTGTAAGCCAATTTTCCAAAGATTGAGTAATTAGGCTCTACTTCTGACAAGCATTTGCTTAAGAAGTAGATAAGCCTTTGAGTCTCTTCATCTTTTCAAACCACTGTGGCACTAATAGCTTTATCAGTTACAGCTAAGTAAACATATAAGTCCTCACCTATTACTAGTTTTGATAAAATCGAGGTACTGATCAGATGGTCATTCAAATTCTGGAACACAATTTTGCATTCCTCGGTCCACTCGAAATTGCGTCCCTTCTTTACTTGATTGAAGAATGGTTTACATTTGTCTATTACTTTGGATATATACATTCTTAGAGTAGTGTAACACCCTACATTTTATTGTCAGTTAATTTAAAATAAATTTAATTGATAAATACGAAAACAGTGAAAACTGAATTTTTGCTAATGTTGGAATTTGACCACGAAACTTATACCATTGTGTTCATGGAAATTTTCCGATCAACTTTCATTTGCAATTTTTTTTGAAAGGACTTCAAATGGACAAGTTATAGCCGTTTGAAGTTTTAGCATCAGAAATAATCACATATGCAAATATGGAAATTTTAACAATCATAAACATTTGTAATTAATTCATAGGATATTTATAAAAGTTGCAACAAATTTATTGTGTTTGTAATGAATGTAAATTATTAAGAGAATTAGATGTAAGAGGAAAAAAATAAGGGGAATAATTAACATTTCAAACAGAATCAGCTAAAAAGTGCAATCAATTAATATGTAAATTAATATTGGAGATTAATATATAACATGTGTATAAATATATCAGATCCCTTAATTTAAAGAGGTTTACATATAAATATAATAAATAAATGTTCAAATTCAAATCTGGGTTAAAAAAAATGCATATTAAATATATATGTTAATTGAATGATGGAATTAATTGACATGCCAATTAATGAAACGATACAATGTGTAAAATATTAATTAGGGAAATTAACTAATAGAGGTGACATGTTAATCTATTAATGGGGCTATTAATTAGGATGGTAACGTAATCAGTAGAAAATGTCAATTAATAAGGAAAAGAAATAATATTTGACCAAGATTTAAATGTGTACATGTAGGCAGCATATTTCTGCACATAAAGATTAATTGAAGGATCAATTATGTAGAGGATTAATTAGATAATTGGTGGGCTGCATCTTTATGGAGAGAACATAATGTAATTCTTTCCATCAACCATCACTTTTTTATCCCTCTCTTACAATAAACAATAGCTTCTTTCTTCATTCATTTATCCTATTTCTCATAAATCTTCACCAAATAAACCCAAGTAAAATATATGTGAACAAAATAGAGAAATTGCAATAAATTAAAGGAGAGAAGTTGTAGAACGACATAATAATTTTAGAAGATAGAGATTTAAAGCTAAGGATGACAGGTGAGTGAACTTAATTATATATATTTAATTTTATGATATATTATCATTAGATTCCCGTTGATAATTTTATTCAGTATTTATTTCAGCAATTAATTCTGTTGATTAGTTATGCTGAGACTGTAAATTGTATATGAGAGCATATATTTAATTAATACTAGGCTTGATAGTTAGAGAAAGGCATACGCTTAAAAGTAAGAAATTTACAGTTATTTACATCTACTTTAAAGTTGAAATTTAGCCTGTAAATGTTAGCTTCTTTTTATTCCCTTTTATGTGAATAAAATAGTAAAGAGAAGGATTTCCTTTGCAAATATAGACTAAAACAAAAGAACATTAGATTTACAGAAATTAGATGTAAAATAAGAAAAACTGAAATAAAAAGAGAAAAATAGAAATTTGTAGTTAATTATGCTAAAATGGGGAAAAATAAATAAAAAGGGAGAATCTAATAACTTAATTTGGAAGTAAGTGATATATTAATTGGTTGGTTTAGAAAAGAAAATACATTTCTATAGTTTAATATTTAAAAGATAACGATAAACGTAATTGCAAGAATAAAAAGAAATAAAAAGAGAATTAGTGTAAAATAGAGAAATTATTGTATTCTGCACTATCCAATAAGTAAAGAAATATCTTGTAGTTACGGATTATTATTTATAGCATTATTTAGTATTAAAACATGGAAATGTATTTTTAGCACAACTTTCTATAACCAACCAAATAGAATAATACCATTTCCTAGAATATAAGAAAATGAAGTGAATAATTAAAGGAATTAAAGAAGGAACCAAATTAATTCTTAGACAAGGCTATAAGCTATAGATAAAAATGTAACTAGATCTGCATTTACTGCGCAGATAATAGAATAAAAGTAAAGTAGTTATTATGATAAGTAAATTCATGACAGTCGGATGTAGTCCCAAGTTAAGATTGTCATATAATATAAGAGAATTAAAGAGAATTCAATATCATAATAAAAGAGGATAGACTAGAATAGAAATGAGACATTTGTAATTATATTTATAATATACAAATTATAAAAGAGAACAAAAGTGACAATTGCAAGTAAAAATATAACATAAGTTATAATTAATTTGAAAGAATAGAAAAGGCTTATTGTAAGACTTAAATTAAGTTAATAAGTAAATAGAGTAGAAATAACAAAAGAGGCTTATTTTAATAAACTTAAATCTTGGATTAAGTTAATAAGCAAGATAATAAAAGTGGTCCATACCAATAGCATTTCCTTTCAGTCAGGAACTGATAGTCTCATAATAGTTAGGTGAGGCTGGAAAAAAATTATGCTAACTAGGGTAAATAAGTAGCCAATAGAACAAGAAAAGTAAACTAAACGCAAAATAAAAGATTAGACTTAGGGTCTAATAAAAGAGTGATATGCGTTTGGAGCAGCCCAAAGGATGAAGAGCCTAATGAAGCAGTTCATCACAGATTTCAGCACAGAAGAAGCATGTTCAACTTAGTTATTTTAGGATAGAAGGAAGTATGAGACTTCAATGGGACATGAGGGTACTCTAGGATGTCCCTTTGGGGTCGGCATAGTGAAGTAATCCTCTAAAAGCAAGTCTGTAGGTGTTCCATCAAAAGAGCATGTCTTGACTGCTTTTTGTATGGCAGGGCCATTGTAGGCAGTCAAAAGGGGTTCAAGTTTGGAGTAGGATATTTGTATGTCCTAGTTCTTGCAGGTAAGTTTTAGTGGGAAGGACCTAAAAGGATAGTCGCATGCGGATATTGGGCCAACATCTAAACCAAGAAGCAAGTTCGGGAAAGACTAGAGTCAAACCAACAGTCTAATAAACATTTCACTATCTTGACATTGGATGAGGGGTGCAGCCAATTGGATATTTAGATTGTTTGCAGTAGGGCACAACCAGTTAGCTCTTTAGAAGTCTTTCGATTAGTTGAGGGGTGGCTGCATGGGGCCATTTCCACGATAAGAAAAGAGACATATCAAATAGAATATCTGTATTGTAGGCCTAATAGGGAAGTCCTTTACAAACATAGAAAATTCTCGACTGAATTCTGTACAAGGTAGACGTTATTAAGCGGGATTTAGGGAGTACACAGAACAAATGCGTATAGTCCTCAAGGTACAGACTGGGTGGTACATTGTGGATGTCTGACCATTAGTATGAACTAGTGCGGATGTTGTTTTACATTTTCATAATAGACGATGGAACATCTGTATTGTTGGTCTTACGAGACAGTCCTTTATAGATGTAGTCATAGAACACCATAGAAGCAAGACGATGGAGTCCTTTGCGAGGAGGATACAGAAGGTACTATGGGTGGTACCTAGGACAATGCGGTTATTGGGCATATACCTATATATATATATATATCAGTTATTAAGTTTTAATCTATCAGGGAGTAGATGGGCACGATTCATGCGTAGAGGAGAGAGTATTATAAACCCAATGAGTCTAATATAATAGTAAATGAAAATAAAATGGTATATGTAGAATTAAGCTTGGAAGTGTATAATTTGTCCATTCACCAGAACTTAGTTCTGTCCCCATCCTCATAACATCCTACATGTTAAGTAGATGGCAGAGACTTTCCAACTTTGAGACACTTGTTTAGAAAGTGTTATTATTGGTGAGTATTTACTTACTATTATATTTTAGTCAGTTCCGCTGTGAGATATTTATCTAAGCTCTGATATATTTGTCTTTGTCTATTTATAGGATACCAGAAACCCAACTCGAGATTCAGTGGGCTTGGATTTTAGCATTTTTGCAAAAATCCGGACCCACTAGAATTCGGGTTATTACAAGTAGCTACCTTATCATATAGGAACATTAAATCTTTCAGTTTTCTAGGGACTTATATGTTCCTTATAGCTTCAATATATTTTGGATTTGCTACAATGCCATGGGCACTTACGATGTATCCTAGGAAATTTCTTTGCCGGATGGAAAATATAACTTTAAAGTGTTTAGCTTCATGACCGTCTTAAGATTGCAAAGTCTCTTCCAAGTCATGCACATGACTTGGTACCGCTTTGGACTTGACAAGCATATCATCTACGTACACCTCTAAATTTTTTCCTAATCTGAACTGAGAACATCATGTTAATCAACCTTTGGTAGGTTGGTCCAGCGTTTTTGAGTCCGAATGGCATGACTTTGTAGCAGTATGAGCCCTTGTCTATCACAAAATTGGTATGCTCCCGATCTGGCTAAAACATGGCTATTTAGTTGTATCCCGAGCATGCATCCATTAAGGCGAGCTGTTCGTGGCCGCTAGTTGCGTCCACCGACTGATCGATTATGGGTAGAGGAAAACTGTTCTTCGGACAAGCTTTGTTGAGTATGGTATAGTCTACATAAGTTCTCCACTTCATATTAGCCTTATTTACAAGAATCGGGTTCGCAATCCACTTTGAGTAATATACTTCCTATATAAACCCATTTTCTTTGAACTTCTTAACTTCCTCGTACAGAGCATTATACCTTTCCTAAACTAAGGTCATGCGCTTTTGCCTGACTGGGTGAGCATTAGGATCTATATTGAGTGCATGGCATATCATAGCTGGATTGTTTCCTACCATATCTGAATGCATCCAAGCTAGAATATCCGTTCATCTTTTGAGGAAGTTTATCAACTCTGCTATGAATTCTTCACCGAGGTTTCTCCCTATCTTGAGAATATTCGAAGGATCTTTGGACTCTATCTATACATCTTTAAGGTCTTCTAACAACTTTAAATCCTTATTGTCTCCCCTATCCTTGAATCTATATCACTTTCTTCCTTTTTGGGCTGGGATGCTACAGAGGAAGCCTGCTTTTGAGCTTCTTCAAAAAATAACGTGCGCAGATCTTGTTAAATTTGTCAATGATGACCATATGCATATACTCTTTCTTTTCCTCTTACTGATGCTATGGTCGTAGAGTGACCTATTTCAACATTAGTCTTTACTAGTGCAGTTCTAGAGGCTGGATTGTATTCCTTTTCAAACGTCCCTTATCATGAATCATGAGCCTCGGTTGTCATCAATTTCTATGCCATGTCTAAAACGAATCGCTGCCATTTTTTTGCACAACTGAGAAGGAGTTGAACGATGTTTAACCTAATGCTATTATAAAATGCAAATAGTTACCTTGCCTTAAATCGAGAATGCATTAACTATTTGATCTTGCTGAGATGATCATGCTTTTGATATTGGTTGCTTTGTACAAGAAGACATCTGAGGTTCTAAAAAATAAGAGCCCTTTGGTTTATTTTTTATTTTGTGTTTTGGGTTTCGAACATTGATTATAAAATATGAAAAGAGTGAAGGGACGACAGAGGGGACGGATGAATTGTTTCACATGCTTCGGTTATTTCCCAAAACACAAAAAATATAAAAAAAGTTTATTTTTTATTTTTTATGTTAAATTCATTTTATAAATTGGACGTTGTTCATAACATATATATGCACCGTGCGTGTTTTTTTATGGATGAAAACCCAAAACTAAAACTAGCAAACCAACTGCAGCCTAAGTTTTGACACTATATTTTCTAGTAGCCTTAAATTTTGTGGATGTTCTTGTGAATTCTTTATTGATGCTAAGAGTTAATAAAGGAGGAATGATGTCTGGATGTTATAGATATTTGGTCATGAAATTGTTATATATGAAGACCAGAGATGACGAAGTTGATGTAAGGTGGGTATCTGATTGCTTTAGTGAGGATTTTTTTAGATTATAGGTTGATGATGAAATGATAAAGCTTGGGGAGGAGATGCTAGCTTAATGGTTGTCTTGTCCTTGGTATTGCAACCTAAATAAGGCAATGGACAAAAAATGGTTGTGGAGTTCAGGCGATAAACTAGTGGAGATAACTTCTGATCATATATTATTAGACTGTATTGAGAAGTTAGTCTTTAAAAAATTATTTTGTATCCAATAAAAGTAAATGCAATAAACACTTTTCTTTATATAGGCTTAAACTTGACTAAAATATTCTTCGTACGAAATAGAAAGTTTTTACCATGATATTTGCCTCTGATTTGAAAGTATATTGTATAAGATATTTTCCTTTTAATTTGAATTGTTCCTTTTCATATCCCATACATCAAGAAAGAGGGGGAGGGGATGTGTGTATAGACACTGTTATCCCGCTTTTTGGCAAAGCCGCGAACCAAAAGATCGATCAAGAACAAAAGACAGTTCGTCTGAGAGATTGGTTGTACTTCACTTCGTTGTGGATATCGATGAATTTTGTCCGAGCCCGGATCAGGCTATAATTGATAAGGCATGAAAAGCAAGGCTATTAAAGTCAATGTTCCAAATTTCAGGTTAATCGGAGGTCGTATGAGCGAGATATGATCGATTCGAGTCAACTAAAGAATGTCGTTCGAACCCATCCAAAGGTGGAGGAGATGCTTACTTCGAATCCATAGGATTCGAATCCATCACTGCTTATCAAGTTCGAATCCATCAGCTACAATGTACTTCGAATCGATCAGGCATGATATTGATCACTTCGAATCGATCGGTTCGAATCCATCAGATAGGCATCCCCTCAACAAAGTTCGAATCCATCGGCCTACATACGCTTCGAATCGATCGGTTTCGAACCCCAGCACTGCTTCGTGTCGATCATCCTCAAATCCATCTTTGGGCACTACGCTTGACTTCATACCCATAGAGAAGCAGTAGTTCGAATCAATGGAGCCATCAGTGGAATGCACTTGTGCGTATCGGTCTAATCGAAGTTCGTCAGTTCGTATCCATCAGCTTCTGATCGATACGAACGAACGTGTTCATATCGATACGAATAAGAAACAATTGTTATCGAATCGAACTATGCAACGTACCTCGATACAAACGACGCGAAGAACATGGATGCGAAGCGTTCAACCCGGAGAGAAGACCGGATCGACACGAAGGACGCGCGCCACGTCACTACAGAACCACGTGCATCCATCGGTTCGAACTCATGGGTTCGAAGTGATTGATTCGAACAGAACAGCCAACCAAAAATCATCAACTAAAATCGATCATATCTCCTAAACCACTGATCCAAATGCAACGAATTTTCACAGTAGCTTCCATACAAGGTAAAGATTGTTCCTGCCAAGTTTCAGCTCGATTGGACCATTTTTTGATGGGTTCGAAATCACTTCGAATCGATGTCAGATTGAGCCGAAATTTGGTGGGGTCGGTCGTGTGGGCCCACTCACGTGCCAGAAGAAGTCTTCCGAAGTTTGAGCGAGATCTGGGCCTCATACGCCTATAAATAGCACCCTGAAGCCTTCAAAAAAGGGGATCTTTGGGGGCTTCCACCATTGAACGTCCAGACTCTGTCGGATTGAATTCCATACTTCATTATCGCTGTTGTATTCAGATTTCAAAGCTATCATCAACTGTAATCCACTGTAATCGATTAATATCATCAAGTGAATCAATAAAGAGAGAACCTTCAAAGTGGACGTAGGCAAGATCGCCGAACCACTATAAATCCTATGTCTGTGATTGTTATCTGTGAATTATCGTGATTGTTGTTTCTTAGATCTGAATTCTATATTGATTGTTGCTGGTCTGCGTTGATAAACGGGTGCTTTCACGACTATTAGGTGTTGTGGTCAATTTTGACGCAAACATTTTGGTGCTTTCACTGAGAAGGGGCTGATTCAGGATAATTTGAATTTGAAGGCTTAAAGATTTAGATCTAAGAACCATGACGAGACAAACAAGTAAGAAACAAAGGCCAGAGAGAAGTGAACACCAAGGAAGTCAAGAGGCTTCATCAGGAGCGAATCAAGCATCGATCTTCATCACTAGGGACGAGATGGAGACGATGATGAAGAAACAGGAGGAGCTGATCCAAAGTTTGTTCCAACAGATAGGGCAACTTAGGGCACAGAATAGAGAAGCGGATGGAGTTCAGAACGAAGCAGGACCATCCGGTGTAGCGCCTGGATTAGGAGGCACACCCATGGAGAACATTGACCCAATTTCAGAGAGAGAGAGAGGAACATCTGCGCAACCCGAGAGTAGTAGAGGAGCGAACGCTCAGTCGAGAGGGCAGATTCCGGGGTTCCCTCGTGAACTCGGGGGGCAGGTTGAAAGAAATGAACGAGGATTGCATCTTGGAGACGAAGATAAATTGGCACAAATGGTTAGGCGAGCCATGAGAGGCGGGTTAACAAACAAAGATCTTGAAGACGTAAACAGGAGTCCCTTTTCTCCTGCAATTAGGATGGCTAGGAACCCACCAGAGTTTAATTTGCCATCAATAGAGATGTATGATGGGAGGACGGATCCCGCGGTCCATTTGACGAGGTACATGAGACATATGGAGGTGCTGGGGGCATCATAAGAAGTTATGGCCCGATGCTTTCCATTATATCTGACAGATATCGCAGCATTATGGTTTAGGCAACTAGAGAGCGGCTCCATAGGAACATGGGCAGACTTGACTAAAAGATTCATGAGACAATTTAGGGTTCACATTGCAAGACCCAAGAACGTAATGAGTTTAGCAATTTTGAAGCAGAAGGCTGGAGAGACTTTGAGGAGTTTTCTGACGCGATTCAATGCGGCAGCAGCGTCGGTGGATCGGCCAGATCCATCCATGGTTATTGTGGAAGCCGTTTCCAGAATAGCTGATGGCACGGATTTCAAAAATTCATTGACAAAAGATCCACCTATGGATCTAGGAGAATTCTATCATGAGGCGGAAAAGTTCTTGCGATTGGAAGACGCGAGTGCAGAAAGAGAAGAAGGAGATGAGCTCAATGTTTACACGGTCAAAGATGGAAATCCTCCTGAGAAAGGTACAGAAACTAGCAAGGGGAAGCGAAAGGCTGAGAGTGGCTATAACAGGTCGATGCGACCACGAAAGGAGCCAAGATTTACCACATACTCAGAGATGAACGAGAATTTAGAGCGAATCTATCAGGATACCAAAGAACAGTTCCCGTATCGCAGACCAATGCGAAGGGACCCAACTTCCGACGAAAGGAAATCAGATAAGTATTGCATATTTCATGAATTGAACGGTCATAACACTAATGATTGCAGGCATCTGAAGGACGAGGTGGAAGGGCATATCAGGAACAGTATGCTCCTTCAGTATGTTAGGAAACGGACTCCAGCAGTGGAGCTAGAGCGCCCACCGTCTACCTCAACTAAAGGTGGCCCTGAGTCGGGACAACGTCTGATTATCCATTGATTGACTGAAATAACGATGAACAAGTTGTAAACCTCTTACTAATACGGTTAAATCATTTACACATGTGAGCGATCGCGCACGATCCATAGGCATGCTCTGAATGACTACCAACCGCATCATAGTGAGAGTTTACACTTTGACATCCCTGCTTTGCTTTTGCTTTGATTTTGATTTGAACATTTAGATTCTGTTTGTATGGACATTTCTGTTGTGAGATTCGTATAACCATTGCTTTGATATTTGCAATTCCATGAAAGAGTTTATTTTCACGCCCATTAGATCGCCAACGGTCCACGAGCACCTTCTGTATGGCGATGAACCGCCAGAGTCTTTGATTCAGAAACTCCCCCGAACATGAACTCCGGTATCGATAATTCTAAGTCCCCCCCCCGGGCACACATAATTCGCCTCGAACGACAAACGATCGCGAACGATCACAAATCGCCTCGAACGGCATCCGACCGCGAACGGTCACGATTCACTTATATGGCAGCTGATCGCGAACGATCACAATCCGCCTCGAACGGCACCGACCGCGAACGGTCATGATTCACTCAGTATGAAATCCGACCTCGAACGGTCACCATTCGCCTTGAACGACACTTGATCGCGAACGATCACCATTTGCCACGAACGGCATCGACCGCGAACGGTCCTATTCCATCCTTTGCCGCGAACGGCGCAGACCGCAAACAGTCCCGATTCACATCAAGTGGCATACGATCCCGAACGATCGTCATTTGAGGACATATGAAACTATCAAGTTCTTTGCAGGTTGATGATAGGATATGAACATCCAACTCAAGGCATTACAAAACACACCTTCCTACCGCAAGGCATGTTTTGGGGGGCAAATGTTATCTCGCTTTTTGGCAAAGCCGCGATACCAAAAGATCGATCAAGAACAAAAGACAGTTCGTCTCAGAGATTGGTTGTACTTCACTTCGTTATGGATATCGATGAATTTTGTCTGAGCCCGGATCAGGCTATAATTGATAAGGCATGACAAGCAAGGCCATTAAAGTCAATGTTCCAAATTTCAGGTTAATCGGAGGTCATATGAGCGAGATATGATCGATTCGAGTCAACTAAAGAATGTCATTCGAACCCATCCAAAGGTGGAGGAGATGCTTACTTCGAATCCATAGGATTCGAATCCATCACTGCTTATCAAGTTCGAATCCATCAGCCACCATGTACTTCGAATCGATCGAGTTCGAATCGATCAGGCATGATATTGATCACTTCGAATCGATCGGTTCGAACCCATCAGATAGGCATCCCCTCAACAAAGTTCGAATCCATCGGCCTACATACGCTTTGAATCGATCGGTTTCGAACCCCAGCGCTGCTTCGTGTCGATCATCCTCAAATCCATCTTTGGGCACTACGCTTGACTTCGTACCCATAGAGAAGCAGTAGTTCGAATCAATGGAGCCATCAGTGGAACGCGCTTGTGCGTATCGGTCTAATCAAAGTTCGTCAGTTCGTATCCATCAGCTTCTGATCGATACAAATGAACGTGTTCCTATCGATACGAACAAGCATGCAAAACAATTGTTATCGAATCGAACTATGCAACATACCTCGATACAAACGAGGCGAAGAACATGGATGCGAAGCGTTCAACCCGGAGAGAAGACCGGATCGACACGAAGGACGCGCGCCACGTCACTACAGAACCACGTGCATCCATCGGTTCGAACTCATGGGTTCGAAGTGATCGATTCGAACAGAACAGCCAACCAAAAATCATCAACTCGAATCGATCATATCTCCTAAACCACTGATCCAAATGCAACGAAATTTTCACAGTAGCTTCCATACAAGGTAAAGATTGTTCCTGCCAAGTTTTAGCTCGATTGGACCATTTTTTGATGGGTTCGAAATCACTTCGAATCGATGTCAGATTGAGCCGAAACTTGGTGGGGTCGATCGCGTGCGCCTACTCACGTGCCAGAAGAAGTCTCCCGAAGTTTGAGCGAGATCTGGGCCTCCTACGCCTATAAATAGCACCCTGAAGCCTTCAGAAAAGGGGATCTTTAGGAGCTTCCACCATTGAACGTCCAGACTCCGTCGGATTGAATTCCATACTTCATTATCGCTGTTGTATTCAGATTTCAAAGCTATCATCAACTGTAATCCACTGTAATCGATTAATATCATCAAGTGAATCAATAAAGAGAGAACCTTCAAAGTGAACGTAGGCAAGATCGCCGAACCACTATAAATCTTGTGTTTGTGATTGTTATCTGTGAATTATCGTGATTGTTGTTTCTTAGATCTGAATTCTATATTGATTGTTGCTGGTCTGCGTTGATAAACGGGTGCTTTCACGACTATTGGGTGTTTGTGGTCAATTTTGACGCAAACAGACACACATTTTTTTTTTATAAGATATACAAGTAAATCCAATTAAATCTCTTTTACTCTAAATTGAATGATTACAAGAATATATTTCCTCCTTTTATTTTGTTGAAATTTGAGTTGACATGCATACATATACATATATATTTAAACTTGTTTAATTTTCGTTAATGAAATTAAGGCCAAATCAGGCTAAGGCCAAAATTACAACATGATAAGCCTTTATAAAACAAAAATACAACTAGCTTCAAAATGATAAAAAAATTATTTCAGAGGATAGGTAATTATATGGCTTTTAAAGTAAAACTTTCCATCATTCTCTCACTTTTCAATTTTACTTCATCTCCCATTTCCAAACTTCAAGCAGCAAAATTGGATCTCTGGTAGCTAAAAATTATGCATTCCCCACGCCTCTATGATTCTTGCTTCCACCAACCCACAAGTGGTAAGAAGCTTCTTCTTTATCCTTTTGAGAATAAATTTAACATTGGATTATATCAGCCTGCTAATTTATTTTTCCTTCCGTTTTTTGATTTGAAAAACTCAACGACTACATTCTTTCCATATATGGTGAGCTGAAGTTGTTAGTGTAATTTGCTGAATTTGCTTGCTCAACTTTGGGACACTGCTAGAACTCGGGTATAACATCTTATCCTCCAAATCTCCTACTGTATTTGCATATAAAAAATACGTGGTTATGGTTTTCAATGTCCTTCTCACAGAGTTTGCATGTTAAATCAACACACATACCCCACTTAGCTAACCTGTCCGAAGTAGAGACGTCTGAGATTGATAGCTTTGTATGTGGTAAGGGCCATTTTGGGTTATTCGATCAAACATGATCTATCCATGTTTTGATTTCATGCTCATGTCCAATAATCTCTATGCTGATTTATTAGTTAATTCACTATCTTTAGTTGCTCGCCATGCCTAAACGTCTTCATCCTGATTAGTGTATATAGGAAAAAACTCTAGTTTTGGCTTGAGAGCCTACATGCAGCCCATATTGGCAGTAGGCAATTTATTATTAGTGATAATTCTCTTAACATTATTGTCATATCCCCCACTAGCCAGAGTATCCTATCCCAATTTATTTATCAGGTTTTGCCTATCCAACCATGGATCTTTCCATAGGCTAGTGTTTTGACTATTAGAAATCCTCTTTTGGATATGATTTTATAGAGTGTTTCCGCTTGCACATCTTTTAGACGAGTTGTTATCACGTTGCATTGTCCATAGTTGTCTTTGACAAATCTATTTCTCATCCAGCTTGCCCATAAAGGGTTAATAGTAATGATTTTCCAAACATGTTTGAGGTTGTACTCCTTTTTCGTGTCCTTAAGGTTTATTAGCCCAACTCTACCTTCTTCCTTAGTTCTACACAAAATGTCATAGTTGATCATATATATAATGACATACCTTTTCGACCCTCAAAGCACAACACTACATTTACGGTATTCACGTGTCAAGCATCCGAGTGTCGGAAAGACATATTATTTGGGTGAAACAAAAGAAAAAACAGAATATAAACTCATGTCACGACGAGTGATATATAATATACAAATGATCTTTACAAAAGTGAATTGTAATATATATACATCAATTAGAGTAAACTAACATATCATCAGCCTGCATAATTATAGCAGCTTATCCACACAAATGTTGGAAAATAAAAACAAGAAATATAGCGGAAAATAAAATACATGAATAGGTCTTGGAGGAATCTAGCTCATCTTCTGAAGCTCCAAAGCATCCAAGATAAATCTGAAAATATACTTGGGTCTGACCTAAGCATCATAAGAAAATAACATCTGAATTTGTCTGGTAAACTTGCATGAGAAACTCAAGTCATATAGATTTTTAATGTTATAAGACGTTTAAGACCATGCCACACATAAACACGGACGAGTTTTTACCTTACGATAACCAACCATTTTATTAGAAATTCCACTGAGATAATAATAATGTTTAGGGTTCAAAATAAATATAAAACATAGCTGGAATAGTTACAATAATTACATTCAACATCATTTTTAGTATATAACTAAGTTCACAAGGCACATATTAGAGAATGGATTCCAAATAATGATAAGGTAAGGGACTACCTTCCGTACAGTACACTTCCATATAAAATGTATCAAGGATGCAACCACATTGCATCTCTACCAACATAGAACCAACCAACTACTTCCTAAATAGTACTGAATATGATCACTACCCTCGACCTCCAAATTGACAAACCATTTCTATGGCCATAAGCTTCCATAATCTGTAAATATCGATCTAGATACAAGTGACGACCATACCCTAATGCTAGCGAACCAGATAGCACTGTCACATCTGCCCCATTTTAGTCATTTTCGGATATGAGGCTTGAGTTTACATTTTACCTTTTAACAAATCCCAATTGGAATGTTAAAAGTACCCTTCAAGCGATAATGCAGTGCTAACATTCATCCATCTAAGTAGTTTTGGGACTGAACAAACCGAAGGCACTACTTCTACTACAATTTTGGAATCAACCCCTAGGAATAGTAGCAAGTAGCTCATGCACTTCAAAGAACTCCATCTTCAATTCTGTCATCTTCAAGATGTCTTCATTCGAATGCTTATGCCAGTTTGAAGAGGTTTTCGGATAACTCATGCTACTCTGATCTTGGTCTTTTTGAACCATTAATTGATAGTTTCAAAACTGACCAAGGTTTTATAGTTGGTTATTTAACTATCAAAAAAGCAAACAATCAAATCAGATGGTTAATTTCATATGGAAACCAAGCATGATTAAGCACATAAGCAACCACTAAGCCTATTCAATTAATCCTTTCATTAGTTAAAACCACTTTGTAAATACTTGTATTAAAATACCTTTACCAAGATACATATAAGAATATTACTCATTCACTATTCATTTATACTCTTTTAATTATTGGAAAAATATCCATGTAGTTATCTCATCGTAAGTATATTCACAACACACTACACTTTCAATACATAGAAAATGTACCATACACTTATCTCAACAATATTCACAGAACGTTAATATTTGAACCAGAAATGGCACAAACACCCAAATAGGTATAGTAGAGAAAAAAATGAAGAAACTAAATAAAAACACATAGTAATAAGACATTAGAATTTTATTCGGCTTATCATTGGCTAAGTCCACTTAACTTTATTGATGGTATAATGTTGTTTACACTTTTGTTCTTACGGATTAGTATGGACCCGTGTGAGTATAAGAGAATTATAGAAAAGTTGTAGAGAAGCGAAAAAGATCCATTAAAATGAGCCTATGGCCCCTATTCATAGTTGTAGGTTGCTTGAAAACTCGCCCCATGATATCCAGCTCTTTCTTCATGTCAAAGACCAGTTATCCTGAGCAAATGGTGGCCACATCATCAACCATTATGGTTCTGTACCGATCCATAAGATCAACTTATGGATCCTTTCGATTGCCTTGGATAGGTGTGTTGCGTCGTGGGCTTCATGATTTTCAACTTTTTTGTAATGCAGTAAGATTGTCTCTAGGTCCAAATGATGGACTGGTGGAAGAATAAAGTCGCTAACTTTAAGTGCTTGTGGAGATTGATAGAGAGCTACATGAAAACAATGCAATTGAACTTGTAATAGGCTCCTGACACAATCACTTTTGAATAGTAGGAGTTGGGGTTGGATTTGGTGAAACCTCGCAGATCGGTGCTGATGGGTTGGATCGGTTACCGATCCATGGGTTAGATCGGTTATTGATCCAACTCTTTGTCGGATAGGTATTGTCGAATTTCAAGGTGCCCTAGTAGATGCCTCTATCTTTGTTAACTTGAACTGACTTGGAGTCCGACCCAAAGAATTTGAGTGTTTTCTCAGAGCTTGACCTGAATATTTTTTGAGAGTTTCGTGCTATGAATTTTCCTTTACTTGCTTGGAGTCAGACCCACGACTTCTGTGTGTCTGACCTGAGTATTCATGGATTTTCCATAACTCATGGATCAGTACCGAAAACTTTAAGTCATGCTTCAAGCCTTGGGTTGGATCAGTACCAATCCAACACTTTGCCGGATAGGCGTTGTCGAATTTCGAGGTGGCCTTGTAGCCGCCCCTATCTTTGTTAACTTAGATAACATAAAGTTCGACCTGAGAAATTTGAATGTTTGCTTGGAGCTCGACCTGAAGATTTTTCGAGATTTTCATGCTTTGAGTTTTCCTTTGCTTGCTTGGAGTCAGACCCGAGACTTCCATGTGTCCGACCCGAGTCTTCATGGATGGGAACCGATTCATGATTCAAGGATCGGTACCGAACCAACTTCGGGTCATGCTTAAGGTTTCTGCATGGATTGCTTTGGGTCGGGCTTGGAGTTTTTCTAAGGCTATCCTGCTTCGACTCTGACGTGAAGATTTTGTGCGTTTGCTTCGAGTTGGATCTTTCAAAAAATTGGACTTCCAAATTTTCAAAATTTTTTGCTTATTTTTTTGAACTTCTTTTTCTTGCCATTTTATGTTATTTCAAAAGTCCTTGGGTTATTTATTCATCGTTTACTCGTCTGATTCGATCCTTTAGATATGTTCTAAGACTATGACAAATTCGACCATAACACTTGCCCCCTAAAGCATGTCTTGTGATTGAAAGGTATGCTTTGATCAAGAATAAATGCCAAGGTCGATGGAACTTTAGTAATTAAATCTTTTGGTTATCAGTCGATCAAGCTGTTGCGAATCACCCTGTTCCTTTGGATTTATCTATAAATCAAAGGTCATTCCAGACCGTGATATCTATGGATTTGAGTTCTTGCTTGAGTGTCAGTCATAGAAAATGATTTCGCATTCTCCCAGAATCAGTAAGCCATGGGCTATATCAATAATCAGGAGCATCCCGTGTTTATCCGAGGGCTACCAGTCATACATTGAAATCAATGATTCGCTTTGATAATTACTAATGAATCGTTCCAAGGTCAAATGAAATTCGAAGCCAAAATATAAATCTCAATTTCCTTAGGTCACGAATTAGATGACCAGGATTGCTTCGAATCGTTATCTAAAACTCGATCTCTTTAGATTGTTAGTTGGACTCTGAATCTCTTTGGATTTTTAAATGAATGCTTGGCCATTCAGGGCCAATAGTTAAGTCCACTATCTCTCTAGATCGTTAATTGAATTCATAGTAGTTCAGGGTCGTTAATCAAATCCATGGTCATTCGAGACTGATAATCAAATCCATGGTCATTTGGGGATGTTAATCAAATCCATGGTCTCTTCGGACCATTAATCAAATCCATGGCAGTTCGAGACCGGTAATTAAATCCATGGTCTTTTCGGACCCTTGTTGAGATCGATCCGCTCTCTTTAGTGAGGGGCCTCAATGACAAACAGGCCCATCTTCTCACTCTCAAGTGAGCGGACTTACTTCCTACACTCCTATCCCAACTTTCCAATCGGGACTTAACGCGCTCAATATCATACAAGTATATCCACTAGCTCTCCCACAAAGGAACTTTCACCTTGTGGTGATTGCCTCGTCTCTCTAGTCGAGACTACCACGATCAATATGAGTTACCACAAATAAGTGGATAAAAGATCAAGCATTCATTTACGGGGTTCAAACATTAACACCAAACACACATCACAACATCCATGAAGGTATTGCAGCCTTGAATCCAACTTAGTGCATGCCTAAGGATCGACTGATATCCCATACATGAGTAAGCAAATCAATTGCAATACCACATCGTTTATTGGGAATAGAAAAACAAAGTAAGGGAAAAAAACCCGAGTCCCTGCCATCCCAATAAGGATATGACTATACTCAACCTTAGTCCAAGGCGCCTTCCATTCATCGTGGATGATGGTTGCTGCTGTTCCACCACCGCCACTCGACTTTTCACATACTGTTATAATTAATTGCTCCTGACCTATTCCTTGATTAGGTCACGCAAGTGCCTGCAATCATTTGTGTTATGCCCATCTAGGTCATGGAGTAGGAAATGTTTTATGGATGTCCTTTCATGGTCAGTGGGCTCTCTCCTTGTTGGTTTATTATAGGGGATTTGCCCTCTGGTGTCTAGGTAAATCTTCTCTAAGGTCTCATTCAATATATATAAGAAGAGAACTTTAGTTCCCTTCTTCGTTGCTTTGGTCCTCCAAAGCTATCATTTATTTTTTGCTTTTCATTATCCTTACTGAATCATGCCTAGGCTGTTCATCCGCCATCCACAACATTGATTTCTTCTTGCTCAGCTTCAGTGTCCTCCTAATGTAAGTACCTTTTGGCATCATGATACACTGCAAGACCATTGGTGGATCTCATTCCAAACCAACTTGAAATCTGTTTTACTAACCACTCTTGAAACTATCACCATCAGAACCACTAATGGGTCTGACCTATCTACCATGGCAACCATCACAATAAATCTTGTCAAAAAACTCCCAAGGGACTCACCGACTCTCTGCTTTACACTTGATAATGTCATAACATTCTTGGGTCATGAAATATTGACCCAAAACCGCTTTATGAATCTGCTCACTAACTCTGTCCATGTGCTAATAGAACTACTCTCCAGTTGCCTAAACCATAATGTCACCAAATTTGTCAAATATAAATGGAAACGCTATCTCATGACCTCTTCAGATGAACTTAGCACCTCCATGTGCCAGATGTGCCTCATCAAATGAAAAGTTGGATCAGTCGTTCCATCATATGTCACCAATGTGTGTAGCTTGAAATCAGGCTGATTCCTAGCATATCAAATATTCAGGGTGAATGGACTTCTGTTTACATCCTCCATGCTCCATTTAGGAAATCCACACCTCATTGTTTGTCTCACCATCTCAGAAAGTCTATCATTATCATCTATAGGAATTCTTAGGTTGTGTTCTCAGACCGCCCTTCGTTTCGATGAGGGAATTCCGACACGTACTCCACTGGCTGTGCTTCTGCATACTGATTACATTCAAACACTCTTCATTATCTCTTTGATGTGCATTATTTCCACCAAAGTCAACATTGGCCATGCCCCCATGTTATTGTGGATCAGTATCGATCTATATATTGGGGTATCCATACGACTTGTTCACGGTTCGTTCTGATTTGATCTACTTGGCTCCTATGTGCATTTGCTTCAGCTCCTAGCTATTGGTTCTGGTTTGTAGCGACTCCGACTGTTCCTATTTGTCCCATCCTCTTGAAGAAACCCTCCATCATCTCTTCATGCTATGCTATCATCCTTTCTTGCATTTCGTTCATCATGGTCTCCATGTCATCCCTGGTTATGTAGATGCATAGTGGTTAACTCCTGAGGGTGCCTCTTGGCTATTCCTTATTGGCTTCCTCCACCAGTGGTCTTTCTAGTAGATTGTTTCATCATTTTAAACTTTTTTAGATCTTAAATCAACTTTTTCAAGTGGTTCTCAGTGAAAGCACCAAAATATTTGAACCAAAAATGATACAAACAGCCAAATGAGTATAGTAGAGAAAAGAGTGAAGAAACTAAATAAAATCACACAAAAACAAGGCATTAGAGTTTTATAATGGTTTGGCTAACCGTTGCCTACGTCATTAAACTTTGTTGATGGTTTTAAGTGATGTTTACACTTCTAATCTTATAGATTGATATGGATTCATGGGAGTAAAAGAGAACTATAAAAAAGTTGAAGAGAAGTGAAAAAGATCCATTAAAATGAACCCGTGGCCTCCTGTTTATAGTTGTAGGTTGCTTGAAAATTTTCCCCATGATATCCACCTCTTTCTCCACGTCCAAGATGAGTTCTTATGAGAAAATAATGGCCACATCATCAACCACTATAGATCAGTACTGATTCAATGGCTTGGATTGATACCGATCCGTAAGATCAACTTATGGATACTTCCAATTGCCTTGGATAGGTGTGTTTCATTGTGGGCTTCATGATTTCCAACTTGTTTGCAATGCAATAAGCTTGTCTCTGGGTCTAAATGATGCATTGGTGGAAGAATTGAGTTGCCGACTTTAAGTGCTCGTGGAGATTGATAGAGAATTGCATGGAAACGATGCAATGGAACTTGAAATAGACTCCCGGCATCATCACTTTCGAATAGTAGGAGTTGGCGTTGGACTGAGTGAAACCACGTGGATCGGTATCGATCCATATACCGATCCAACCCTTTGTTGGATAGGTATTGTTGAATTTCACGGTGCCTTAGTAGTTGCCTCTATCTTTCTTAACGTGAACTGACTGAGAGTCCGATCAAAGAAATTTGAGTGTTTGCTCAGAGCTTGACCTGAAGATTTTTTGAGATTTTCGTGCTCTAAGTTTTCCTTCGCTCGCTTGGAGTCAAACCCAAGACTTTATGTGTCCGACTCGAGTATTCATGGATCGGTACCGATCCATGACTCAGGGATCGATACCGAAGCAACTTTAGGTCATGCTTTGGGCTCCTACATAGTTTGTTCTAGGTTGCGCTTGGACTTTTTCCAAGGCTATCCTGCTTCGAGTCTGGCCTGAGGATTTTATGGGTTTGCTCCAAGTTGGCTCTACCAAAAACTAGAACTTCCAAATTTTCAATTTTTTTCGCTTATTTTTCTGTGTTTCTTTTTTCTTGCCTTTTTATGTTATTTCAAAGTCCTTGGATCATTTATTCAAAGTTTTCTCATTTGATTTAATTACTTAAGTCCGTTTGAAGTCTACGACAAATTCGGCCATAACACATGCCCTCGAAAGCATGTCTTGTGAATGGAAGGTGTGCTTTACCCAAGAACAAATGCCAAGATCATAGATCTTTAGTAATTGAACCTTCTGGTTATCAACCGATCAAGTTGTTGCAAATCATCCCGTTCCTTTGGATTTACCTATAAATCAAAGGTCGTTCCAGACCGTGGTAGTTATGGATTCGAGTCCTTGCTTGAGAGTCAGTCATAGACAATGATTCTGCGTTCTCTTGGAATCAGTAAGCCATGGGCTGTGTCACTAATCATGATCATCCCGTGTCTATTCGAGGGATCGTAGTCATGCGACAAAATTAATGATTAAATTTGGTAATTGTTAATGAATCATTCCAAGGTGAATTGGCATTCGAAGCGAGAATAAAATCCTAAATTCCCTTGGTCATGCATTCGATGACCGTTTCAATTCCTAATTGCTCTGGATCGTTAATCTAAAGCTCGATCTCTGTGGATCGTTAGTTGGACTCTCAATCTCTTTAGATTTTTAAAAGAATGCATGGTCGTTCAGGGCCGGTGGTTAACTCCACATCTCTTTAGATCGTTAATTAAATTCGTAGCCATTTAGGGTGGTTAATCAAATCCATGGCCGTTCTAGGCGGATAATCAAATCCATGGTCATTCGAGGTTGATAATCAAATCCATGGCCTCTCCGGACCATTATTCAAATCTATGTCATTCGGGGTTAATAATTAAATTCGTGGTTTTTTTTCTTGCCTTTTAACGATATTTTCGATGTCCTTGGGTCATTTACTCGTCGTTGCTCATCTAATTCGATTGTTTAAGTCTGTTCGAAAACTACGGCAAATTCGGCCATAACTGTTAAGGAAGATTTCCCTTTTTTTCAAAATCACATTTACGTGGGCCAAAAACCAATGTGATTTAAAAATACTGTTTACTATATACCCAAATCACTTTCCTTTTGGTGTAAGTAAATGGATTTGTATGGCAATTAGACCAAATATACTTACCACCACGTTCAAATTTCAAACTTGTACTATCCCTCGACTAATAATGAAGTAAGACAAGTTACAAAACTATCATTGCCTCGACATACATTCTTAATTCTCATAGACGGAGATGAGTTTTCATACCTCGGAATTTAATGTTAACTATGAGAAGAATACTTTCCATACCACCCTAATTTAAGATGATCATCTATAGAAATCAAATCTCATTTCCTTTTACAAAATTCCTTTTTATAGATCTCTTTTATATTTACAAAACTTTTTTTTATAAATCTCCTTTCTATTTATAAAAATCCTTATATAAGTCTCCTTTATATTTATAAATCTCCTTTTTATTTATAAAACTCTTTTCTATCTATAAAACACCTTTATATTTTCAAAACTCCTTTCTATTTATAAAACTCATTTTACAAATCTCCATTATATTTATAAATCTCCTTTCTATTTATAAAACTCCTTAGTATTTATAAGTCTCATTTTATAAAATATCATTCATAAATATACTCTTTTATTTAAAAAATACCATTTGTAAATCTATTTTTCTATACAACATTGTATACAAAGCGTTTCACCCATATTTATTCTAAAATATTTCTATTTTCTTTTGAAACATGATCACTTTATCATAGAAGACAAACCCATGGTTTCTTTGTAATAAACATCCATTATTTTATTAACTTTTATGTAAAATAAATACTTTCCAAAATACATTTAAAATATTTTTATATAAAGTAGGAGGGACTAACAAAAAGAATGGAGAAAATTCGAGTAGTTCAAAAACCTTTTCTAAAAAAATGCCATAGAAAATTCCAAAAGTCACACATAAAATCGTCCCCAAAATCAAAACCATTCTCAAATCTAGCCCCACCATGAGACATACATTAACAAAGAGTATTACTGGGTAATACTATCTGCTAATGTAGAGAATAGGGCTAGATAGGAGCGACCGTCTATAGCCTTGTCTTAAATATCTATTGAATATGTCAACAAATGCCATATTATTTTTTCTATATCAAGTGGATCGACATATACAATAAATAATTAATAAAAAGCCATAGGTGGCTATAGGATCTATCAGAATAAAATACAACAACTCGAATGCAAAACACATCACAGAATAACAGATCATCACATACATATACACATATACAGATACATCGCGGAGTATACAAAATGATATATGTCAAGGGGTATACCAACCACAATATACATACGAGTCAAAATAATATACATATCAGAGTTGCAACCAAAAAGGACTACACAAAAAGCTATAACAAAAGGAGCTAGCAGAATAGTCCATGCAGGAGCAGAATAGGCTAAGTCCAAATGCACCTAACCTGAAACACATCGGTCTGATCTGAGTATAAAATACATGGGTCAGTCTAGCAAAACAAATCAGTTTACAAGGATAAGCGATAATACGAGCATAATGGTAATGTGATAATATTCTCAAGTGAGAAGGGACAACTAAAGTGTATGATTACATCGAGTTATTCACTACACAAACATATAATCTCAAAAGAGATAAAATAACCCATAAAACGCTAAAAGTAGCGAGCCTCATATCATCGGCATTCATAAAACATCAAATATGGTTTAGGGGAAAATCTAAACCCGCCATCTTGGAAGACCCAAAAGGTGCCAAATGTGATCTCATCTCAAACATGCCATAAGGTAAATATATCTCCAAAGAGGAGAATAAAATCTCAAGTAAACGCAAAAGGAAAATCTCATATAACGGCGGTGTATGTAGGATCGATTTCACCCTAGAGGGGGGGTGAATAGGATGATAGTGTTAATTATAAAATTTAATTGCGAAAGCTTATAAAATAATTTCAACACAGATCACAGAATAATAGCAGCACAGAAAAATAGCAGAATAATAAAATGCAGAAATAGAACGACACAGAATTTACCCAGCTTCGGTAAAACCCTGCCTACGTGCTTCCCCCAAGGTTTCTACTAGAAATTAAGTAGTCGCACGCTCTCGCGACACCCGCTACTGACTAACCTAACTATACGCTCAAAACTCTGCCACAACTCAACCACTGAGTTGCGAATTCTCAAACTACGCCACGTAGTTTGTCCCCTAGTCACACGACTAGAAATTTCAACGGTTTAAAAAGAAGTTACAAATTAAAAAACAATTTAAAAAACTAAACCTTAATTTAACCAAATCCTAATAATAATCAAGTCGGCCCAATAAAAAACACGCTCTCTTTTATTTTATGACTTCGGCCCGTTCCCTTTTTTGAGATAATGGCAGCTTTCTTCTTCGTTCCTCCTGATTAATTAGGGCTTGGGAAATTTCAAAGATGCCGACTTTGGTTGCTTGATCGAATGGAAGATTTATCACGTTGTTTGCTTTGTCGATCGCACGCTTCTCTGATTTGCTCACGGTCTCTTTGAAATTGATCGAGTTTGTGGTATGGCTTCAGTAAGTAATTTTTTGTACTTTCTGATTCAATGCTCGAACTCGATCATCTGCCGAATGATGATTTCGGTGTTTTTATATGGGTTCGATCTCCTTACTTTTCGTTCATCTGATTTGCTCAACAATTTGCTTCTGCCGTTCGATATTGTTTTGATGCTGATGATTTCATTGACTAAATAAAATTTGTATAAATTCGTGTTACTTGGTTGACACGGTTTTTATTTTGAGCTATTCAATATCCTTGGCCATCACGGTTTGATTTGTTCATCTTGAGTACGGTCAGCTGTTCACGGCTTCAAATTGATTTTGCTTGATGTTGTGCACGTAGTATCAAAAGGCACCGCATTTTCTTCTTCTACCTAGTCATTTGAATTTATTTGACGATGTTGATTTCTTTTGTGACATACTTTTGAAATTGAAATGGTCATTCTTTACTGTGGCCTTCGACTTTACATATACGTTTTGATGTTGTCACTGCATACATGTTCATCATGTAGTTCACTGTGTATATGCACAGTTTCATACATTGTGTCTTTTATTTTGCTCTGGAGTGCCATTGTTCTTCTGGAGCTCGTACTTGAGTCTGTTGTGAGCAGTTTGTAGTTGCTGTTAGCTTTGGTTTTCGCTGACAACACATGTAGCATTTCTCTGTTTTTTTGTTCATTCATAATAGCTTGTCCAGTTCTTGTGCATCACTGAAACACTTTGTATACAGTTGAGTTTTGTTCATTCAATTCATTGAGATTGATGTTGTACTTCACTGTGTATAATTGTCTACACTGTAGCAAGGTCGTGGTTTTGAGAATGTGAATTCATCCCATTGCGTTGATATCTAGCAGCAGTAACTTTACTAAATTGTTACTATGCCCTGTCTGGTTCATTGTGTAGTTGTTGCATGGTTCAATCCGTTTGCCTCTGGTTACTTTGGTTACTGGTTATACTTCACTTGCTTGTAGCTGAGCTTGTCTCTGGTTGTCACTTTGATCTGGTGCCTGTAGTGTTGCTTTGGTGTTAGCTTTGAGCATGTTGCTAGACTAGTTCATTCATGTTGTATTTGATATCTTCACTTGAGTCATTTGAAGTTTGTCGTGCACTTCATACTGTGTAGCCACTTGGTCATATAGGTTGAGGCTGCTGTTGTTCTTCACGCATGTATATTTTCAAGCTCTGTAGCATTACTTGCATCACAGTCTAGTTGCCTCTATTTGTGTATTTTGATTGACATATCATGTACATTGATATCTATAGCTTCTCGAGTCTTGTTCAAGTCATTGGTTGGTCAAGTTTGGTTTGAGCTACTTGTTTCAGTTTACTTTGATAAACATGTTGCCATATTGGCTTGTTTATGTTTGAAGTTGAAATAATCATGTGTACTTTCTGGTTTTGGTTTTGGTTTCTTGATGCGACTATGCACTGTATATACATGTGCCATTTCATTTTTTCTCTGGTCTTGTTTATATTGAACTAGTCGACACTTGATCCTTGAGTTTTGGCCATTTGCACCTGTGTTGAATCCAGCTAATAGCTCGAGTTTGACCTTGTGCTGAAGTTTGTGACATTATTTTATCGCACCTGAGTTGAACCTGGCTTAAACGCTCGGGTTTGACCTTATGCACGTGTTGTGACTTTATTTGTGTTGCATTTGAGTTGAACCCGGCTTTTCATTTGGGTTTGACCTATGCTCACCTGTCCCTGTAAATCAATCAAGTGTATATTTCGATGTGCACGACCTCGTGGCATATACAGTGATACACTACGTATGTCACAAGCTGTTCGTGTATGATAAATTCAAAATTAAATGACGACGAACAACCCAAATAACTGAGGCAAATATTATTTTCAAAATTCACATTTTGTTTTATACTGCAAAAATATTTCCTTTTTAATTTTACTACGTCAATATTTAAATTTGCAGATTGCTCAGATGCTGGATTCAATTTGGAATGAAGTTGAAGATAAAATACTAGTTGAGTGAGTGATTTGTAATGAGGTCTGATGTAAAAGAGAAATTGAAATGTAATTGAATTTGTATCAAAGTTGTATAGTGTATAGTGAGAGCTGGAATTTGTACTATTCAAAATTGTAATAAATATTTGTTTGAATAAAATTTCTGTTTGAATTCAAATTCTGTGTTATTTAATTTTATTCAGCAAATATTTATTTAATCTGTGAAAAAATGAAATAGTACATTACCAAATACATTTACACGAATATATATTTATATGTTTATTATCATCAAACAAAAATCATATAGTCGCATATTCAATAATCTTCCCCTTTTGATGATAACAAACGTATATTTAAGATTTTGAATATGTTAAATTTATTTGATCATGGATATGCTCTAATTGCTCCCCCTATTTAAATTCTTCCTCTCTACACAAAGCTCCCCCTACGTATATGCATACAAATAAAAATACGCAAATGAGCCTAGATGCAAATGGAAAATTATTTGACCTTTGCTTGATTTTAGAAAATTATTTGAAAATTATTTGACCTTTTCTTGATTTTATTTGACAAAATCTTAACTTTTCTCTCCCCCTTTTGTTATCAGCAAAAGAGTAGTAGTGTTAGAGAAAATAGAGATAAAGTGATCGATATTAATCCAACATTAAAACTCAATTAAATATAAATATTAAATATCAATAAAAAATCAAACAAAAATCACAAATATTTTGTTAGGCGCATATTCCACTTTTAGAATGATAAGAATTATGTCATCATATAAAACCATAGAGTTGTGTCTATTTGTGGTATATTTATATCAGGAATTTGAATATCTACTAACCATGCATAACCGTTAGGACTTTTAAATAAGATTAGTAGTATTCCAATTTTATTTAAAAAAATGAATTCAAGTATCTTCTAACCACGCATAACCGTGAGCTCTTTTAAATGGGATTAGAATCAACTTGTTTATTTTAAAAATCAACTTTTGATACGCGTTCCATACATGCATAACTGTGAGGACTTTAAATGAGCATGGAAGCACATAACAAATTCCAAGTAATTCACCCATGCATAACCGTAAGGGCTTTTAAATGAGAGTGAATACTTTGGTATTTATTTATTATTATTTTTTTACTATTTAAATTTTTTTATTATTTTTTAAAAAAAAATGAAAAAATGAAAAACGAACGATTCCTGTTTAAAGTACCACATATCGACAAACTATATAGAATTTTGATGAGTGATAGTCGATAGAAAAATGACAGAAATAGAAATGGTCACGGAATATTACCAACAAAAAGTTTTTATAATTCCTGTTTAAATTTCTAAAGAAATTCTCTAATTATACTTTCTCGAGTTATAATATATGATCAATATCAACACTCATCACTTTTTCAATCACTATTTATCTTTTCAGATAATTAGTAGGGGGTCAGATTAGTTAATATAGTCATTTAAAATCAATTTTTCAAAAATAGTTATAAAATCAAATTTTCTAAAATAACTAATCTGAAACAACGTCAACAGAAATTATTTTCTAGAAGAGGTTTTTGAAGGAAAAAAATTTCTGCTAAATTGAAAAATTATTTCAAGTGAGAATTATGCAGATATTTTCTTTGAAAAACGATGTAGTTAATGAAAGTCTCAAAATAAATCACGTTCCACTAGTAATTTTTCTATCAACTAGATTACCAGTGTAATCTGCATCTGAATTTTACTTTCACTCAATTATCACTCGTTGAATGACATAGACCAGATTGTGAAATTTCAACAAACTATCTCAGAATCATTTTTAACAATTTTTAAATGAAATTCTCTTGAATTTGAAGTGAAGCCATGTTAACAATCAAACAAATATCATAATGTTAATCTTAGAAGCTATAGAATAAACAACTATATTCATGAGCAATCATCAGTCATTAAAACATCATTATTATTCCAAACAATTTCTTAAAATTTCAAAATTTTCTTAAAATCATTTTTACAATTTTTAGATGAAATTCTTTGAAGTTGTGTCAAAAGAAATTGTGAATATATAGTTAGCCAAATGTATTATCAATCAATAATACCATCAGTAATCCGAATTAATCTATATTAAGTATTTCAAGGATTGTTGAGTTTTCCGGCATAAAAGCATAATTGGCCAACAATTTTGAAAAAGTCAAAATGATTATCAACATTTATTTCATTATAACTGGCTGATCTAAATTCAAATTATGGTGCAGATTATCACATTTAATAAATTATTCAAGACGATTATACCTTTACCTGTTTTATCTTGATGATAATCTTTCGTTGTTGCCCATTGTGATTCTATCATCTTTTTACTAGGCTAAGGAACTTTGATTTGAAGCCCGTTGTGTGCTTGGAGCAGCCAGAATCCAGGAAACACTATTGTTGTTCCTTAGCCTGCCACCATACCTACATTGAAAAAGGTTTTTGTGACCTAATTGTTTTTATAGGTCCATTATTGTTAGTGGCAGAATATTTAGAAAAATAATTTTGTGGAGACCCAAAACTATTTATAATTGTTCCTTTCGGCACCCATATTTGTTTAACTTTGAGAGATTTTATATTTGTGCCTTTTGGAACCCAAATCGGTATAGTTTTCACATATTTGGGTCAATACCAACAATTATTTTGATTGTGTCCAAATTTTCTACAAATTGTGCACATAGAATTGATTTGATTAATATTGTTTTCAATAATTTTCGATTGATTATATCTAAGTCCTTGTCCAACTGTATTAACAGTTTGCTTTCCTAATAGCATATTCAACGATTTTTCACTTTTTGAAAATTTATCTAAAGTCGTTGACAATTGTTGGACTTGTCTTTTGAGAGATTCATTTTCATTTAACAAATGTGTGCACTTTTTAATAGAATTCTCTCTTCTAGTATTTTCATTCTCTTTTAAAATCAGAACTTCATTTTCAAGTGATTTTATATTAATTTCTGACTTTTTAATTTCTTCTTCGAATGTTGGACACTTATCACACTTAGGGATCCTACGTTGATAGTTTTTAACTAATTGGTCAAGTTGTTCATTTAATTCTATCAAAGTATCTTTTTGTGATTCAAGTTTGGCATACTTCTCCCTAAGTCGTTCAAAACAACCATTTACTTCGTGGAAATAAATAAGCAATCCAGAGTGAGCGAGTTTTGATACCTCGCTTGGCTCGTCATCGTCGCTATCAGTTATATTTCCATGAAGGCACATATCTGCTTTCTCACTGTCACGCTAGAACTGTGATTATCTTCATCACTTGTGTTCCACGTGGCTGCAAAATTTCTCCTTTTTGATTTCTTTTCAAAATCGCGTCGATTTCAAGGACAATTGGGCTTGATGTGTCCGGGTTGGTTGCACTTATGACAGATGATCTCCTGTTCTTCTGAGTAGTCAAGTGCTTTGCCTATTCTGCTTTTCAATTCCTGATTTCGAGCTGGATTTCCGTATATGCGATTCCACCTTTTGAATTTCTTTATTAGTAGTGCCAGCTCTGCTGCTCCACCATCATCATCATTATTATCATTACTTTCGGTTGTTCCTTTGAGCGCTATTGATTTCTTTCGAGTGTCACTTCCTTCACGCTCTTCCTTGAATTTCATTTCTAGCTCATAAGTGGTGAGATTACCAATGAGTTCTTCAATTTTCATCTGTTTTAAATCTTTTGATTCTTGAATGGCAGTCACTTTTGATTCAAATCTTCGTGGAAGGACTCTGAGAATTTTTCAAACTATTTCCAATTCCGTGTATGATTTTCCGAGAGCTTTTGATTTGTATATGATATTGGAAAGTCGTCCATACATCTCTTTGACATTTTCTTCCTTTGCCATTGTGAAGTTCTCATATTCGCTGCTTAACATGGCAAGGCAATATTCTTTGACTTGAGATGTTCCTTCGTGAGTCACTTCTAGTGTGTGCCATATTTCCTGTGCAGTTAGACAATGTGAGACACGATTAAATTCAAATTGATCCAATGAATAGATAATAGAATTCTTAGCTTTAACATTAGCATTTTGCAATTTGTTTTCTAGTTCTGCCCATTGATTCTTTGGTTTCTCTATTTCCAGATTATCTACAGTTGTAGTTGGTATTCTATAACCTGTCTCAACAATATTCCAAGCGTCAATGGTTTTCAGAAAAATTTTCATCCTATTTTTCCAGTAAGCATATTCACCATTGAACATTGGTGGTCTAACTATGGACTGACCCTCAGCAAAAGAATTATTAAAAGAAGCCATTTTAAAAATTCATTTTTTTTAAAAACAAAAACTGGTTTTTTGAAAAACGAATTTTTAAAACAAAAGTTGACTTCTATTCCTAGCTCTGATACCACTTGTAGGATCGATTTCACCCTAGAGGGGGGTGAATAGGGTGATGATGTTAATTATAAAAATTAATTGCGGAAGCTTATAAAATAATTTCAACACAGATCACAGAATAATAGCAGCACAGAAAAATAGCAGAATAATAAAATGCAGAAATAGAACGACACAGAATTTACCCAGCTTCGGCAAAACCCTGCCTACGTGCTGCCCCCAAGGTTTCTACTAGAAATTAAGTAGTCCCACGCTTACACACGTAAACTCGCGACACCCGCTACTGACTAACCTAACTCTACGCTCAAAACCCTGCTACAACTCAGCCACTGAGTTGCGAATTCTCAAACTACGCCATGTAGTTTGTCCTCTAGTCACACGACTAGAAATTTCAACGGTTTAAAAAGAAGTTACAAATTAAAAAACAATTTAAAAAAAAACTAAACCCTAATTTAACCAAATCCTAATAATAATCAAGTCAGCCCAATAAAAAACACGCCCTCTTTTATTTTGTGACTTCGGCCCGTTCCCTTTTTTGAGATAATGGCAGCTTTCTTCTTCGTTCCTCCTGATTAATTAGGGCTTGGGAAATTTCAAAGATGCCGACTTTGGTTGCTTGATCGAATGGAAGATTTATCACATTGTTTGCTTTATCGATCGCACGCTTCTCTGATTTGCTCACGGTCTCTTTGAAATTGATCAAGTTTGTGGTATGGCTTCGATAAGTAATTTTTTGCTCTTTTACTTTCTGATTCAATGCTCGAACTCGATCACCTGCCGATGATGATTTTGGGGTTTTTATATGGGTTCGATCTCCTTAATTTTCATTTATCTGATTTGTTCAACAATTTGCTTTTGCCGTTCGATATTGTTTTGATGCTGATGATTTCATTAACTAAATCAAATTCGTATAACTTCGTGTTACTTGGTTGACATGGTTTTTATTTTGAGCTGTTCACTATCCTTGGCCATCATGGTTTGATTTGTTCATCTTGAGTACGGTCAACTGTTCACGGCTTCAAATTGATTTTGCTTGATGTTGTGCACGTAGTATCAAAAGGCACCGCATTTTCTACTTCTACCCAGTCATTCGAATTTATTTGACGATGTTGATTTCTTTTGTGACATACTGTTGAAATTGAACTGGTCATTCTTCACCGTGGCCTTCGACTTTACATATGCATTTTGATGTTGTCACTTCATACATGTTCATCATGTAGTTCACTGTGTATATGCACAGTTTCATACATTGTGTCATTTATTTTGCTCTAGAGTGCCATTGTTCTTCTAGAGCTCGTACTTGAGTCTGTTGTGAGCAGTTTGTAGTTGCTGTTAGCTTTGGTTTTCGCTGACAACACATGTAGCATTTCTCTGTTTTTTTTGTTCATTCATAATAGCTTGTCTAGTTCTTGTGCATCACTGAAACACTTGGTATACAGTTGAGTTTTGTTCATTCAATTCATTGAGATTGATGTTGTACTTCACTGTGTATATTTGTCTGCACTGTAGCATGGTCATGGTTTTGAGAATGCGACTTCATCCCATTGCATTGATATCTAGCAGCAGTACTTCACTGAATTGTAACTATGCCCTGTCTGGTTCATTGTGTAGTTGTTGCATGGTTCAGTCCATTTGCCTCTGGTTACTTTGGTTACTGGTTATACTTCACTTGCTTGTAGTTGAGCTTGTCTCTGGTTGTCACTCTGATCTGGTGCGTGTAGTGTTGCTTTGTTGTTAGCTTTGAGCATGTTGCTAGACTAGTTCATTCATGTTGTAATTGATATCTTCACTTGAGTCATTTGAAGTTTGTTGTGCACTTCATACTGTGTAGCCACTTGGTCAAATAAGTTGAGGCTGCTGTTGTTCTTCACGCATGTATATTCTCGAGCTCTATAGCATTACTTGCATCACAGTCTGGTTTCCTCTATTTGTGTATTTTGATTGCCATATCATGTGCACTGATATCTGTAGCTTCTCGAGTCTTGTTCAAGTCACTGGTTGGTCAAGTTTGGTTTGAGCTACTTGTTTCAGTTTACTTTGATAATCATGTTGCCATATTGGCTTGTTTATGTTTGAAGTTGAAATAATCATGTGTACTTTCTGGTTTTGGTTTCTTGATGCGGCTATGCACTGTATATACATGTGCCATTTCATTTTTTTCTCTGGTCTTGTTTATATTGAACTAGTCGACACTTGATCCTTGAGTTTTGGCCATTTACACCTGTGTTGAATCCAGCTAATAGCTCGGGTTTGACCTTGTGCTGAAGTTTGTGAAATTAGTTTATCGCACCTGAATTGAACCTAGCTTAAACGCTTGGGTTTGACCTTGTGCGCGTGTTGTGACTTTATTTGTGTTGCATTTGAGTTGAACCCGACTTTTCATTTGGGTTTTACCAGTGCTCACCTATCCTTGTAAATCAATCAAGTGTATATTTCGATATGCACGGCCTTGTGGCATATACAGTGATACATTATGTATGTCATAAGCTGTTCGTGTATGATGAATTCAAAATTAAATGATGATGAACAACCCAAATAACTGAGGCAAATATTATTTTCAAAATTCACATTTTATTTTATACTGCAAAAATATCTCCTTTTCAATTTTACTGCATCAATATTTATTTTTGCAGATTGCTCAGATGCTGGATTCAATTTGGAATGAAGTTGAAGATAAAATACTAATTGAGTGAGTGATTTGTAGTGAGGTCTGATGTAAAAGAGAAATTGAAATGTAATTGAATTTGTATCAAATTTGTATAGTGTATAGTGAAAGCTTGAATTTGTGCTATTCAAAATTGTAATAAATATTTGTTTGAATAAAATTTCTGTTTGAATTCAAATTCTGTGTTATTTAATTTTATTCAGCAAATATTTATTTAATCTGTGAAAAAATGAAATTGTACATTACCAAATACATTTACACGAATATATATTTATATGTTTATTATCATCAAACAAAAATCATTTAATCGCATATTCAACAGTGTAGTCAACTCAAATCTCAAAAATAGAACTTTCAACAGTTCAAATTCTCAAAAGGTAATCACCACAAATATATATAGAATGGTTCAAAGGACCAATTCCGGAATGGGCAATACACTAGGGAAAATAGTCAAAGAAACCATCTCAAAAGTGTTTGCACGTGCATGTGGCCCAAGCCTTGCCAAGTACTGTTATCTCAAATAGGTACCTCACCATAAGGAAAAACGCCACGATGACAAATGCACTGCAATGGAAAATAGGCCACGATGGCAAATACGCCGCAATGACAATGACCCGAAGATCCAGTACTGGCACGCCGCAATGGCAAATGTGTCACACACTCTCGAATAGGAACCTGAATAGTGTTAACGTGCATCCCATACCACATGTTCGCACTAAACGGTTTACCAATCGCCAGTAAATTTCACACTCAAAGCAGTAAAAAGTTTACCTCATCTCATCGGTAAACTCGAACCGAAGGTCAAATTGTCAAAACGGACAAGTCAGGAATTAACGGATAAGATAAACGCATGTGTCACATACTACGTGTTTTACCAAACCATTTAATTCTCCTTCTCATTTGCTCGAATAGTACAAAAATGTGTATTATATATATAAAATAATTTATTTGAGAAAACAAGCTTTTAGAACCATTTTCCAAAATCAATTTTGAAGGCGATGTTTGAAAATTCCTTTATTATAAAGAATAATAGATTTTGTAGCTCAAAATAATTTAAAAATATTACATAATAATTATTTTAAATGCCAATTAATTTTAAAAATTATTTCAAAATTGTTTGGAAAAATCTATGCTCGAAATCAAAGAAATCACTAAAAACTACCATTCAAATTCAATACAAATTTGAAATTCAAATTCAATTCAAATTTGAATTTCAAATTCATCAAAACTTGGTTAGCCTATTGATAGGTATCATAGCTCTCAAAACATTTTAGAAATATCAAAAAAACATGAATTAAAAGTCAAAAATCGAACGGAAAAAGAATATAAAAATACTTGGGTAAAATAATACCCAGGTCTGAAATCTTCTCTGGGTTCAACTTTCGGACTTAAAATAGGTGGCCGAACGACCTTTGATTGAATTAAGAATAAGTGTGAAAATAATAGAAAATTTCATCTTTGAAACAAAAATAATAATCAATGAACTCTGATAGAAAATGAATAAGTTACGCCGTCTAAAACATGGACAGACCATGTTTGTAACAGTTCTACAAGAATGTGCCCAGGCCTAAAAATCCATTCTGGGTTCATGTTTTAGGCATAAAACAGAGCACCAAACGGTATTGGATTGAGCTCAAAATCGATGTGCTTATAGTAGAAGATTTTTTATTTCAAACAAAAAAGGAATTGTGCAAAATGTATAAAGTATGAGGAAGTTATAATGTCTCAAAGTTGAACCCAGGTAGTGTTTTCACTGTAAAAATCTGTGCAGAAACATGCTCCGAGTCAAAGTTCGGCAGCATATTTCTATAAGCTATATAAGTCAAATCACTTGAAATTTGGTATCCTTATATTACAAAATTTTATCTTTCAAAAAAAAAGAATCACGCAATTTCAGTAAGAAATGAAAGAGTTATGTTATCTCAAACATCGACTCAGGCCATGTTTGAAGCAACTTAGAAAACACAATTTCTACAGGCAGAAAAACCGTGTTTTGTTGATTTTGTAGCAACAGTTTGAACACTCAAATGAAAATATTTTTCGACCAAACTTTGCAGAACAAAGTTCAACATATAAACTTAACTTAGAAAAAGATCCGGCAGCATTTCGTTGCTGGAGATGAAACTTATGGACAACCAAAGTGGGCACTTTAGGCCAGAAATGAAAACAAGAGCAGCAATGAACAAAAACTTGCACAACCAACGAATTTAGCTACTAATTCAATATTTTTGGCTAGTAGATGTGAGATTTTAGTCTCACGTTGCTGATTTGTTGTAAAAACTCGGATTTTTTCGTAAATTTGAAGCCTTTTGGCAAGATTGGAGCTTTTACGAACCTACAGAGGAAGAGAAAATAACATGCAAACAACAATTTACTATAAATATGAAATATTTCCACAAATCAGAGATTTTGATGAAACTAGGTGTTTTGGAGTTAGATCACCTTTGATTTGACTTTAGACTGAAAAAAGACTCTAATTTGTTTAATTTTTATGAAGAAATTGGCTTGGTTTTTGATTTTTGACGAAGAGGTTTAATGTATTTTCTTTTCAAGCTGAAGGAGGAAGAAGAAGTATTAGAAATGAACGTACAGCTAAGTAGTTTCTTGTTTCTTACCCGGCCTTGGATCCATTAGTAGAAAGAAATAAAATGGCTTACTAGTTAAATAATCAAGACTCAATTAAAAAATGTATACATATTTAACAATCCTGCTTTTGGAGATTACATGTAAATATTAAATTATAATGGTAGTTATGATTTAATATTGTGAATTGAAATAAAATTAGAGTATTTTAAATTGTTATTTGGAATAAACAATGAAATTTGGGAAATAAAATGTGAAAATAAAGTTTAAAGGCATTATTTTATTTGTTTGAGTTAGTAACAAATGAAAAAATGAATTTTATAGGAGAAAATGTAATAATTTTAGTAATTATTGCCAATTACTTCATTTAATAATTTGTAAAGGAAGTATTTGAATTTTAAAGATTGTTTAATCAAATAGAAAGGTGGAAATTAATTTAAAAATGTGTTTTAATTATAAATTTGAATTTAGAATGGTTAATAATATTTTACTAGGTCTAAGAAAAATATTTTTGTGGAATTTTAGAAGTTAAAAATAAGATTTGTGCAACTACAGCAAGGTGAGTGATAAATTCACAATTTCTAACTGAAGCAAAGCTTCAAAAATCAAAATTGGAGCTTTCGTAATCAATTTTTATTGTTGGTAGTTTTCTTTCTATGAATCTAGTTTGGGTTGCTTCTTTGCATGCTTATATCTTTTGGTTCCAGCAACGAAATTCTGCCGTATTTTTGGCATTTGGTCGCTTGTATATTGAAATTTTTTTCTAAAAAATTTGGTGGAAAAATATTATCATTTGAGTGTTCAAACCGTTGCTGCAAAATCAACAAAACTCAGTTTTTTTGCCTGTAGAAATTGTGTTTTCTGAGTTGCTGCAAACATGGCCCGAGTCCATGTTTGAGATAGCATAACTCTTTCAATTCTTACTGAAATTGCGTGATTCTTTTTTTTTTGAAAGATAAAGTTTTCTAATATAAGAATACCAAATTTCAAGTCATTTCAACGTATATAGCTTATAAAAATATGCTACCGAACTTTGATCCAGGGCATGTTTTTGCCCAGATTTTTATAGTGAAAACACTGTCTCGGTTCAACTTTGAGACATCATAACTTTCTCATACTTAATTAAAATTGCATGTTACTTGTTTTGTTTGAAATCTAAAGTTTTCTTTTATAGGCATGCCTATTTCTAGCTTAATCCGAGCTAATTTTCAGGCCTGTGCGTTTTTGGTTTTTGAACTATTGCAAACATGGCCTAAGTCCATGTTTGAGACAGTGTAACTTTTTCATTTCCAGTCAGAATTTATTGATTCTTTTTTTTGAAAGAAGAAGTTTTCTACTTTGTGTACACCAATTTTTTGTTCAATCAAAGGTCGTTTGGCCACTTGTTTTATATCCGAAAGTTAAACCCAACGAAGATTTCGGACTTGGGTACTATTTTGCCCAAGTGTTTTTATGTTCTTTTTCTGTCCGATTTTTGATTTTTACTTCATGTTTTTGTGATATTTATAAAAAAATTTGAGGGCTATAATGCGTATCAATAGACAAGCCAAGTTTTGATGAATTTGAAATTCAAATTTGAATTGAATTTGAATTGAATTTGAATAACAGTTTTGAGCGATTTCTTTGATTTCGAGCACAGATTTTTCCAAATAAATTTGAAATAATTTTTAAAATAAATTGGTGTTCAAAATAATTATTATGTAATATTTTTAAATTATTTTAAGCTGCAAAATTTATTTATTCTCTATAATAAGATAATTTTCAAATATCATTTTCAAAAATTGATTTCGAAAAATGGTTTTAAAAGCTTATTTTCTCAAATTAATTATTTTAGACATAAAATAAACAATTTTGCACTATTCGAGCGAAAGTGAAGGAGAATTAAATGGTTGGGTAAAACACGTTGTATGAGACACGTGCGTTTACCTTATCAGTCAATTCCTGACTTGTCTGTTTGATCGTTTTGATCTTCGGGTCAAGTTTATCAATGAGATGAGGTAAAAAATTTTACTGCTTTGAGTATGAAATTTACTGGCGATTAGTAAACCGTTTAGTGCGAACGTGTGGTATGGACGCACTTTAACACTATTCGGGTTCATATTCGAGAGTTTTTGACACATTTTCCATTGCGGCGTGCCAGTACTAGAACTTCAGGTCATTGCCATTGTAGCATTTGTCATTGCGGCGTATTTATCTTCGAGATGTCTTCCATTGTAGCATATTTGTCTTCCAGATGTTTGACATTGCAGCGATTTTGCCATTGCGGCGTATTTTCCATTGCGGCGTATTTATCATTGCGGCGTTTTGCCTTCGGGCGAGGTACCTATTTGAGATAACAGTTTTGGCAAGGCTTCAACCACATGCACGTGCAAACGCTTTTGGGATGGTTTCTTGGACTATTTTCCCTAGTGTATCGTCCCTTTCCGGAATTAGTCCTTTGAACCATTCGATATATATTTGTGGAGATTACCTTTTGGGAATTTGAACTCTTAGAATTTCTATTTTTAAGATTTGAATTGCCTACACTAGCATTATATGAGATTTTCCTTTTGGCATTTACTTGAGATTTTATTCTCTTCTTTGGAGATATATTTGCCTTATGGCATGTTTGAGACGAGATCTCTTTATGTATGTTTTAGGTTTGCCAAGAGGGCGGGTTTAGGTTTTTCCCTAAATCATTTTGATGTTCTATGAATGCCGGTGATATGAGGCTCGCTACTTTTAGCGTTTTATGAGCTATTTTCTGTCTTTTGAGCTTATATGTTTGTGTAGTGATACCATATTATCACTCGATGTACATACACTGTAGGTTGTTCCTTCCTATTCGGGAATATTATCACATTATCCTTATGCTCATATTATCGCTTATCCTTATAAACTGATTTGTTTAGCTAGACCAACCCGCGTATTTTATACTCGGGTCAGACCGAGGTGTTTCGGGTTAGGTACATTTGGACTTAGGCTATTCTGCTTCCGCATGGACTCTATTCTGCTAGCTCTTTTTGTTATAGCTTTTTGTGTAGTCCTTTTTGGTTTGCTACTCGGATATGTATGTTCTTTTGATTCATGTTTGTATTATGGTCGCCATACCACCTATGTGATGTATCATTTTTTATACTCTGTGATGTATCTGTACATGTGTGTATATATGGGATTATCTGCTATTCTGTGATGTGTTTTGCATTTGAGTTGTTGTATTTTGTTCCGAAAGATCCTATAGCCACCTATGGTTTTGTATTAAGTATTTATTGGATATGTCAATCCACTTGAGATAGAAAAAATATATGGCATCAGTCGACATATTTAATAGATATTTAAGACCAGGCTATTGATGGTCGCTCCTATCCATCCTTACTATCTGCATTAGCAGACAGTATTACCCAGTAATACTCTTTGTTAATGCGAGTCTCGAAGATTACCTGTAAATATTAAATTATAATGGTAGTTATGATTTAATATTGTAAATTAATTACTAAGCTGTGACATCCAACCCTGAGATCCATAATAATAAAGAGTATTACGGAAAGAAAACCCAATAAGAGATAGGTGGTTTCCCCCGGTAGCACAAACTTGTAACAACCCTGTATTTTGTAATTATTTTATTGTATATTTTAATTATTTTTAATGTAAGATTTTGATTTAAAAAATTATTTTACTTATTTGAAATGATTAAATTTATTATTTAAATATAATCTTGATTTTTATATGAGTTATAATTCCAAAATTTTGTAAGTTGAATATTTGCCTGAAATGCTGATTTTGGTCAAAATAGTCAAACTGTGACTTTCAACTTAAAATTTTAAAAGTTTAAAATTTTAAATTTTTCTTTTTATTATGAAAGTACATAAAATTATAAGAACACCACTTTTCGTTTCGTTGAATTTGGATGTAAATTGTGAAAGTTATACCCTTTACAATATTGTGCGTATATAGGGTTATTTAACAATGACTATTTTAAATTGTATAAATTACTTCTTCTTGGTTATATTTTATTTTAATATGTGATAATATGTTTTATTATGCATATTTTGACTTTTACATATTTTTAAATGATAATAGAATTTTTCCAAAATTTACTGTATTTATTTCCTATTTTTAAAGGCTGTTTTCTAATTTTCTGCCATTTTCATCATATAAATTATATTTAATATTTTTTTTTTTTGAATGCACTTTTTTTTGTTATTTTTTTTTATAAATATTTTACAAGTCCATGAAGATTTTCTAAAGTTCATTTGGATTTATTTCTAATTTTAAAGCCAGTCTACAATTTTAAGCCATTTTCTTATTTTAATTATATATAATTAAAATTTATTTATTTATTTTATGCACTCACTTTTATTTGCTGTGTTTTACTTTATTTTATTCATTTTACATGTATTTAAATTTAAGTAAATTTTTCCAAAGTGTATTGAAGTTATTTCTAATTCTTAAGTCTAGTTTTCATTTTTCTGTGCTATTTTTCTTATTTAATCATATCTAATTAATATTTAATTTTTAATATTTTGTTTATCTGTTATATTTTCGAATTTTAACTGAGATTTTAATTATTTTCAGTTATTTGGATGTATATAAATATATGTGAGAAATTTGAAAGGGTTAAGAGCTAAGAAACGGAAAAATGTTTTATCCGTTTCTTTTGCAGTTTCTTCTGTCATTAATACATCAATTCATCTTAGCCATTCCTTTCCCCATCCTTTGCAGCCGACTTCCTCTTGTCATTCACGAATTTTTGAAGCCCCAAAACCCTAAAAATCATGGCCTCCACCTTGAAGAAAAAAAATTAGGTAAATCCCTCTCTTCTTTCTACTTTTCTTACTTTTCTATGCAATTTTGCCTTGTTTCTCTTCTAAGTTTGGATCGGCCTCTTCTCCATAGCCGCAGCCACAAACTCCTACATCTCTTCCATGCCTCCAACACCATCTACTCCATCAACCATGACCATGGCCGAGCCATCTATGGTGGCCAAACCCTTCAAATTGCAACCTACATGCCTAAAAACAATGTTTTTGACCATTGTTGCCTCATTCCCTTCATCTCCACTTGTTGCCTTGCCTATATGATGTTAAACATGACCTATATATGATGTCATACCTGAGCCAAAGCATCATCATAGCCAAGCATAAGTGTCCCTTAGGCCAAGCATTGAAGTGGTTGAAGCAAGGTCCAATCTATCTTGTTCATTTCGCTTTGTATTTCAAAATTGTTTCAATGTTATTTTATGTTGAATGTTTATATATTGTCTGCTTTGTTTTGTTTTGGGTTGATGATACAAAATCATATCTTGGCTATCTTTCAACTCAAATCAAAAGTCGTGAAATTGTGCTTGTCGTGCCTTTGGAGTCGTGCTTGTATGTTGTTTTGGTCTCTAGCTTTGAAAAAGGTGAGTCTTTCTCACTCTGACATATATACTTATGAAAAGTGGATTGATGACAAGTGTTTAGTAATGTAAAATGTTTATGCAAGTTAATGAGAATCATATGATATGTTATGCCATGTTATTACCATGTTAAAACTGTTAATTTTCACCTGACATCTGATATATGACTGTATATCAGATATTGACATTGTTTATATTATTTCTGTATATGATCACACTGCAAGTTCCCTGTTAGAATAAAATCATTACGGACTGAAATGATAGGCCTGAATGGTTTTTTTATTTTTCATTTTGACTTGGGATTGCGGGTTTGAAATGATAGAACCCGGATTTTTCTTTTTAAACTGCGGATTGAAATGATACATATCCGTATCACTTGACATAGGTTAGAAAACTATATACAGACCCGTGGTTATTCTATAAAGTGTTTTGAATATTTTTAAGTATTTTAAAAATATAAAATTATGAAATTTGATTTAAATATATTTTGAAAGGTTTTAAAATAAATAAATTATGATTTTTCTATGTGTTAAAAATGTAATTTATGAATGGATTAACTAGATTTTGAAATATAACTTATGTTTGAAATTTGGAATTTTGACTAAAAATGATATTTAAGTTACATGAAAAAAATGGACTTTAATTTTATTTGGAAAATGGTAAATATGATAAATTGATTTATATTTGAATTTAAGCGATTTATTAAAGAATTATTGATTTTCTATAAATTTAAGTGGTTGAATAAATGACTGTTGAAAATGAAATTTTAAAATATAACTTGACTTGAAAATGTGAAATTTGAGTTTTAACTAAAGATGTTAAATTAATTAAATAAACTGGAAGTTTAGTTAAATTTGTGAAATGGTAATATAAATCTGAAATGTTAAGTTTTAATTAATGAAAGAAACGTATAGGTTTTAATTTATGAAAGAAACGTATAGGTTTTAATTTATGAAAGAAACGTATAGGTTTTAATTAATGAAAGAACGTATGGTGTTCTAATTAATGATAGGAACATGTAAATTCCTAATTAATGAAAGAAAGGTATAAGTTTCAATTAATGAAAGAAACGTATAAGTTTTTAATTAATGAAAGAAACGTGTAAAATCCTAATTAATGAGAGAACATGAAAGTTTTAATTAATGCAAGAACATGTAAAGTTTTAATTAAGAAAGAAACATGTAAAGTTTTAAGTAGTGTGATATTGATTTAATTAATAAATGTTCATTATTGTAATAGAAATATAAAATTTAAAACGTACATTTGACACGTAGATTTTAATCAATGTAATGGTGTATTTTAAATTGATTAAAATGATAAATGTTACTTACTGTAATAATAAAATGTAAGTTGATAACGTACATTTGATAAGCAAGTTTTAATTTATGTGAATGGAATACTTTAAATGATTAAAATAATAAAGTTTCTTTATTGTAATAATAATGTAAGTTAATAAGGTGCTTTTAACTTAACATAAGAATTTCGGTTTAAATTGTATATTGCAGTAAGAAAGTTTATTTAACTATAAGGCTATGATAAATTGACATGTTAAGATTTTAAGCTTATAAATACTTTGATTATATACAATGTAAAGTGGAAAGTAGTACATTCCAAAAATGCTATGATTCCTTAAGGTAACATTTCCAAAATGCTATGATAATTTAAAGGAATATTTCAAGTTTAATAAATTTAAAGAAATATTCAATGATTTGAAAATTTGGGTTTTATTTGAATGATATAATATTGAATTATTTTTGAAATGGAACTGATACAATTGTGATATTGTTTTGAAATGAGTATGATATTTTGGTCTTGAAAGTATAAATTATTTGAAATAAATATCCATGGGTTATAATAACGATTGGTTGTTAAAGAGACCGAGATCGAATATTGTCTTATAGCCGGACAATACCGAAAACCACTTTAACAACTGTGGATGCGGTGGAGATTCCAGAATGAAGTAGGATGGTGGCGACGTTCTCGAGGTATATTACGTGGACCCAACTCCCGTGAGTTGGCATATATGACTAAAACAGGAGCTATACCGGGCTACACAAAGGGTCGCACCCTTTCATCGAGCATGCTCCATCGGAAACTATTCTATTACTGTTGCGATTCATTCGGTGGCGCCACTTTGATTCGGGGGTATTGTTCGAGGTGGGCGGAAGCTGCTGGCTTGCCGTCACCACCGGTCCGGGAGTGCAAACGGTGTATCCACCCTGGCATTGCCTCGCGTGCCGTGTCATATCCTTATATCGAGCCCACTACGATTTTGGTTTTAAAGATCCGACCGCGTTAAGGTTCACCATCCCCTTAACGCTATTTTCTATATGATTATACTTTACTGATTAGACACTACCGTATATAGCATATATTACTACATAGTAAATAGTTTAACGGATCCTTAGAGGATGGGCGGTCCCAAGCATCCTTTAAGTTACTGATGCATTTTGTTACTGTTCACTTGAGTTGATTTACAGTTTATAAGTATTTATGTCCTGACTCGAGGGTTTTGTGTTTTGCTTTACGCTCGGGTCAGATTGATTGAGTTAGCATTCGAGATTCATCTTCGGCGTTGGAGCTTTCCTTGAAGGTCCATCCATCTATTTTGTTTCAAATACGTTTTTTTGATATAGAAGTACGTTTTTTTGGAACTGCCATAAAAAAAAGAGTTCTTCCTTTTTATTGTTGTATCCAGTGGTTCAGTGATGTATCTGATTTGTACCTGATGTATCCTGTTACTCTTCTGTTGTATCCTATTTAACTCTGATGTATCTCATATTTATATAGTAGCTTCATGAACTACTATCTTTTTTTCTTCCACTGCATTTTTTATATACTCTGTGTATGTGATCTGTGATTTTTATTTACTGTATATCCTGAGATTTGCCAAATTTTTATTTACAACGCGGTATTTTGAGCAATTCAATTCCGGCATGAGTGTCTACCTATACACTTATAATGGATGCGAATGGTTGAAAATACCGGGTCGTTACAGTTGGTATCAGAGCTTTGGTAGCTCTAGGCAAAACTCAGCATATGGAGTAGATGTAATTACAAAATCACTTTCATTCGAGTTGAATATTTTTCTTTTGACTCGATTCCTTTGAATTTTGGAACGTTCCCTACAGTTCCAAAATCCATTCGTATCCCTCACTATTCATCTTCTTTTGACTCTGGAGCATTCCATAACTCCGCTTCGAATGATCTTTCTAGTGAGTCGGCGGTCACGCCAATTTCAAATTTAATTGAAAAGGGGGGAAAACTCCTTTGCAGTTAGCATCGATTCGCCAGAGATTCTTATCTATCCTTGGTTTAGATGCTAATATCTTTTGTTATTTCAAACTCTAACTCTTGATATCGAATGTAGATTTACCCTAGAAAAATCAACATTGATCTTATTCTTTAAGTCACGGTTGACCCGGTTAAGGTTGCCCGTGATTTATATAAGCTTATCCATCTTCCTATTCTGTTATTTAATCATGTCATCCTTGTTTCCAACTTATTTTTAAATCATAATCTCCTTTGATTTGTGTTAATCAAAAATTTGAATCTCTATCCTTCTTTGAAAATCTATTCATGTATAGTGTATTTGTAAACTAGTATTTAAAATTAAAATGTTTTATATATTGTGTTGTTTGAGTTGTTGATGTTGAGTTAGGTTTCTGATCGATACGTCTGATCAGCGCTATCGATAAGATTTCCAAAACACTTTGACAGAATAAACGGACACAATATATTTTAAAAAAAAAATTTGGTTAATGAAATAAATTTTGATATATAAGTAAATTTATGGAACTTAATGAAATGATTTAAATTGATAATTTGAAATGATAATACTTGATTTATCATTTATTGTTCTATAAATGAATTTATAAATAATTGTTTATAAATTTATATGGGAACTTAAATGAATTTAGAAAAAGAAATTTGAGAATTTAATTTCCGATGGTTCCAAACCTTTTGTTTAAAAGTTTAAAGGGATATAATATTTAAAATATTTTCAAATAGAAATTTGTTTCCAAAGAATTTTAAGTTTAAAATTAGTACTCTTCTCTTTGTCGCTGGAAAATAACTTCGGTGATGACTGCAGCATCATCGACGTTCATTTTCGAGTTTCGAAGTGAAGAGACTGTTCTGTAGTCTTGCTACAGCTTTGTTTTGGGAAATTAAATTGATTTGAATTTCTAAAATATGACTTAATTTATAATATATATAGATATATGATTGAAATTTGATTTGACATATTATATATATATATATTATTACTTATCTCTAAATGGTTTGAAGAAATCGAAAATTTAATTCTTAAATTTTATTTTTAACAATAATTTCAATTATAAAAAGAAAATCAATTTTTTTTTGGATAAATGATTAAACTTGAGATAATTGAATTGGAAAGTTTTATTTGTATGACACAATTTCATTCCAATATAACTTACCTTAATTTCAGAAGTTAACAATGTAATTGGGTAATATACAATATAAAAAGATTTTATAAATAAAATTTGAGTGGTTATAATAAATGTTATACACTTAAATTTTAATTATAAAATGATTAACAGAGGTAAATATAATAAAGGGTAATTGAATAACTTACAATAAAATGATGTTAAAAGAACTAAGAATAAAAGAAAGCAGTTATAATAAGTGTAAGTATATTGAACATGAGTGATAAATATATTGAGAGGAATAAATTTAATTTTATTAGGAATAAAGAAGAATAAAATTTATTAAATACATTGTGAGTGTAATAAATGATTATTTTTCTAACCCATGGTTTTAAAAAAAAATTGTTAATTTAAGATGATTGGATAATAAGATAATGAAATTTGAGATAGTTAAGATTTATGTAACTTGTGTAAAAGTTTATTTTCTATTTAAGTTTAAATCTCCATGCTTTCAAATTCATTTTCTTATTTTGTTTTTCAAACTATCTTTTGGTTGTTCTTATCGTCCTCATCTTGCTATAGACTGGTATATGCATCTTTCTATGATCTTTCTGTTTAGAAATCTTTCTATAATCTTTGATAATCTCCACCTTGTAAAACTTACCCATAACAACAGTTATCAGGTATAACTTCAATCTTCTTGTCATCTTATCTTAATCCTATTTCACTCTATCTTTTCTGTGCCCTTCCATACCTCATTCCTTTCGAGGACGAAAAGTTTTGAGTGGGGGAGAGTGTAACAACCCTGTATTTTGTAATTATTTTATTGTATATTTTAATTATTTTTAATGTAAGATTTTGATTTAAAAACTTATTTTACTTATTTGAAATGATTAAATTTATTATTTAAATATAATCTTGATTTTTATATGAGTTATAATTCCAAAATTTTGTAAGTTGAATATTTGCCTGAAATTCTGATTTTGGTCAAAATAGTCAAACTGTGACTTTCAACTTAAAATTTTAAAAGTTTAAAAATTTAAATTTTTTCTTTTTATTATGAAAGTACATAATATTATAAGAACACCACTTTTCGTTTCGTTGAATTTGGATGTAAATTGTGAAAGTTATACCCTTTACAATATTGTGCGTATATAGGGTTATTTAACAATGACTATTTTAAATTGTATAAATTACTTCTTCTTGGTTATATTTTATTTTAATATGTGATAATATGTTTTATTATGTATATTTTGACTTTTACATATTTTTAAATGATAATAGAATTTTTCCAAAATTTACTGTATTTATTTCCTATTTTTAAAGGCTGTTTTCCAATTTTCTGCCATTTTCTTCATATAAATGATATTTAATAAAAAAAAAAATTTTGAATGCACTTTTATTTATTTTTTTGTTATTTTATTTGTTATAAATATTTTACAAGTCCATGAAGTTTTTCTAAAGTTCATTTGGATTTATTTCTAATTTTAAAGCCCAGTCTACAATTTTAAGCCATTTTCTTATTTTAATTATATATAATTAAAATTTATTTATTTATTTTATGCACTCACTTTTATTTGCTGTGTTTTACTTTATTTTATTCATTTTACATGTATTTAAATTTAAGTAAATTTTTCCAAAGTGTATTGAAGTTATTTCTAATTCTTAAGTCTAGTTTTCATTTTTCTGTGCTATTTTTCTTATTTAATCATATCTAATTAATATTTAATTTTTAATATTTTGTTTATCTGTTATATTTTCGAATTTTAACTGAGATTTTAATTATTTTCAGTTATTTGGATGTATATAAATATATATGAGAAATTTGAAAGGGTTAAGAGCTAAGAAACGGAAAAACGTTTTATCCGTTTCTTTTGCAGTTTCTTCTGTCATTAATACATCAATTCATCTTAGCCATTCCTTTCCCCATCCTTTGCAGCCGACTTCCTCTTGTCATTCACGAATTTTTTAAGCCCCAAAACCCTAAAAATCATGGCCTCCACCTTGAAGAAAAAAAATTAGGTAAATCCCTCTCTTCTTTCTACTTTTCTTACTTTTCTATGCAATTTTGCCTTGTTTCTCTTCTAAGTTTGGATCGGCCTCTTCTCCATAGCCGCAGCCACAAACTCCTGCATCTCTTCCATGCCTCCAACACCATCTACTCCACCAACCATGACCATGGCCGAGCCATCTATGGTGGCCAAACCCTTCAAATTGCAACCTACATGCCTAAAAACAATGTTTTTGACCATTGTTGCCTCATTCCCTTCATCTCCACTTGTTGCCTTGCCTATATGATGTTAAACCTGACCTATATATGATGTTATACCTGAGCCAAAGCATCATCATAGCCAAGCATAAGTGTCCCTTAGGCCAAGCATTGAAGTGGTTGAAGCAAGGTCCAATCTATCTTGTTCATTTCGCTTTGTATTTCAAAATTGTTTCAATGTTATTTTATGTTGAATGTTTATATATTGTCTGGTTTGTTTTGTTTTGGGTTGATGATACAAAATCATATCTTGGCTATCTTTCAACTCAAATCAAAAGTCGTGAAATTGTGCTTGTCGTGCCTTTGGAGTCGTGCTTGTATGTTGTTTTGGTCTCTAGCTTTGAAAAAGGTGAGTCTTTCTCACTCTGACATATATACTTATGAAAAGTGGATTGATGACAAATGTTTAGTAATGTAAAATGTTTATGCAAGTTAATGAGAATCATATGATATGTCATGCCATGTTATTACCATGTTAAAACTGTTAATTTTCACCTGACATCTGATATATGACTGTATATTACGATATTGACATTGTTTATATTATTTCTATATATGATCACACTGCAAGTTCCCTGTTAGAATAAAATCATTATGGACTGAAATGATAGGCCTGAATGGTTTTTTTATTTTTCATTTTGACTTGGGATTGCGGGTTTGAAATGATAGAACCCGGATTTTTCTTTTTAAACTGCGGATTGAAATGATACATATCTGTATCACTTGACCTAGGTTAGAAAACTATATACAGACCCGTGGTTATTCTATAAAGTGTTTTGAATATTTTTAAGTATTTTAAAAATATAAAATTATGAAATTTGATTTAAATAGATTTTGAACGGTTTTAAAATAAATAAATTATGATTTTTCTATATGTTAAAAATGTAATTTATGAATGGATTAACTAGATTTTGAAATATAACTTATGTTTGAAATTTGGAATTTTGACTAAAAATGATATTTAAGTTACATGAAAAAAATGGACTTTAATTTTATTTGGAAAATGGTAAATATGATAAATTGATTTATATTTGAATTCAAGCGATTTATTAAAAAATTATTGATTTTCTATAAATTTAAGTGGTTGAATAAATGACTGTTGAAAATAAAATTTTAAAATATAACTTGACTTGAAAATGTGAAATTTGAGTTTTAACTAAAGATGTTAAATTAATTAAATAAACTGGAAGTTTAGTTAAATTTGTGAAATGGTAATATAAATCTGAAATGTTAAGTTTTAATTAATGAAAGAAACGTATAGGTTTCAATTTATGAAAGAAACGTATAAGTTTTAATTTATGAAAGAAACGTATAGGTTTTAATTTATGAAAGAAACGTATAGGTTTTAATTAATGAAAGAACGTATGGTGTTCTAATTAATGATAGGAACATGTAAATTCCTAATTAATGAAAGAAAGGTATAAGTTTTAATTAATGAAAGAAACGTATAAGTTTTTAATTAATGAAAGAAACGTGTAAAGTCCTAATTAATGAGAGAACATGAAAGTTTTAATTAATGCAAGAACATGTAAAGTTTTAATTAAGAAAGAAACATGTAAAGTTTTAAGTAGTGTGGTATTGATTTAATTAATAAATGTTCGTTATTGTAATAGGAATATAAAATTTAAAACGTACATTTGACACGTAGATTTTAATCAATGTAATGGTGTATTTTAAATTGATTAAAATGATAAATGTTACTTACTGTAATGATAAAATGTAAGTTGATAACGTACATTTGATAAGCAAGTTTTAATTTATGTGAATGACATACTTTAAATGATTAAAATAATAAAGTTTCTTTATTGTAATAATAATGTAAGTTAATAAGGTGCTTTTAACTTAACATAAGAATTTCGATTTAAATTGTATATTACAGTAAGAAAGTTTATTTAACTATAAGGCTATGATAAATTGACATGTTAAGATTTTAAGCTTATCAATACTTTGATTATATACAATGTAAAGTGGAAAGTAGTACATTCCAAAAATGCTATGATTCCTTAAGGTAACATTTCCAAAATGCTATGATAATTTAAAGGAATATTTCAAGTTTAATAAATTTAAAGAAATATTCAATGATTTGAAAATTTGGGTTTTATTTGAATGATATAATATTGAATTATTTTTGAAATGGAACTGATACAATTGTGATATTGTTTTGAATTGAGTATGATATTTTGGTCTAGAAAGTATAAATTATTTGAAATAAATATCCATGGGTTATAATAACGATTGGTTGTTAAAGAGACCGGGATCGGATATTGTCTTATAGCCGGACAATACCGAAAACCACTTTAACAACTGTGTATGCGGTGGAGATTCCAGAACGAAGTAGGATGGTGGCGACGTTCTCGAGGTATATTACGTGGATCCAACTCCCGTGAGTTGGCATATATGACTAAAACAGGAGCTATACCGGGCTACACAAAGGGTCGCACCCTTTCATCGAGCATGCTCCATCGGAAACTATTCTATTACTATTGTGATTCGATTCGGTGGCGCCACTTTGATTCGGGGGTATTGTTCGAGGTGGGCGGAAGCTGCTGGCTTGCCGTCACCACCGGTCCGGGAGTGCAAACGGTGTATCCACCCTGGCATTGCCTCGCGTGCCGTGTCATATCCTTATATCGAGCCCACTACGATTTTGGTTTTAAAGATCCGACCGCGTTAAGGTTCACCATCCCCTTAACGCTATTTTCTATATGATTATACTTTACTGATTAGACACTACCGTATATAGCGTATATTACTACATAGTAAATAGTTTAACGGATCCTTAAAGGATGGGCGGTCCCAAGCATCCTTTAAGTTACTGATGCATTTTGTTACTGTTCACTTGAGTTGATTTACAGTTTATAAGTATTTATGTCCTGACTCGAGGGTTTTGTGTTTTGCTTTAAGCTCGGGTCAGATTGATTGAGTTAGCATTCGAGATTCACCTTCGGCGTTGGAGCTTTCCTTGAAGGTCCATCCATCTATTTTGTTTCAGTATCCAGTGGTTCAGTGATGTATCTGATTTGTACCTGATGTATCCTGTTACTCTTCTGTTGTATCCTATTTAACTCTGATGTATCTCATATTTATATAGTAGCTTCATGAACTACTATCTCTTTTTCTTCCGCTGCATTTTTTATATACTCTGTGTCTGTGATCTGTGATTTTTATTTACTATATATCCTGAGATTTGCCAAATTTTTATTTACAACGCGGTATTTTGAGCAATTCAATTCCGGCATGAGTGTCTACCTATACACTTATAATGGATGCGAATGGTTGAAAATACCGGGTCGTTACAAAACTCATACGTATGCATGAATGCAATCGTAAAGTAATTGCACAAAGGCAAGTTAAAACTCAAGGAATAGATTTTATAGCTTAAAATAATTTAAAAATATTACATAAGAATTATTTTAGTTGAAAATTTATTTTAAAAATTAACTAAAAATTGTTTGGAAAAAATCTGTGCTCGAAATCACTCAAAACTGTCATTCAAATTCAATTCAAATTCAATTCAAATTTGAATTTCAAATTCATCAAAACTTGGCTAGCCTATTGATTGGCACCACAACCCTCAAAATGTTTTAGAAATGTCACAAAAAAATGAAGTAAAAGTCAAAATTCGAATGGAAAAAGAACATAAAAACGCTTAGGCAAAATAATACCCAGGTCTGAAATCTTCTCCGGGTTCAACTTTCGGACATAAAACAGGTGGCTGAACGACCTTTGATTGAATTAAAAATTGAGGTGCACAAAGTAGAAAAATTCATATTTCAAAAAAAAGAATCAATGAATTCCAACAAAAATTGAAAAGGTTAAGTTGTCTCAAACATGGAGTTGGACTATGTTTGTAATAGTTCAAGAATGTGCCCAGGCCTGAAAATCCATTTTGGGTTTAACTTCCATGCATAAAAAAGAGCACCAAACTACATTGGATTGAGATCAAAATTGGTAGAAATATAATATAAAACTTTATCTTTCAAACAAAAAAAGAATCAAACAGTTTGGATAGAGTATGTGAAAGTTATGATGTCTCAAATTTGAACCTCCAAAGTAAAAATCTGGGCAAAAACATGCTCCGGATCAAAGTTCGGTAGCATATTTCCATAAGCTGTATAGGTCGAAATGACCTGAAATTTGGTATGCTTATAGTAGAAAACTTTATCTTTCAACAAAAAATATAATCAAGCAATTTCAATTAGAATTGAAAGAGTTATGCTATCTCAAACATGGATTCAGGCCATATTTGCAGCAACTCAGAAAACACAATTTCTACAGGCAAAAATTTGCTTTCGAGTTGATTTCTACCACTGATTTGAACATCCAATTGACAATATTTTTCAACCAAAATTTTCAGAAATGAAGTTCAACATGCAAGCTACCAAATGCAAAAATCCGGTAGCAATTCGTTGCCAGAATCAAAAGATACACACCTCTAAAGAAGCATTACAGAACAGTATTGAACAAAAGAGAAGCAGGCTTAAAAATATTTCTACATACGCTAAACTATTTACACTTTTTTCAATTTCAACCCACAAGTTTTAATACCATTTAAGTTTAAAACAAAAACTAGCTCACAAATTTATATTAAATGATTCTAATTAAGGGGATATCTTAATTAGGAGAAAACATCATTTGCTGCTTTGATTAATAAAATGATGTATTTAACATAAAAGAATACTTTGGTTTGAAAAATTAAAATATTAGTTGGATAGTTTAGTTCAAGTTATTAATGACGACTATAAAAAAATTTGACATTTAGTTATTTGAGTAATAGCAGAAGATAGATATAAAATAATATGTATATATATGATGTTGATTACTGTTCTGTGATGTGCTTTACATTTAGTCATTGTATTTTGTTCTGATAGATCTGTTAGCCACCTATAGTTTTGGACTAAGCATTTACTTTTTTTAATGATTTTTAAAAGAAATAATTAATTTTAAGATGAGATAGTTTTAAAATAACGATGGAATTGATTTTAAAAATATAATTTTAGTGTTAAATTATATTTGAAATAGGTTATAAAATTTTATTACACAAAAATGTGATTTTTATGTAATTTATAATGTTGATTACAATGAGATTTGTAATTAAAAACGTAAAGTTGTTATTTATTTTAAATATAGAGAAATATATTAATAAAATGCTTTAAAAATATAAATAATATTTTATTTATGTGTAAAAGCATTTTATTATCATGAGACTACAGTTTCACAATTTTTCGGAAAAAAACATTATATTGCATTTATCGACGTATTCAGTAGATGTTTGAGGCAAAATTATAGATGGTTACCCTTAACCAGCCCTATTCTCCACTTTAGTAGGCGGAATTACTCGTTAATTCTCTTTACTAAGGTGGGTCTCGGGGTAGGGCATTACAACATTTCAAAATACTGTAATGAGAGCTAGAGCTACCATAACACATAACATGTGCTTTCACTAATGTACTGGCCCATAATTTTTAACATTTCAAATACAAATATTTAATTAGTTTAAATATACAAATCTGATTCGAATTTATTGAATAATAAGAAAATCAATTATTAATAAAATGAATTAATTTTTGATTACGTATATTTCTAATTGAATTTATAGGATTTTTCCATAATATTTAATTTGAAAGGTATTAAATTATCGTTTGACGTATTTTGCAGCAAATGTTGGTGTTTTTGAAATTTCACAAAATAAGGTAACTGGTTTATTTTATTGTTGTTTTGTGATCATGTCGCATTGTTATCCATGATCGTATTTTTATCTCTTTCATTTGTGGTTCATATACAATGGGATATTGTTTAGCGAAGTACCGTAAGTTATAACCGTAAATAACCCAACACTTAACATATTTTTGTCACTTCTTTCCTTTTTTCCCATTTCACTTTCAATTACAATAAACATTTTAACCTAGCCTCCTCTTCAAAAAACAAAATTCGAAGATAGAAGCATCGAAAAATTATGAAACCGGATTAATTGAACTCGTGCGAGAGGGAGCTTAAAATCCATGCTAGTATTGTCATGTACGGGGAAGATGGGGATGATTTACATGTGTAGGCCATGCTAGGGTTAAGGTGTGGTAGAGTTAGGTGCTGCAGTTGGTTGAAAGTAAGGCCGTGCTATAAAATTGATGCGAAGTGAAGTCGAATGGCGGTTGTTCGAAGACGTATGACACTACCTTGAGAATCACAACATTAGGTTTCGAAAGTGTCAACCATCAAGTCGCGTTTTTATAAAAGGGACAGAGCTTTGGGTTTGGGTGTGCATATTTGTGAACCGTGCACATTGGATTTTGGGGGAGAAGGAGAATTTAGGGGGAGGTAATTTGTTAAGTAGTTAAGCTAATTATTAATTTTATTTAATCTAAAAACTTTTGAAATCAATAATGTCTTTATATGAGGTCCAATCAAGATGTGGTCTTTTGCGTTGCACTCGTAGAAATGTTATGTAAAAATTAGAGTTTATTTCGTCAAGTTTGAAGAAAGTGGAGCTTTTAGCTAAAATCCAACGACATTCGATTTTAGACTATTCGAGAACGCGAAAGTGTCAACTGGAATTTTATTGAGTTAACTCACCTTTGGATGAATAGTATATGATATATATGTAGATATAAATTATGATTTGCATGCTCAAATGATTTTTTGTTGATTCGATCAATTTCTCACTTGGGAAAGCGGATGGCATGTAAATGAAATACAGTAAATACATGAAATTTTGTAGGCGAATCTGGATTCCTTGACACAGTTGATTTTAATTCCGTTTATATACTCTTATATATACTATTGAATGCTAAAAGCTTGGTAGTTTGGCCATAGTGGATATGACTTTGATATGTTGAAAAGTTGAACCTTTATAGTGATAAATGTATTACTACAATTGGTTAAGTGTTATGGTAGCTTTGAGCCTCTAGTAATTTGAAATAATTTGGCTTGCTATTTTGATTTGAAATTGGTTTTGATTCGAAGAATGATTTGTAGATGTGGATTTTGGAATTTTCTATGGCATTTATTTAGAAATGGATGTTGAACTTCTATATTTCACTTCAATCTTTTTATTAGTCTTTTCTAACATACATGGAAATATTTTATAAGCATTTTTAGGAAGTATTTATTGTACAGAAAAGTTAATATAATAATGAATTTTTATTCTAAAGGATAATAAAAGGAAATTTATCTTTTATAATAAAGTGATTTTGTTTTAAAAGAAGGTAGAAATATTTTGGAATAAATATTTAGGAAACGCTTTATATAAAATGTTGTATGGAAAGATGGATTTATAAACAATATTATATGAATAAAAGAGTATAAATAAGTAATATTTTATAAAAATGGAAACGATATCATTTGAAGAATTGGAATAATAAATCGCATTTTTGAATTTATAGTGGTATATGGAATGGTCGTTTTATGGAAGCTATTTAGTCCGATTTTGGGATCGAAGTTTTGTGATAAGTATATGAGATTTCAAATCAAAAGATTTATAAAAGGAGTTTTATAAATATAAAAGGAGATTATAAAAGGAGTTTTATAAATGTAGAAAAGAGATGTATAGAGGAATTCTATAAATATAGAAAAGAGATTTATAAAAGGTGATTTATGAATATAAAGGAGATTCATAAAAGGAGCTTTATAAATATAAAGATCATTCATAAAAGGAATGAGATTTGATTTCCATTAATGATCTTTCTAACTTATGGTGGTATGGAAGGTTTTCATTTCATACTTAACACCAAATTTCCAGATATGGAAACTCATCACTATTTGTGAGAATTAGGAATATATGTCAAGGCATGGATAGTTTTCTGACTTGCCCGACTTGATTTTTAAACGTTGGATAGTACAAGTTTGAAATCAAAAAGTGGTGGTAGATATGTTTGGTCTAATTTCTGTACGACCCTATTTCTTATACCAAAAGTGTTTTGGGTTATCGTTGTCAACATCTCTATATGACATTTGTTTTAACCTAAATAAGTGAGGTTTTGGTAGTGAAATCTTTCTTAAGTTTTTGTGAATATATTTACACCGTTGAGATAAGTATATAAAGAGGTTCTAAGTATTGAAAGTGAAATGGTATACGAATATTCATGTACCGTTGAGACAAGTATATGAATATTTATCAAGTATTGAAAAGAGTAGAGAGGGTTGTGAATATATCTTTTGAAAATGGTATTATAATACGAATATTTGAAATGAGATTTTAATTAATGAAAGGATAATTTAAAGAGGCTTAATGGTTGCTTATGTGCATGATCATGCTTGGTTTCCATATGAAATTAAATCTCTGATTTGGTTTTTTGTTTATTTGATAGCTAAATAACTGACTATCAAATCTTGGCCAGTTTTGAAATTATCATTTGTTGGTTCGAAGATGCCGGGATCATATAAACATGAGTTATCTGAAAACCATTTCAAAGTGGCATAAGAAATCGAATTGGGACATCTTGAAGATGATGAAATCGAAGACAGGGTTCTTTGAAGTGCAAGGGCTATTTGCTACCTAATCCTAAAGGTGATTCCAAAATGGATGTAGTTGAAGTAGTGCCTTCCGTTTGTTCATATCTTAAACAACTTGTATGGATGAATGGTGACATTGTATTGTTTCCTAGAGGGCAGTGTTAGTATTCCAAAAGGATTTGCTAAGAGAAAATGGTAATCATGGCCTCACAACCTAGTAACGACTAAAATCAGGGGATGTAACAGAGCTATGTGGCTTGCTACCATTAGGATCATTATTCCTCCAATCTAGATCGATATTTATAGATTTTGGTTTGCATGCATACAGCAAAAGAGTAGGGCCGGCTGCATTATTTACAACCTTGGTGCTCAAGGGATGATATAATCCTATATGCCATGTTAAATGGGCAACATGATCTGTGTTTGTTGTGGGGGTCAAAATGGGATCCTTGGTACATTTTATCTAGAGATGTATTACGGCAAGTGGTTCCCTGATGCCTTGTCATTGTATCGAATCCAATTTCCAATCATACCTAACGATTTTAACTGTATTGAATGTAATTATGGGTAACCATTCCAGGTATGTTATATATTTATTTTAAACCCTAAACAAATTATAATATTACTGGATTTTCTAATAAAATGGTTTGATTATTATAAGGTAAAAACTCATCCGTGTTTATATGCAGCATGATCTTATAAGGTACCTTTATTTTTGAAAGGTTTTATGAAAAAAAAATTCATATGATTTGAGTTTCTCATGCCATTTTGCTAGACTGATCCGGGAATTATTTTCTTATAATGCTTAGGTCAGCTGAGCATATTTCCATATTCATTTATGGATGCTTTGAAGCTTCAGGAGGCGATCTGGATGCCTTCAAGACGTATTCACGTATCTTTTATTTTTGCTGTATTTTTATCATGTATTATCAACATTTGTGAGGATGGGTTTTTATAAATGTCCATGATGATGATAGTTTAGTTTACTCTGATTGATGTATGTATGATAATATTTCTTTTTGCAAAGAACTATTGTATATTATATATTACTTGTCACGATGTAAGATTATGTTCCGTCTTTTAATTTATTTCATCCTAACAATATATCTTTTCGGCACTTGGATATTCGGCATGTGAATATCGTGGATGTATTAGTATCGACATTTGAGGGTCGAAAAGGCCAGTCATTATAATTTATCTACGCTAAATGAGTTCAGCTTTTGCTACGTATCAAAGTCACATTCAATAATGCCAAGCTACCAAGCTTTTAGCATTCAACAATTTATATAACAAATATACAACTTAAATTAAAATCAACAGTTGCAAGGAATCCCTTAGGATCCTTCTATAAAATTTCCTGAGTTCGTCGTACTCCGTTTCATATGTTATCCGCTTTCTAAAGCGGGAATACATCCACATTAATCAAAGAAATCATTCAAGCACACAAACAATAATTCAACACATGTATCATATAGTATTCATCCAAAGGTGAATTAACTCGCCAAAATTTGAACCAATGCTTATGCATTCCTGCTCGATCTTAAATCGAACGGCTTTCAATTTTAGCTCAAAATCCTTCTTACTCCAAACTTGACGAAATCTGATCTAGGGTGTAGATAACACTTCTATGAGCGCAACATAAAAGTCCATGTTCGATTTGGACCTTGTATGCAAGAGTTATGGATTTTATAAGACTTTGAATTAAAATATTAATAAATTAACTTTTATAACTAGTTAATTACCTAACCTCCTTTATTAATCATCTTCCCCAATTTCAATTTGTTCCCACCTATACATGCCCGTGTACAACCGATTACTACCGATCCTTCCATCGTCTATTTCTCCACCTCTGTCCCAAATCATGCAATACCACCTCCTTTCAACTCCTCTTCGCATTATCCTCCCAATTGTGGCGCCCCACCTCTATGCTCACACTAGCCAAGGACATTACGGGGTAATGCCGTCGGCTAGTACGAAGAATAACGCTGTTGAGGAGCGACCATCTGTGTAATTTCTTTGTGTGAGTACCAATATGCCAGATAAAATATCACTTTCATTTCAAGAGGAAATCCGACATACCGATACAAACTCAAGGCTACTATACAGTTGAAATAAGGTTTTCGGAAACCAATATGAAAAAGCATAACAAAAACCAGTCACAAACATTCATATCAGAAAGGTGGAAACAGATATGAATAATACACATAGAAGTGTACATCAAAGTAGTGGTCATGCAAGATCCACTACATCACAAAAGAATAGGTACAAATTCTAGACAAAAGAATATGAATACATCAAGGAGTCTCTATCTCGAATGTATTAAAAGAAAAAAAATACTAAACTAGTAGTTAGCCAAAAGTTAGATGACAGACCTAAATAAGAAGTCAAGCAGAAGCACCTGAAATTCCTCGGTCTGACCCGAGTATCATTTAAGAAGAAAATAATAAACGGATTAGTCTAGCTATAAATATCAAACAAAATGAGATAGGATAAGAGATATGACAAAAATGTATGATAACAACAATGTTATACAGTGACAAGTTTACATTTAACAACATAAAAAATCATACTATATCTCAAGAATCACAAACACCAAAAAGAATGTCATATTCTTTATTTTATTCACCAAATCATAATTATTGACAAACATATCAATGCCAATTGCAAAAATTGGTGAAACACAAATTCAAGAAATCATCAATTAGAAATCCAAAAATCACAAAAGGGGGAGGCTTATCACAAATGGGAGCATGAAAACTCACCAATACGTGTATCATAAACGAAACGCTATTCCATGGTCGCTAACTATAGAGCCGGTGCAACGACATAGTATAATAACGGTACCCCCGAGGAACCTAAAAATCAAATAATTCAGAACATCAACATAGTACAATAACGCTACGCCCGATGGACATGAAACTCCAATAATTCAGAACAACTACATAGTACAATAACGCTACGCTCGATGAACTTGATAAGCCGGAACAACGATGTAGTACAATAACGGTACGTCTGATGATCCTGAAAGGCCGGAGCAACGACGTAGTACAATAACGGTACATCCGATGAACCGAACTCCATAAAAGAACATGGGTTTCTATACCATAAAAAATGAGTCGAAACTCCAATAGAACCCATAGGTCGTTAGCCTATAAAAGAAATGAGATGAAGCTCAATAAACGAGGTACGGTCCCCCACGTGGACAAAGAGACATCGCATATCACTAGTCTAAACCATAAAATGATCACCATTGATCAATAAAAAGTGTGAATTACACTAAACAAGTAAATAAAAGAGTTTAGCTTCATGTCCCATAACCACTGGCTTAACTTAAGTATTTACGAACCAATTATAGATTTCCACTCGAAAATTGTCACAAGAGTTCAATTGAACAAGTCCAAGAACAAACCGACAAAAAATGAAAGCGTTTCATAGCACTTGTTTTGCTAAGTCATTTAATTAGATTTCTCATACAAATGAGGTAAAGGTTTGTATATACTAATAGATTAGAAAATGGATTTGAAAACGAGTTCAGTATTAAAAGTAACGTTGAAATCATTTTTGTGAAAGAGTTTGAATATTTACTACTATTATAGAAATCCTTGTATTTTAAAGCGATAAATCACAGAAAACGATTGTAAAAACAACGGTCGCCAAAAATTCACACTCGAAGACATGAATCAAATCCAAAGAAATCGATACCAAATCCATCAAAATGGATGTTCCCAAAAATCCATAATTAGAAGCCATCAAAGTCGATGAAAGTGATAACAACTAATCGGATCAACAAAAATTGATAAACATTGGAAATTTACTCAAAAATAGGCAAATAGGCAAAACTGAACAGTTCTAGATGTCTGGAGGTTCAACCAGATGTTTGGATTTGGGTTCTGGAAATATTCTAGAAAACCTCCCAAATGTCTGAAATTACAAACCAGACGTCTGAACCAATAAATCAGACGTTTGGAATTTGTCTCTGCCATTTTATTTTCTGCATTCATTATATAATTTCTCTAGGGACCATAACCAGATGTCTGAAATTACCAACCTGACGTCTAGTTGGTTCGGCTGGGCAGAAATTTAACTAGGCTAATGATGGCCAAATCGATTCAGAAGTGATCGAACGAGTGATGGAGACTAGGGATTTATGCCAAGCGACAACCCAGCCTTATAGGCTCTTCGATACACCCCAAATAACAAGTCCAAACATCCAAGATAGGATTTTTAATGATTTTGACTTCAAAACATCAAAATTGGAAAATTCACCAGATCAATTCAAATCAAAAGCAAATGAACATGAAAAGATTTTAGGAATTCATACCTAACAACAATGAAAGCTATGGACATAGACGTGAGTTCAAAAACTCACCTTTAAACCCAAAAACCACGAATGAGAAGCTCTACAACAAAGGAAAGATCAACTTCCTTTCAACGTCAACCCTAGAAGCTCGAATCTAATCTCATAAGCAAATTTTTACTAAGTTAGGCTTTAGGAATTTCTGAAAATTTAAGAGAGATTGAGACGAAGAAGATGAAGAGGATGCTTACCTAAGCTTCTCTTTGATTTTTGGAGCTTTAATTTGAATTTCCTAGCAAAACTAGGGTTTAGGAATTTTGTTTTCTTTTCTCTTCCCTAATTTTTATTTAGCTTGAAAGGGTTAGGGAATGAAAAATGAATGAAGAGGAGAGGGGTTGGAGTTAGGGTATTATGTTGGGTTAAAGGGGCTGAAACCCAAACCCAAATCCCAATAGAAAAATAGCAAAATTCAACTCAACTCCAAACATATCGATGTTTATACTCAAAAAGGTCGCAAACGCTGTTTTGAGCTCAATGGAAGTAGTCTTGAGTCCCAATCAACTATTTACAGAAAGTAGCATTTTGGACTTTAATCCGACTAACGATGCTATATTTAAATTAAACATTTAAATATACAATCGTAAAATATGTGGGTTGTTACCGACTCCCCTCCTTAAAGAAACTGCATCCTCATAATACTTAAGAAGGAAACAAAGAGTAATAACCATAAAAGCATATCAACACAAAAGAAATTTTGAAATAAGAAGTTCACCTCAAAGAGCACGAGAGTGTAAGTCTGGACGTGTTCGCTCGATGAATTCTCTAGATTCTACGAACAATCGTTAGGATTTGAGGACCATTGAACTTTCACAAGTGGGACATCTTTATTTCGAAGGCGTTTAACCTCCATAGCAATGATACGAATATGATGTTTCTCATAAGTCAAATTTGGTGAAACTTCAATTTCTTCAATAACAATAGGCTAAAGAATAGAATCAGAATCCCTAAGGCACTTCCGTAGTTGAGAGACGTGGAAAACATCGTGAATAGCAGAAAATTGAGCCGGTAATAAAAGGCGATAAGCCACGAAACCAATACTTTCGGTGATGGGAAATGGGCTAATATATCGAGGTGCTAAGTTTCCCGATCGTTTGAAACACACAATACCCTTCATAAGTGAAACACAAATAAACACCAAATCTCCCACCGAAAATTCCAAATTCCTTCTTCGGTTATCGACATAGGATTTTTGTCTATTTTGAGCTTCTTTCATCCTATGATGAATAAGGTCACTCTTTTCAGTGGAATCACGAATAAATCTGGACCTAAAACCAGCCACCGGTCTCAAGCCAACAAGAAGGAGATCGGCATGACCTTTCGTAGAGCGTCTTGAAAGATGCCATACCTATACTAGATTGGAAGCTATTATTATAGGAAAACTCAGCAAGAGAAATACGATCTTTCCAATTTCCACAAAATCAAGAACACATGCATAATGGAGATCTTCAAGAGTTTGATTCACACACTCTGTTTGTCCATTGGACTGAGGATGATAAGCAGTGCTAAAATTAAGCTTCATTCCTAAAGCTTTTTGGAGACTCTTCCAAAATCCACTAGTAAATAATGGATCACCATCACTAACAATAGAAGTAGGAACTCCGTGCAATTTATCAATTTCCCTAACATAGAGTTTGGCCAAGAGAGGTACGGTCCGATTAGACCGAACATGAATAAAATGAGCGGATTTTGTAAGTCTATCTACTATCACCCAAAAACTGTCATGACCCGAACGAGAATAGAGAAGACCGTCAATAAAGTCCATGGAGACTTGATCCCACTTCCAAACGGGAATATCTAAAGGTTGCAATAACCCACCGAGGGTTTGATGCTCGGCCTTAATGAGTTGGCAAGTCATGAAACGCTTAATAAAGTTAGCAATATCAAATTTCATTCCATCCCAATAATAAAGTCGCTTCATATTCGTGTACATTTTACTACTACCGGGATGAATGGTGAATTTATGACGATGAGAATCTTCTAAAATGTCTTTACGAAGGTTACTAATATTTGCACGCTAAGTCTACCAAATTTTCGAATGCCGCCACGAGTATCGATTTCAAAGTCTTTCAAACCATCAATATTTCTATCCCTACAACTTTGGCTAAGATGAGCCAATTCGGGATCATGCTTTTGAGAATCAAGAATACGGTCAAAAAGAGAAGAATCAGATTCACGATCTCGAATCTCACAAGTGGATAAAGTCTCGAGATTATTCCATTCGAATATCATCATTGAAACGACTGCTTGTTGCTTACGACTAAGGGCATCGGCAACATGACTCCCCTTTTCGGAGTATAAAGAATATCAAGATCATAAGATACAAGGAACTCGAGTCAACGTTGTTGATGCAAATTAAGTTCCTTCTAAGAAAATAAATATTTCAAAAATTTATGATCGGTGTAGTGAACAAATTTCTCTCCCAAAAGATAGTGATGCCAAATTCTAAGGGCGAAAACAATAGTCGCGAGCTCTAAATCATGAGTGACATATCTAGTCTCGGCAGGCCTTAATTGCATAGAAGCATAAACGATAACACGTTCCCTTTGCATGAGAACGGCTCCTAAACCAACATGAATAGCATTGGTATAAACAATAAAGATTTGGTTCCCCTCGGGAATCACAAGAACAGGAGCATCAGAAAGGAGTTCTTTTAATTTCTGAAAAGAAGCTTCACATTTGTTTGACCAAATGTACTTAACTCCATTCTTTGTCAAATTAGTAAGAGGCACGGAAATTTTAGGATAGTCTTTAATGAACCGATGGTCATAGCCCGCCAATCAAAGGAAACTACGAATTTCCGTAACACTCTCCAGTCTCTTCCAATTTTGAATTGCTTCAATATTTGAAGAATCCATGAAAATTCCAGATTCAGAGATAATATATCCTAAAGATTTCACAAGAGATTGCCAAAAGTGGCATTCAAATTTTTTTTCTTTCAATTGATTGCTCCTAAGAGTTTCCAATACTATCCGAAGATGTTTTTTCATGCTCCTCCTCGGTTTTAGAATAAACAAGAATATCATCTATAAAGATGAGAACGAATTGATCGAGGAAGCCTTTGAAAACTCGATTCATAAGGTCAACGAAATAAGCTACAACATTAGTTAAACCAAATGGCATAACAAGCCATTCATAAGATCTATAACGAGTACGGAATGATGTCAAAGGAATGCTATCCTCTACAATACGAAGCTGATGAAAACTGGTTGCTAGTCTAACCGTGAAAAGACTCTAGCACCACTAAGTTGATCAAATAAATCATCAATCCGTGGTAAGGGATATTTATTCTTGATGGTGAGATCGTTAAGCTTGCGGTAGTCAACGCTAAGCCTAAGTGTACCATCGGATTTCTTCACAAAAATAGCTGAAGCTCCCCAAGGAGATGAACTAGAACGAATAAATTGTTTTGTTTCCAATTCGGATAATTGTTTACGCGTCTCCTCATTTTCCTTATTGGACATTCAATAAGGAGGACATGTGATAGGTAGACCTCCAGGAATTAGATTAATTATGACTTTAATTGCTCGCTTAGGTGGTAATCCTAAAACAGGCTCAAATATATCGGAAAATTCACGAACAACGTGAATGAGGGAAATGACATCTTCCTCATCATCATTATCGTCATCATGAGGGTTTAGAGGATATAGGGATGCCACTGAATTAGAATCTAAATCTTTTAGAGCAATAGAAATCTGCTTAAAAGATGGAGGATGTTGAAGATGAATAGTTCTCTCAGGACATAGGATGTGGCCTTCATAACGGTTAAGCCAATCCATTTCCAAAATCATTCCGAAACCTAGGAAACGCATAACATGCAAATCAGCTTGAAAAGCATAATCACATAAAATAATCTCTACATCTGTACAAAGTAAACTGAGTGTTGCGGTTCCACCAACCGGATTCGCAATTCTCAATAAAGTCATCAAAGCCATAACATTTAAAGAAAAAGTATCAACAAGTTCTTTTGACATAAAAGAGTGGGATGCACCTGTATAAAAAAACACGAATAGGATGATCACGAAACATAATAATGCCATCAAGGATAGAATGAGAAGTATCTTGACCAAGAGAAGTGTTACTAGAAGCTTGCACAACATTTATCTTTCTCTCTTTCTTGCTTGGAAGTTTGGGACATGAAGATAAAAGATGACCCGAACTTTTGCAATAACGACAAAAAAGGATTTCGGACACATATTCACATAATGGTCCTTAGAACCACAATTGTAGCATTGTCCATGACTAGAGCTAGGAATCTTTGCTACCAAAGTTGCTTGTTTCCCTTTCTTGTTGGGATTAGGCTTGAACTTAATAGGCTTCTTCTTGTTGATGTTGAAATTCTGTTTGGCACCCACAAATTCAACATCGCCTTCTTTTTTGGCCTCTTCGAGTCGAAGAGCGATATCAACAGGCTGATCAAAAGAAACATCCAGTTTCAGGAGTAGATGCTTTTTGAGGTTCTTATTCAACCTATATAAAAACCACTGACTTTTCTTCAATAGGGTATTAATATAGTCGACCCCATATTTAGAGAGAGATTCAAAAGATGTGACGTAATCCATCACAGAAGATTCACCTTGAATAAGGTCAATAAAGCACCAGGCCAAAGTTACTTTTCAGCTTCCGGCACAAACTTTAACTCAAACCTTTCTTGAAATTTCTCCCAAGTAAGATCTGCTTCAACAATTTTCGAAATCAAAAGCTCATTCTAATCCAATGCTTTTTCTTGGAGCATGAGAAGCCACTTGGACTCGATGTTGATTAACAAGATTCATGCGAGAAAAGATGTGATCGTATGTTCTAAGCCAAGCTTGGATTTCTATAACGCTTTCAGATCTCTTGAATGGCATTCCACCCAAATCGATATGGTCTTTACACAAGCGTGCAAACCCAGATTTAGGATGAGTAGGCTCAGGAATATGTCCGATAGCTTGAGCATTCTTTACAAGATCTAAAAGCAGTTGGGCAGACATGAATACTCCATCCCGAGGAGCTGCACTGGATTGACCGACGCTTGGACGGCTAGATCTAACCATTTCACTTCTTTAAGAAAGAAAGAAAGAAGAGGAAAATGGTTATTCTCAGAATGAATATCAAACAAACTTGATTGATAAAACAAGGCATCATAAAAGAAATTAGGATAGAACGTGTCTAATGACTCGTATTAAATCCTAAGGCACGATTCCTAAGAGAGACTTTGGACGATGATCCTTGCTATAATATTTTATATTTTTCCAAAGTTTGGCTCTGATACCAAGCTGTGATGCCCCACCTCTATACTCACACTAGCCAAGGACACTATGGGTAATGCCGTCGATTAGCACGAAGATTAAGGCTGTTGAGGAGCGACCATCTGTGTAATTGCTTTGTGCGAGTACCGATATGTCAGATAAATTATCACTTTCATTTCAAGAGGAAATCTGACATACCGATACAATTACTATATAGTGGCAATGAGGTCTTCGAAAATCAATATAAAAGTAGCATAACACAAATTATTCATAAACATTCATATCACAAAGGCGGAAATAGATAGAATAAAACACATAGAAGTGCACATCAAAGTAGTGGTCATGCAAAATCAACTACATCACAAAAGAATAGGTACAAATTCTAGACAAAAGAATATGAATACATTAAGGAGTATCTATCTCAAATGTATAAAAACAAAAACTACTAAACTAGTAGTTAGCCAAAAGTCAGATGACAGACCTAGATAAGAAGTCAAGCAGAAGCACCTGAAATTCCTCGGTCTGACCCGAGTATTATTTAAGAAGAAAATAATAAACGGATCAGTCTAGCTATAAATATCAGATAGAATGAGATAGGATAAGAGACATGACAAAATTGTATGATAATAATAATGCCATACTGTGACAAGTTTACATTTAACAACAACGAAAACCATACAATATCTCAAGAATCTCAAACACAAAAAAGAATGTCATATTCTTTATTTTATTCACCAAACCACAAATATTGACAAACATATCAATGCCAATCGCAAAAATGGGTGAAACGCAAATTCCAGAAATCATCAATTAGAAATCCAAAATCATAAAAGGGGGAGGCCTATCCCAAACGGGAGCATGAAAACTCACCAACACGTGTATCACAAACAGAACGCTATTACATGGCCGCTAACCATAGAGCTGGTGCAACGACGTAGTACAATAATAGTACGCCCGAGGAACCTAAAACTCGAATAATTCAGAACATCGACGTAGTACAATAACGATACGCCTGATGGACCTGAAACTCCAATAATTCGGAACAACGACGTAGTACAATAACGGTACATCTGATGAACCGAACTCCATAAAAGAACATGGGTTGCTAGCCCGTAAAAAAATGAGTCGAAATTCCAATGGAACCCATAGGTCGTTAACCTATAAAAGAAATGAGACGAAGCTCAATAAAACGAGGTACAGTCCCCCACATGGACAAAGAGACATCGCATATCGCTAGTCTAAACCATAAAATGATCACCATTGATCAATAAAAAGTGTGAATTACACTAAGCTGGTAAATAAATGAGTTCAGCTTCATGTCCCATAACCACTGGATTAACTTAAGTATTTACGAACAAATTGTAGATTTCCACTCGAATATTGTCACAAGAGTTTAATCGAACAAGTCCAAGAACTAACTGACAAAGAAAACGCAAGTGTTTCATACTAATTTTTTGCTAACTCGTTTAATCCGATTTCTCATACGAATGAGGTAAAAGTTTGTATATACTAATAGATTAGAAAACGGATTTGAAACAAGTTCAGTATTAAAAGTAACGTTGAAATCATTTTTGTGAAAGAATTTGAATATTTAATACTAGTATAGAAACCCTTGTATTTTAAAGTGACAAATCACAGAAAACGATTGTAAAAACAATCGATTGTCAAAAATTCACATTCAAAAACATGAATCAAATCCAAAGAAATCGATACCAAATCCATCAAAATGTATATTCCCAAAAATCCAAAAAAAGAAGTCATCGAAGTCGATAAAAGTGATAATAACTAATCGGATCAACAAAAATCGATAAATATTGGAAATTTGCTCAAAAAATAGGCAAATAGTCAAAACTAAATAGTTCTAGACGTCTGGAGGTTCAACAAGACGTCTGGATTTGGGTTCTGAAATATTCCAGAAAACTTCCCAGACGTCTGAAATTACAAACTAGACATCCGAACCCTAACCAGACGTCTAAACCAATAAATCAAACGTTTGGAATGTGTCTCTGCCATTTTAATTTCTACGTTCATTATATAATTTCTCTAGGCACCATAACCAGAAGTCTGAAGTTACCAACTAGACGTCTGGTTGGTTCATCTGGGCAGAAATTTGCTAGGCCAATGATGGCCAAATCAATTCGGAAGCGATCGGATGATCGACGGAGACTGAGGATTTATGCGAAGCGACAACCCAGCCTTATAGGCTCTTTGATACACCCCAAATTACATGTCCAAACATCCAAGATAGGATTTTAATAATTTTGACTTCAAAACATCAAAATTGGAAAATTCACCAAATCAATTCAAATCAAAAGCAAATGAACATGAAAAGATGTTAGAAATTCATACCAACAACAATGAAAGCTACAGAAATAGATGTGAGTTCAAAAACTCACTTTTAAATCCAAAAACAATGAATGAGAAGCTCTACAACGAAGGAAAGATCAACTTCTCTTCAATTTTAACCCTAGAAGCTCGAATCTAAGCTCATAAGCAAATATTTTATAAGTTAGGATTTAGGAATTTCTGAAAATTAAAGAGAGACTGAGATGGAGAAGATGAAGAGGATGCTTACCTAAGCTTCTCTTTGATTTTTGGAGTTTGAATTTGAATTTCCTAGCAAAACTAAGGTTTAGGAATTTTATTTTATTTTCTCTTCCACCATTTTTCTTTAGCTTGAAAGTGTTAGGAAATGAAAATGAATGAAGAGGAGAAGCGGTAGAGTTAGGGTATTATGTTGGGTTAAAGGGGCTGAAACCCAAACCCAAAGCCCAATAGAAAAATAGCAAAATTTAACTCAACTCCAAACGTATCGATGTTTATACTCAAAAAGATCGCAAACTCCGTTTTGAACTCAATGGAAGTAGTCTCGTGTCCCAATTCGATTGTTTACAGAAAGTAGCATTTTAGACTTTAATCCGACTAACGATGCTAAATTCAAACAAAACATTTAAATATACAATCGTAAAATATGCGGGTTGTTACACCAATGGACCCAAAAATATGAAGCTCGATCACCCTATTCACATTGCGATATGTAGCCTCGCATTCCCCATCAACAATGTTATGATTTTCTATATTAATAGAAGATGATGAAATATTGTGGGAAGATGCTTCGACATAAGCAACACGATGGTATTCTCCATTTCACACAACTCGCCTTCAATCAACCACAATTCATAATCCTATTTGACGACAAGCTAACGTATCCTATCCCAAACACGACTGCACCTATCAACGCTCATATAAATTTGAAGCCCTCGTCACCATGAGTACAACGGATCAGACGATAGCCTCAAATAATGATCATAAGATGGCGGCTATCATTTTCTTTGTTTGATTTCACTGTTAAAAAGAAAGAAAGGGTCGAGGAAGAGGAGTAAATGAGAAGATCAAGGGGTTGGTGCTATTTATAACAGAATTATATTATATTTAATTTCTCTTTTTAATCACTACGCGTTTTGAGCTCGATCGTCTGCACAACACATCCGATCGCTACGAAAGCCGATGGCATACATCACCTTATTATTCCAGTTCTGATGGCAGTAGTTTCACAAAAATCTAAGACAGTTCTTCGAGATGATGATTTCACATGTTTTGAGATCGTTTATCGATAAAACGATTTTCGGTCTCATTACCGATATTTATTCAAACTATTTTTTTTGGTTAAAAACTTTCAAAATGAGTTCACCATCATTACTTATTGATTAAAAGAGGGTTATTTGATTATTAAAAACCAATAATTGAATATTTAAAATTAACTGAATATTCATAAATCAAAATGATAAAATTCCGGGTTGTTACGTTACCCTTAAAAGAATTTCATTCGCGAAATGTCCAAAGGAAGAAAATATTTTCTCAACCTTAGTCTTTTAAAGTCCCTTATGTTATAGAAAATTCGATAGCGCCTCCTTTGCATGGTTAGGTACAAAAAAGATTACAACATCAATATAAGTCCATATTTGGGACCTTCCATATTTGAGGACAGCATAACAACAATATATACGTATGATATATCTTATAGAGTGTGTATTTCACATACAAAACACACTCGTTGAGTATAAACACGTAACAATTTGCGAGCAAGCAAACTCTACTCATGAAACGAAAAGCATCTAGAAAGTCTTTGGTTCCATGTACTTGTATCTCGCTTGCATAACATAAAAGAGAGTTAAATATGATTTAATGAAACAATACACAACTCATTCATCATATCATGAATCTAGGCTTGCTAAATCATATATAGCAATTGTCTCACATAAACATTCCATATAAAACCATTAACTTGCATTTTTAATGTAAAAAGCATAAACTACATTAAAGCCCATACGATGTACATATGTCATCCGTATGCAATATCAGATCCAATAACTTGCTCGATTACATAAACTTCTCTTCTAAACTAATATCGCTTACTCGACTTCCCTATTGCGGACTCTGGTCAGGTTTCTTAAATAGAAACCTCCATTCTCCTCATATAGCCATATATCGTGATAGTAAACTTCAAAACCATATCAAGAATCTATATCAAGTGTTCTCCGTCAATTATCGAGTGAAAAATCCTTGTTCGGATCATTGTGAATCACCTCGAAATCATATACTTGAATCTGGATCAAGAACAGTCATGTGAATAAAAGATCTATGTACAACTTACATATTTATTCCATTGGTTTCTTAACTACACCAATTCTTTTTTATTTACCTTCATTTCGTTTATTGTATTTCATTAAAAACTAATATCATTTATAAGCCATTTCATAAAACTATCACTTAAGTCTATTATTATTTTATAACTCAAGTTCTTATTCGTATAATACTATACTATGTCCTAGGATTATATATGAAATATCTGATTTATTCTTTTATTTTTTCCCTTAAATTCAGATGCAGGCCCAAAATAAATCTGAGTCTTAAAACTAAGTTGATCACTTTATTCATCCGGTCTGATAAGTAGCTAAGAAGAAGAAGATGCTGGTATCTAACTCGATCCTAGATTATACTTCTCCTTAGATATCTCCAAGATAAAGAAGTTTACATAACTGTAATATTAAGAAAAAGACATGGTTTTAATAAAACGAAACTTATTAAAACCTTCTATCAAATTTAACCCATCAAACCTGTATTAAATTTTTTCATAAGAGTTATATAAACTTATTTATAAAATAACCTTCTATTTTATATTAAATCTCCTTAAAGGAAATTTTAAGAACCTAATACTCGGATTTTATTTCAATTCCTGTTTGAAATGATATTATATATTTAATCAATATGAAATATAAATACAAATCGAGTAATCTTAAATGATACATAGGAATCAGATCCTACCATATAGTATCATACATCCCCTTACTAAAAAAGATAATACTTAAGAGAAGTGCTTACCATCTGAACACATCTCTTGCACATTTTTAGTCATTTTCGAGCAACACGAACCAGTTAACATAAAAATACTTCTTCTATTTCGAATGCCATTTTGAAACAATACTGTATATATTCCCATATAAATAGTTTGAAAAATATATCTATTAATACTTGCTTTGGATTCATTCGGATTCGAACTCGTTTCGATCATACAATGACAAAGAGAATAATTTACTAAGTGCACTACAACATTTGCCTAAGCAAACATCCGATCGTCGTTTAGACTATTAAAATTATGACAAAACAAATCGAAACGTTTTCCCCAAACTATCCAAAGGAAATGTATTTCACTCAAAATTATCCTTGAAATATTTATACTTATAAATACTTTCAAGTAATGCTATTATTACTTTTCTCAAAAATCATTTAAAATCTTCTTCAAAGACAACGGAATTTAAATTCTCAAAAATCCTTCTTTTTATTTATAAAACCTATTTCTATAAACCTGATTTATGGAATCAACTTTATATAAAATCATTCCTTCTAAATTAAGCCTTCTAACAATATTACTACCGAACATCTTATTGTCAAATTGTGAAATTAATTCACAAGATGCTCATATTTAATTCAACCAAAACAATAAGTGCTCATAAACTACCCGAGCATAAATAATCAACCAACAAACAATGGTCAATGCTCCTAAATTAGATGAGCATGACTAATCAAATAATAACCGAATGTTATCATTTCCTAACAAACAAACACACCATAAATAACTATGTTAATTTTTTGGAAATTATTCTTTTATATATAAAATATAATCCTGGGTAAAATTATTGTATTAGCTAAATTTTCAAAACAATACTGTATCGGTTTACCTGGTCCAAGTGTTTAGAAACCCCTATCGATATAGTTGTACCTTTTAAATCGAAAGAATTCATAAACCACTCAATAAACCAACCAATACAATATAAGACATTTTTATAGCACTACCAAACATGCAATCTCTTATACGTATACACACTCCACTCATTCTAGGGTGTTATTAACCTTATCTCTAATGAGTTTACCTGACCAAATCCTAAATGTTCGCTCAACCTAAGCTTTGATACCACTATAACAACTTACCTTTTCGACCTTTAAAAGTCGACACTAATACATCCAAGATATTCATGTGCCGAGCATTTGAGTGCTAGAAAGATAGATTGTTATGGTGAAAGAAAAGAAAAGATAGAACATAATATCACATCGTGACAAGCAATATATAATATACAAGTGTCCTTTACAAAAGAAAATTGTAATATACATATATCAACCAGAGTAAACTAACGTATCATCGACCTGTACAGTTATAACTGCATGTCCTCACAAATGATGATAAATAAAATAGGAAATGCAGTGAAAAATAAAATATGTGAATAGGTCTTGGAGGCTTCTAGCTCATTTTCTGAAGCTCTAAAGCATCCAAAACTAAATCCGAAAATACACTCGGGTGCAGATCATCATAAGAAAACAAACCCCGGATCAGTCTGGTAAACCAGCGTGAGAAAGTGAAATCATATGGATTTTTAATGTTATAAAACCTTTCAAAAATAAAGGCACCTTATAAGACCACACCACATATAAACATGGATAGGTTTACACCTTACGATAACCAAACCATTTTATTAGAAAATCCAGTGATATTACAATATTGTCTAGGGTTCAAAATAAATATACAACATAGTTGGAATGGTTTCATTAATTACATTCAACAACATATTTAGTATACAACTAAGTCTATAAGGCACGTATTAGAGAATGAATTCCTTACAATGACAAGGTAAGGGACTACCTTCCGTACTGTACACCTCTGGATAAAATATACTGAGGATGCAAACACATTACACTTCTACCAATATAGGGCCTACCCTTTCCTAGATATTACCGAATATGATTACTACCCAGGCTATCAAGTTAACAAACCGTTTCGGTGGCCATAAGCATATATAATCATAATTATCGATCTAGATACAAGTGATGAACATACCATAATGGTAGCGAACCATGTAACCCTACCACATCTACTATGTTTTACTCATTTCCAGGTGTGAGGCTTAAGTTTACATTTTACCTTTTAGCAAATCCCACTTGGAATGCTAACACCGCTCTGCAAGCAACAATGCAATGACATCATTTATCCATACAAGTTGTTTGGACTAAACAAACCGAATGCGCTACTTCTACTACATCCGTTTTAGAATCACCATCATGATTAGTAGCAAGCATCCCTTGCACCTCAAAGAACTCCATTTCAATTCCATCATTTGAAATATTTCTTCCATTTGAATGCTTATGCCAGTTCGAAGTGGTTTTTAAATAACTCATGCTTATTTGATCCCGGTCTCCCCGAACCAACAATCGATGGTTTCAAAACTGGTCAAGATTTGATAGTTGTTATTTAACTATCAAATAAGAAAACAACCAAACAGAGATTTAATATCATATGGAAACCATGCATGATAAAGTATATAAGCAACCACTATACCTCTTTAATCAATCCTTTCATTAATTAAAACCACTTTGTAGTACTTGTACAAAAATACCTTTACAAAAGATACATATAAGTATACTGCTCATTCACTATTCATTTATACTCTTTTAATGAATTGAAAAAATATCCATATACTTATCTCATCCCTATAAGTACATTCACAATAGACTACACTTTCAATACCTAGAAAATGTATCCATATACTTATCTCAATGGTATAAGTATATTTATAAAATATTAAGGAAGATTCCCATTTTTCCAAAATCGTATTTAAGTGGGCCAAAAACAAGTGTCATTTAAAATTTTTGTTTACTATAAACCTAAACCACTTTCATTTTGGTGCAAGTAAATGGATCATATGACTTTAGACCAAATGTACTCACCGTCACTTTTCGATTTCAAACTTGTACCATCCTTGATTAACAATGAAGTCTGACAAGTTAGAAAACTATCCTTGGCTCGACGTACATTCTTAATTCTCATAGATACAAGTTTCCATACCTCGGAATTTAGTGTTAAGTATGAAAAGAATACTTTCCATACCACCATAATTTAAGATGATCATTTATAGAAATCAAATCTCATTTCCTTTTATAAAATTCCATTTCATAAATATCTTTTATATTTATAATTTTTTTATAAATCTCCTTTATATTTATAAAACTCCTATTATAAATCTCCTTTCTATTTATAAAACTCCTTTTTTAAATCTCCTTTCTATTTACAAAACTCCCTTTGTAAATCTCCTTTATATTTACAAAATTCCATTTATAAATCTCCTTTCTATTTATAGAGCTGCTTTCTATTTAAAAAAATCCTTTTATAAATCTTCTTTCTATCTATAAAAATCCTTTCTATTTATTAAATTTTTTCACAAAATATCATTTATAAACCTATTCTTTTATTTATAAGTGCCATTTATAAACTTAATTTTCTATACAATATTTTATATAAAGCATTTCACCAATATTTATTCCAAAATATTTCTATTTTCTTTCGAAACGAAATCACTTTATTGTAAAAGATCAATTTTCTTTATAATAATCACCCTCTATAATATTAATTTTTTATAAAATAAATGCTTCTCTAAATACTTTTAGAACATTTCCATATAAATTAGAAGAGACTAACAAAAAGGTTGGAGAAAAATTGAGAAGTTACAAAACCTTTTCTAAATAAAATGCCAGAGAAAATTCCAAAAGTCATATTTGAAATCATCCACGAATCAAAATCATTTTCAAATCAAAAACAACAAATAATAGTATTTCTAAATGATATAACGAGGCATAGAGATACCATAGCACTTAATAAGTTCTTTTATTTATCTGCACAAAACGATTCAACTTTTGCGACACATCAAAGTCACGTCCAATAAGGCCAAGCACCAAGCTTTCAACATTCGATAATTTATACAAGTATATAACTTAAATTAAATCAAAAATGGCAAGGAATACCATAGGATCCCTTTACAAAATTCCCGAGTTCCTTGTATTTCATTCCATAAGTCGTTCGCTTTCCAAAGCTGGAATTTAACAAAACCAACCAAAGAAATCATTCAAGCACACAAACACCAATTTATATCAACAGATATATCATATAATGTTCATCCAAGGACGACTTAACTCGCCGAAATTCTAGCCAATACTTATGCGTTCCTGCACGATCTAAAATCGAATGGCACTCGATTTTAGCATAAAATTATTCTTGCTCTGAACTTGACAAAATCAACTCCAGTATATAGATAACGCGCCTACGAGCGCAATGCAAAACACCACATTCGATTTGGACCTCAAACGCAAGAGATATGGATTTTATAAATTTTGAATTAAAATATCAATTAATTAACTAATATAACTAGTCAATTACGTAATCCTCCTTTGTCAATCATCTTCCCCAGTTTCAATTTTCTCCTTTCTATACATGTCTATGTACAACCGATCACCACTGATCCTTCCACCGATGATTTCTACACCTCCGCTCCATGAAATCATGCAACACCACCTCCTTTCAACTTCTCTTTACATTCTCCTCCCAATGGACTCAAAAATATGAAGTTCGAACACCCTATTTGCATTGTAACCTATAGCCTTGTGTTCCCCACCTATACTATTGTGATTTGCTATGTCAATCTAAGATGATGAAATCGTGCGGAAAGATGCTCCTCGGCATGAGCGATACGATGGTATTCTCATTTTCATACAACTTTCCTTCGATCAACCATAATTCATAACCCTAGTTGACAGAAAGCTAACGTCACTTATCCCAAACACGACCGCACCTATCAACACTTACATGGATTTGAACTCTCGTCACCATGAATACAATGGATCAACGATGGCCTTAAATGATGATTATAGCTCCGAGATTAATTTGGTGAAGATGGCGCCTATTGTTTTCTTTGTTTAAGTTTACTATTAAAAAGAAAGAAAGGGGAGAGGAAGATAAGTAAATGAGAAGATTGAGGGGTTGGTGTTATTTGTAATAAAATTATATTATACTTTAGTTTCATTTTTAATCGTTACGCATTTTGAGCTCGCATGACCATGGCACGTTCGATCACCATGAAACTCGACTGCGTGCATACCTTATTATTTCGATTCCGATGGTACTAGTTTCATCAAAATCCAAGACTCTGCCTCAGGATGATAATTTCACGCATTTCAAGACCATTTATCAATAAAATGATTTTCAGTCTTATTACCGATATTTATTTTATTTTTTAAAACAAACTTTCAAAATGAGTTCACCATCATTACTTATTAATTAAAAGAGAGCTATGTGATTATTAAAAACCATTAATATCATATTGAAATTAATAGCATATTCGCAAATCAAAGCAATAAAATTCTAGGTCGTTACATCATTAGCGTCGCCCTCTAACTATATTAGCACATATCGAGTTTATTTTCTGTATAAAACAATTTGGAATTTGGTAGGTTTGAATCCATAATCCGACTTTGGCAATATTGTCTGAGTGCACCACTTCCACTCTCTATACAAAAGATAATAGCTTAGAGCTCCAACCATTGATTTTGTCCCTGGTTTTGGTGATGAGATCTCCATATTGACTATCAGCTATAACATTCATAGACAAAGGCGTACCTAGGTATTTGATTAGGAGGTGATCCTCTTTACCTCAAGAGTGTCTAGGATGAATTGTTTCTCTTTGCAAAACTTATTAAATTTTCACTTTGGATTGAGATTATTAAGTTTTAGACCAAAGTGTCTCTCTGGATTGTTGAATACAGTTTTGATACCTTGGGCAGCTTGGTAGCTTGATTTGATAACAAGAATCAGTTCGTCGGTATAAAGTAAATGATTGACTATAGGCTGGTGAGTGAAAAGAGGTTGGAAAATCCCATTCTAGCACGATAATTCCATCTGCAAAGAGAAATACCCCATTGCTATAGCAAAGAGGTATGGGGAAAGGGGCCCCTTGCCTCAATCCTCTATTGCTTGTGATATAACCTTAGGGGGCACCATTAAGGATAATAAAAAATGTAGGAGTAGAAATACATTCCTCTATTAAACTAAGAATTGGAGCTGGGATCCCCATGTCGGCTAGTATATAGAGGATACATTTCCTATTAATCATGTCATATGCCTTGTGCAAGTCTATTTTTAAGCATATTTTATGCACTCTCTTCTTATTAAAGAGTTCGACTAGTTCATGTGCTATAAGAATTTTTTTAGATATATGTCTCCCTTTTATGCAGGTTGTATGACATTCAGAAACTAGATCTAGCAATATTTGAATTAGTCATTTGCATAATAACTTACTTAGTATTTTGTATATCATGTTGTAGCAGGAAATTGGTATGTAGTATTCTATTTTTTTTGGTTTATTTGTTGTTGGGATGAGAGTGATAAATGTATGGTTAATTTCATGAAGAAATTTCCCATTAATGAAAGACTCTTATGTAGCATCTAACAATTTATCTTTAATTTAAAGTCGATGCAATTTGAAGAACTTAGAGTTCCACGCATCGGGACTAGGGCTGTAGACATCATGTGTATAGAAAATGGCCTTCTTGATTTTTTGTTCAAATACTTCTCGAACAAAATCTTAGCTCCTACTTCATTAACCAACCCTCTGCAGCTTACGTGTGGTAAAGTATTATCATATTCTCCATTATATAATCTATTGAAATAAGTGATAGTTGATTTTCAAATTGCTCCAGATCTGAAATAGTTTCTTCATTTACTGCTAGAGTATCTAGGAGTAGTTTATCCTATAAGAAATTTTGTTATAGAATAATTTTGAGGACGCTCATCAATCCATGTCAACCATTTCTCTTTTGCTTTCTATTTTAGATCAATTGCTTGATTTTGTAGAGCCGGTTTGAAATGAGTGTGAAACTGATAACACTAATCATTTAGAGCCTAATCGAGTGGGTCTTGATCAAGAGCTTAGAGAGCTTCCTCATACATGTTTTCTAGAGTTTGAATTGAGTCTTTTTGCTTAGGCCTAACTTTGTTCCAACTTCTTAATTTATTTTTAGCTGTTTTTAAAAAAAACTAAACTATACCAATGTTTGCACCAAAAATGGTCACAGACACCCAATGGTCGATGAAAGCATCAGTTCACAATCACAGATCATAAATATCAAGTATGTAGAGAATTAAAAAATGAAGAACATTGAGAAAATTAAGAAGAAAGTAGCACAGAACAAGGAGTTTATAGTGGTTCGGCAATCCGGCCTACGTCCACTTTGAAGTTGATCACTTTATTGATGTTTTGTTGTTGATTACAATTGATTACAGTGATGCTTTTTGAATACAACAGTAGCCTTGAAGTGCAAAAACGAATTCGGCAAAGTCTGGACGTCGAAGAATCCAAAAGACCATTTTTTGTTGGTTCCGGGGTGCTATTTATAGGCATAGGATGCAAATATCTCACTCAAATCTCGGAAGACCTCTTCTGGCACGTGAGTGGGCGCACACGATTGATTCCAGGTGATTTTGACTCGATCCATGATCAATACGAATGAATTTCATATCGATCAAGATTTGATCCAATTGAGTCGAAATTTTGCATGAACATTCCTTAAGTCGTACGTAAGCTCCTATGAAAATTTCATAGCATTTGGACCTGTGGATTGTAAGTTATGATCGATGAAAATTAGAATCTTTCGGTCACGGTCCCCTTCGTATCGATCATTTCGACTCGATGTTAAGCACATGCCTGTGAGTTGACGTAACGCTTGATTTTTGGATCGCTCCACTTTTAATGCCAAATTGACCGAGTCATTCCAAGATTTTTGCCTTGTTCATATAAATCCTAACCATTCTGTTTGCATCGATTGGTCGCATTGCCTTATTCGTATCGATCGGTTGTGCCGCCTTGTTCATATTGATTGGTTGCGTTGTTCTGTTCATATCGATCGATTGCACAACTTAATCGATACGAACTAGACATTCGTGCTTTCGTCGATCGATGGATACGAAAAAGATTGTCTTCGATGGATAAGACAGCTGCATGGTGATGGATACGAATAGATAGGTATGTGATGGATACGAAACCGACCGATGCGAAGAGATGGGTTGTGGCCTGATCGATATGAAGTGATGGATATGAAAGAGTTGGTTTCTTTGACCTGCACCGATCATATCTTGAGCATATGGACTCGGATTGACTTGAAATTTGGAATGTTGGCTTTCATAGCTTTGCTTGTCGTGTCATATCAATTGTAGCTTGATCTGGGCTTGGAAAAAATTCATCGATATCCATGGTGAATATATGCGTAACCGATCTTCGAGACGAACTACCTTTGATTTCCAATCAATTTCTTGGTGTCATCGCCTTGCCAAAAGGCGAGATAACACTTTCCTCCCAAAACATGCCTTTCGATAGGAAGGTTGTTTTGTAATTCGATAAGCTGGATGTTCGTATCCTATTAATGATCTGCAAAGATATTGACAATGTTGTATGACTGTGAATAATGATCGTTCGCGATCGTATGCCGTTCGGGGGTGGTATGTGACCGTTCGTGGTCGGTTGCCGTTCACAGCGAATGGTTACCGTTCACGGTTGGGGTGCCATTCGAGGGGATTTATGATCATTCGCGGTCGAGTGCCGTTTGAGGTGAGTTGTGACCGTTCGTGGTCGGGTGCCATTCGAGGCGAATTGTGACCGTTCGCGGTCGGGTGCCATTCGAGACGATTTGTGATCGTTCACGATCAGGTGCCAGTTGAGGCAAGTTGAGACCGTTCGTGGTCGGGGTATCGTTTGAGGCGATTTGTGTGTGTGCCCGAGTGGACTCAGTACGTTAATATCAGATTCCACGTTCGAGTGAATTTCTAAATTGTTTGCTATGAGTGTTTATTGCCATCTTAGAGCATGCCTAAGGACCATTCGCGATCCCGTACATGTGTAAGTGACTTGGCCGTTATAGAATCATTAAAACCAACTTTACATTCAGATGAGTCTTTCAACAGAAATGTCCAATAAAATCAAGTCCAAACATAATAAATGGAAAACAAAAGCAACACAGAGACGTTAAAGTGCAAACACCTACACCGATGCGATTAGTAGTCGTTTCAGAGCATGCTTGAGGATCGTTCGTGGTCCTATACATGTGTAAACGACTTAATCACGTTGGTGTGGAGTTTTCCACTTATTCATCATTATTCCAATCAATTTATGACAAGCTGACGCTCCGATCCTGAGCCATTCCCAATTGATGTAGGTGGTGGCCGCTCTCGTTCCACAGTTGATGTTCCCCTTCTGACATACTGTGGTAGCAAACCATACCGGATATGCCCCTCAACCTCATCCTTCAAGTACCTGCAATCATTCGTGCTATGACCATTCATCACATGGAATAAGCAATAATTGTCTGATCTTCTTTCATTCCTAGTCGGATCCCTTCTCATTGGCTTTCAATAAGGAATCTGCCCCCTTGTATCCTGGTAGATTCGCTCCAAAGTCTCATTCAACTCCGTATAAGAGGTGAATCTTGGTTCTTTTCGTGGTCACGTTGGTCCATCACATTTATTCTTGGCCTTTCGTTTCCCTTTATCAGTTCCTGCACCTTTTTCAGGAGGATTTCCGCCCTTGACTGCATAAACATCGACTCCTTCTCCTTCCTCTCTTTCAGCTTTTGCATCCTCTAATCGTAAAAATTCTTCAGCCTTGTGATAAAATTCTCCTAGATCCATAGGGGATACCTTGTCAATGAATTCTTGAATTCTATGCCATCAGCTATGCCAAATACAGCTGCCATCAAAAACATGGATGGATCTGGTCAATCCACCGATGCTGCCACTGCACTGAATCACGTCAGAAAGCTCCTCAAAGATTCCCTGGTCCTTTGCTTTAATGTTGCCAAACTCATCATATTCTTGAGTCTTGAAATGTGAACTCTGAATTGCCTCATAAACTTCTCAGTCAAATCGGTCCATATTCCAATGGAGTCACTCTCCAGTTGTCTGAACCATAGCGCTGCAATGTTTGTCAAATATAGGGTTGTCAATGGGTCGTATCGGGTCGAGTCAAATCGGGTTCGGGTTAATTTTTAAATGGGTCGAGTCAACCCGTTTATTAAACGGGTCATATTTTTTGAACTCGAATTCGACCCGTTTATAAACGGGATGACCTGACACGACCCATGTAACCCGTTTAACTAAACGGGTCATGTCGGATTTAAATAGGTCGACCCGTGTAACAAAACTAGGTTGTATATTTACTTTACCAATCCTCCTAACCCTATATTCATGTGTAATATATACTAGTTTTCGGCAATTAACTTTTCATACTTATAACTTTGGCAATTAGTTGTGTTTTTTTTGTGGCTGTTAACTTATACAGAGTCCACGCACATCAACGTAACTTTTATATGAAAAATAGCCTGCTAACATAAAATAGATTTTTACTCTGGATTTGCTTGTACTTAACCAAATAAAAACAACGACGTCAAATTAACAGGCATGAATAGATACGAACAACGCATATTGATAAACTTCAAATCAAATACCAAACAACCTATTAAACAAGAACAAAAAATAATTCAGCAATGACATTACAAGGATAGTAAACAAAAAACAACACAACATATTGAAATAAATCAAGGCACTCTTAAATGAAACATGAATACAAGCAAGCAACTGTCATAATCCTAAAAACAAAACACATCCCATATAAATTAAAGAAAACTACTGAATTAAGGTTTATCCTTTCTTCTTCTCAGCGACACCAACAGACCTGCATTTACAAGAAAGGAACAAAAAGAAATAAGCCCATCATTTTTACACGATTTATCAACAGTCTTATATGTTAGTAGGAACATCTTGCTAAATGTATGAAAAAGCACTAGAAAGCAAACGTATCAGCAGATTTTTGTTTTTTGTTTTTTTAAAAGGCCAGGCTACATTTTGAATAATTAAATAAAAGAAGCTTTGAAAGATTGTAAGTCTCACATGAAACAAAAGAAAAGGAGGAAAAAAATGAAATGGAAGAAGAATCTATTATGCTGGTCGATTTTATCATACTTGACACAAAACCATGTTTTGGCCTATAGAATAGTTTGCAATAGGTGTTTTTCCTAAGATCTAAAACTCACAAACATTAGTTAGCAACACTTTTTCCTATATGCTAAATTAGAGGATATAGAGGAAATATGATAATTTGTTGAACTAACCTCATCTTTCTCAAAACATTTGCCATCTCCTCTCTCTTTCTAAATCTCTCAAAACAGCTTAACATTTGTATACAACATCATCCTCTGCATGTATAAAAAGAAATTTTTGCTTAATGTACTGAAGTTGGCATGAATCTATCATCCTAGCATGTGAATTTAGAGCCTCGATTCACAAATTAAAATTACTAGCCAAACTAATTCATGATGTATACATGTACGGATTTGAAAGCATGTTAAATTGAAAATAGTAAACACAAACTAATAACATATCAATCTTCATGCACTGAATATATTACTTTGCATAACTTACATGTATATAAACATAATCAAGTCCAGTTGGGAATTTTTATTTATAAATCCTATGACATGATCGCTAAATAAAAATATTTAAAAGAAATATTCATCCAAGGATCTATTTAACTCATCATCGAATTTTATAATACCTCTCATAAGCCCGACATGTAATGGCATCCAAAGAATTCTCAATTGGAACCTCGTTTTTGTCACGGCATTTCCAACTTGTTCACCACTCTCACTACTTGGTGTAAAAGGGTCCATCTCTTTTCTACAAAATTAAAGAAGAAGAAAACGCATCATTCTGACTACTATATTATTTAATTGTCATGCTTAAGGAAATGAAAAAAGCAACGAAAAACAGAGTTGCAGCATTAAGTAAATGATTCTTGAAAGAAATAGATTGTATGGTATTGTTAAACTTTAGACAGTAATTATCCTTGTACAATATAGTTATGTCTGAGCGCACACTATGACAAATGATTAGGGACTGTTTATCATAATCTACTGCCAGGTTACTTTAATTTGTTTATTTTATCATTGTAAGTAGAACATATAAACTGTAATTATTTGGTTGTCACATTTTAACAACCTATAAGATTTTATTCAAAACCATTTTAATTTAGTTTAATCTACTGCTAAGCAATAGGAAATTGGTTTATTCTTATGCATATAAATACATTCCCTCTTGGCTGTTGCCAACGGGCATCAAATTTGCATGACAGGTACACACAAATAACCATGCTACTTATAAAATTATTTACCCCATAGCAAAATTTCTTTATTGATGGAAAACTTACAATTTTCAACAAATTATTTAGACAAACAAACATTAGCACGGAAGTAAATTACTTGCATGGTTTCAAGAGTACAACTCTCATGCAAAACACCAAACTGACTATAAGGAGGAGTACGAATGGTTAAGACAACATAACACATTACCTCAATTGATCTTATATATATCATCGAACAAGTCCATCTTATTTAGAAATGGTTTCACATACATAATATCCCTTATCAGTTGCTGACTAAATACTAAGCAACAAATTGTCGAGGCTGTTATTTTTTTCATTTTTTAAGATACTTCACAAGGCTGTATGGATAAATAAATATGAAATAATTATAGTAATTTAACATGTATGGTCCTTTTAATTTATGTATCAAGTCATAGTAATAAACTGTAATATAATGGAAATGACAAAATCAAACTAGCCCAAATCTAAAATGAATTGATTTTGGATTCAATGGATTATGGAAACACACTACGTTATACTAAAAAATTATCAAAACCACAGTGAGCCAAGAGAAAATTTGAGTTTTTGTTTTTTCTTTTGTCTAGAAAAAAGAAAACAAGCTTAGTTCTATCTAATATACATTACAGTATTACATATAAAGAGGATGTATATTTTGTACTTGAAGTTATAGTTGCAATGAATTTAAATTCTTACTTGATGTTGCAGCAACCACGGCGTGCAAGCGATCAGATTTAGGGGGCGACGTGGAGACTGCGCGTGATGAGCGATTAGGGGTGATTAGGGCATGGCTAGGGCGCGATGAGCGATTAGGGGATTAGGGCATGGCCAAGCCACGAGCGATTAAGGGGCACGTACGGTCGCGCGAGCAATTAGAGATTTAGAGGCTGGCTGAAAAAGGAGAACAAAGGAGAAGTGCACTTAGTGGAGAACGACGTATTTAAAATCAGAAATAAAAAACCCTAACGGCTTGTGAGTTTGTGAGTGTAATGTGGAGGAGATGAAAATGGACGAAAAGAAAGTAAGTCACGGGTCAACCCCACTTCGAAACAGCCCAACTTGTAAAAAAAATATTAAAAAACACTTTACATAAACGGGTTTGGCGGCTCAAAATCGGGTTAATAGGTCAACCCGAAACCCACCCGTTTATTAAACGGGTTATGGCGGGTTGACCCAAAATTGACCCGCCCGTGTTATCGTGTCACTCAAACCCGCTAATTTTCGTGTCATCTTCGAGTCGTGTTTCGGGTCGTGCTGGAAATTGATAGCTCTAGTCAAATACAATGGGAAGCACGGGATATGATCTCCTCCGATGCCCCCAACACTTCCATATGCCTCATGTATAGTGTCAGATGAACCGTAGGATCCGTCCTCCCATCGTACGTCTCTAGTGTAGGTAGCTTGAATTCTGGTGGATTCCTAGCCTGTCTAATTGCGGGAGCGAAGGGGCTCCTGTTTACGTCTTCCAGATTTCTATTTACTAGTCGGCCTCTCATAGCTCGTATGATCATCTCCGCCAGTCTGTCGCTGTTGCCAAGCAGTGTTCCTTGCCCGTTGCCTCTGACCTTCCCTCGAGTTCACGGGGGAATCCTGGAATCTGGTCCCCTGGACGGGCGTCCATTTCTCTATCAATGCCACGCCGAACAGCTCCATCTGGTATCCTGCCTGAGGTTGGATCAACGCGCTCCTGGTGAGTGCCCCCTAGCTCTGAGGCCGCTCCTGATGATCCTTCTCTGTTCTGGGTCCTGGTAGCTCCATGCTCTTGACTCTTATCTCTAGCATCTCCTGTAACTGCATTAGCTTGATTCTATACTCCAGTTTGTCGGAGCAATTTTTGCATCATCTTCTCTTGTCTTTTTAGAAGCTCTTCATGCATATCTCCTATCATCATTTCCATCTCATCCTGGGTGACGAAGATTAAAGCCTGATTTGCTCTTAAGGAAGCCTCCCGACTCCCTTCATGTTGAATCCTTTTAGTTCGTTGTCTTCTGGCCGATTGCCTTGCCATTGCTTTCAAGATTGAAGTCTTCAAGCTTTTAAATCTGAAATCCAAGTTTAGAATCCCTGAGCGCTAGGCTTCTTAGTGAAAGCACCAAAATGTTTGCGCCAAAAATGGTCACAAACACCCCATTGTCGATGAAAGCACCATTTCATAATCACAGATCATAGATAACAAGTATGTGGAAAAATTAAGAAGAAAGCAGTAAAGAACACAGAGTTTATAGTGGTTCGGCAATCCGACCTACGTCCACTTTGAAGCTGATCACTTCATTGATGTTTTTACAATTTATTACAGCAGATTACATTGATGAATTTTGAGTACAACAGTAACATTGAAGTGTAAAAATGAATTCGGCAGAGTCTGGACGTAGAAGAATCAAATTTTTCTGTTGGCTCCAGGGTGCTATTTATAGGCGTAGGATGCAAATATCTTGCTCAGATCCCGAGAGACCTCTTCTGGCACGTGAGTGGGCCCATGCGATCGATCCCACGTGATTTCAACTCGATCCGTGATCGATACGAATGAATTTCGTATCGATCAGATCCAATCGAGTCGAAATTTGGCACGAACATTCCTTAGGTCATACGTAAGCTCCTGTGAAAATTTTAGAACATTTGGACTTGTGGATCGCAAGTTATGATTGATGCGAATTAGAGTTTTTCGGTCACGGTCCCCTTCGTATCGATACTATTTGTATCGATCATTTCGATTCGATGTTGAGCAAGTGCCTGCGAGTTGACGTGGTGCTTGATTTTTGGATCACTTCACTTTCGATGCTGAATTGACTGAGTCATTCCAAGGTTTTCACCTTGTTCGTATCGATCTTAACCATTCTGTTCGCATCGATCGGTCGCATTGCCTTGTTTGTATCAATCAGTTGTGCCGCCTTATTCGTGTCGATTGGTTGCGTTGTTCTGTTCGTAGCAATCGATACGAACTATACATTCACGCTTTCGTTGATCGATGGATACAAACAAGACAGTCTTCGATGGATATGAACAAGACAGTCTTTGATGGATAAGACAGCTGCTTGGTGATGGATACGAATAGATATGTATGTGATGGATATGAAGCCGACCGATGCGAAGAGATGGGTTGTGGCCTAATCGACATGAAATAATGGATATGAACGAGTTGGCTTCTTTGACTTACATCGATCATTTCTTGAGCATATGGATTAGGACTGACTTGGAATTTGGAACGTTGGCTTTCATAGCTTTGCTTGTCGTGTCATATCAATTATAGCTTGACCCAGACTCAGAAAAAATTCATCGACATCCATGGTGAACCTGTGCGTAACCGATCTTCAGGACGAACTATCTTTGATTTCCAATCAATTTTTGGTGTCACGATCTTGCTAAAAGACGGGATAAGAACCAATAAGTACCAATACTATGTTCAATAGTTTGAAGGTCTAAAACATCATCATAATCATCACATAAATGCTAGTAATTAGCATATCTAAAAGGAGTGCCTTTTCCCCATTCTTTAGTATCATTGAAAGTGATGTAAAAGGGACAATGGTCACTTGTAGAACTAGGAAGGACTTCCACTTTGAGTTTAGGGATTTTATTGATCATGTCTTAATTAATTAGAACTCTGTCAAGTCTGCAACTTATTTTCCTCAACTGGTCACTTCTCCTTGTTAATTTCAGTCCAGTGTATTGAGTCCAGCAGCAATAACACATTGGCTAAATTTTGCCACTTGGGCCAATTTCAATGTAAGTCCACCTTTTTCCTCATTTGTAAGTAGAACGACATTAAATTGAAAAGTTTTTGAAAGGTTGATTAGTTTTTAGATGCTTCCATATAGATGCCAAATTATGTGCGTAGACAAACAAACACAAACTTGAGACCCTTTAGATTAGTGACCTCAATAGTGATTTGTTGTTTATATCTGAATATTCCAAATTGCTTAATGCCATAATACCATGATTCTTCCTTTTGAATGTGTTGAGTTGTTATTTATGTTTTTCCAATCAATGCCTAACGATTCCTCAAACTTACCAGTAGCTTCCGACCTAAATTTATTTTCTAGAACAATAAGTAGAGTGGGATTAAACTTATTTCTAATGTTAAAGAGGTCTAACTTGTGTGTGTCATTGTTAAGTCCCCTAACAATTCAACATAACATAAATATTAAGAGGATGCTACTTTGCTCCTAGTCAAAGGAGTAGATGAAACTTTTTGCTGCTCTAATTTCTATTTACCCTTATCAAATTGTCTCTTGTATGTAGGGTTTTCTTTGTTATGTTTGCCTTTGTTGAGCCCATTGTCTTTTGAATCTGATTCACTCATTTCCGAGTTAATGTTCATGTTTCTGATTTCTTCAATGCTTATATGGTCAGTTTTATGGGGAATATGCAATTCTTCCCCAGCCACAGGAGTTTTTTCCTATAGGGTATCCTTCTTCTTAGGTTCATTATCAACCTTCTGACTAGGTTGCACCTCAACCAATGGGATTTTTTACACCTTATTAGCCTGCATTGATGTAGTTATGTGGTTATTAGTTGGGTTTGTAACTAATTCTTCAGTTCGCAACTCCTTTGTATGGTCAGGGTTTTGTCTTGCACCTCATCAATTGTATGTATGTGATCAGGAGGAGTTATAGAGTTATGAACTGTAGTAGGTGACGAGGTTTCTGTGTTTTTTTCTTTTTCCATTGCTTGGTGGTACTTTTAGGATTTGGGCAATGGATAGCGCCGTGTCCAAAATAGTTACATTCCTTGCATATAGGAGGAATGAATTCATATTCAATCTCTTATATGTAAGTCTAACCAAGTTTATCCCTAGCCACATGGTTTTATGGAATACTGTATTTACTTTCACCTCCAATAGTACACGAGCATAGTTTAGCCTTTTCACTAATCCGTTATTTTCATCTATGTCCATAGGCTTGCCAATAATGCTAGCAAGTTTGCTAATGCCTCTTGCATTCCACGAGCTAGGTGTAATCCAAATAGGATAAGTCTCTAGCATGTCTTTCTCAAATTGGAAGTTAGCATCCCAATTTTTCGCGAAAATAAGCCTATTGTCCATAAATCATGAACCCCCATTAATCACTTTTTCTAAATCATCAGCCAATTCAAGTTTACTAAGTAAAACCCATTATCATTAGAGAAAACCTCCCAAGAACACTTATCTTGCCATTCTCGTTTCAAATATGCATTAAAGTATACTTAATAGGGTTTTTAATTACCACGTAGATGTACATGGAGTTGTTCCACATATTGTTTGAGTGCTTGTAGTCTATTTCATTAATTTTTGCAAATTTACCCTTTGGATTGGGGTGTGGATTGTGATATTCAACACTCTCCTTGATTTCAATTCCTTTGCCCAAAGCTTTAGCCCAAGATCTAGATCCAATTCCACTGCTTATGTTCAAACTATTCTGTTTCGGTCTATTTCCCTGATTATTATAACGTGTCTGGACCCATGCTCCTCCAGTCTCTATTTTCTATCTCTCTTTTCACCTTACCTCTTGCCAGCCTATAATGTCTTATTGATGGGAGGTGGTGTAATCCTAGAACATTTGCTTGATTTTCTTGTGGATGGCATTTTAATTCAATAGTTATTTCGTTCTCCTATACATACACATATACATATACATACCTATACATACATACATATATTCCTAAGATATATGGAATCAATATTCATATGGAAATGATCATCAACTGTATCATATAAATACAACCCAATAAACAAATATATTAAATACAATATATATTTATTAGTATAAAAAAGAAATTAATTGCAATATATCTTAATATTTCTTTTTTGATGATAATAACAAATATATTTTTTTACAAATAAAAATAGATGTGTTTGGTATGTGATGCGTTGGTTGAAAAATAGTAGATAACAAGTTGATCGAAAACAAAATTATGCTTTGATGATTTTTTAATTGTAATATGGTCTGAAAAGAAAAATCACATGTAAAAATATTTATTTGTTATTATCAAAGAAGACATAAACTTCACATTGATGTGAAACCTGCCATAAACTCACATTAAAGTTTAATTTTTTTGATTTCGAACCCTTTAGGTTTTTGTCATATACCATTGAATATAAACTTCCGTAAACCCCACCCCAGGCCATGCAATAACACCGTGAGTTGGTATATTTTCAAATATTAGGTTCAGTAAATTTCTTTCATTTAATTTTTGTATACCCTACATATTCTTTGGATCTTTATATTAGATCAAATCCTTTCAATTCTTTAGATAAAACAATTCTTCCTTTCTATTTAGATGATACCCCTATCATTTCTTTACTCCTCTAAGCTTATATTCACTCATTATTAAATAAGTTATAATATTTGATCCATAATTTCATCCTTATGAAACTCAAAACCAATATTTTGAAAATAATTTTCCAAAATGCAACTAAAAAATTCGCTTATGTATTTAAGGAATATATTACCACTAGTTATTAGATTTCTAATTTCATGGTTACCCGTGTCTATCTTTTTATAACTATCACACCCTGCATCCTATAGCTATCACCTACATAGCTATCATGCTCTAAGGCTATGCATCTCCAAGGGCATCGCACCTCCAAGGCCATCATTCCTCAAAAGCTATTATGCCCCTAATGCTATCGTGTTTCTAAGGACATTGTGCCTCTCAAGCTATGGTGCATCTAAGGTTACCGTTCCTCTCAAGCTATCGTGCACTTAAAGTGATCGTATACTTGGTTATCATAAACCACACATGTAACGAATATCGTTGTTTATGACTTAAGACTGTCGTGCATCTCATACCGAGGCTATCGTAAGTTTCGTTCTAAAGCTGTCGCGAACCTAACATTTTAATTCTATCGTAATCATAACTAGAAGTTGTTGTAATCCTCAATAGAAGGCTATCAGAATTCTCAACTTAGGCTATTGTAAAACAAGGCTTATATAGCTATTGTACAAATGGTTAAGGCTATCATGAGTTTAGCATCAAATCTGTAATTAACCAAAAAAACTAATATTTTTCATACTAAAGTACTTACTTTTTGACTAATTCTCTACACATATCAATTATTTATTTGTTACTATATTTACACAAAAGGATTCTTTTAAGGTGATTGAAATTTATTTCCTTGATTAAGCCTTAATTAATTACTTTCCTTAATTATTTGCATTTCATTCTCACCTTTTGATTCATAATAATTCAAAAATCGATGGAAAAGTTCCTAAATTTCATAATAGTTTAAAAAAATTATCATATATCTCCAATAAAAGTTTCATATTAGATTACTAAGTTTTAATTTTTTTTAAACACTAATTTATATCTGATATTGCTTATTTTTCACTTAGAAAATTCATAATAAAATTTTCTCCCATTCAAAAACTATGAAAATTAAAACCCACATCTGTTTTCATGTTGAAAACATTATATTAAATTGATAAAGCACTCGAAGATGATTAACTCATGTTTTACCCTTAATATTTCGAAGTTTTCATTTGATAAACAAACATGATTAGAATCATTATACCATGATCAATACATATTTTTCTTTATTTGGAACATCAAAACCACATCAAATCCAAAGCCAAATGGGGTTCGAGTAATTAAAGAGAGTATACTCGCCTCGATTAGTGAAAACTTGGTTAAAATCTCTTATCATTTCCATGCGAATGAAAGCTTTGATCTTGGTTTATGATTTTTAGTTTGTATTGCTTTAGAATGCATGAGAGTGAAGGAAGACAAAGATATAGTTAAGGACCTCTTTTCCTAGCATTGGTTGCTGACCTTGGTTTGTCATTTTTAGTTTGTATTGCTTTAGAATGCATGAGAGTGAAGGAAGACAAAGATATAGTTAAGGACATACATATAATGATTTGAGCATAGCCTAAAATTCCTCCTTGCTTAATCTTATTAATTTATTTCGCTTAATAAAATGTCATCTTCATTCAGACATTCAAAATTATTCTCCTGTGCATACATGGTCGAATTTAATTACTCTAATTGCTCTTGGTCTATTTAATTAACCTTTTAAAGTGTTCATACTTAATAATCAAATTTTACTTAAGTGATTCTTTTAACTAAACTCTCATAATCATTTAATAAATTATTATTATGATTCATTTATTCCGATATTATGGAACTTCAAAATATGGGATGTTACCATCTCCCCTTCTTATAGGAATTTCATCCTTGAAATTTAGATAAGACAGGGCAATAACTTCCAATCAAATAATTACATTAACACACCTATAATGCAAAATCATCATCAAACAAAGTAGGCATAAGTACAAAAGTCACTCTAGTGCCCTACTAATGTTAATCATCAATCATGATGCATTAGTACAACTACTAGTACATAATTATATCACTAAATAAATACGCTAGTTTCACTACTAGTACATACAATAGACAAAAAAGCACACCACTACAAACGTGAATGTTTAAAATAATTAGTGATAAATATTCCCAATCTTACCATCTACCTACAAAGTACAATAATCCTTGCCATCACTCCACCGAATACAAACAAGTCTAATAACTTTATTCCTTACTTTCTTTGGATCTCGATGTACTAACCTATTCGACCTACTAATATATATCAAATTCGATTCTATAGATAAGTCTTTGGTCACCTTTATTATTGTACTAGGGTTGTGCTTACATTTCCTCAAATGATATATATGAAAAACATTATACATACCCACCAAACTACTTTGTAACGCGACTCGATACACAAGTCTACCGGTCCTCACTATCACTGGAAATAGACCAACATATCTAGGATCTAATTTCTTCCCTTCTGAAAGAGCATAATACCTCGCATCGATGATACCTTCATGAACAAATGATGGTCTGCTATAAGCTCTGGTTGTTTTCTTCTCTTATCAACATAACTATTTTACCTCGACTAAATTTTTTATATTCTTGCATGAATCAACTCTATCTTCTTAGTAGCATCTCTAACCAAATTAGATCCTAACATGAGTCTACCTCCATATCCAACCAATAAATAGATACATGGTCTAACATAGAGTGCCTCGAATGGCATCGTTCTAATACTCGACTGTAACTGTTATTATATGCAAACTCTACCAAATATAAACAATCTTTCCAAGCTTCTCCAAAGTCTAGGATACATGCTCTCACCAATTCTCTAGTACTATGTTCACCCTTTTTGTTTGACCATCTTGATAGAGTTAGGGTATGCCCTAGGGGCAACTGTGTAATTTGTTACATATATTTAACTCAATGACTAATCTTGTTTGAAATCAAAGTTATTTTCTATCTATTATATACTTGATATAATGTGGTTATATTAATTGATTAATTCAATTAAAAGTATATATAATAGAAAATCCATAAATGTTATGTTTTGTGATAGTAGTTACAAAGTGTTGCAACCGTTAGTAATTTATCACAATGCAAATAAATATAACATTTTAAATGTTCATAGTCGAGATGCATTGAAACAGGATATCGATGAATCCGTTGAGATTATAGTACATAATGTTCTCCAATTCTTGGATAGTGTATTACTTATGATTGTTGGAGCACCAATGGGTCACTTATTGGTGATTATTGGATAACTATAGAAGACTCACTCGATAGTTTTATGTTGGTTGATATAACTAAGATGAAATAGAAAATATTGATATGATTGATTTAAATAGTTCTCTCGACTTGAGAATATTGGAGATCTTCAATATGAAAGCCGCTCTTTGATTAAGGTCAAATCATGACATGACGTTTCATCGAGCAACTATAGTTTGGTCTAGTGGAAGTATTGGAAGTGAAGCATTATTCAAGAGAGGATTCATCTCCTCGGTTATACGGGGCTAGTATCATGGTCAACTCAAGTCAAAGTCTCTGGCCAGAGCATTTCGATTAGTAATAATTGATATTATTGGACCAAGGACTTTGTGTTTGGACTATAGAGTTGAATATGCGTGATATTGGAATTTTGACCATTACCAAATTCCTTAAGTCCAAAGTGATATAGTTTGACGAAGATAATTGGTGTAAATAAATGTCACAATCGGGTAACGCTTAATAAAGTAAAATTGGATTTTACTGAAACTATGTACGTGATAAACTTGGCCAAAATGTTATACCACCTGCTAAGTGACGTGTGAACGTAAACATTCAAATTATTCGATGTTAATCGCTATTTAAATTTACACCCGCGAGTCACACAATTGAAATGATGAATTTTCATTAAACCAAACGATTTAATTAGTTTATAATTTTTATAAGCATATTGAATTAATTAATATTTATGAAATATTAATTATAAATTTTGAATTTGATTTGAGGAATAAATATTATTGTACATATGTTTATAATAGTTATAAACATATCGATCGATATAAGATATCGATAAAGAATCAAATTGGATTTAATTAAATATATTTACTTGGGCTTAGATGGGCCACTATCAAATGAAGTTAGAAGCAAAATTGTAGCAGCAAACATTAGATATAGGGGCCGGCTAAAATAAGGTAAAAGGGTTTGTGAGTGAGAAAAGGTATGTGATGTGATCTACTTTGCTCTAACCATTACAAAAGAACCATAATCCTAACTTTAGAGGAGCTTCTTGCTGCCTCCTATCTCCTTCATCATGGCCTAATTACACCTTACAAAAGCTCCAACTGAACTCAAATCAAATCAATTCCAATTAACAGTTATTCGACAGCAAAAGGGTCTGCAATTCATGATTAGAAATCTACAGAATCGAGAAGTTTCGAAAGAGGAAAACTCATCATTAAAAGGTGGACTTAAGGGCATTATTTTTAGGTAAGGTTCAGTTACACACAAACACACTCACTCACACACACACACACACACACATATATATATTATGCATAACCTCTGTATAACCATATATTATTCGTACATATATAAATTATGACTATTATTTTGTTAGTTAGGTGAGATTCCTATAGGTATTGATGTTGTCGCATATTGATTGGTTATGTGCATATGTTTATAAAATAAAAATAATTTTTTTTCCATTAAGGATCCGATACGTATAGCTAAAATCATTAGATTTATTAATTAATATTTTATTAATTAATATATATATATATATTAATAAGTTAATTGATTTGTTTATATAATTTGTATGAATCTATATAGCTATTTCACATAAATAAATAAATAAAATAACTAAAGTTATTGCTATTGTGCATTCGATTTGATTTGGAGTGCAAAAAAAGATTTTAATTTGTATAATTCATATATTTATATAAACCAGTCTAACTCATATTTAATTAATTATTATATTTATAAATACACACACATATCTCTACTACTAATAATGAAAATTCAAAGAACCAATTTCAACCGTGTCTTTTGGAACTACCCAAAATATCCTTTCACGCCCGCTTCTTCTTCATCTGTTTTGAAACTACCAGGGAGAGTTGTGTAATTCCCATTTTCATCTGCTCACTCCCTATTTTCTCCATCTACCACACATTACCGTATCATCCAAATATTTCACTGCTCGCGATTTAGGGTTTCCAATCCTCCTACAGTTCTCTCCTACTGTTTGCTCTTCGAATCTGGCACTCACTTCGACATTTAGCGTTGGAGGTCGTGATTTAGGGTTTCGAATCCTTCGACAATCCGCTCTCGGCCTCTGGCATTCATGTCGACGTTTAGGATTCAAGGCTCACGATTTAGGGTTTCGAATCCTCCTACAGTTCGCTCTCGGCGTAAGACATTCACGTCGACATCTAGAGTTTTAACTCAATCTGATTTAGTCAGGAAAAAGGTAAAATATTTTAACATCCTTCTGAATACGAATCCCTCATTATATTTGTGATGTACACTCAGCTAATTTGTATTGGTGTAACTTAAAAGCGTTTAGGTGGATTTGTTTAATTTGAATGTATTCAGATTTAAGTATTTAACTCAATTTGGTATTTAACGAATATAAGTTAATTAGCGTGTAATTAAATATTGTAATATAGCTCACATATTTAGCGTTATGTTAACATTGGTGTTGTTTTTAGCAAGAGAAAATTGATATAAAATAATGAAATGTAAAATTGATCTAAGAGAATGAATGTTTTTATCATTACATAGAAGTTACGAAGAAGGTTAATCGGTTCACATTTTATGAAGAAATATGTATCTTCTTTAAAATAATATATTCCATTTTAAATAGAGAATTGAGAAAATTTTGAAGAATTACAGGTGTTTTTATCTTCTTTTTAATAAACAAACATCAAATTACATGTTTTTCTAATAAACCATTTGTTTTTTACTGAGAAATTATGTTGTGAATTTTCACAACTATACTGAGAAATTTCACGGTTATAAAGATTCTTTTTCATAGAAGAGAGTTTATTTAATATCATTTTATTTTGCATGGTTTGGAAGTAGAATTTGTCTAAGGTACGAGTAATCTTCTTATAGCGTTAACTACTTGACTGTAATAATTCGTCTCTCAATCCAACTTATTATCGTTGTTTATAGAGAAATGTTTATAAGTTATTTTAATATTGGCAATTAGTACGAGCTTAGATTTTGATTATCTAATCATATTTAATTTTTTTGGCAGCTGTGTTTGCAGTTGGTGAATGAAGCTTTAACGTAGGTTATGGTATGCTTTTCTTTCTTAATTTTATTGTGTTTTGAATTACTTTCGATGTTTTATTTTTGTTGGACGCCACAGTCATATCCGTTATTCAGTATACATTAGGCTTCCATATAATGTTTTTTCTTTAGCAAGTTTAGACTTATTGTTCTTTCTTTGTAGTTCTTTGCAAGTTAATTTTTTATTCCAGTTAACAAAACATAGCGTTATGGTTGATGACATGATCTAATTAGAATCGAACACGCACCTCCCTTATTTCTATATAACTAGCCAATTTTTCTTACTTGATTATCCAAAAGAAAAATAGCCGCCAAAGTAATTCTTCTCTTACTATTATTTTGAAAACACATTTCCTCTGTCAATTGCATTGAAACAATTATTTTAAATTGCAGCTATTGCATTGTCACATATACAAATTTCTACTGTGAAAATGAAACAGACAGTATTTCATATTTTTATCGACTTTTCAAGAGTTTCAAAAATATATGTGTTACCACTGCAATAGAACCTTTTGTTATACTATGATATTGATTATTGCTGAAATTTGTTGCTCTTTCTTAAAATCTCTTAATTCTGCTCTATAAATTGTCTAAGCAAATGTCCGCATGTTTAGCATTTTCAATACACCATGACAATTGTTTTTGACTTCCATATCATGAACTACAAACTTCTCTTGCAATATGTTATTGTGTTCTATGTTTGATATTTCTTTTTTTGAATTCAAATTATGGAACTACAGACAACTCATATAGTAGCTACATTTTCAGTTGCAGCAACTGCATTGGCTGGTATTCAGAAATTTTGTTTTCTTTTAAAGACATAGGCATAGGCATGGGCGCACAATTTAGGTTGGGCATTTACTACTATAATGATGCACAAGAAGGAACAATTAAGGAATCTCTCAAAATGCAACAACATGAAATTAAGGAAAACAAAATTGACACAGAGGTACTACCATCAAAGAAGTTCTACAAAGCTGAAGAGCGTGTTTACACACACACACACACACACACATATATCTTATACTATAAAGCAAAACCCTGGTCAAAGTGGTCAAAGTGAAGCCTTTTTCAAACTTTCGAAAATGGTCACACCGCTAATTGATTAATTGACTAGAAGAAGAATATTTTTGTCATTTTCTTATCCACTTCTTCCATCCCCTACCCACGTTTCTTTCAACTGAAAAGACAATGCAATTGTTTCTTCTTTCGCCTACATGTTTAATACCCAAAAACTGCTAAAATTATTGGTGTCAATTTTTTGTTTGCTTATTTCAGTCAATAGTTTTAACCTTTTGTAATTCTACAAGAAAAAAACTATTGAGATCAGGATCCAACAACCGCTTTGGAAAAGAAGACACGGACAAGGATGTTCGGATAGAGATTTGAAATGCTTTGAATAATGTGAGTTCTTTACTGTGTTTTGCTATTATTATTTTTAAAGGTGACCACTAATCAGCTTCATTGTGCATGCCTCAAGTTATGACCAGTAACATTTAGTATTTACAGTCCAACTTTTAAAGAAATGACTAATAATCCATTTCTTTGTATGAGTTTCATAATGGATCCATATTATTTGTTTTTTAATATTTATAACATATAATTTCTCATAGAAAGCAATCACAATTCATTCATGATTTCTTTTGTTATCAAGTATACATATTGTTTCTCAAGGTTTTGATTATACATCAGTTTTCCTTTGGTGAATCAATAGCCTCTTTAAACTGTGATATTTGTTTCCCTTTGGTGAATCAATAGCTGTTTAAAATGTGATATTTTGATTTGCTATCGCTTTGATACATCATAAGGCTTTGATAGGTTTCTCAACTAACCATCACTTATCTTTATTATTAATAATCCACTTATGCTTCTATTTGTTAATTATTTATATGACCAAAAATTTCGACTAATTGTTTTCGATGAGAGGATAACACGGTTAAAAGGTCTTTCCATGAAGTTATGTTGAAAAGAATCACATATGCATGAATAGTGATCATGAAAAGATAACTGAATCTAAAATTTATTTCGAATACATTGCTACATGCCATAAGTTTGAGGTTAAGCTGTGAACGAGTAAATACCACACTTTGATGTTAGTTTGCCATCAATATGTAATAAAGAATTCATAAAGCTCATCAATGCCATTATCATTTCATTGGAAGTGAAGCCTTATATTCGATACCCAAATAACCCAAGTGCATTTAAATACTTATCTACTAAAGAAAATGTCTATTTAATGTCAATTTGGTTAACAACAATGGTATAGTGACTTCCATTATCACAATATCCAATGTATCAACCTCTTTCTCCACTATGCATGTTTCCACTTTAGCTTATCATTTTCTTCTCATTTTTCCTATCAGACATTTCATTCGCATAATAAGAATTTTACAAAACCTAAAAAGTACAACGATGAATCTTAAGTTTTACTAATTATCTGAATGTAAAGGGCCTATCCATCTACAATTGGGTATTGCCGATTATCTGAATATGAAGAGTTTGTGAAATTTATGGGTATGTTGAATTTCGCATCTTCTATAGTGATTCTTTCCCATTGCCATACACATTTGACGTGTTTACTTACCACATTCGTTTAAGAGTGTTATAAATTTCAACTAGATTGAGCTTAAACTGTAAATGTTATGTAATTTGATATAATCTTTTAACTGTAATAACATATAGGTACTAGATAGATAGAGAAAATCAAGAAACCGAGACTTTTTCAATGGAGGTAGAAGGGATGCAAATGTTAAACGACAATTACTAGAGTTAATTGAAATGAAGGGTGAGTATACTGGAGAAGAATTCAGTAATTTATGGCCACCTTAATCAATGATTTGTATGTTATTTTAGTCTCCAAATCTTTTTATACATGTTTTAATATGTGAAATTTATCAGTATATTTTGTATAAAAGCTCATCTACAAAAACTGCAAGTAGTTTCATTTATTGGCGTGTGAGATTTGTTTGGAATTCAATAAGAAAAAATCAATAATATTGTTTGAACTACAACAATGTATTTATATTTGTTAGGCTAGAATGATGTATGGCATGGATGGAAAACCACAAGATCATCTGAATTAGACATTCATGCCTATATATTGAGATTACGTATAACAATTATTTTTTCTTTGGTCATAAAAATAATTGAGAAATTTTGTGGATATAACTATTGAAACATAACTTAGCTCCAAAATATGAAATATGCATCTTTTGGCATTAGTGCTATTTACTTTCAAATTGAAATTTTCAATAAACATTATACAACAGGAATGACTATGGAATGCCCATAATGGTATGTTTTATTATTCAAATTCTGATTGATGAAAGGAGTCTGTTAAAAAATTATGTTCTGTAACTAAAATATTTCCTTTTTGGTAAGAATACTCAAATTAAGATCATGCTCTGTTATTCAGCTTTTAATTTCATAAATGAAATCCATTAAAGAAATATGTTATGCTACTAAAATAATTTATTTTTTGGTTATTACAGTCTAATCAAGTTGAATTTTGGTTTTATTTGCAGAGTAAATTGGTGGACCAAGAACTTGGGAACCAGGGGTTAAAAGTTTGTTTGGTGTGAATTCAACTAGAGCCATTTCCATGTCATCTTGGGTTAGTATTGTTTCATATTTCTTTTCACTGGCCACACATTTGTTTTAAGAGCTTAGTACACGTTATATTGGATGTAAATTTTTTCCTAAATATTTGATTTTCTTTGGGGCTGATGTTTGTGACCGGGTTCATTGCAAATAAATGGTACAGTTGTGTTGACGAAAATTTTCATTATCCATGCATTTACGTGAAAACAAATTTATAAGATGTAGATACTGCAATTACGCACCTGCTATAATATGTGGCTGGAGCTGTTCAACAAATAAGAAAAGGTATTTTGTATGATTGAAAGTTCTATCTATATATTACATAAATGCATAGAAGATAAACCACCTATGTATGATAACTTTTACTTCACTTTCGTCGGGGAAACGTAATAATAATGCAATAGTATCAATACTACCTCATATCAGGTGATGCGTATACCATTTGTATCCATATTTATATTTTACCTCATATTTAATATGCTAGCCTATGTGTGCATGTTTACCTATCAGTTGCAATAAGAAGCTACTACTGATCAAATCACGGATGTAAAAAATGTACTTTCACAAATCAACTTCAGGTTCTGCTAATCCTCTTCCCCAGCAATACTCATTTGGACCAGATCAAACTATACGGACTAGATTCTACAAAGGATAAGAGTCTGCCCATCAGTTTTATGTAGTGTTACACATTTTCTCAATTTATGAACTTTGTACGGTACTTTTTCTTTCTAAACTAAAAGTACCTTTCATTTATCCAAATTATTATTTTTGAAGACTAATTATATGCTTCATGGGTGTATTGTCTCTTCACAATATTATCCTTCTCTGCAATACTACTTAGATATTGACTTCATATTACTGTACATGTGTACCTACAATCAAAACAATGATCGCTACAACCGCTAATTAACCGACATGTACATCTTGAAAAATATTTAATCGCTACCGACCAGTTGCCTATATTTAGACTAAACCAACTTAATTTGCCAATCTTTTCCTATTCTTAAATCAAGATAACTTGCAATGGTCATAACTTGCAATGGTCTATATACTGATCGCAAAATTTAGCATTGTCCATTACTTTGATAAAATGACTTTTTATTTGCCTTACCAATGACCCCTAAAAAACCAAGTAAACGTCGGATACATTTTAAAACATGCACTGGGTTCTAATTTAATGACATTGTACATGGCATATCCTGCAAACAAACTTTTGACCTTGCGGCTCCTAACAATATATATTCACATCTACTACCACAGCCATAGGAAATGAACTACAGTTAGATATAATCGATTAAAATGCTAAAACGGTAAATCATCCAAACATCCGATCAATAATTTTACCAACTATATAACATTACTGGTTAACCAAAAAGGTGAGTTTAACTCACCGAAATACTATTATGTCTGCAAATGAATTCACGTGGCCTCTTTGTGCGTTCAGACAAAGGTATGGGGAGTGGCAATTGATATAAAGACAAAAAGAAGTTGAGGCTCAATGTGCAAAAAGTAAAGCCGTCAGATCTGGGAATTCGTGAAAATGAATCGCCATTTTTGATGTGATGAAGAAAAGCATGTTTCAAATAGAGATCCACATCTTGATGCGAGAGAACTCAAAGCGAACCAAACAAATTTCACTTCTAGGTTTAATTTTCAGTTTGGTCATTGCAGATCTAGGTGCGATTACGTTGCCTATTATATTTTGAACGTGGTTTTTTGTTCTTCGTTGTTGTAGAAAATTGTTTCCGTATACCATATACATGTAAGATTTTTTTCATCCAATATGCAAAAATTGTGGATATGAATGCTTTTTTTTTCTTCTTGGTTAATTATAATTGGGATCGAAGAAGAGTTTAGGGACGATGTAAACGAAACAAATCAGTTGGGATTGAAGAAGAGTTTTGGGATGATGTAAACGAATTAGTTTTTTTTGAAATGTATGCATGTATCAATTTTCATCTCTTAATATTGGTGCATAATATTATATTTGTAGTTCGTGTTGCCTCTTTCTATTGGATCCTCTTTAACCACTATATTGAAAAAGGGGAGAGAGTGTTTGTAGAATGTATATCGAAAGATATTTATCTATTTTTTTGGGGTTAAGGATGTGATTATTGATTGAACCTTTTTGTAAAAATTATATATTCATAACTATTTGAATTGTTACAAGGGTTGTATTATTAATTCTGAACCGGTTTTTGACAACGCAAATTTGCAGGCTTTTGAACTTTATTGAGGAACTATGTACTAATTTAGTGAAAATGCTTTTCGAAGCTCTGTAGATCTGACATTTCACAAAAATTGTAATGTTTTGTAGCCAGTTGTGTCACTTTTGCTAACATGATAGTACTTAGTTCATTTAAGTCAATGTTGGAAAAAATGAAATATAATTAGAATATGTGGTTTTAATAGTGTTCATTTGACGTTAATTGTATAATGTAATAATAAAATAGAATAATGCTAAAACTTACAAATATGTGGTTTTAAGAGAGAACCCTGTATTAGTAAATTCAAGTTTATATTTATTTATTCTGATTAATAAGTAAATTGTACGTATGACATCAAACAATTTCTTGAAATTAAATGTCTCAATGACATATTCATAACTTTTGATTAATTTTTGAAGAAAAAATCACTCATTTATGTAGTATGCTAATTGTTACATATTACACAAACTGGATTTACTGTATGATGTAAATTATGTTGAGAACTAATAGCGTGTTTAATGCATGCATTGCCCTTATTGCAAGGTTTTTGATAATGTTTGCCATAACCTTTTGTATAATGCATATGTTTGTATAACTATACATCTCTACTACTAATAATGTAAATTCACTCCACTGGGTTCAACCGTGTCTTTTGAAATTCCCAATCTGCCCCACATCATGCGTGCGTGCCTTCTATTTCCATCTTTAACTTATAGCAGTTTTTCCCTATTTCATCCACGTTCCCAAACCCATCCCTTCAAATCCCCATATCCACTCATCACCATCATCTTATTCAGAGAAATTGAAAACCTTTATGCCACAAACATTTGTTTTCTTACTTCAAAATCCAAATCTGAACCACAAAACGAAAGCATCAACCGAGACACGGGAGATAAGATGTGCCGCAAGAGATAGGTCATGTGTTTTATCATCCTTTTCTTTTTCTACAACTTATAGCTCAACATACTGTATATATTTTAATTTAAATGTCTACATATTGGGATTATCATAAATTTTTGGCATCATTATGAATTACCTTTACTTCTGTTTCATATGAATGTGAATCCACACGGTAGAAGATAATTTTTCTAACTCATTTGTTATTAAGGAAAAAATATATTTTTATAAACAAAATAAATGAATCCATATAACTTTTCAATAAAATAATTTTATTGGTGTACTTATTGATTAAAACAAATCCATTATTGGTATTTATGATGTTGATTTTATAGCGAATATACTTTGTAGTTTTCATTTCTTTCATAAAAATTATCATGTTTTAGAAATCACAAGAATGTTTGTTGAATATGTTCATATTTTAAGGGTTAAGAATTGAAGAAATTTGGATTGGAAGGACTTTATGGCTTTATAACTTCCTTGTCTGTTAAATATCTCAGTGTGAAATGTTTATATGTAGATTTTAACATTTTATAGGATATTAAAAGATTAATCATGTAACCCAAGACCGATACGCCCCGTTAGTCTGTCCTGCTCTTTCAGAGCAACTTTTCCCACTTTTTCCAGCTAATTTGGAAGTGCTATGAGATGCTAATAATAGTCATCTTTTTATGAGGACAGTATTTGTTGCAACATTATGATTACTGAAATAGGAGTGAAAGCATATTTCAGATAACAATGAATAATATATTATATAGTGCCACTGCCATACTGCCATATCTTACTTTGTCTTCCACATATAGTATTTAAGTGCTTTGTTTTTACGCATATTGAAATTGCATTTAAAATGCTCCCTGGTTTCGCATAGTGCTTTAAAAGAGGATAACTTAAATTTAATACATTTTCAAACCTAATATTTTATTTTTAAATTTTCAAATATATATATATATATATATATATATATATAAATATATATTATTAGGATTTCATTACATATATCTATATGATTGCAAATCCCAAATTGTTCATCAAGTTTTGGTCATTTGTTTGGGATTTTAATCATTTATAGATTAGAATCTTATGGTTATGCTGAAAGTTTAATTTGTTGGTTGTTTATTTCTTGATCCAATAATTCTTGATAACCAGTCAACTATTTGTCAAGTTTAAATGGAGATTTGGGTGTTTTTAATGACCATTGGTGGAAAGCTTGAAATTTGTAGCTAGCTCAAATCATAGGATTAGCTGTCATGAAAGAATTACTTTGTCATATAATGTCAATTGTGTGTTTCCTTCCGTATTTTACACCTTTCTTCAATCAGTTTATCACACTTCATTTTTTTTATATCTTTTAATCAATTTACGTTTTGTATTGATTACATGTGACGATTTTATTCTTTAATCAAATGAACCTAACCCACGCATTTTTAAGAATGGTGCAACTTCATCTTTAAGTTATGCACGTATTCATCTTCCCAAATTATATCTTATTTGTTTAGACTGAAAATATTGCTTATTGAAGAATTTTATGTATTCTATCGTCTTGGACAGGAATGCTAATACATGTTTCTTTTTAACGTAATGGTCTCTTGATGATTTGTTAATGTTTGTCTCTTTACTTAATTAAAAAATAACTTTTTTAATGTTCGAAATCCGAAACAATTTGTTTAATGCTTTTTATGTTTCAAATTATGTCATATCTGTTAATGGTTTTTCAACATGGCTGATTAAAATATATTTTTTAAAAGATTTTGGGATTCAATTGTTGTTCTGTTAAATTTTAAACTCCTTTATGCATATGGACGACAATATAATTTACATCTGCTTTGGCACCTATGACTCTCCTTCACAACAGGGGTTAGTAGAGCTTGCTGCTGCTTTATTGGAAATGGAGGATATTTTGTTTCTGTTGTATTTACCGGAGAAGGACGGAAAAGAGCTGCCCTCCTGTTTTGTCGACGCACTCAATGAGGACATGAGAATGTTGTTCATGTGCGTCGAACCAATTCATGAGGCAACTCAAAGACAGTTGACTATATATGAATGGTTAGATGTGGCAAGCGATCATTGCATCAATTTTGCTGTCATTTTTTAATAGCTACGCTAAAAATATATGGCTCGGTGATCAAATGCAGGTCCACCTGGATGTGCATATATACTCGTATGAAATTATGTACTTTAATACATTTTTTTGAAAACAAAGGTTCTTTATTGATGACAGTTTAGAATCAGAAATAGTGAGATTCGCCTTCTTAAAAAGCCTTACCATTGTGTTAAAGAAAAAGAGCACATCTATAGTCTCCAATACAGGTATACTACACAAGTAAGAAAAAAACAACATAAAAACAAAACAAAGGCCCAAGCTGACAATTAAAACCCCGGCCCAAATCAATTACTAAAACACACCACTGCACTTCTTCGATCACATCCGATCCAGCCCAAAAATAAAGACAGCAACTATAGAAACCCCCTGAAACCCTTTCCTCTCAATTCACTTAGCGTCGCCATCAGCCGAAGTCTCCCAAATCAATGCCTCATCGTTGCAAGATTTGTCGTTCTAACGAGATGTTGTGCTATTGGCGAGGTCGCCGAGCCATCTGTAACTTGATATCGATTTCAACTAGTTTCATCCGAGCCTCTCTTGAATAGCTCTTGTGCTCACAACGGCGATGAACTCGTTCAACCCAAATGTGGTGAACCAGTGTAGATGTGGCCACAAAAGCCAAATCCTTGACTGTTGATGAGCGGTGGATTTGTGCCGAAGCTTGGCTAGTTGATCTTGCAACGACGTCATAGCAACAGGATGAACGGCTAGTTGCATCTGAAGAACTTCCCACAGATAAGTTGTATATGCACATGTCGAGAATAAACGTTGATGGTTTTCAATTTGTACATTGTATTAAACACACCTTGTATCATGAAGAATGCCCCAATTGTAAAGATGACCAGCTGTTGGTAGACGCTGAACGTAGGCCATATAGGCAATGAAGGAAAATTTCTTAGCTGTTTTATTATGCCAGATCACTTTAAAATTATCATCATTGTCGTTAGATAGTCTGGTACTATTCCAAATTGTAGACAACAAAAATTTTCTGTTATCATCAATTGTCCAATAATCAGTTGGATTATCAGAAGCAATTTTCACCTGCAAAATTTGATTTGCTACCTCCCTAGTTTCTGATATTAATTGTGGTTGAAATTGTCCATCTCTGATAATATGACAAACTTTGCTGCTAACTGTATTACTTAAATGAATTCTATTCCAACCAAATAAGTGGACGAGAGATTTATGGTTTATCCAAGTGTCAAACCATAAATATGTTTTCCCCCTTTGATAATAACTCCATTCATAATAGATATAGCTGTGTCACATTATTGGGAGAATGGTCTCCATTGTACCAGAGAAGTTATTATCAATGGGTAGAACCTAGAAATTAGTCTTAGCATGTATTTAACCCTCATCCATCTTGACCATACACAATCTGTACTTAACAAGTTCCACAGTAATTTGATTCTGGTGGTTTTGTTCAAATCTGTAAATCTGCGCAACACAATCCCTCCTTTAAACTTAGGTCTGCATAAAGTTTCCCATGAAATTTTATGTAGCTTGCCTTTCCAGAAAAAATCAGCACATAACTTGTCAATTTTATGCAGCACTGATTGGGGCAGGTAGTAAATTAATAACCAGTACATAACGATAGGGGTTATTGTACTGTGAATTAATTCTGCACGTCCAGCTGTTGATAATAACTTGCGATCCCATCCTTCTAATTTGTTACTGATTTTCTGTAGGAGGGGAAGACAGTGGCTGACATGAATGAAATCGACTGACAGGGGAACACCGAGGTACTTAATAGGTAATGTATGTTCTGATATATGTAAAATGCTAAAAATTTAAGACTTATGCACCGCTCCACAACTGAAAAAAACTAGGGACTTAGATTGATTAATTTTTAAGCCCACAGGCTCCTCCATTATGGCAAAAATACGATTCGTATAGGTAGCATTGCGTGTAGTAGGATTTAGGAAGATCATAGCGTCATCAGCATATAGGTGATGAGAAATAACTGGTTGAATATAGATATATGTTGAATCTGCTCATCCACTATTCCCTCTTCCATCAATAATGAAAAAAATTCCTTAGCTACGCAAAATAAATAAGGGGGAAAAGGGTCTTCCTACCGGAGCCTTCTGTTGGAATGAATAAAACCCTGTGGTCACGCGTCAATCATAATCGAAAACGTAGGTGTTGAAATGCATTCATAAATAAGCTCAACTAGTGAAGTGGGAAATCCCATAGATGTAAGCATATGAACAACAAATTCCCTATTAACCATATCATATGCTTTTTGAAGATCAATTTTGATTCATATTTTTTGTTTACCTCGTTTTGAGAAATCCCGAATAAGTTCACAGGCTAGTAGAACATTTTCGCCAATATTTTTTCCGGTATGAAAGATGACTGGTTTTTTGCAATTAAAAACGGTAGAAACCATTTAATGCGATTACATAGAACCTTAGAGACAACTTTATATAAAACATTAGCACATGATATATGTTGATAATCTGAAATTGTTTTGAGGCTTATCTTTCTTGGATATTAGAGTGATAAAATTGTAATTTGCTCCTTTGGGAAATTTTCTAGTCTGGAATACTGCTGACACGGCATCGTATAAACTATCTTGCAGGTCAATCCAGTGCAGCTTGAAAAATCTGGAGGAAAAACCAAATGGACCTGGGCTTTTTGCATCGTCTATTGAGAACAAAGCTTGCTTAATTTCATCCGACGTGACAGGCGAAGATAAGTAAACTCTCCCTGCCTTATTTACTTGCATTTTGGGTGTACCGGGGAAAAAAAATTGATATTCTCCCCATTATAAAGCATGTGATAATAAGTCAACGCTTTTGATTGAATACTATTGCAGTCGTAAATATAAGTGCATCCATTATAGCTTGAATATTATTCCTATGTCATCGCATTAACATTTTGGTTTAAAGGTATTTAGTATTTCTAACACCCTTTTGAAACCACGAGATTTTGCTTTGCTGCCGAAGGAATTCATTATGTATTTCATGGAGATCATTAAGTCTCTGACCTGTTTCATGATTTGCAAGGTTAAACATAGAATCAAATTCAGATTGTAGATTATCTATATTATCATCCTTTGCTCTTAACCTATTCCATGTTTTCAACTCATTTTTAACTGCTTTAAATCTGAAGAACAGACTATAAGCATGAGATCTCCAAGTATCCACTGATAGCCTAATATTAATACACTGACCAGACCCATCTATGTAGCACCAATTGTTAATGTATCAAAAAGGTGGTCTTTTTTGATGTCGTTGTTGTGGACCGAAAAACACAGAGAGGGATATGATCACTGATAGAGGAGGGCAAGGCAATCATACCGAATTGTGGAAACACAGACACGAAATCATAATTTACTAGAACCTTGTTTATGTTTGTTGCAATCCCTCTGCGCCGCCATGTGTATTTACATCCCTGTAAAATAGATCAACCAACCCGCAATTAAATAAGCAGTTTTTAAATGTATGTAAATAGGAAACAGGGATAGGTAAACCTCCCTTTTTATCCTTTGGGTTAAGAGCATTATTAAAATCCCCATAACTAGCCATGGAGATCCTATAACAGAAGCGTCTAGCCGTAGCAAATCCCATAACTTTTGTCGTTTGGAAAACAAGTCACTAGCATGGACACATGTGTGGTAGCATTGGAAACCTCCCTTTTTTGATAACCGTACAGTAATGTGCTGCTGTGATTTGCTGAATATAATATGTTCCCAAACATTTATGTCCAGTATAATCACGATTCGGCCTTTGCTGCCCTCATCATTATTATGTACGAAATTCTAGTTGAGTAGTTTCAGCTGCAATTTGTCTATGTTTGAAGAAGATAACTTAGTCTTAACTAAGCTCATAGACATATGCGAAATTCATATTAGATCATAGACATAATTTGTATTGGCAGATCATCTATATTTATTTTATAACATAACATATGCGAAATTCATATTAGATCAAAACACATAGACATATAATTATTCAAGTAATAGTTAAAAAAATTCGTCGATTGCCATCTCCGAATCCCTGTCTTGTTTAATTGTGCCTCCGCCAGCTTTCAATGCTGGCTACGCCACTGGATGAGTGTACGAGTGAAGCAAAAGAATTACGCAGAAGGATGTTAGAAGTATCATTCTGATCATTTTTTCCTGTACTTGAAACAGTAGAAGTTTTAAAATTTGTAGATGATAGGTCGGTGGTAAAGTTAACTTCAGTTTGTGATATCTTTATTTCCCATTGCTATGTAACCACTTTACTGAATTTGAATCATTATGAATGAAAACCTGGCATTTAGAACAAGGCAATATTTTTTGTTCGTATTCAACTGGAATAACATCCGTGTCTCTATTATAAGTCTCCATTTGAACTGACTGAGGGTAAGAGAATTTTACATCACCTTCTATTAGAACACGGACATAGTTGGTTCTATTTTCCATTTCCGTTGTAGCATCCATTCGAATTGGTTTTCCAAGTACACCAGCAATTCTACTAATACCTTCATTATTCCAATAATATTCAAGTTTTAAATCAGTAAATCGTGTCCATATTGGAACAGTGGAAAACGAATCTTTCATAAATGCCATGCCAGTTTTCCATTTTTTGACGAAAATAAATCCGTTCTTGTAAAACAGTTCGTATGTTCCAGTTGGTTTTCAAATCCTATCCACAAAACTTTTAAAGTTGTTGTAAATAGGACGTTTATCCAAAATATAGACTACCAAGGTCTTTTTTCATTTTTCTTCCGCAGTAGTAAAAAACAGTCTTTGGAATTAAGCCCTTAGTTATCTTCCCCTTTGAAATAGGAGGTACTATGATAAATCGACGATCTCCACATCTTTGATTGTCAAGCGCTCCTTTACTATTGCTAACCAGGATCTAGTCCAAGTGTATGTACTGTGGCTGTGAGTGGCTGCATCATTATCTTCGTTCGGGCCTGGGAATGCAGAGTTGTCAAGGGTGAAGGCGGAAGAGGCATTATCTACAGAACCGGTCTTTCCAGTAGAAAAAAACCATCGATGGTCAATAAATGCAAATGAAGGGCGCTGCTGTGCAACTGAAGTGGGAGAAGGGTATCGCGGTGGCAGGTTGGCTGCAGGTATGTCTGGTGGTTTGGCCATTTCACAATGATGGATGATGAATGACGGCGATGATGAATTTCGTGCAAATTCAACCAGCTTTGGCCATAAGCTCCGTGCGTGTCTCCGTTGCCGACTAGTTAAAACTTATGATTAGTTCAGAGAGTTAGGCTGCGAAAATTGCCCCTTCCTCGATATGGAGAAAGATCGTGATAATGCGGTCAACTGCACAACACCAAATTTTAATGGAATTATTTCAGTTATAGATCGGGAGCGAAGTTGGGCCAGTCGATGGTTGAGGGGAGGGCAGTTTCTTCCTGGTTGCTATACACTTGCAGTCTCTAAGGAACTCCCTAGGGAGTTTCAGAATATATATGCTGAGAATAATGTGCAGTATGTTCCTCCCAGGAGAATTTAAAGCTACTTTAATACATACATATATATAAAGTTAAATACAATCATATTAAAAAAACCAAACTTTTATTTTGCGCGCGCACATGTGTGTATGTTTATTTAATATTAACACTACAATATTTTTATTATAAATTATTTATAATATTTTCTCATAATATACGTATATATACAGGCGCTTGGGTTTTTATATATACTAAGTATAAATATATACACATATTTGGACAACAAACAATACGTATAGGATGAGCTAACGTATCTGTTGCGATGTAAATCCCAGCATCTATATATGGGTATGTCATACCTTGCATGTAATATCATGTTACACATGCACACACATATACACTAACGTATATGATACATATGTGTATATCTATACGTAAATTGAAAATAAATTAAATATACCCCTATCAATAATTTATGACTTTAAATGAAATATTGATTTTATTTAAATTAAATTTGGAAATATTCTAAATAAATTAGACGTCATAGGCCAATAAAGATCCAATAGGGTAATTTATTTTAAAATCTACTCATAACTTCCATGCATGCTAGCATAGTTTCAACAATGGTATCAGAGCCTAATAGCTTATGCGGTCTAATTAGTCATGTTAGAGATAATCAATTGAGCTCACAACTCAGTTAGTAGGGGTATCTAAGAAAGGTAGTGTCAAATGATTATGTTTGAGTAATCAAGTACTCTACCTTACCTGGCTATCGGCCGGGCCCGAGCAGATATGTGAGTCCAAAAGTTGCCCCTAACATAAGAGGTCAAACTTGAATTGGGCCTTGGGCTAATTTCAAAACTGTTTTGAAATTAAAAATAAAAGTTTTAAATTTAAAAACTAAATTTAAAATAAGAAAAATATTATAAATACTATAATATAAATTTTCAAAATAGTTTGAAAATTATAGTATAAGATTTTAAATTCAAAATAAGATATGAATATATATTATAATACTTATAATATAATATGTAATGACCTGATATTTCGAACCTTTTGCATCCACACATGTCGGATTTAAATTGCTTAAAAAAAAGACAGATTGTTAATTTATATTTAGCAAAACTCAGCATATACAGCAAATAAATCAATCATAGAATCACATACATGAAGTAATATAACAATAAGCAGCGGAATAGATAAATAGTAGTTCATGAAGCTACTATATAAACATCAGAGTTTAAAACAAAGTATAACAGAAATCTCAAATACAAATGAATCTCTAATACATAAGCAATAGACGAGTGTGAACATAAAGGATTGGAATAAACTGAAATAACTAAAAGCTGGATTGATAGATGGATCTTCAAGCGAAGCTCGAAGCTCGAAACTCCAAAGGTGAGTCTCAAATGCTGTGTCACTCAGTCCGACCCGAGCATAAAGCAAAACACAAAACACTCAAGTCAGGATTAACATTCTTATATCGGTAAATTCAAATCAAGTGAAGTGTCAACTGAAATACAAGTAACTTAAAGAATGTTTGAGATTTCCATCCTCTAAGGATCCATGGAACTATCTACTATATAGTAATATATGCTATTATAACATGTCTATAGTAAAGCAAACTATTAAAATAGCGTTAAGGCGTTACCCATATCTCCCTTAACACATCTATACTATAAAGTAAAACCCTGGTCAAACCGGTCAAAGTGAAGCCTTTTATTCAATACCAGAAATACCCAGATACCTACGTGTTAAAATACATATTTAGTGCAGGTTAGTTTGAGTCATTTTCAATAAAGAGGGAACGGTTACATATATTATTATCCAATACAGCCACTTCTGTTCCCACCTACCACGTTTCCTTTTAACTTTACATTTTCTCATCATTTTCCTCTATAGTTACGCGACGTTTCATTCAGTTAATCTAAATTTTTGAAAGCTCAAAAGGTACAATTGTCGAATCTGAAAAGCAGGATTCGATGATGAGAATTTTATAGTATAGGATGAGTGAGTAAAGAAAAGATGGAAGTTTGAAAGATTGTTTAGAAGAGTCAAGGCAGTTGGTTAATTTTCGATTGAGCAACCAAGCAGAGAATTTCTTGAATCCAGTAATTCGAGTGAAGAATTACAAATTATTGGATTATACAAAGTTGCTACCATCTGTGAAAAGATGAAGGATTTGTCAGACATGCTTTTTGGAAGTCTTTCAAATAGGAAGGCCAAGCAAAATGCTCGGTAGAAGTCAATGGATTTGTTGAAAAAAGGCTAAAAAAATTTAACTGAAGCTTAAAATGTATATGTAGTTTACAGTGGCTTTATGCTATTTTATAGGATTATCAGGTAATAATCGTTTTCCTTTCTGACGTTGCTTTCAATCTATGTGATTGTTGAAGCATTAGTTAGAAAAGTTGGCACTTCCCTAAAAATATTGTTTGTTTTTTGCCTCTTTATTTTCATTGATTATGATTATATATAGCATGTCAAAAACTACAATAGTGAGAACTTCTGTGGTGCGCACTGTGCATATATTAAATCAAGTCTGAAGCGAATCCCATCTGAATTAAGAAAGTTTGAGCTGTTGCTTAGAATGAGAAACACCGGTTGAATGTTAAAAGCATGTTTTATAGTTGACATTCGGTACATCTAATAAGTTTATTTAATGTTTTAATCTTAATAAGATATGGTTGATAGACGGACAGAGTAGCGTTGAAAGAATGTCTGTCGGTGGAGTAGCAGAGGTGCAGGAGTTTAGAAGCAATTATTGGAATGACTGAAATGAAGGATGACGAGATTCAAGAAAAGAGCTCGATAATGTTGAGTTACATTTGATCACATCGTTTGGTATTTCTTAGCTGCTAATTTGTTAAAAAAGTATTTTCATATGTGAAAATTTTCTTTATATAAGAGCTTAGTGTTGAGAAATACACATAAATATGTGCATTTATCAATTTTGAATATGCTGGAGCATGTAAATCGATGCAATGAACAACAAAACAAACAAAAAAATACACTATTTTTCTATTGTAAATATGCACAGCATGTGAATGCATTCCTGACCTGATATATATCTTGATAATTAACCAATGTTAGACAAAAAAATGCAATGATGATATAAACAAATGCCAATCTAATATGGCCTCTTTCTTTGCAATGACAAATTCAGTTACTACAATATCTGCTGTCAAAGCAGAAATGAAAAAGGCAGTTGCTGAATTCATCACTTTCACCTTTTGAGTGGTTTATATGCGATGAAAAAAGAATGGCATAAGATATTCTGTCATCCATGTTTATTTTGCTATTTTATTCTCCTCTCATTTCCAATTCGCAATATAAATTTAAGTGAATAAACATGCAGGGTTCTGAGTCTTTAGCTTCTTGGCAAACAAATCTTCTTTCCGAACCATGTCTACAACTGCATCCAACTTCCCACATTATCAGTAACTTTCATTCCATTGTGCTCATAACTGATTCTTCTCCTCCTCAATTATAAAACAAAAGTTTCGAAAAGTGGAAAAATCAAAGCAACTGTATTAAACCATCAACCAATGTTGCAAAGTTTCGCCGAAATGTCAATGGTAATCTTCATAGATTGATTGTCTGTCATTTCATAAGGTAAGTCGTCGGGTTTTTGATCATCTTACTGTTTGCGTCACTCTGTATGAAGGTATACTTTTTCTTTTTTGAGATAGTAGTTTGCTTTTTGTTATATCCAGAATTAAATAACGCTTAGTCCCTTCATTTTGGAATAATAATAAAGAAAAATGAGAAGTTTTGCATGAATGTTTATAATGTTAGTTTCCAAATGTAATATGTTTTTTTTTGCAGTATTAAGACATCAACGACTTCTATACTTGGACAGTCAAATGTATTCGAGACTTTCATGTAATTAAATCATAGGGTAATAGTTTGATACTGTACCATGCACCTGTATAGTGTAAACTTCATTATTTTTTGTTCACTGCAAATTTCTCTCTCTTCATATTCTATTCAGTTTTGTACCTCACTATTCTCCTCTTTCATAACAAAGATCTCCAGAAGTATCATTAAGGTCAGTTGTCAAATGAGAACTTTTTTGTCATGTTAAGATTGTAAGCAGCTTTATATAGACTTTGGTAAATAAAATTGTGATAAAGGTATCTAAATGCGAATAGTTGATAGTACCACATAGCTTAAACGGTTTCTTCAATTTATTTGCATAAAAGCTATTTTCTTACCTATTGTTACCATTTGCATCCGACTGCATTATTTTCTCTTAGAATAAAGAGCCTTGAAGCTTCCTTGAGTCTACAGAGAAAATGCAAAGTAAAACTTAACCGCACTCATACAATCAGCCGTTGCAACTAGAAGGACACGCTTGCGTGAAAACCATCATTCACAAAATTCATCCGGTAATTGTATCCTCCCGTCATCGTTATATGTTGTACCCATACATTTTTTACTTCTTTTCGTTTCCATACCGTATATATGTCCACTTTTTTCTCCTTCCACTGTTGCAACTGCATGTAACCATACTTCGCTTTCCACCGTTGGTTGCACATGCAAAGTAACCCAACACATCATGCACTTCCCAGTGTTACCTTTGGTTGCGCATGCAAAGTAATCTAACACTACATGTGCCCATACATTTTTACATTTTCACTTCTTTACGTTGTTCTTACGCACGCTTTTTTTGTTCCAAAGATACATGGAATCCATGTGCAAATAAAAAAAAATACAAGCTTTGACTAACAAAACTAGACAGAATAGTACCCAACCTACAGTACATTGTGTAATAGGACAAATAATGATAGAATAGTGGCCCAACTTTAGTACACCTCTGTCGGCAGTAAAATTGTTATATGGTCAGCAATATACACATTATTTTAATAACAACAGCCTCCAGAACTGTTTTATGCTCGGCATATATTTCGGTCGTTTTGCAAGTCAAAAAACACCATAATTTTCCATAAATTAATTTACTTCTGCATTCAAATCATGGTTAATCATGAAAACAAATTGCAGCAGCAATTTCTGTACCATTAGACGTTACAAAACACATGTCAGTGATTTGTAATTTATGTTGATTGGTTGAGTTTTACCTATACATTAATATAACTGAAAAGAGGTTTGGTGTCATTCTATCATATGTGTTTCCAAATTATATGGTTTGAATAATCAGATTATTTTTCTTCTTGGTAAATTTAGTGGTTAGCAATTCTAACTTTTGAATATTAACATACTTTTTCCCTAATAAAGGTGTGTCCACTGAAATGCTTCACAGTTGACCCAATACTAGCACTAAAATTACACTGTCCGCGACATCAATCACGATGTAGTAACACCCCATTATACCTAGGCTAGCAATAGTTGTACATGGTAATCTAGGTCTTACACTCAAATTGTGTCATTGTACTCGGCTTACCTTTCAACTCACTTTTCAACAACCAAATTTAAAATGTGGTACTCCTGCTGCATATGTTAATATGTTACTTACATACTGCTTTGGTTGATGGATTGAGATCCAAAATTGGACATGTTTATAGCTGACTGTGCCCTGCTACCTGGACTACGATAAGTTTGGGTACTAAAAAAGGGGGGAACTTGAATTATCCACAGTTTTAGAGTAACTTAAAACTGCACTGCATACCACCATGTCAGCAAACAAGTCTATGGCAATAAGTGGCCAGAGTTGTTAGGGAAGGAGTTAATACGTTAGTTTTGTATACAGCAGTTTTTCTACCGATACGCATTGCTCCTTGCTTCAGTGCTTCGTTTTACATTGCGTTGCATAAGGATTACGACAATATGTTACCTACTTTTACAATTTAACTTACTGTTACTGCATGGTGGAGTGCTACTGCAAATTTTGGACAGGACAATGCTACATACCCAAATGGAGATTCAGGTAAATAATGCAAAGTAGTACAATTTTTTGAGGAAATCAGGGGCACGGTTAGGTAATTTGTACTTGGGTCCTTCGACATGTTTGTTGCCATAGAAATTGAAAATTGGCATTTGGGTAGTTCACCATTTTTGTTTTAGAACTGTCACAGAAAAGCGGTAGCAATGGAACAGATAAGTATATCTTTAAAGTATCTATTGCATTATTGATGATATTCGTCATGTTTTCTGCAATTGCCATATGTTACAAAGCTAGAAACAGAAGAAGATATCAATTGTTTCCACTTATGTTTTAATCTATTTTATATTGTATATTGTATGATGATGTCAACTGCTTCCACTTACGTGTACACTGCTGCAACCAATGACAATCTTTACATTTTTATGTAAGCAATGCTCAGAATTGTATGAAATATTATTACTAATTTTGAAGTAGGTATTGGATTCAATTGCTTATAATGATCATTATGATACAATACAAGATATTGAACTGTTATTGTATTTTTGGTGTTTGTGAAATTATTAGAAGGTCTGCAGTCTCCACCATAAACTGCTAGCAGGAAGTACAGGATCCTTGGGCAACGCATAATCTTTTTAGTACATATGCGACTTGAGATTTACAGGTACTAATCACCATTATAGGTTTACGTTAGTTTACTAAATAACGAAACAACATTATTCATTTTAAGTTTTAACTATTGTTTCTATGTTTCCACTGTTGCTACAGTTGGATTATAAGGTCAATTGTTACACAAAATGTACCCCACTTACATTTGCTGTTGCCATGTTCCTTTATTATACAAATTCAAACTTTTTATTGTTGTGTTTTGTTCTTAATTCATTCAAAGAGCTGCATTATTTTCACACAAATGCATCTACATCTACAAAATTTTGACACCATGTGAATATTTTTCTTATACAAGCCTCAGTCATCTTTTATATGTTGCCTTAAATTTTTGTATTAATCTTTTATACATCTTTATTCCTATGTTACACTACTTCCTATACGTGTTTCCATAAACTATGTGTGGCTATAATCTGGAGATAAAAAGAGAATATTATTAAAAGTTAAACAGTAGAAATAAAATATTATAAATTTTGACAGTCTGATTATTTTATTTGACAGCCTGATTATAAACCAATGTAATTTCACAGCCAAATAAAACCAAACAAAAAGAATAAGCTTAATCAATTTATATGGTTAAATACTGCTCACCACTGCATTAGTTTAACCCTAAACAAAGGTAAATTTGTTGTACTATAATTTCTCACAATATCATAATTGTAACAAAGACAAAATACGCTCACTTTCTTTTTTGTACACGTCCAACGGACGTGCCAACTGACCAAAATACCCACTTTGACACTTCACTCAGAAATTTTGTCCACGGTTAGTTTTGGCAATCTCACACGCATACGGCAGTTACTTCGACACGAGCATTCGTATTTCTCGGCCTCACCCATACGCATACACCATGACTTCATAACTATGGTCGCTTTGCTCAAAACCCCCCATCTTCTCCTACAAATCATCCAGCGCTCTTCAAATCAAAACAGGAAATTACCTCCTAAAACCACCACCGATGGCTGTCGATCTACGGTTTCGACCGCCATAGACCTACTTTCACGTTTACATTACTCTTCCAATTTTGCTTTTAACCTTTTTATTGGTCAACCGGTCAAAGTGAAGCCTTTTTGGTATTTCCTTTAATACCCACACTGTGAATTCTCAAACCAACACTTCAAAAGAGGCTATTTTCGTCCTGTTTTACCCTATACTGTTGTTTGTCCAGCATCCGATAGTAGCTCCACGAAGCCGCCCACGTTGTCCATGTCTTTCACCTCTCCTGCCTCCAATAGTAAAATTTCTTCATCCTACAGTTTAAACAACGATTTTTGAAAAACAGAAAAATCAATAGAAAGAAATAAAAATTCTTCAATCGACACGTCTTCTAATCAACCATATGGAGGAACCTCGACCTTTTCTTCTTTTGTCAATCTTGATGATGCAAACTAAGTTACTCCACTCTAATCACAGATCTACTTTAGTTATGTACGAATTTTGTTTTGCTTGCTTTTTGCTTTGAATTCGCCTTTTTTATGCTGATGTATAGGAAGAAGAGAGGATTTTCGTCATGTTTTTACCCTGAATTGTTGTTTGTTTCAACATCCGATAGTTGCTCCACGAAGCTGCCACGTTGTCCATGCCTTTCAGCTATTAACTATCATAGGATTCTTTTCTTTTTTCCTTTAATTTCAACTATTATTTTCTTTTAATGATGGATTTGCGACAAAATTACCATAGGGCTAAACACACACGATGCCGTACGAATACGAAGTTTGAAAAGTAAAAGGAAAAGGATTTATGCTTGCATACAGTGGTTGGGTTTAAGTATGGCAGTGGAGGGTTTGAGTAAGCTTTATCTACCTTTTGTTGTTTAATCTGTAATTTATATTTCTTTCTAAAGCTACTGGCACCGTATGGCTTTAGAGGAAATTATCATTGATGTGATTTGGTGATTTTATGTCCATATATTCTCTTATGTTCCTACGAGTTTGTGTCCTATGATTTTGTTTTCAATTTTTTACGTTCAGTTTAGATGATTATCTTGCTTTCAACACCGTTTAAGAAGATGGAGATAAGTTGTTTGATTGTTGAAGAACATTAATTAGCTTATGGTGTAAATTTCTTATTTGGGCTGTAGAGTTTTGATTTAAGAAGTTAATAAATACAGTTTCTGATTACAGGCGTTGAATATTGAATAGCAGCGTAGCAAAGGGAAACGCTAGCTATGTTAATTATGCACTGATGCTAAAATTAATTGAATGCATTAAATGTGTAATTGAATATTTTTAACCGCAATTGAATGTTTGTGTTCCTAAGTATATTAGCTTTTATAAAAAATGTTAGCTTCATTATTCTTTAATGGATATGAGTCATTTGGAATGGAGCCGATTCCTCCATAGAATTTCACTATAGTGGAACTATTTGTATGAATGTATTAATCTTCTATGCTACTGCCATCTCAATTGACCTTTCAATTGGTATTTATCTATTAATGGGTGCATTTAATTCATAATGCATTCAAATTTGTAAAATACATGTATTCAACAACAAAAGTCATTTCTTATTGAACCTATTGCTTTAACTCCTGATTGCTCTCTTAATTGTTAGATATATAGGTCAGATACCGTTCTCTATTCTATCTTTGTTTAGTCTTTCATATAAAGGTGAATCAAAATGAAGGACAGTCAATAGCAAACAGATTTGCCATGGAAGATCTCAACTTCAGGTATGATATCATGTACTACTTATTTCTTTCTTATATACATAGCCATTTTAGATTATCCATAAAGACAAAGAACGCTAACTTAACTTTGTATATAAAGTTATTTATATCTCCTATTGCTTTAGTGCAGAACATTAAATGGATTTCCAATTTCGGGCCTTATAATTTCAATGACCTGATTTGGGGTTGCACGGTTGTCCAACAGAAAGCTAGATTAGAAAACTTGGCTACAAGGTATTATGTTTTTTCTAGTGAGTTTATGTCCTGTGAGTTAGTGACTTTTTTTTCCCAATTTTTTGATGCAGTTTCGGATGATTTGTTAATTCGCGGATTTGACTATGGTGGCACGTCCGTTGGATGTGTGCAACGAAGGAAGCAAGCATATTTTGTCTTTGTTACAATTATGATATTGTGAGAGATTACGGTAATGTTTTTATTTTCTACCTGATCGAACCAATTTCAGTTTTGAAATTTTTTAACTTTGGTTTGATTCAGTTTTTGTTTTACTAAACCAAATCATTTGAACGAAACTAATTAGACCAAACCAAACCATTTGCTTCTGGTTAATTTACTGCAGAGTGGGAAAACAATTAACACTACTTATGAGCTGAAAACTTTTCTCATATTGGGCCTAACAGTAAAACAGTGAACCAAGAAATACATAACAATGGTAACATTATAAGGTGGACAAAAAATGATTTAGTACAGATAATTTACATGATTGGTTTTAACATTGTATACATTCGTTTCAGACAAAGGACTTCTACCTTGAGAAAGTGGTTTTAACATTGGTAACATATGCATCAATGCATTTACAACCACATGCGGCAAAGTATTTCTAGGTTGATATAAAAAATAAAAGTACCGTCCTTTTTGAAATAAAAGTTAGATAAAAGATGTTGTATTTTTTGTTATATAAAATCTAGAAATAAAAACACTAATAAACAGTAATAAAGAACAAAACATTAATCAGAAAGTGATTTTAATATAGTTAACACATGCGCAAAGGTTAAATTAATTTTATACTATTTTAACATAGGACGCACTTTGCCCATGGGAAGAAAACCATTTGCACAAATGGCATGTACTTCAACTGTTCCGATAACAATATATTGTCCAAGTCCAATCATCGCATGCTCTATTATGACTGAAAACAAAGAATATGTAACGTGGGTTGAACATATGAAATGTTTTTGAGTTAACTCATATTTATTGTAACATAAACAGATAAAATTATGTCATACATTGGGAAAAATTCTACCCAAAAGGGTTAATTTTTGTTCACATTTTAAGGATGAATTTAGTACAATTATCAGTTGAGGAAAAACCAAACACAAATATCAATACTTCTGCAGGATTAAAAATTAGCGAGTGCACTCTTTGCTAGCAACAAAATAAGTATCAATATCAGATGTTAATATCCATAAGGCAGTAAATACTGCTGTTTTACATTTTAAGTTTATAAAGTCCAACTCTGCCTCATCCATAGCCAGTTATGCCTGAGGTGCATATTGCCCAGTGTTGTGCATTTCCTGTACACGCATATCCCTATATGGTGCATGGTTTTGTGTCTACTTTAGCTTTTCCTATTGCTCATCATACACAGGGGCCGAATGCTTTAGTTGTTCATGCTTGCACATCTCGTTCAGTGCATATCAGTTTTCCATAAGATTAAGCTACTATTCCACTTATATAACATGAAGCTCATGTCCAATTTCTTCCTACTACGCTGCCAAATCTGCCACTTCTAGCACCCATCATCAATTTCTTTGTGACCGTGGTTGTCAACATCTATCACTGCCAACAAAATACGATAATGTTTTAAGCAGAAACTGGATAAAATTAGCCATAAAAAAATCTAACTGAAAAAATGTACGTATGGGTTCAGACACATTAGTATCATATTATATTGTTCAAGTAATAAATCAAGTCATTTTTACTTACACTTGGTACATCTTTTTTCATGAGTAACCTCAATTCTAAATTCATCATTTGTTGCTTTACTTTTGCTTGATCACTTTTTAAAAAAGAAGTAATGAATTAGTGGGTTCTGTGAACAATAATTGGAAGAGAAGATATCTACTATAATGTTAGATATAATAGAGGCGAGGGAAGAGTAAATGAGCACGTCATAGGAGAATGAACGAATAGAAAAATACTTGGTTCATATTAATCTACTATCAGAATTCGAAACAAAAATAAGCAAAAAAGAAAAAGATAGTATATTTCTATCGCAATTGTTATGCACATTTAGTCAAACAGTTTATATGCAAACATGTAAACGTGAGGAAAAAATTTAAAGCACCAATAGCAATAAATGCACAAATGGAGTGTTGTGGGTCATAAATAAATGAAAATAAATTTTTAATAACATAGAGAAAAAGAGTAAACTCATCTTCTTCTGCTTGCAGCACCAAAATCTTATATTTCCAGATAATACTCTACGTAATTAAAATCAATCAAAAAAGTAAAGCAGAAATAAAAAAAATCAATAAAAAAAACATTACCTTTTGAACAATGTTCTATAGAATATTTCTTCTACGGAATATGCACTGTTGTTGTACATAGTTGTCTGATTTCCTGCTATTGTAAGGTATATACAAATATATACTGAGATACATATGCATATAATATGGAATGAACCACCCACTACCCCAGTTCACAAAAAAAATTGTAGGCTTTTTGGGAGCATCTACGGATTTGAGAAATCAATTCAATCTACTTATAATCAAAGTTAGAAACAAAGAATCCTCACTTTTCAGTAACACTACTTCAATTCCTCCTTTATTTTTTTCAACTCTTTGAACTCATATCACTTAATTATAGGTTTCATTTGTTTGAACTCATATCACTTAATTGTAGGTTTCATTTGTTCAAGTTTTTGGGTTAAAAACTTAAAAAGTCCTGCAAGAATGAGCTCTGGAACACTTACCTCCAATGCACTTCTAACTTTTGTTGTCTATGAAACAGTCATTGCTTCTTCAATTCCTCAACATCACAGTATGACCTACAATGAAGTAGGATAGAGTCAGAATTTGCTCTATGATTATAATAGCAATGGAATTGAACAGTTTCAAATTGGCGGTATTGGATCAATGGCAATGAGTACCATCACCTGCACCTGCGACTTTCCTCCCCATGATAGCCACGGTCACAAAGAAACTGATGCTGATTCTCATCGGAACATGCTTCTCCTTTCCCAACCGTCGTTGCCCCAAACTCTACTGCTGCTACTTCAGTCCAGTTCCTCTATAATGCATAGCAGATTCTTCTGATGCTCGATCTGTAGCTCTATATCCCTTAGCTGATGCTTCAGCTGCATTTAGCTATATACTAAACCATGGTTCGAATGCACAATTGTCTAATGACGTTATTGTGCAAATGCTTCCTAATCCTACAATTCGATTCAGTCTCTCTTGCTTTCAACAGATCAGAATGCAACTCAAATATTTGAGTTGATATAGGTTGAGAAACAAAATGTAAGCTTAGTAATAATTAGAAACAATTAAGCTGAAGCATACATATATTTTTTATTTGTATGGACTTAAGCCAGCTGAGAAGATTAAGTTTCTTACATCTCATCGTCAGAATTAATGTGCTCGACGGCAAATGCTGATGCTACATTAATATAGACTGAACAAAGATTTTCAAGTTGATCCTTGTTCATTTTAGTGTTACTAATTGGATCTATCATGTTACGACATAATCAATATTATTTTCCAACATTTGATTATTAAAACCTGAACACTATTATTTTCCAATTTGAACAATAACCTACCGTAAAATTTTAATGTAGAATGCATAAAGTGCGTTCAAATACGTGGACTTCAATTTCTTCCATTCATCAAAAATAATGATACCATGTTATAATTTCCTATTGCATGTGCCCTTTTATAGAATTCATACGTTTAGATGCTTGTTAGATAAAAAATTAAAATTTGTAATCTTTAACTATCTATACACTTCCACCATCCTTAGTAGTTTTCGTAAAATATAGTATAAAAAATGATCAAGTAGGCTGCAATCCATAGGTTCAGTTTTCTTACACTTTGTTAATTTGCATATGTTTTATGTTTGAAGTCTTATATGGAGGCTAAAAGTTGAATTTGAACTTGCATAATTCAGATCGTATACATATTATTACTTAAAGATGAGATATTTTACTAATTATACATGCTTAAGCTTGTAGAATGTGTTTTGGCAAATATATGTGTTTTTAATGGTAAAATAATAGAAATATCGGGGATGCACAAATATATGTTTAATATATTGAGTTGGGCAGTATAGAGCGTACCAAATGACTAATTATATCGTAAAATCTTTTCAAGAAATTGTCCAATGACACACTTGAATTTAGATGTGTTGTAAGTCAATGTGTTATTGACCATCCTTTTGCATCTTTAACCAACAGAAAAATGATAATTATGGTTTCACACTTCTGAAACACATTGTTGCAATCAAATTAGAAAGTGAGGCAAAAAGACTTAAAAACTAAACATACAAATATTAAAATTGGTGCCAATTTAGAGCTGATACTAAATCTTATACGTATGTTAAACAGTTAAAGGATTCAATTTTCATAGAAAACTAAAAAGATAATTATATCATAACCTAATCAATGAATTCAATACCATAATTAATTTAATTACTGATCTTCAATGCCTAGAATAAGCAATTAATGTCATAAGCTAGTCAATGTTCCTCAACAATCAAACAACCTAACTTATAGCGTTAAGGCGTTACCCGTATCCCCCTTAACACATTTTATATAATGACATAGTCTATACAGATATTGTAAACTCCACTCGCAAGTGGGCTATCAGGGAACACTCCATAGATACGACACAAAACAAACTCATAGAAGGCGCGATAGGGCATGTGACAAGGCATGCGAGGCAATGCCAGGGTAGATATACCTTTGCACTCCTGGACTGGAGGTAACGCATAGCAGCTACTACTGCCCATCTTGTGACACACTCCCAAATAAAAGGTGCACCCAATCAAATCACAAAATCAATAGAATGACATCGAATAAATGTACCCGATCGGGAGATTGACCCCACTTGGCCCAGTATAGCTTCTGTTTTAGCCGCATCAAGCTGACTCACGGGAGTCGGGGCTATGTAAATACCATATAGAATTGTCGCCAAACTATCCTACTTCGTTCTGAATCTCCACCACGTACACAGTTGTTAAAGTGGTTTTCGGTATTCGCAGAGAGTATGATAATATCCGATCTTGGTCTCTTTAATAACCAAGCGCTTATGTCACACCGTGATCATTTCATTTCAAATAGTTCATACTTCACAATCTAATTATCATATTCATTTCAAAATCATACCAATTCGATATCATTATACACTTTAAATCATATCCATTTCCAAAAATCATAACATTTTGTAAACTATAACACTTTCGAAATCATAACACTTTTGAAATCATAACCCTTTTAAAATCATAACACTTCCAACTTAAACAGTTGATATATTGAAATTAGTATATGTATATATATATTAGAATAGTTATAAATTAAATTAATTTATGTATTAACAATTAATTTATGTATTAACATAATTTATATATTAAAATAGTTTATATATATTAAAAACACTTTATATAATAAAATTTGTTTCCTTTAATTTCACAAATCGATTCAAATCAACTTAAATTTAAAAATTCAATTTAAATCCATCCATGTTCAACATTTTCAATTCAAAAGATTAAATATTTAACTGGAATTCTCAATAAACCATTTCAATTTTTATCAATTTCAAATCCAGGTTTGAACTATCATTTCGATTCCAATAAGATTCAAGGTTTAATTATTCAAAAATATAAGTTTCATTTATATTTCAACATACTTTAATTTTATTCAAATTTGAAAATATTTAGTTAATCATTTTAATAAAAATTAAATAATCTTTATAAATTTAAATAAATATTAAATATTCAGTTTCAGTTTTATTTAAAGTTGAGAATATTCATTTAATCATTTTTTATCAAATCAAGTTATAAATCATATCTTTCAAAAACCTCAAAATCAATAAGTTCAAATTAATTCTTATTTAAATTCAATTATTAACCAATTTAAATTCTAAGTCAGCATTAGTTTATCTTCCCAACCTTTATTATTAAAGTTATAAAACATCTTTTTTTTAAAATATTAATTCAACAAAAAATACCTAAACATATTATAAAGAAATTAAATTAAATTTTATTGAACTAAATCTTATTATTAAATGTAATTTGTATTAAATCTTATTATATATATTTTTTAAAAATAAAATTATAAGAAAAATGTTAAAAATTATATTTTCAAAACTAACTTATGAAATTGAAATTCCCAAAAATATAAAATTTTAAAAATCTAAAATTATATAAAATAACATTTATATATATTATATTTAAAACCAATATTTATTAAAACTATATATTTCCTTTCAAAACTTTAGAAATCATTTTTCAAAATATAGACCAACGGTGTCCGTATATAATTTTCTATCCTATGGTCAAGTGATACGGATATTTTCAATCTGCAATTTAAATATCTACGGGTGTATATCATTTCAACCAGCAATCCCAAAAATTTCAAAATCAATGAAATTTGCTTGGGTTTACCATTTCAACCCATAACGATTCTCCCATAATCTATAAGATCGTTCGGGTATGTATCATTTCAACCCATAGGAAATTTTAAACTAACAGAGAACTTGCATAGTGAGGACAAACATGATAATAATATAATATATCAACAGTAGGCATATATCATCAGTAACAAATTTAATTATAATATATAAACAACAGGTGATGGTGTCAGCTATCATAGGTGAACAGTTAGAGATAATGACATATCATATATAGCAATTAGATAATAAGATCGGTTCAAATTTAACAGCATATTTCAATTGTCGTTTCAATGCGAGTTAAATTTATTAAATATAAGAATGTTAATTGTCAGTTATTTTCTCACCTTTCGAGGCTATGAAAACAATGATAACAAGATGTAGATGGACACGAACAAGCACGGATCGACAACGGGATGGCAAGACAAGAGATAAGCTGATGTGATACGGACAGCGACAAGCAGGATCTAGAATTCAGTGGAACAAATATATATTATATTTTCTTAAAAATCAATATTTTGTTAAAACAAATATTAAGAATTAAAATTTTCATATCATATTCTCATAAAAATCAATATTTATTGAATCCCCTAGTTTATAAAGTGTTTTCAAATAAATATTAAACGTAATATCTATAAATGTTTTAAAATAATAAAAACCCTTTTCAAAATATTAACAAACATATTATATATATGAATACTTTCCAATGCTAACATAAACAATATATATTCATTATTAAACATACCCATAACAATAAATACATTTTTATCTATATAGGTAAAACTACAGAATATATGTATAAACCTATGTATAAACTCAACCCGATATAAATTATATATTATAACAACTCAAATAGATAATTTATATAAACTTACATAAGCTTAGATATTATAATAACCGATGATATAACTAAACAAGATATATATATATATATAACTTGAATAATAAACCAGGTTTCAAATAAGAATTATATAACTTGATATATGTATATATGTATATGTATGTGTATATATATATATATAGGAAGCTACTAGAAGACGACTGAAGAGGAAAACAAGATCGAATAAAAATCAAGATATATATTTATATATACTGACATATATTCACTGACATATATATATACACTGACCTATATATTCGCTGATATATATGCGCTAATATATATATATATATACATATACAGACCAATATATACCTACTGTCCTGGATAGGACAAAATAAAAGAAGAGGCTTAGGTGAACGGGTCGGCAGATGCAAAGATAGAGGACGACTGCAAATATACTTTCGTATATATTTATCTTTTTATTTAATATTTTTTATAAAGCAAAGGTGGCTGAGAGGGAACTGTTAGGTGGAGCGGCAACGCTAGGTGCCGGTAGGAAGATAACGGAACCAGGGTGGTGTTAGGGTTGCAAGCGAGGCCGAAGGTGACTGAAGGCCGAGTGAGAGAAGGGAAAGTTTTGGTGGGTGGAAGTGTTTACATATGGTGGAGGTTGGTATCGGAGAGGCCAAGGGTTTGGGTGGGTGTTCGGCAGTGCTAAGGAGGAGGCAGGTCGATTGCATGGTGGGGCTGCTCACGGTTACAAGGAGGCGAACAGCTTAGGAAGGAGCAAAGGAAAAATGAGACGGAGATGGAGGGATTGGGTTTGTGGAGATGTTGGATGCGGTGAGGTCAGTGAAGGAAGAAGACAATAAGTAGGTGAGGCCAAATACACACACACACACTTAACTTTATATATAACGTACTAACCTTTTTTCTCTTTCTTTTTTTACAAAAGGAGCATGAAGGAGGACGAACATAAATGGTCACAGCAAAAATAATGCAAGTAGTATATATATATGAACCATTGAATGCTTAGCTTATAATTTTTATTCAAATGAACGAGCATGTTCTGGAGGAAAAGAGGATGCACAGGCACATCCATTATATGAATGTTGGATATTCTATATTTAATCAATGTTGAAACCAGAATAAATGTTGAAACCAGGGAATGTGAAAGTCATATGTTGATTTCAGAAATAATAAAAGCTAATGTTGTTAGATTCCTTACGTAGACAATGAAATTAAAGGGCATGGAAAACCAAAAGCTCAAACGAGTACCGATATGGTTAACCATTTCACGGGTTTCGTCGTGTAACGGACACCGAAACATACAAATAAATATACTACGGAGATCAGCACGACGAGTCGAATAGAATGGTACATAGATATCGGTGATATGACCATCCTATTGAAAGTTGATATTTTGCTGCCAAACTGCTGTAATTTCGTCGAAAATAAGATAAACGGAGCTAGAGCAGTCCAAATTTGGCGAAATGAAATATGATGTCTCACTCAGAAAATGTTTTGCAAATTTAATGTGTAAAAATATTCAGATTTCGAAAATATTTTATTTTCATCAAATTAACTGATTAAAATGAAATTGAAAATTACACAACAGAATTAACTTCATATTTCCTGATGAAAATTTACCATTTGCTATCTTTAAATAGACGTATTCCAAATATCAAATTTTCATTGATAAATTTTATTATTTAAATTTCATGACAAGTCAATTAATTACGTTATAAAACCACTAAAATTTACGGGCTGTTACACTCTCTTCCACTCAAAACTTTTCGTCCCCAAAAAAAAAACAAGATAGGAGAATAGAAATAACCGAAAAAGAAAGATAGATTCAAAATACAAACTACGACAGTTAATTTAAAAATCATATAAATTTCATTTGTTTTAAATTGATGAATGTACAACAATTTTGGTTTCAATCCATTTTATTTAATCAATAATATTCATTTATATAATTTCAATTGAAGCTATTTTCATTCAATTTGGTTTGGTTCAATTTATTAATATTTGTTACAAAAATATCTTTCAAGACAAAATTCATTTGATTTAACTCATTTATTAAATCTTTTTATCTTCAGTTGAGTTGATTTCACTAAAAATTCAATTTCAACCATTCTTAAGTCAATATTTATTTACTTAAATAGTATTTTTTTTCTTTTATTATTTAATTTATTTTACTCACACGACTTATAATATCAATTAAATTATAAAATTCATTATAATAATCAAATTTTCATTTATAATTTCCTTCAATAAAATTTCATATTTGAACATCTTATTACTTGCATTACTATTATATACTATTCAATCGCTATTCTAATTAACGTTTAACTATTTCTAGGCAAGTTATAATAAGGTTCTAAGTGTAATCAAATACTATACAAATTTACCTTTTATTTACAACACTTATATCAAGCAAACCCCAGTTTGAACATTTTTATTACTTAAATTTCTCTTGTATAACCTCTATATTTCTTTAACATAAACATTTTAACTTTTTTTATATTTCAGGTAAGCCATATATGTTTTAGAATTGAAATGGAGTATTATACCAATAGGTTTCTTTCCTAGTTCAACTATTTCAAGTTATTTCAATTCCAATTCAAATTTTAAACACTTTAAATATTTCGAAATTTTTGATTTATTTCTATAATTGAAAACCCTAACTTAATACAGAATTTAAGAATTAAAATTTTCGGTTTCACTTCAAATTATTTGCAATAAATATATGCGTATATATATGGAAATCGAATCATACTCAAGAAATCCCAGTCAAATCCGCCTTCAAAACAAAAGTGCGACAAAGCTACTAAACGGTCTCTCCGCTTTGAGACTCCAAAATAAATATCGATGATGTTGCAGTCACCACCGAAATTATTTTCCAGTAACAAAAGGGGAGAGTACCAATTTATTTCTTTCAAAATAATTCTTTGAAAATAATTCCCATTCGAAAATACTCTCAAGTAATATATTTTCAAACTTTGAAAACCAAATTTAGAAATGCACCAGAAATTTAATTCTCAAATCTTTAATTCAAATTCATTCCATTTCAAATCAAATTTATAAACCATGTTTTAAAATTTCACTTCTTACATATACAATAATAGTTAATGGCTTAGAAATGTTAAAAAAAATGATAATACAGTATTATCAATTCTGACAACCAATTTATTTTACTATTTAATTTTAGAAAATTTTACCTTTATATATAATATAATCATACACAAAATTATTTCATTTACCAGTTTTGAAAACAATATTGTGTCAGTTTGCTCTGTTCAAGTGTTTTGGAATTCCTACCGATAGTGTTGGCCAGACGAATCGATCGAAACCCAAAATCAAACTTAACAACTCAAACACCACAACATAAAACATTTTATACTAATTACAAATACACTCCCTCACACGATGATTCAAGGATATATTTTAAAACGAGAACAGGGATTCAAATAAAGGGGGACCGTAATCAAAGAGATCTAACTAAGAAGATATGCTCGAAATGAAGATAAAATAATTATATTACAAAAAGAGAAAGGATGGATAGACTAATATTAATCGCATGTGGCCTTAACTGGGTCAACCGAGATTCTAGGAATAAGATCAATGCGGAAATTCAATTTCTCGCTTGAAGGAAAGAGAAGCGGCTTCACTCAAAATATCAGGGTAACCCCTAACTATTGAGGTGGAGCCGAGATCATTAGACTGAATGTTAGGCAAAAAGGTAGAACTGGCTACTTAATCAAGAGGCATTTGACATTCGATCACGAGTGGATTACTCGGTTGCCAATTAGAGACGGTTTGGGCTTTGAAAGAAATAATGGCATCAAAACCGAGGATATAGAAGTCTCCGGTGAATCGACGCTTGTTGTAAAGGAGTTTCACCCCTTTTTCAAACTAAACCAAGGTTGGCGGGACAGAAAATGAAGCTATGGGATGCTCCGGTATCAAAAGAATGCGAATAGGGAAAGACAAGAATGGATTTCAGAACAAAGGGGAAAGTTCCAAAATTTCAAGGAAACCAAATCAAAGAGGAGAAATTCAAGCTCGAACGAAGGTGATTCTGTAATTAATTGTTACTCCATATGCTAAGTTTTGCCTAAACCTGGCTCTGATGTCAACTGTAATGACCCGCTATTTTGAACCTTTCGCATTCACACATGTCGGATTTGAATTGCTCAAAAAAACATATTGTTAATTTATATTTGGCAAAACTCAGCATATAGAGTAAATAAATCAATCAAAAATCACAGACATAGAGTAATGTAATAATAAGCAGCGGAATAGATAAATAGTAGTTCATGAAGCTACTATAAAAACATTAGAGTTTAAAATAAAGTACAACAGAAATCTCAAATACAAATGAATCTATGATACATAAGCAATAGATGAGTCTGAACAAAAAGGACTGGAATAAACTGAAATAACTGAAAGCTGGATTGATAGATGGATCTCCAAGCGAAGCTCCAAACTTCAAATGTGAGTCTCAAATGTCGTGTCACTCAGTCTGACCCGAGCATAAAGCAAAGCATAAAACACTCGAGTCAGGATTAACATTCTTATGTCAGTAAATTCAAATCAAGTGAAATGTCAACCGAAATACAAGTAGATTAACGGATGTTAGGGATTTCCATCCTCTAAGGATCCGTGGAACTATCTACTATGTAGTAATATACACTATTATAGTATGTTTATAGCAAAGAAAACTATTAAAATAGCATTAAGGCGTTACCCATATCCCCCTTAAACACATTTTATATAATGACATTGTCTATACAGATACTGTAAACTCCACTCGCAAGTGGGCTATCGGGGAGCACTCCATAGGTACGACACAAAACAAACTCGTAAAAGGCGCGACAGGGCATGTGACAAGGCACGCGAGGCAACGCCAGGGTAGATATATCGTTTGCACTCCCGGACTGGTGGTAACTCATAGCAGCTACTACCTTCCACCCCGTGACACACTCCCAAATCAAAGGTGCACCCAATCAAATCACAAAAGCAATAGAATGGCATCGAATAAAATTTCCCGAACAGGGGAATGACCCAACTTGGATCGGTATAGCTCATGTTTTAGCCATATCAAGCTGACTCACGGGAGTCAGAGCTACGTAAATACCATATAGAATCATCACCAACCATCCTACTTCATTCTGGAATCTTCATCACGTACACAGTTGTCAAATTGGATTTCGATATTGGCAAAGAGTATGACAATATCCGACCCCGGTCTCTTTAACAACTAAACGCTTATTTCACACCGTGGTCATTCATTTCAAATAGTTCATACTTCAAAATCGAATTATCATATTCATTTCAAAATCATATCAATTCGATATCATTATACACTTTAAATCATATTCATTTTCAGAAATCATAACACTTTGAAAATTATAACACTTTTGAAATCATAACACTTTCGAAATCATAACACTTTTAAAATTATAAACCATTTAAAATCATAACACTTTCAACTTAAACAATTTATATATTGAAATTAGTATATGTATTAGAATAGTTATAAATTAAATTAGTTTATGTACTAACATAATTTATGTATAAAATTGTTTATATATATTAAAAACACTTTATATAATAAAATTTATTTCCTCCAATTTTGCAAATCGAATCAAATAAACTAAATTTCAAAATTCAATTTAAATCCATCGATGTTCAACACTTTCAATTTAAAAGGTTAAATATTAAAATCAAATTCTCAATAAACCATTTCAAATTTTATCGATTTTAAATCCAGGTTTGAACTATCATTTCGATTCCAATAAGATTCAAGGTTTAATTATTTTAAAATATAAGTTTCATTTATATTTCAACATTTTACTTTTATTTAAATTGTAAAATATTCACTTAATCATTTTAATAACAATTAAATAAAATCAATTGATAAATTTAAATCAATATTAAATATTCGGTCTCAATTTTATTTAAAGTTGAGAATATTCATTTAATCACTTTTTATCAAATCAACTTATAAATCATATCTTTCAAAAACCTCAAAATCAATAAGTTTAAATCAATTCTTTTTTAAATTCAATTATTAACTAATTTAAATTCCTAGTCAACATTAATTTAGCTTCCCAACCTTTATTATTCAAGTTATAAAACATCTTTTCTTAAATATTAATATCAACAAAAAAATACTTAAACATATTATAAACAAATTAAATTAGATTTTATTGAATTTAATCTTATTATTAAATGTAATTTGTATTACATCTTACATTATATATTTTTTCAAAAATAAAATTATACGAAAAATCTTAAAAATTATATTTTCAAAACTAACTTATAAATTTAAAATTCCCAAAAATACAAAAATTAAAAAATCTAAAATTTAGACTTATATAAAAATAATGTTTATATATATTATATTTAAAACCAACATGTACTAAAACCATATATTTCCTTTCAAAACTTTGAAAATATTTTTCAAAATATAGACTAACAGTGTCCGTATATAATTTTCTATCCTATGGTCGAGTAATACGGATATTTATCATTTCAATCCGCAATTTAAATATCTACGCGTATATATCATTTCAACCCACAATCCCAAAAAAATTGAAATCAATGAAAATCGCTTAAGTTTATCATTACAACCCATAGCGATTCTCCCCTAATCTATAAGATCGTTTGGGTCTGTATCATTTCAACCCATAGGGAATTTTAAACTAACAGGGAACTTGCAGAGTGAGGACAAATATGATAATAATATAATATATCAACAATAGACATATATCATCAGTAATAAATTTAATTATAATAAATAAACAACAGGTGATGGTGTCAGCTATCATAGGTGAACAATTACAGATGATGACATATCATATATAGAAATTAAATAATAAGCAGTTCAAATTTAACAGCATATTTCAATTGTCATTTCAATGTGAATTAAATTTATTAAAAATAAGAATGTTAATTGTGAGTGATTTTCTTACCTTTCGAGGCTATGCAAACAATGATAACAAGACATAGATGGACACGAATAAGCACAGATCGACAACGGGATAGCGAGACAAGAGATAAGTTGATGTGATACGGACAGTGACAAGCAAGATCTAGAATTCAGTGGAACAAATATATATTATATTTTCTTAAAAATCAATATTTCGTTAAAACGCATATTAAGAACTTAAATTTTCATATCATATTCTCATAAAAATCGATATTTTTTAAAGCCTCTAGTTTACGAAATGTTTTCAAATAAATATTAAACGTAATATCTATAAATGTTTTAAAATTATAAAAGCCCTTTTCAAAATATTAACAAGCATATTATATATATATGTATACTTTCCAAAATGCTAACATAAACATTATATATTCATTATTAAATATACCCATAACAATAAACAAATTTTTATCTATATAGGTAAAACCACAGAATATATGTATAAACTTATGTATAAACTCAACCCGATATAAATTATATATTATAACAACTCAAACAGATAATTTATATAAACTTACATAAGCTTTGATTTATAACAACCGATGATATAACTAAACAATATATATAACTTGAATAATAAACTAGCTCATATATAGGAAGCTACTAGAAGATGACTAGAGAGGAAAACAAGAACGAAAGTAAACCAAGATATATATTTATATATACTAACATATATTCACTGATATATATATATATATAGACACACACACACACACACACACACACTGACCTATATATTCGTTGATATATAAAAGCTAATATATAGATATACATATACAGACCAATACATACCTACTGTCCTGGATAGGACAAAACAGAAGAAGAGGCTTGGGTGAATGGGTCAGCAGATGCAAAGACCGAGGACGGCTGCAAATATACTTTTGTATATATTTATCTTTTTATTTAATTTTTTTTATAAAGCAAAGGAGGCTGAGAGGGAACTGTTAGGTGGAGCGGCCACGCTAGGCGCTGGTGAGAAGATAATGGAACCATGATGGTGCTGGGTTTGCAGGCAAGGTCGATGGTGGCTGAAGGCCCAGTGAGAGAGGGGAAAGTTTTGGTGGGTGGAAGTGACTACATGTGGTGGAGGTTGGTGCTATCAAAGAGGCTATGGGTTTGGGTGGGTGTTCGGCAGTGCTAAGGAAGAGGGGGGTTGGTTGCACGGTGGCTATTATGGTGGGGCTGCTCATGGTTGTAAGGAGGTGGACGGCTTAGGAAGGAGCAAAGGCAAAACAAGTGGGAGATGGAGGGATTGGGTTTTTGGAGATGTTGGACGCGGTGAGATCAGTGAAGGAAGAAGACAATAAGCAGCCGAGGCCAAATATATATATATATATATATATATATATATATATATATATATATATAACTTTACATGTAATGTACTAACCTTTTTTTTCTTCTTTTTTTCTTTTTTTTATAAAAGGAGCATGAAGGAGGATGAACATAAATGGTCACAGCAAATATATGTGTATATATATATATGAACCATTGAATGCTTACCTTGTAATTTTTATTCAAATGAACGAGCATGTTCCAGAGGAAAAGAGGATGCCCAGGCATAACCATTATATGAATGTTTGATATTCTATACTTTTTTCAATAGCACGAAACCGAAACAATCAATAGTGAAACCAAAATAAATGTTGAAACTAGGGAATTGTGAAAGTCATTTGGTGATTTTCAGAAACTAATAAAAGCTAATGCTGTTAGACTCCTTACGGTAGACAATGAAATGAAAGGGCATGTAAAACCAAAAGCTCAAAGGGGTACCGATGATCGTTTCGCGGGTTTCGCCATGTACCAAACACTGAAACACACAAATAAATATACTATGGAGATTAGAATGACGAGACGAATAGAATGATACATAGATATCAACGATACGGCCATCCTATTGAAAGTTGATATTTTGCTGCCAAACTTCTGCAATTTCATCGAAAATAAGATAAATGAAGCTAGAGCAATCCAAATTTGGTGAAACGAAATATGACTTCTCACTCAGAAAATGTTTTACAAATTTATTATGTAAATATATTCATATTTCGAAAATATTTTATTTTAATCAAATTAATTGATTAAATTGAAATTAAAAATTACACAGGAAAATTAACTTTATATTTCCCAATGAAAATTTACCATTTGCTATGTTTTAAATAGATGAATTTCAAATATCAAAGTTTCATTGATAAATTTTATTGTTTAAATTTCATGAAAAATTCAATTAATTACGTTATAAAACCATTAAAATTTACGGGTTGTTACACAATAGAATTATCAAAATGTTTGAAAAAATACATACTAATTTCAAAATTTTAAAATTTATTAATTGGATTAATAAAATAAGTTAATTAAATAAGTCAATTTATATATACAAACACACACACGAATTATATATTATGATATTTTAGAATGTTTAAAATAGCATAAGTGTGCATGTATGTATTTGAATTGAAGTTTGGAATTAATATAGTTTAACTAAAATTATTCAATTAAATAAATTAGTTAAATGTTAATTAATTGTATAAATTAATTAAAGGTTAATTAATTAGGTAAATTAATTAAAAGTTAGTTAATTAAATGAATAGACACACATATATATGATATATGTGTAATACTATAAAGGTTATAGTATGTAATAAATATTTAATATAATATTATGTTAAGATAACATAAAATTAATTAAAATGTTAATTAATTAAAATTAATTAAATAACATTTAATTAATATAATATTATACATAAGACTATTATAAACTATAAAATTTATATAATAATAAAACTTATATTATATGAACGTATAATTAAAGGTGGAACATTAAGAAATACTAAATAGACCTAAGGAATAAATACATATGTAAATGTATGTACACCGTAATTACCGATGTGCCCGACACTTGAATCGTGAGAGTATTTCATAAGAAATACGTTATTCCATAAGTCGATATTATTCGATGTAATATATTAAAGATTATGAATCTTTAATATAAAGCTATCTTATATTATGTATAAATTAATAGATTACTTGCATACTCTTTTGTTGTTGATCTTTCCTCAAGCTAGGGATGTTATGTGTAGTACTATTAATATATTGAATAGATGAGGTAAGATGACCATACATATTTATTGAGCTTTCCTCAAGGTATGTGCATAATACTTAGGTCATCAAGAAATGATAGTTCGAATGAATAGTCCTACTTTACTTGTTAAGCTTTCCTTATGGTAAAGGTGGGATTAGGTCAAGGAACCGCGGGTTAGGAGTTGTATGTGATATAACCGATAAGGTGTTATCCATCGTACGTGGGCCTATTATTTGTTGAGCTTTCCTTAAGGTCAGAATCCCAAGGCCAACGAGTCCTAACACTTAGTAGCGAAGTCGAAAGGCTCATATGTTTTGTTTAGGGTTTGATGAAACATAAAAGACTTGTGGGAGCCTTATTAGAAAAATGAAATGATAATATTTAACCTTCTAATATTGTAAGAAAATATGCTATATAATGTTATAGTAATCCACGTTGATGAATTTTGCATTTAATATGATTGATAAAACATTTATCAATTAAGATATACAAATGAGTCGAATTGAAGATTGATAAGTAGAAATATAACATATACTTACGAATAAATGCTTCTTTGCATGTTAATGTTTCAATACCATGCAAGCGCTTGATTTTACAACTACTAAATATATTAGTAATTTGATCAGTTGCTCGTTTATTTAGTCATGACCATGTATTGCATTTTATGAGTTTCGAACTCTAAAAGTAATACAAGACTATGGATACTTGATCCACATACTATTTCATATAAGTGGTGTATTGGGAATGGTTATAGTTCGTAATGTACGATGACTCGGTGGAATTAGTTCATTGAAATAAGCAAATAAACCATAGTCCAAGATTGAGTATTCAATTTGATTGATTATGATAAAGATCATATTGTGTTAAAAGTAACACAAGACCAAAACTACAATAATGATCTAAGAACTTGATCACTTAAACGTCGTCTATCTGTTTACGCAAAGTGCAACATATTTGATATCCTTAAATGTTAAGGATGATTAATGCATATTTGTAAAGATTTCGTTAAGATGTAATAGTGAGGGTTTTATTTTGAGTTGTTTGACCATTTAGAAAGAAAAACGAATGTACAAGAGTAGATATGATTTAAGGTACAGTTTGAATGAAGAGAGTGAATAGTCAGTTCTACTTCATAGCGAAACATCGAAAACGAGAATCGTAATAATGAAATTGGTCTTAACATTGGAATGAGAATTGTGGTTTTTATTTTGAAATGTACTTTCATATCAAAAATTATTTTCTATGAGATTTATTTCTTTAAGTTCAAGATATTTGATCAAAGAACTCTCTATTGTACATTAGTTGTAGTATATAAAATATATAACCTATAGTAAGTGAATGATAGGCCTTTGAATTAATTATGCTATTACATAGTGGCGGAAATAGTGAGAGCGTTCCATATAGGACTTATTGATTGCATCAAATTACGAACATTGTTTTCGTAAAATATAACAAACATAATGTATGAATAACAACTATTTTTTGACGCTGATTGAAAAATAGGCATAATAATATTTCACTTTAAATATTATGAATATTCATTATGAAATAAAACTGTAATGTGGTATTTGTTTTCATAACAAAAGTGATGAATTGGAAAATACAAAAGTATCTAATATTATGTACAGTTATTTTGGAATTATAGACTAAGCCGTTGTTTTGAAAAATAATTTTACTATATGATTATGAATCATATGATATTGTTTAATTATATCTCAAATAATAAAGGGTTGTGCACTCATATAGTGGGAGCATCATAAGTGTTTATTCTCTGGATTGATACATATAGATGTATCTAATCGTAGGTCTATTAATATCAAAACGGTTCCACATACTTCATCATATTTACCGATGAGGTATCATAAACATGAATGTGTATATTTTGTATACATGTAGAAATCTATGATAAGCTCATAGAATATAAAACAGATGTAAATAATATAAAATGCAGAAGGATTGATGTCGATTTGATCGTGTGAGTAAGTATATTGGAAAGAGTTCCAAATGTACCTAAAATGAATAAAGATCATTCTCAATAGTAACTTCTCCCTATAATACATAATGATGTATTGATAAGGAGTGTTCGATCTTTGTTGGACAAAGTACAATTAATTATGAGTGAAGTTAAGTTAAGTTCTTTCTATAAGGTCATGTACTTAAGAGTAGCACACAAGGTTGATATTATTTCATCTAATAATATTTTATAAAATCATAGAAGATAAGGGTTTATAAGAAACCCAACATATCCTAAACTAAGGAGTTGGCAGGTTGTGCAAGTTGAAAGTCTGCACTTAATAATTGTTCATAAGGGATCTTATATGAATCACCGAACAGAAGTTTAGGTATAATAGCCATTGGATGACTAATTTTAATCAATGGATGACTAATTTATGCTATGAACATAAGCATATTGTGAACTAATGCAAAATTAGTTTTATATAAGGCAATTCGTAAAATTTTCATGATTTCACATTTCATTGCATTGTGGAACAATTATTGTTTCAAGAAATACCAACTTCATATCGAAGGAATTTCTTTGAGATATTAGTATTATAATGGATTTGGATATGATCCAAAGATGAAACTGATTACGTGGGATGAAACAAAATTAACCTAACCAAAATAAACACATCACATTAAAATGTTTAATAAGTATTCTTGTACAACGAGCAACTGTGAGTTTCTTATCAGTGTCAAGAATAAATAATCCTCGGTTATTTAATTAAACTATTAAGAGTATTTCCTATATGATATGGTATGGAATGCTAATCCAAAATGGATTTCAAATACATTATCAAAATATGATTATGATAGTTATACTCAAAAGGAGTATGATCCATTGGTCGCAAAAATGTCTTTAAAAGGAAGAAAAATGCAATTGAAATATAGTGAGCCACATTGATAAGAATAATACAGTAAATTTCAATTGTTGAAATTAATGTAACAGATTCACAATTCGATATGCTCAAGATGATTTGGATTTACTCACAAAATTATTGCTTAGTATGCTTTCTGTTTGGTATGTATGCGTTGAAATGGAAAATTCTAAATAATGATTTAGAATAGATCATTTGCACATAAAACCAAGTGTCGTGAAGTCACTGGGAGCGATATTGAGTTTGTGAGTCAATGGATATGATCTAATAAATAACAAAAGTATCATTATATAAGATTTGAAATTGTACAAATATTTTTATGGAAATATCAACTACTTTGATTGTCCATCAAAATGCAAAGGAAGCGTGTGTTCATAAAAGAAACATTAAAAGGTACACTAATATTTCTAAATTGTAAGCAAACAATACATTGCTGATTTTAAAGACATACTTGTATTAAAATCATCCTTAGTTGTTTTAATACTACATGTTGAATTTGTAAATGATGTCTTTTATAGTAAGTATAAAAGATATAGGGAATGTCCCAAATGATATACATGGACATCCTATTAAAATGTTTAATAGGGAACATGTAAGATGGATTCTTAAGGCATGGCAATATAAATTATCGTACATATTATACTGTCTACAATATCGTGATTTGTTCATGTATTTGATACATGAAGTAAATATTAAACCCAAATTTTATATCACTCAACGATATTTTAGAGCGTTCTCGTGTATTTATGAAATACTAAAGAATTATTTACAGAAATAACGAACTCCTTGTAAAGAAGTGTTCGGACTTAAAGTTTTACAAGAGATATTGAGTACGACATGTCAACAACAAATTCAAGTTAAGAATCTTTTAGTTGGAAATGTTCCAAATGAAAGACTGTAGCTGATTCGATGGAAAAGGCTAAGTACATCATCTTGAATAGCGCAGCATTGAAAAATGTATATAAATATAAATGCATAATTTCATAACTGAGCCGAGAGTGATTCCAAATATTAAGAATCATACAAAACTGTTATATGATAATAATGTCACTATATAGTTCATAACAAAGCTTAGAGCTCACAGGAAGTTGAAAGACATACTCTGAATTGTTCCACACGATAAAGATAGTTTACTAGCGTCGGAGAGAGCTGATTAATAAAGTAGATAATTGAAACATAATAGCATATCTCTTCACTGAGGGACTGACCTGATTGATTTTGAGGAAACCGATTGAAGAAGTTGGAATAAGATTCCATCATTGAACCCAAGTGCAAGTGTGAGATTGAAAGAGTTAGAGGTATGCCATAGGGGCAATTATGTAATTTATTTTATATATCTAATTAATAACCATTCTTGTTCAAAATCAAAGTATTTTCTTTCTATTATATACTTGATATAATGAGGTTATATTAATTAATTAATTTAATTAAAAGTGTATTTAATATAAAATCTATAAATGGTATGTTTTGTAATGGTAGTTACAAAATGTTGTAATTGTGAGTAATTTATCACAATGAAAACAAATGTACCATTTCAAATGTAACTAGTCAAGATGCATCTAAACTGGATATCAATGTATCTGTTGAGACTATAGTACTTAACGCTCTCCAAATGTTGGACACTGTATTACTCATGGCCGTTGGGGGCACCAAGGGGTTACGAACTGATAGTTATTGAATAATTATAGTACAACTCACTCCACGGTTTTTTGTTGGTTAACATAACTAAGGTCAAACAAAAAATATCAATATGACGGATTTACACAGTTCTCTCGACTTGAGAATACTTTGGTTCTTCAACATGAAAGCATCGCTTTGATTATAGTCAAATCATGGCATGACGTTCCATCGAGTGACTATAGTTGGTCGAGTGGAATTACTAGAAGTGAAGCACTATTCGAGAGAGGATTCGTCTCCTCCATTATATGGGATTAGTATCACGGTCAAATCAAGTCAGCTCAAAGTCAAAGTCTGCGGCTAGAGCATTTTGGTTAATAATAATAATTATTATTGAACCAAGAACTTTGTGATTGGATATAGAGTTGAATATGAATGATATTGGAATTTTGAGCATTACTAAATTCCATGAATCCAAAATGATATAGTTTTAACAGAGAGAATTGGTGTAATTAAATATCACAACCGGGTAACGCTTAATAAAGTGAACTTGGATTTTATCGAAACTAAGCAAGCATAAATTTGGCCAAAATGTCAAACCACTTGCTAAGTGACGTGTGAATGTAAATATTCAAATACTTCGATGTTAATCGCTGACCGGATTTACCCCCACGAGTCATTGAGCCGAAATGATGAATTCACTTTAGACCAACGATTTAATTAGTTTATAATTGTTATAAATTAATTAAATTAAGTAATATTTATGAAATATTAATTAAAATTTTGAATTTGATTTGAGGAATAAATATTTTTGTATACATATTTATAATAATAATGAATATATCGATCGATCTGAGATATCGATAAGAAATTAAGTTGGATTTAATTAAATATATTTACTTGGGATTAAATTGGCCATTAACCCATGAAGTTAGAAGCAAAATTTCAGCATCAAACATTAGATGTTAACGCAAAAAATGTACGCTAACACCCCAGTAGTGTTAACACCTCTTTTTCACGGCTTAGCGACTCAACGACCTAAAAGAATAAGCGACTTAGCTGTCCAAGGAATAACCGACCTAGCGACCTAAAGCATAGAACGGTTTAACATGGCATGACTCAACTACTTAAGAAGCTCTAAGGACTGAGCGTCCTAAAAGCACCTACAACTCAACGGGTTAACGACCTAGCAGTTTAATGAAAACAGCGACCTAATGAGTTAAGGGAAGAGCGACCGAACGACCTAGCGACTCAGTAAAGGCTACGACCTAACGAGTTAAAGACCTAGCAAGCTTCAAAGTTCAGCCGCATGCACACTGCCTCTACCATTAGGACGCTCGCGACCTAGGCAAGCCGAGATAACTCATATACTACAAATTCTAAGTCGCTCACAGCCCATATCTCGTCCATGATGGCTTCATTAAGTCGCTAACGACTTATGCTACTTCAGGAACACTCCTAGGTCGCAACTCTCTAGGTTGCTCACGGGCTATGACGTACGACCTAACTCCAGAACTTCTCTATAAATACCCAGCTTACTCCATATTGAAGGGGACTTTTGGATACTTTTTGGAAGGCTGAGACTTAGCTGTTTTGACTTCTTCCTCAACACTTCAAACGCCAAAGACACTTCAAAAAACCTCAAGAGAAGACCTAGTTCATTCAACATGAATTCAAAGAGCTTTTCTACATCCAAGTTCTAACTACTTGCTTTATTGGTGTTGTAATTGAAAAGTTATTGCAAGACTTGTAATCAAATCAGTAATAAGAAGAAATTAAGTGGACGTAGGCTTGACTTTGAGCCGAACCACTATAAAAATTGTTGTCTCTCTACTATTTTATGCTATTTTTTCTGCTAGAATAAGCGACTTAGCTGTCCAAGGAATAAGCGGCCTAGCGACCTAATGCATAGAACGGTTTAACATGGCATGACTCAACTACTTAAGAAGCTTTAACGACCGAGCGACCTAAAAGCACCTACAACTCAACGGGTTAACGACCTAGCAGTTCAATGAAAACAGCGACTTAATGAGTTAAGGGAAGAGCGACCTAACGACCTAGTGACTCAGTAAAGGCTACGACCTAACGAGTTAAAGACCTAGCAAGCTTCAAAGTTCAGCCGCATGCACACTGCCTCTTCCATTAGGATGCTCGCGACCTAGGCAAGCCGAGATAACTCCTATACTACAAATGCTAAGTCGCTCACAGCCCATATCTCATCCAGGATGGCTTCATTAAGTCGCTAACGACTTATGCTACTTCAGGATCACTCCTAGGTCGCAACTCTCTAGGTCGCTCATGGCCTACACCGTATGACCTAACTCCAGAACTTCTCTATAAATACCCAACTTACTCCATAATGAAGGGGACTTTTGGATACTTTTTGGAAGGCCGAGACTTAGCTGTTTTGACTTCTTCCTCAAGACTTCAAACGCCAAAGATACTTCAAAGAACCTCAAGAGAAGACCTAGTTCATTCAACATGAATTCAAAGAGCTTTTCTACATCCAAGTTCTAACTACTTGCTTTATTGGTGTTGTAATTGAAAAGTTATTGCAAGACTTGTAATCAAATCAGTAATAAGAAGAAATTAAGTGGACGTAGGCTTGACTTTGAGCTGAACCACTATAAAAATTGTTGTCTCTATACTATTTTATGCTATTTTTTCTGCTTGTCTTTAGTTCCCGTACCAACGGGTGGTGCTTTCACTATATCACAACTCACACTGGGGTGTTAGCGTACATTTTTGCGTTAACATTCTTTGGTGATTTCACTGAGAATTGAACTCAGGAATTCTATCAATTAATAGTTGGATCAGAGAGTTTGGAGATTCAGATCGGAAGAATTATGACAAGGCGATCGAGTAGAAGGCAGAGACCAGAGAGGAGTCAGCATGAAGGAAGTCAAAAGGCTTCCTCAGGAGCGAACCAAGCTTCAGTCTTCATCACCAGGAACGAGATGGAGACGATGATGAGAAGGCAAGAGGAGATGATCCATAATTTGTTTCAGCAGATTGGACAACTTGGAGCGCAGAATCAAGGAGCAACTGGAGTTCAGAATGGAGCTGGACCATCTGAGGCAGCACCAGAGCTAGGGGGCTCTCATCTAGAGCACGCAGACCCAATATCGAGAAGAAATCGGGTGGATTCGGGCAACATGGCATTGGCAGAGGAATAGGAGCTCAGCCAAGAGAACAGGTTCTAGAATTCCCTCGTGAACTCAGGGGCAGGCCGAAGGCAATGGACGAGGACTACAACTAGGAGACAACGACAAATTGGCGGAAATGGTCAAAAGAGCTATGAGAGGTGGTCTGGTAAACAAGGACTTGGAGGATGTGAATATGAGTCCTTTTACTACAACAATCAGGCGAGCTAGGAACCCACCAGACTTTCAGCTACCATCGTTGGATATGTATAATGGAAGGATAGACCTTACAGTTCATCTGACAAAATATATGAGGCATATGGAGGTGCTGGGGGCATCAGAGGAAGTTATGGCTCGGTGCTTTCTGTTGTACTTGGCAGATATTGCGGCATTATGGTTTAGACAACTGGAGAGTGGATCTATCGGGACATGGAATGATTTGACTGAAAGGTTTATGAGGCAATTCAGGGTCCATATTTCGAGACCCAAGAATGTTAAGAGTTTGGCAACATTGAAACAAAGAGCTCGGGAATCTTTGAGAAGTTTTTTGATGCGATTCAATGCAGCTGCAACATTGGTGGATTGACCGGATCCATCCATGGTCTTGATGGCAGCTGTGTCGGGCATAGCTGATGGTACAGAATTCAAGAATTCGCTGACAAGAGATCCCCCTATGGATCTAGGGGAATTTTACCATAAGGCTGAAGGATTTCTATGGTTAGAGGACGCAAATGCCCAAAGAGAAGAAGGAGAAGGAATCGACGTTTATGCGATCAAAGGTGGAAATCCTCCTGGGAAAGGTGTAGAAACTAGTAAAGGTAAACGAAAGGCTGAGGATAACAACGATAGGTCAGCATGACCACGAAAGGAACCAAGACTCACCTCATACACGGAGTTGAATGAGACTATGGAGCGGATCTACCAGGACATCAAGGGACAGGTTCCTTATCGAAAGCCGATGAGGAGAGATCCAACCAACAACGAAAAAAGGTCAGATAAGTATTGTTCATTCCATGAGTTGAGTGGGCATAGCACAAATGACAGCAGACACTTGAAAGACAAAGTTGAGGGGTACATCCGGAATGGTTTGCTATTACAGTATGTGAGGAGGACCTCGACGGTGGAACAAGAACGACCACCACCTACACCAAATGAAGATGGCTCGGGATCGAGGCATCATCTTATTATCAATTGATTGAGATAATGAAGAACGAGTGGAAAACTCCACATCGACACAATTAGGTTGTTCACACATGTACGGGACCGCGAACGATCCCCAGGCATGCTCAGATACAACTGTAAATCATATCGATATAGGTGTTTGCACTCTGACGTCACTACTTTGCTTTTGTGTTTTTACTTATTGTGTTTGGATTTGACTTTGTCGGACATTTTTGCTTTAAAAACACTTAAGTTGAATGAATATTGGATTTTGATAATTCTGAGATGGCTAAGCTACTTACACATGTACGGGATCGCGAACGGTCCTCAGGCATGCTCTGAGATGGCAATAAATCGCCCTGACAAACGATCCAGGAACTCACCCGAACGTGAACCTGGTATCGTTAATATTAAATCCCCCTCCGTGCACACAATTCGCCTCGAACGGCACCCGACCTCGAACGGTCACAACTCGCTTCGAACGACACTCGACCTCGAATGGTCACAATTCGCCTCGAACACCACCCGATATCGAACGGTCACAATTCGTCTCGAACGGCACCCGACCTCGAACGGTCACCATTCGCCTCGAATCGGCATGAACGACCTAGCTCTCTCATAAGTCGCTCACGACTTCGCGACTCACGATGGCGCGAGTTAAGAGGTATTGAAGCACACAACCAAGCCCCTAGGCATGTACTTCGGGAGGCAAGTGTTAACACCTCTTTTTTACGGCTTAGTGATTCAACGACCTAAAAGAATAAGCGACTTAGCTGTCCAAGGAATAAGCGACCTAGCGACCTAAAGCATAGAACGGTTTAACATGGCATGACTCAACTACTTAAGAAGCTCTAACGACCGAGCGACCTAAAAGCACCTACAACTCAACGGGTTAACGACCTAGCAGTTCAATGAAAACAGCAACCTAATGAGTTAAGGGAAGAGCGACCCAATGACCTAGCGACTCAGTAAAGGCTACTACCTAACGAGTTAAAGAGCTAGCAAGCTTCAAAGTTCAGCCGCATGCACACTGCCTCTTCCATTAGGGCGCTCGCGACCTAGGCAAGCCGAGATAACTCCTATACTACAAATGCTAAGTCGCTCACAGCCCATATCTCGTCCAGGATGGCTTCATTAAGTCGCTAACGACTTATGCTTCTTCAGGATCACTCCTAGGTCGCAACTCTCTAGGTCGGTCACGGCCTACGACGTACGACCTAACTCCAAAACTTCTCTATAAATACCCAGCTTACTCCACATTGAAGGGGACTTTTGGATACTTTTTGGAAGGCTGAGACTTAGCTGTTTTGACTTCTTCCTCAACACTTCAAACGCCAAAGACACTTCAAAGAACCTCAAGAGAAGACCTAGTTCATTCAACATGAATTCAAAGAGCTTTTCTACATCCAAGTTCTAACTACTTGCTTTATTGGTGTTGTAATTGAAAAGCTATTGCAAGAATTGTAATCAAATCAGTAATAAGAAGAAATTAAGTGGACGTAGGCTTGACTTTGAGCCGAACCACTATAAAAATTGTTGTCTCTCTACTATTTTATGCTATCTTTCTGCTTGTCTTTAGTTCCCGTACCAACATGTGGTGCTTTCACTATATCACAGCTCACACTGGGGTGTTAGCGTACATTTTTTACGTTAACATTTGATATAGGGGGCGGCCAAAATAAGGTAAAAGGGTTTGTGATGGATGGTAGAGATTTAATGAGAAAAGGTATTTGATGTGATCTACTTTTCTCTCTGATTCAACCATTATAAAAGGAACACTAACCTTAACTCTTTAAAGCTTTTTGTTGTCTCCTGTCTCCTTCATCTTAGTTGAATTACAACTTCCAAAAGCTCCAATAGAACTCAAATCAAATCAATTCAAATTAACGAATATTTGATAACAAAAGGGTTTGTGATTCAGGACTAGCAATCTATGGAATCAAAAATGTTAGTGAATTTCTTCATTAACCCAAAATGTAGGGAAAAATGTCTTAGTTAGGGGATGGTTAAAGTAATTCTAGGCTAAGTGGCTAGGACGAAGTATGTACAATGTTTTTTTTAAGAGAAATGTGTGATCCTCTAACTGAAGAGGAGAGCACACATGGAACACTATATATATAACAAAAAATAAGGAGCTGCCAACATGCCTGACAGGTGGCCTGACTATATAAAAAAAAGAATTAGAAAATGAAAAGACACCCCTCAAATGAGCTCCGGCAAAGCCACCGCCCATTACACCCTAATACGAGCTCCGACAAGGCCACCGTCCAATACTAGAGTGTTAGAGGTATCAAAAGAAAAAACTCTCATGAGATAAGATCCATAGAGAGGAACTCCAACAGGAGTACCAAAATGAAGAGCTCCACAAAGAAGATCTAGAGAACCGAAGAGAAAAGCCAAATGCAATCCAAATACCAGAGAAGAGCTATCCTGAAAAGCCGAATAAAGCTGAATGCTCTCCTGCAAACCAGATAAGAGAAAAACCAGCAACCAACCTAAACCAAACCTGGAACAAAACTAGGAAGTCTAGTTAGAATGAATAACATATATGTATATAGATAGAATTTATATACATATATGTGAGAGAGAAAATAAACAAGCAACAAAATTATGAATCTAATGTAGAAAGAGAATTATGATTCATCATATGAACATGATTAAAATCAGAATATGGAATAATAAAAGAATTATTAGAAACAGAATTATTGATACTAAGAGTGAAAACGAAAATATTATTTCTAACCTTGTTAAGATAATCCTTAAAGCACTTATTTTTGGTTAATTTATATTTGGGATTAGATATCCAATTTAAGCAAAAATTTGAAATTAAAATAATCAAATTATTATTATGATGATATTTATTATTAAAAATTCTTTGATTTCTTTCAAACCAAATGTACCAACAAGAAATAGTGAATAAAGAATCAAGCAAGAATCTAAAATCCTTATTGAACATAAATCTAAAAGAGTTCCAATAGAAGAAACAATCAGTAACTCTAGAACTAATGTAAAACTCAAAAATATTAAGGGTCTTAATAAGAATAAAATGAGTAGCCATGCATTCAAAATAAATATGATTAATATCTTCAGAGTATGAGTTGCAAAATAAACATTTATTATCAATATTAAATTTTTTCTTTTTTAAAAATTCAATAGTGTTTAACTTACCATGAATGATGAGCCACATATGAATCTTAGATTTAGGAGGGGCATTAGACTTCCAAATAAATTTAAAACAATTAACAGAAACCCCCGAGAAGTTGATAAATTTGTAAAAGGAATTAGAAGAATATTTCTTGCTCTTATCCCACTCCCAACTAATGATGTCATTATCATTGTCAAAATTATAAAGATTAAGTTTAGCATAAAGCAAGAAAAGCTGTCTAAGGGTAGGGCCAACTAAAATACAATTAAAATTGAAAATCCAAGGAGGGTCACTCTCAGGGTTGAAAACATCAGAAATTAATGCAAATTTAAAGTTACAAATATCATATAAATCTTTGAACTCATACTTAAGAGGAGTAGAAGAAATTCAACTATCATGCCAAAAAGAAGTATTATTACCAGAATGAACAATAATATTAATACCTAATTTGAAAATATCACTACATTTTAAGATTGATTTCCAAAAATAAGAAAGATTACTAACAATAGAAGGCCTAATATGATAGAGATTATAACTACCATTGTAATAATATTTAGATATAATCTCCTTCCAAATGGCATTACCACTAGAATTTCTAAATTTCCATAACCATTTACCAAGAAGTGACAAATTCATATTAATAAGTATGTACAATGTTAAGTCCATAATGGTTCAATTGTGCATCAAATAACAAGTTTATGATCATGTCGAATGCTAAGTGGCTAGGACAAAGTATGTACAATGTCAAGTCCATAATGATTCGATTGTGCATCAAATAACAAGTTTATGATCATGTCGAAAGTCATGTGAAAACCAAGTCGATATGCAAGTTATAAGTCAAAGTCAAGTTGATATGCAAGTCATAAGTCAAAGCCAAGTCAATATGCAAGTCACAAATTACATCCAGTACGTTATGCCATGGTACAATATTCAATTCCATTTGATAAAGTTAGAGTGTTACAATCGGCCAGAACCCCCTAATTGATTTAGGTTTACAAAGTGAAAAATGTAAAAAGAGAGGTAAGAATGATTCACCCCTTCTTTATAACCTATAGGTCTGTATTTATAGGGAAGGGTGCCACATGACTTCGACGTGCTTCAACAACAGCTTCGGCAACCTCAATGTTGCTAAGCAACGGCCTTCGTTTGATGATGACATTAAAAGAACTTCGATGCCACCTTATTAACAACGGCCTTCAGCATCGATGATCTTATGAAGTAAGATGCTCTTGATTAATTGTTGGCGATATTAATTGGAGGCAATGTTAAGCATTAATGAGGAGCGGTGTTGATATGAAGTAGTATCGAGAAAAGGTTGCTTCTCCCGGTACAGTGTCAGCATTGTTAACTTCTGTTGACAATGACGACGTTCTCCATCAACATCACATGCATAGGTATGCGATGTCCAACAAGTGTTGATGAAATGTGATGTATAAAAGATGATGTGTGGCATTGACCATTGGCGACGTCAATGATGGATGGTGCCATTTGAAAGACGACTCTAAGAGCGGCAATGTTAAAGTGGAAACATCGACAATAGGGATGTGACATCGTCGCTTAATGACATTGATTACAAGCGGCATCAATGATGAGCGATGTTGATAGGAGGTTGCTTCATCCAGTTTAGCTACGGCAACTATGATTCCTAGCATCATCATGTGGTAACATTCAATGATTGTAAAGTGCAGTATTAATGAATTTAGAAGAGTAGTGGCATGAGATAGTGGTATCAATGAAGATCGACATTGATTATAGGCAACCATAATTAAGTGCATTATCAATCTTGTCCTTGTTGATATGCGATGTTGCTTGAGTGATGACATCGAAGAGTAGCGACTTTGAATATGGGCGATATTGAGAATGTGCGACATTGGTCACATGCAATATCGATGTCCCATCTTTATGATCAATAATAGTGATAACATTTGCCCCCCCAAGTGTAGAGGAGCCATTGACTTTTCAAATCAATATTGTCGATATTAAATTTATCACTTATTTGTATTCCAAGAAAATATAACCATCCATTTAAACTGAATTAATGATCATAGTCCATCCTCCTTTTCTTCTTTAAATAGTCAAGCTTCATCTTCGCCATTCCTTCACCTATAGTTCAAAAGCTCAAGCAAGAAATTGAACTTTCCAAAATCAACTGCAAATTCTAATTTTTTGATAGCAACTTTTAAAGCTAAGATATGACTTTCATTCAGTCAAGTCTTAAGTTAGTTTACATGATTTATGCATTGGATTATGGTTAGGTTTTAACTCAGATTTTATTATTTTTGAATTGACAATGGGGTTTGATTATGTGGCTCGAATACTTAATTTTGATTGCCGGTTGCAGTTGTTAATCATTGAACATATAGTACTAACTTACTGATTTTAGATTGATTAGTTGTTTGGTGGCACCAATTTAGGAGCTTGTGGTTTTCCTGCTTTATGATGAAGTGGGTGGCTTATCAAACCTGTACCATTACTACTTGGACCTATGTTGGTGCTGACATTCACAACACCACTGGAAGGTTTGATATTGACTAATCGATAGTGCAAGACTTTCATATAGCATAAACAAATTGTGATAGTAAGTGATATTGGTATGAATACTGATATGTTATAGGTTTACTAATAATAAAGTTGAGTTATTAGACCAAAAAATTTAAATTGACTTTCGCTATATCAACATCTATCATTTATGACATTATTACGTTACTCAACACTAGCGAAGTTCTATATTAACTCGTTATCCTAATAGCTTGACATTTACGTCATAAGACTCTTATGTTAGAGTGCGACAACCCTTTTTTGTTATAATAAAATCTTCATTGGTTATATGTGACATTACTTAGTTCGGTGTTCATTGTCGGCAATGTTGCTTACTTTCGATATCAGTTTGATACCATCAGTCTTATTGTCTGTTATCATCCTTCTATTGCCACTTTCATTGTTATAAATTGAGCTTTCTTCAATATCGTAATTTATGACACTGCTATTTTAACACCGTATAAGCTACTTATACGATCAGTACTTTATCGAACTATGTCGTCATCATTCACTAATATTGATGTCCCTGTTATTTGGATTTTGATTATAATCACGGCATCTACAATCATTTCATTCAATTTTTATGCAAATTTCATAGGCTTAGTATGTTATTTTAAGCTTAATTAGTACATCTTTAATTGACTTAAAAGATTTTTAATTTTTTTATGAACTCTGCATTGACCATCTAATGATTATTGATTTGTCATAAACACTATGCTAGGCCTTATATTTTTAGTATTTTAATGTCATAGCTTAGGTAATAGGTTGACCATTTGGATAGCTTCTAACTTAGTATATGATATACTATATAACAAGCATTAATATTTCTTAAAATTGGAACAGTGTCACTTGATACGCAAATTGAAGGTCAACGGCCTAGTAAGAAGTCCATCAAGAAGCCTAGCAAAAGCCTAAACCTTCACCTTTAGCCAACGAAAAAGGAGATAATCTTCTGAATCCATCATATATCATGACCCAAGAAGAAGTGAATTCCATCTTTGAATAGTTTGGAATTTAGAATTGAAGCCATTCTCGCTGGCCCTGCAGACAACATCCATAACCCACTAGAGGGGTATTTTGCTTTTACTCCCATATACATCTGGTATACATGATACCTTCCCTTTCTTGACTTTCTCCAAAGATACTTAAAGAATCTCGACATTTCACCAATTTAATTCTTGCCAAATTCTTACATATATCTGACTTGCTTGGAAGTCTTAGCTTGGGAGGCAGGACTCCCTTCCCTTAGTGCTAAAATTCTCCATTCGATAGTTAGTCCTGCTAAGGTGGGTGAACAATCAAATCATCAATTGTACCGAATCCATCTCTATCCAAAAAGTATGATTTCTGAGCATGTTAACAAGACGAGAGGATGTGAAACATAATTCTTTTCGTTAAATGCTTCTCTAACATTAGAGGGACATTTTTTGTTGCTAATAAGTTTCTTTTTCTTAGTTATCCATGTTAGTTTATTATCCTTTACTAATAGGTGTTTTCCTTTTAGGCCTTACCACCAAGAAGCTAACCTATAGAGATCAAAAAATTATGTTGTGTCTAAGTCAGGCAGTATAAAAATGGGGAATAAGCTCAAATCATTAACTACGGCTAAACTTTGTCAGTATTCTATTATTTTGGATTGCCATAGGGTCTTGGGAGAGCCCCTAATGGACTAGTACAATGCTCAGGTAAAATACTCATTAGTAATGAGCAAGTCAAATTCATTTACCTGAGATGATTAGTAAGATATCATTGCCTTTTATAGAAATCTCTTATTATATTATCTCACAAACTTATTTTCCTAATTCAGACTTGTCCTCCTTGGTTGTTATTTCCTAAAGAAGGTGGACACAAGTGATGCCCCCAAAGATAAAATGAGCAAAGATGGCAACTATGCCCTGGCTCAGGCTCCCGAATCCCAATCTCTCAGGGATGCCATTGCTAGTTCGTTCAAATCTATTAAAAGAAAACTGAATGATCATTTTGTAGCTACTACCACCTCTAGTAAGAAGCCTAAGGTTAGGGGGCATGCATACCGCTAATATTGTGGAGGAGGTTCCATTTGTAGATATCGACTCAGATTCTGGGGACCTAACCTCAGCCCTTACAGAGAAAAAACTCATCAAACAACTGAGGTGAGGCATTATCAAGACCTAATCCTTCGTATTACTTTTTCGAATAACCCTTGGGCACTAAACTGTCTTTTGCGAGGAGCTTGGACTGTGTATTCTAGAAGACTTACTTCCTTCCGAATCTCAATCCTTAACTCCTATTAGTAAGTTAGATGACCTTCTCTAATAGGTCATTCAGTTCCTGTCTTTTGCTGCCTTTAAGCCACCATAACCTTCCTCTTGTACTTAGGAACATTAATTTTCTGTTCTTAAACAAATTCTATCGGTATATACGTTTCCTACTTAACTGTTTCAAGTTGTTAAATCTTTCATGCATAACATCCTCATTCATGTTAGCTACTCATTTCAGGCTGCTAAATATATGTTTATGCTTCGCGATCTTATAATATAAATTTCAAGCTTAAAGAGCAGGTTTCTTTGCTTAACGATCACATAATTGACATCTCAACAGCAGGAATGAGGTTATGAAAGAAAAAGAAAAGATCACTACCTCACTTAATGAAATAGAAACTTTACTTCATAAAGAAAGGAATGCCAAACAGATTTCAGATGTTAAGGCATAAGCTTTGGAAATAGCACTTGAGAAAGCTGGCGTGAGGAAGGCCAAACTTGTGGAAGAGTACGCATCTCTCAAGAGAAAATCGTGGTAAAAAAGAATCCTCCTGAACAAATCTACTGACATGATTATAGATGCAAAGAAGAAGGCATCCCATTTTCTTGACTCGGCTCTCAACACCATTATTGAGAGATCCTATGAGAAGGCTCTTTTTATAGCATATGTTGACAATGCTCACAAATGTCTAGATTTTGACTTTCCTTCTCTTCCCCCAATTCAGAATAAGAAGTTTATAAAGAAATTTGAAGCAATGCTAAATAAAATTCAAGCATTTGGAGAGTGACCCTTTGAGGAAGAGGAGGAGATTGATACTAAGAAGCTATTGACTTTTGATGATCTTCCAACCGACAAGAAAACAGAGTTAGATGAAGAAGAGGATGATGGCGATGAGAGCGAAGGTGATGATGGCTATGGTGGTGGTGATGATGATAATAATGATGGCAATGGTGGAAGCGATGGAAAGGGCCTCTTTAGACTTCCAGATGATATGGGTGGCTCGGGATATGCGAATACGGACTTGGTAGCCCAGGGTACGGAAGCTACTGAAATTCCTGATTCTTCCGCTAAATATTCTTCCTGTAACGACCCACTATTTTATACCATTCGAATTCGACAATAATTAGATAAAGGTCGAGCTGGAATAGTTCAAAACAATAGATTGTAAAATAGCTAAGGAACAAATAAAATCAAATACACAGAATCACAGACACAGATATCAGAATCTCACAGCGGAATATAAAATAATACAGTGGTTCATGAAGCCACTTAAAACTTTTACCAAACAGAATTACATTGTTTATAATTTCCAATACAATTTTAAACATAAATAGAACAAGTCTTCAAAGGTCTTGATTTCAAATAAGATAAAACAGAAAAGCTTCCAGCAGCATGAATGATCTACGAGTGTCCTAGCTCTGGAGAGGAAACTGAAGCTGCAACTCAGGCTGACCCGAGCGTACAATAAAACAAAACACTCGAGTCAGGACATACATACATATATAATGTAAGCTAAATCAAGTGTACTGTAATATATAGCAAGTAACTTAAAGGATGCTTGGGATCGCCCATCCTCTAAGGATCCGTTAAACTATTTACTATGTAGTATATTGCGCTACTATAATAGTGTCTATGGTAAAGTAAACATACTTTTAAATAGCGTTAAGGAGTGACTCAATATTCCCCTTAACACAAATAATGCCAATAGTCTATACAGTACCGTAATACCTCCTGATCGGGAAGCTACCAGAGGATACTCCATAGGTACGACACAAATAGAAACTCGTAGGAGGCTCGCTAGGGTAGGTGACACGGCACAACTAGGCAATGCCAGGGTAGATATACCAATTGCTATCCAGACCGGTGGAAACGCGTAGCCGCAGTTACCGCCCACCTCGAACAACACTCCCAAATCAAAAGTGCGCACCAAAACAATCACAAGAGTAATAGAATGGCATACGAAGAAGTGCGTTCGATCAGAGGAGCTACCTCATTAATCCGAGAATCGCTCCTGTTTTAGCCACCTTATGCCAACTCACGGGAGTCAGGTTCACGTATATACCTTTCAAGAAACCGTCACCACCATCCTACTTCATTCTGGAATCTCCACCGCGTATACGGTTGTCAAAGTGGTTTTCGGTATCGACAGAGAGTATGTCCATATCCGATCCCGGTCTCTTTGCCAACCAAACGTTATTATAACCCGTGGTTATAGTTTTTGAAATAGTATTTACTTTCAAATCAGATATATTTCAAATACCTTCAATTTCAAATCCTTGATTTAAAACATTTCCTTTGAAGATATACCATTTCAATTTATTCAATTAAATTTGGAATTTATTGCTTTTATCAAAAGAATAGAAATCAATTTTCTTCTTTTAAATCTTTCCAAACTCAATTTCTTACTTTATTAGCAATTTCATATTTAAATTCCAAATCTTAACGTATTCCCAAAATAGAGATGAAATTTTAAACAAATCAATTTTAAATCAATTTCACTTCTACAGCATCTAGGAAATGCTATCTAAAGTATGGGTTTAAAATAGTCAAGTTTCAAAAGACAGCAATTAAATGCTGTAGTAGACTTTTAGCTAAACATCAAATTTCAAATATAACTTATTATTTACTATTTCTGTATTGAAATCTTTACCTTTCCAAAAATATAGAATTTCTAAACAAGTTATATTCCAAAATTTTAACTCAACATTTATTTATTTAACCCCTTTTAAATCATTGTAAATTTCATAAAAATCCTTTATATAATTTAAATTAGAGTATCATCAAATTTCTAAATTTAAATAATTTAAAATAATTTCAGAAAATAATATATAAACCACGGGCCTGTATAAGATTTTCTAGCCTAGGTCAAGTGAAACGGATTTATATCATTTCAATCCGATAGATTTAAAACCCCGGGTTCTATCATTTCGAACCCGCAATCCCAAGAATATTTACAGCAGTTAACAGAACATCAATTTGGCCAAAAGTCTCGGCCCATAATTATCTAATTTTAACCGGGAACTTGTAGTGATGAACTTTATGCTATAAATAACAATTAATAATATAACTGTAGAAATAACACAACAGATAAATAACTGATGAGGTGTCAAAATGGGGTTCATCATTCTACGTTATACTACAGACAGATAATAACAGAATAAAATTTTTCACATACACTTGCAATAATTTACCAAAATATATGTACGTATGTCTGGTGAGAAATACTCACCTGGATGTTGCAGAAAATTTGAATTCAAAAACGACGATTCACCGGTACAGACCGACAGAGGGTAACGATCAAAATTCTCGGACGTCGCCTAGATTCAAATCTAGAACAAAATTCAAATATTGGATGCGCGACTTTAGATTTTTTTTTTTTTTTGTCAAAGAAAAATAAAATAGAACGAAAATTTGGTTGACTTGCTCGACCACTTCACCGTGTAACGTGACCAAAATATGCCCAAATAAGTGAACCGTGCTAACACAAAAAAATTACGACGAAATTTCCCTAAAACAACTACGGCAAAATGTTGACTACGAATACCCGTGCACACAAATTTTCTTTTCCCCCATGTACGTGATATGGATATGTGCACGTACGTGCACCACTCTACTTCCTGGTTGCTCATGCACACGGCAATATTTAGGTGCAGACTACTCTTCCCACCTCCCAGTGCTACTTCAAATTTTCCAGTTCTTCCTCTCTTTTTTTTTCAAAGCTTTACATTTTAACTTATATTTACAAACTGGTTTACACATTTTTTTCGCTCTACAAATTCATAATTTATTTCTCTGCGAATTAACATTCCAGTTCTTTAAACTGAAACATGCAAAGGCCCTACCTAACTACCCCGAGCCACAACTTACTTTACTTCGAGAAGTCATGTAGAGTGCTCCGAGAAAAACATTCAAAACCCCGAGTCAGCTTTTGTAACTACTCCGTGCAACTTCCCCACTTCTCTGCTCAACATTTTTGGAGACTACCCTATCCACCACCACTACACTTGAACACACTATTCCCTAGCCATTCACCAACAACCCAGGTCTACATGCATCTAGATACTCATGTCACACAGATTTACAAGGTGCAGACTTATCCTTTGAATATGAATGAAATCTGAAAACTCTACTTGTTACATATTTTACAAATATCTACTTATATAAGTTTGTGTTCAGCCAACTTTCTAACAAACTTCCAGATTTCTTTTTTTTTTTTGTTTTATATAAACATGCCTACATGAATCCTATCCCATACCAAAACAAAATACACTGTCCCCTTATGATATTTAACAGATCACATGGTTTTATCCTCTCTGTTCCTATCAGACTCCTACTAACCCAAAACAGTTCCAGGCATGTGATAAGTCTCGTGGGAAAATAAGGTGAATGAATGGTGGCGGGGCCGAGCAAAACAAAAGACAGAGGGAACTTATAAGAAGAGATGAAATAAAATTTACCTGATGGCTTGAGCAAAGAATTGAACTGGAATTTGCAGAGGAAAAATGTAGAGAAGGATGCAAAATATATAGGCAGACTTGAAATTTTGCAGAGGAATCAAAGGCAGTTTTCTTATGACATAACTCTGGAGAGATGCGAGCTAATTATTCCATCAGTTTTCAAATGAATTTCCTGTTGCGTGATCAAAGCAATGGATGGCGAGATGGAGAGATAAAGACAAGGCAGAGCCTTTTATTCCAAAACAAACGTTAAGCCTTTGCCTAAATTATCAATGCGGTTTAAGGCTTATCAGTTTCAAATATTCTGAAGGCTATTGGATGCTTTTGAAAGCAATTTACACGGCAGCTTGATTTAAGAGAAACTGATCATTTATGGCTTGCGAGATGACAGCCTTGATCACTGAACTGAAGTGGGAAAGGTTGATGCAAAAATTCAGTTTTTCTTCCAGTGTATATGTACACTTCGAATCATAAATTTCAGGGCTTCTTTAATTTATTTGTATATGTGTTGTGATTTTAGCCTGGCCATGAATGAGATAGGGGAGATGATTGTGCACGTTCCAGTTTTGCAGTGAACGTGTACAAGTTGAAAAAAAATTGCCAGAGAGAATGAAAAGAAAAATGCTTGAACGTTTTATAATTAAATGTTATGATTCATTTGGTTAAAGCTTCCCCTGATTTAGTTTGATATTGTTAATGCTAACGTTAAAGTTTTTATGTAGTCAGTTTAAATAGAACGTATGCCAAAATATAAAACCAGCTGATAAATAAAATACGTAACGTTCGTTAAAAACACTGACTGATATTTTATGTCCAAAAATATTTAAAACATGATTTTTACACTACGCTAGACAGACGCAGTTTAAAACTTCAGAAATTTTCGTAAAAATATTAATTTAAAAACACACGTTTTATTATGCCATTTATACCCTATAATTTACGCGTCTGTTAAACGCGAAATTTAACTGTTCAATCTTAGATTATATTTTTCACAGATATTATTTAATTTTTATTGACATGAAATTTTTTATAAAATATATCTCCAATTTAAATAACTAGACTATATTTTTAAACATAAATTATATAATATAGACTTCAAAAATTCAAATAACTAAATAGAATAAATAGCTAAAACTAGGGTTGTTACACTCTCCCCCACTTAAGAACTTTTCGTCCTCGAAAAGGAACGAAAGAAAGAAATAAAGGAAAAACAAGCTAGATAAACAAGGTACCTTAAACGAATAGTTCCGGATTTGAAGCACGAATGCTTTCCTCCGTTTCCCATGTGCAATCTCGCTCATCGGTGCTCCATTGTACTTTGACCAATTGGACAGATTTTCTTCTAAGCTGTTTCGTACCTCGATCGACGATACGAAGCGGCTTTCTTTCAATAGTTAGATCGGGTTCGATATCCAGACCATCAAGAGCAGTAGGCTGGATGACAAGAGATGTATCGTGGAGACAGCGACGCAGGTGAGATACATGGAATACATTGTGAATTCCAGCAAATTTCTCGGGTAGATCTAGTCTATAAGCAAGAGATCCAATCCTCTCTGAAATACGGAATGGACCGATAAATCTAGGTGCTAGCTTTCCTCTTCGACCAAACCGAACTACATTTCTTAAAGGAGAGACCTTGAGAAATACCAAATCACCAACATCGAACTCCAACTTCCTTCTACGACGGTCAGCATACTTCTTTTGTCTATCTTGAGCAACCTTTAATCTCCTCTTAATCTCTTCTACTTTCTCTGAAGCTTCTAGAATCATCTCAGGGCCAAGAACTAAGCGGTTACCAGACTCAATCCAACACGAAGGAGATCTACACGGTCTCCCGTATAAAGCAGCAAAAGGGGACATCCTAAGACTAGCCTGAAAAGATAGAATGAGATAGATAGAGAACTAAGATAAAATAAGAACAAAGGATTGGAATCTATACCTGATAACTATTGTTATAGGTGAATTCCACAAGATGGAGATGGTCTTCCCAAGATCCTCCATAATCTAAGATGCACGCACGAAGAAGATCTTCAAGAATTTGATTTACCCTTTCAGTTTGACCGTCAGTTTGTGGGTGGTAAGCGGTGCTCAAGTTCAAACGAGTACCCAAGGATTCTTGAAACGCTTTCCAAAACTGACTGGTGAAAATAGGATCTCGATCGCAAACAATGCTAAGAGGAACGCCATGGAGGCGAACAATCTCCCTCATATAGATTTCGGATAAACTAGAAGCTGTGCGAGTAGATTTGACTGGAATAAAATGAGCAGACTTAGTCAGTCTATCCACAATAACCCATATGCTTTCATTTCCTCTCCGGGATCTTGGTAAACCATCGATAAAATCCATAGAAACTTGTTCCCACTTCCAGTTTGGAATCTCCAAAGGCTGTAACAAACCGGGTAACTTCTGATGGTCTGCTTTGACTTGCTGACAAGTCGCACATCTACTCACAAAGATAGAGACATCTCGCTTCATACCTCTCCACCAATATAGTTTCTTCAAATCCTGGTACATCTTGGCTACGCCAGGATGGATGGAAAGTCGGGACTGATGATGTTCCCGAAGTAATTCCTGCCTTAAACCGTCAACATTCGGGACACAAATTCTCTTGTTTATCCTCAAAACCCCTTTATCATCAATCTGAGCTCCCTTACCATCGGAATTATTACTACCTCTACTTCGAACATTCTCTTTCATACTTCTAAGTCTCACATCCTCGTCTTGTTTGGCCTTGATACGGTCCACCAGAGGAGAAGAAACAATAAGCTGGCACAACAAAGATTTCTTCCTGCTCAGCGCATCTGCCACTACATTAGCTTTCCCGGGAGTATAGTTGATGTCGAGATCATAAGAAGCAAGAAACTCGAGCCATCTAACTTGTCTCTGATTTAAATCTTTCTGGGTAAAGATATATTTCAGAGATTTCTGATCAGTGAATAGATCAAACTTAGCTCCCAAGAGATGGTGTCTCCAAAGCTTCAAGGCAAATACAACAGCCAACAACTCTAAATCGTGGGCAGCATAGTTAGCTTCATGTGTCTTCAGCTGACGACTAGCATAAGCAATTACTTTCCCATCTTGCATTAGCACTGCTCCCAATCCTTCTCGACAAGCATCGGTGAATACCGTTAACCTTTCACTTCCATTAGGTACAGTAAGTACTGGTGCGGAGGTGAGCTTATCTTTCAACTCTTGGAAAGCAGCTTTACACTTACTGCTCCATACAAACTTAACATTCTTCCGAGTTAGAGCAGTCAGAGGTGCCGAAATCCGAGCAAAGTTCTCAATGAACCTTCGGTAGTAGCCGGCAAGGCCTAGAAAACTGCGGATATCAGTAGGAATCTTAGGTTCTTCCCACTCTTTGATTGCAGCGATCTTGACTGGATCAACAGAAACTCCTTCTTTAGAGACAATGTGTCCGAGGAATCGGACTTCTTCTTCCCAGAAATGACATTTAGAGAACTTAGCCTTTAATTGGTGGTTCCGAAGAGTCTCTAAAACATACTTCAAATGAACTCTATGTTCTTCCTCAGACTTGGAGAAGACAAGGATGTCATCAATAAAGACAAGGACAAATTTATTGAGTACATCGCGGAAGACACGGTTCATCAAATCAACGAAGAAAGCAGGGGCATTAGTCAAACCAAAAGGCATAACTAGCCATTCAAAGAAACCATTTTCGGTACGGAAAGCAGTTTTGGGGATGCTCTCCTCAGCAATTCTAAGCTGATGGAAACCTGTGGCTAAATCAAGCTGAGAGAAAACAGTTGCTCCATAGAGTTGATCGAACATATCATTTATGCGCGGCATAGGATATCTGTTCTTCATGGTAAGCTTGTTGAGTTCCCGATAGTCGACACACATCCGGAGAGAACCATCAGATTTGGTGACAAAGACAACAGCTGCTCCCCATTCAGAGAAGCTTGGTCTAATCAGTCCTTTAGAAGATAAGTCTTGAATCTGATTCCTTAATTCGCTCTTCTCTCGTGGTGCCATTCTTCTAGGTGGAAGGACTACAGGTCGTGCTCCAAGGATAAGATCGATGCGGAAATCAATTTCCCGCTTTGGAGGTAAAGAAGTGACTTCACCAAATACGTCGGGAAAAAGTTTGACTACAGGGGTCAAATGGATATCATCTGGGAAAGTGTCAAGAGAATAGATGAAACTACCAGATAACTCCTGAGGCAATCTACACTGGATTTCTAATGGATTCCCTAAATCATCTTTAAGAGCAACAGTACGAGAACTACAAGAGATATCTGCACCATGCCTATCTAACCAATCGCCTCCGAGTAGAAGATCGAAAGCGTCGAAACCCAAAACATAAAAGTCTCCAGTGAAGCATTGTTGGAAATGGAGGAGCTTCACATCCCTACAAACTTTACTAAGGTTCGCAGGACCACCGATGGGGTTTGAGACACATAAAGGTATGGGAGAAAGTTCAGGAGAAAGGCGATGTTCAAATTTATTACAGAGATCAGATGAAATGAAGCTGTGGGAAGCTCCGGTATCGAATAAAACTCGAACAGGTAATTTGAACAAAGTAAAAGATCCTTGAAGAGTACCTTGAGAATCATCTGGGGCTGGAGCTGATACTGGTGCAGGTGCAGGCTGCGGAGCTGTAGAAGATGCAGAAGTTACTGCAAAGACTCCGGATGTTGTGCCCCTCTTCTGAGTGGGACAATCCTTCTTGAAATGTCCTGGATGGAGGCAGATATGACAAAGATCTCTCCGAGCAAACTGAGTAGGTGGTGGGACAGCAGCACCCAAGGTAGGACAGCGATTGGCAAAATGTCCTTTCTGGTGGCATCTGTGGCAAGTGATGGTGGACAGATCCACTGGTGGCCTTGCTGAAACAGAAGATGATGATGAACCTAGCCCTTGATTCTTGTTCTTCTTATTACGGAAGAAATTTGACTTCCTTTTTCTTGAATTTCCAGAAGACTGGGCCGATGCAGACTGGGCAGCTGGAGTAGTCCTAGAGGTAGGGTTCTCGTACCGGAGAGCCATATCCATCAATGCCGTAAATGTCCCATGCACATGAGTAATGAGTCGATCGTAGAACTCAGGTCGAGCTCCAGCGATAAACTTCTCGTTCAGCTTGAGTGGGGTGTCAATCAGGTTCAGGCCATATTGTGAGAGTTCATTAAACTTCCTCTCATACTCTGTGAAGGTCATACTGCCTTGCTTAAGATCCATGAAGTCACGGTAGAGCTGAGACTTGCCCGCTTCGGGCATCCACTTGGCCAGAAAGGCCTCCCTAAAGCACGTTAAGAGTTTAAAAGATAGATTCAAAGATGGAATTCAAATCCGAATTTTTGACAACCAAAAGATACCTAAATTGCTCCCAAGTGAGGTCAGCCTCATTTGTCTGAGCAGTAATAGATAGCCACCAATTCAAGGCAGCGCCCTTCATTTGCCAAGCTGCGAGTTGCCTTTGCTGGGCATTAGTAATCTCAAGGCATGAGAAGATCCTTTCTAAGTCTCGAAGCCATTGTTGAGCTTCTATAATAGACTCCGTCCCCATAAATTTTGTGCCACCTAGCTCAACATAGTCCTTGCACAATTTAGTGAAACGGACAGGGGCAGCAGGAGGAGGAGCAGCTTGCCCTCGACCTCGATTGTTTCTTCTATTCATCCTGAAAGATTTAGGATGGATACTAAGGATAGAGGAAAAATATTAAGATACTCTAGGATAAGATAAAATTAAGTAATTAACGAAAGCTCGAATATAACGAGGGAGAGAAAGAAGAAGTGTTTGGAAACTTATTTTAAAATAGGAAGTTTTTTTTTTTTTTTATAATAAAATACTTCTTAAAAAATCTTTTTGAAAATCATTTTATATTTTTAAAATACGTTCTCTCACAAGGAAAGATTCTGAATTTTGACTTCACTCATTCTAGAGTATTGCTACTCTATCTCTAATGAGTTTTTGTTCCTTAGGCTATGTTTTAAACCTGGCTCTGATACCAACTGTAACGACCCACTATTTTGTACCATTCGAATTCGACAATAATTAGATAAAGGTCGAGCTGGAATAGTTCAAAACAATAGATTGTAAAATAGCTAAGGAACAAATAAAATCAAATACACAGAATCACAGACACAGATATCAGAATCTCACAGCGGAATATAAAATAATACAGTGGTTCATGAAGCCACTTAAAACTTTTACCAAACAGAATTACATTGTTTATAATTTCCAATACAATTTTAAACATAAATAGAACAAGTCTTCAAAGGTCTTGATTTCAAATAAGATAAAACAGAAAAGCTTCCAGCAGCATGAATGATCTACGAGTGTCCTAGCTCTGGAGAGGAAACTAAAGCTGCAACTCAGGCTGACCCGAGCGTACAATAAAACAAAACACTCGAGTCAGGACATACATACATATATAATGTAAGCTAAATCAAGTGTACTGTAATATATAGCAAGTAACTTAAAGGATGCTTGGGATCGCCCATCCTCTAAGGATCCGTTAAACTATTTACTATGTAGTATATTGCGCTACTATAATAGTGTCTATGGTAAAGTAAACATACTTTTAAATAGCGTTAAGGAGTGACCCAATATTCCCCTTAACACAAATAATGCCAATAGTCTATACAGTACCGTAATACCTCCTGATCGGGAAGCTACCAGAGGATACTCCATAGGTACGACACAAATAGAAACTCGTAGGAGGCTCGCTAGGGTAGGTGACACGGCACAACTAGGCAATGCCAGGGTAGATATACCAATTGCTATCCGGACCGGTGGAAACGCGTAGCCGCAGTTACCGCCCACCTCGAACAACACTCCCAAATCAAAAGTGCGCACCAAAACAATCACAAGAGTAATAGAATGGCATACGAAGAAGTGCGTTCGATCAGAGGAGCTACCTCATTAATCCGAGAATCGCTCCTGTTTTAGCCACCTTATGCCAACTCACGGGAGTCAGGTTCACGTATATACCTTTCAAGAAACCGTCACCACCATCCTACTTCATTCTGGAATCTCCACCGCGTACACGGTTGTCAAAGTGGTTTTCGGTATCGACAGAGAGTATGTCCATATCCGATCCCGGTCTCTTTGCCAACCAAACGTTATTATAACCCGTGGTTATAGTTTTTGAAATAGTATTTACTTTCAAATCAGATATATTTCAAATACCTTCAATTTCAAATCCTTGATTTAAAACATTTCCTTTGAAGATATACCATTTCAATTTATTCAATTAAATTTGGAATTTATTGCTTTTATCAAAAGAATAGAAATCAATTTTCTTCTTTTAAATCTTTCCAAACTCAATTTCTTACTTTATTAGAAATTTCATATTTAAATTCCAAATCTTAACGTATTCCCAAAATAGAGATGAAATTTTAAACAAATCAATTTTAAATCAATTTTACTTCTACAGCATCTAGGAAATGCTATCTAAAGTATGGGTTTAAAATAGTCAAGTTTCAAAAGACAGCAATTAAATGCTGTAGTAGACTTTTAGCTAAACATCAAATTTCAAATATAACTTATTATTTACTATTTCTGTATTGAAATCTTTACCTTTCCAAAAATATAGAATTTCTAAACAAGTTATATTCCAAAATTTTAACTCAACATTTATTTATTTAACCCCTTTTAAATCATTGTAAATTTCATAAAAATCCTTTATATAATTTAAATTAGAATATCATCAAATTTCTAAATTTAAATAATTTAAAATAATTTCAGAAAATAATATATAAACCACGGGCCTGTATAAGATTTTCTAGCCTAGGTCAAGTGAAACGGATTTATATCATTTCAATCCGATAGATTTAAAACCCCGGGTTCTATCATTTCGAACCCGCAATCCCAAGAATATTTACAGCAGTTAACAGAACATCAATTTGGCCAAAAGTCTCGGCCCATAATTATCTAATTTTAACCGGGAACTTGTAGTGATGAACTTTATGCTATAAATAACAATTAATAATATAACTGTAGAAATAACACAACAGATAAATAACTGATGAGGTGTCAAAATGGGGTTCATCATTCTACGTTATACTACAGACAGATAATAACGGAATAAAATTTTTCACATACACTTGCAATAATTTACCAAAATATATGTACGTATGTCTGGTGAGAAATACTCACCTGGATGTTGCAGAAAATTTGAATTCAAAAACGACGATTCACCGGTACAGACCGACAGAGGGTAACGATCAAAATTCTCGGACGTCGCCTAGATTCAAATCTAGAACAAAATTCAAATATTGGATGCGCGACTTTAGATTTTTTTTTTTTTTTGTCAAAGAAAAATAAAATAGAACGAAAATTTGGTTGACTTGCTCGACCACTTCACCGTGTAACGTGACCAAAATATGCCCAAATAAGTGAACCGTGCTAACACAAAAAATTTACGACGAAATTTCCCTAAAACAACTACGGCAAAATGTTGACTACGAATACCCGTGCACACAAATTTTCTTTTCCCCCATGTACGTGATATGGATATGTGCACGTACGTGCACCACTCTACTTCCTGGTTGCTCATGCACACGGCAATATTTAGGTGCAGACTACTCTTCCCACCTCCCAGTGCTACTTCAAATTTTCCAGTTCTTCCTCTCTTTTTTTTTTCAAAGCTTTACATTTTAACTTATATTTACAAACTGGTTTACACATTTTTTTCGCTCTACAAATTCATAATTTATTTCTCTGCGAATTAACATTCCAGTTCTTTAAACTGAAACATGCAAAGGCCCTACCTAACTACCCCGAGCCACAACTTACTTTACTTCGAGAAGTCATGTAGAGTGCTCCGAGAAAAACATTCAAAACCCCGAGTCAGCTTTTGTAACTACTCCGTGCAACTTCCCCACTTCTCTGCTCAACATTTTTGGAGACTACCCTATCCACCACCACTACACTTGAACACACTATTCCCTAGCCATTCACCAACAACCCAGGTCTACATGCATCTAGATACTCATGTCACACAGATTTACAAGGTGCAGACTTATCCTTTGAATATGAATGAAATCTGAAAACTCTACTTGTTACATATTTTACAAATATCTACTTATATAAGTTTGTGTTCAGCCAACTTTCTAACAAACTTCCAGATTTTTTTTTTTTTTTGTTTTATATAAACATGCCTACATGAATCCTATCCCATACCAAAACAAAATACACTGTCCCCTTATGATATTTAACAGATCACATGGTTTTATCCTCTCTGTTCCTATCAGACTCCTACTAACCCAAAACAGTTCCAGGCATGTGATAAGTCTCGTGGGAAAATAAGGTGAATGAATGGTGGCGGGGCCGAGCAAAACAAAAGACAGAGGGAACTTATAAGAAGAGATGAAATAAAATTTACCTGATGGCTTGAGCAAAGAATTGAACTGGAATTTGCAGAGGAAAAATGTAGAGAAGGATGCAAAATATATAGGCAGACTTGAAATTTTGCAGAGGAATCAAAGGCAGTTTTCTTATGACATAACTCTGGAGAGATGCGAGCTAATTATTCCATCAGTTTTCAAATGAATTTCCTGTTGCGTGATCAAAGCAATGGATGGCGAGATGGAGAGATAAAGACAAGGCAGAGCCTTTTATTCCAAAACAAACGTTAAGCCTTTGCCTAAATTATCAATGCGGTTTAAGGCTTATCAGTTTCAAATATTCTGAAGGCTATTGGATGCTTTTGAAAGCAATTTACACGGCAGCTTGATTTAAGAGAAACTGATCATTTATGGCTTGCGAGATGACAGCCTTGATCACTGAACTGAAGTGGGAAAGGTTGATGCAAAAATTCAGTTTTTCTTCCAGTGTATATGTACACTTCGAATCATAAATTTCAGGGCTTCTTTAATTTATTTGTATATGTGTTGTGATTTTAGCCTGGCCATGAATGAGATAGGGGAGATGATTGTGCACGTTCCAGTTTTGCAGTGAACGTGTACAAGTTGAAAAAAAATTGCCAGAGAGAATGAAAAGAAAAATGCTTGAACGTTTTATAATTAAATGTTATGATTCATTTGGTTAAAGCTTCCCCTGATTTAGTTTGATATTGTTAATGCTAACGTTAAAGTTTTTATGTAGTCAGTTTAAATAGAACGTATGCCAAAATATAAAACCAGCTGATAAATAAAATACGTAACGTTCGTTAAAAACACTGACTGATATTTTATGTCCAAAAATATTTAAAACATGATTTTTACACTACGCTAGACAGACGCAGTTTAAAACTTCAGAAATTTTCGTAAAAATATTAATTTAAAAACACACGTTTTATTATGCCATTTATACCCTATAATTTACGCGTCTGTTAAACGCGAAATTTAACTGTTCAATCTTAGATTATATTTTTCACAGATATTATTTAATTTTTATTGACATGAAATTTTTTATAAAATATATCTCCAATTTAAATAACTAGACTATATTTTTAAACATAAATTATATAATATAGACTTCAAAAATTCAAATAACTAAATAGAATAAATAGCTAAAACTAGGGTTGTTACACTCTCCCCCACTTAAGAACTTTTCGTCCTCGAAAAGGAACGAAAGAAAGAAATAAAGGAAAAACAAGCTAGATAAACAAGGTACCTTAAACGAATAGTTCTGGATTTGAAGCACGAATGCTTTCCTCCGTTTCCCATGTGCAATCTCGCTCATCGGTGCTCCATTGTACTTTGACCAATTGGACAGATTTTCTTCTAAGCTGTTTCGTACCTCGATCGACGATACGAAGCGGCTTTCTTTCAATAGTTAGATCGGGTTCGATATCCAGACCATCAAGAGCAGTAGGCTGGATGACAAGAGATGTATCGTGGAGACAGCGACGCAGGTGAGATACATGGAATACATTGTGAATTCCAGCAAATTTCTCGGGTAGATCTAGTCTATAAGCAAGAGATCCAATCCTCTCTGAAATACGGAATGGACCGATAAATCTAGGTGCTAGCTTTCCTCTTCGACCAAACCGAACTACATTTCTTAAAGGAGAGACCTTGAGAAATACCAAATCACCAACATTGAACTCCAACTTCCTTCTACGACGGTCAGCATACTTCTTTTGTCTATCTTGAGCAACCTTTAATCTCCTCTTAATCTCTTCTACTTTCTCTGAAGCTTCTAGAATCATCTCAGGGCCAAGAACTAAGCGGTTACCAGACTCAATCCAACACGAAGGAGATCTACACGGTCTCCCGTATAAAGCAGCAAAAGGGGACATCTTAAGACTAGCCTGAAAAGATAGAATGAGATAGATAGAGAACTAAGATAAAATAAGAACAAAGGATTGGAATCTATACCTGATAACTATTGTTATAGGTGAATTCCACAAGATGGAGATGGTCTTCCCAAGATCCTCCATAATCTAAGATGCACGCACGAAGAAGATCTTCAAGAATTTGATTTACCCTTTCAGTTTGACCGTCAGTTTGTGGGTGGTAAGCGGTGCTCAAGTTCAAACGAGTACCCAAGGATTCTTGAAACGCTTTCCAAAACTGACTGGTGAAAATAGGATCTCGATCGCAAACAATGCTAAGAGGAACGCCATGGAGGCGAACAATCTCCCTCATATAGATTTCGGATAAACTAGAAGCTGTGCGGGTAGATTTGACTGGAATAAAATGAGCAGACTTAGTCAGTCTATCCACAATAACCCATATGCTTTCATTTCCTCTCCGGGATCTCGGTAAACCATCGATAAAATCCATAGAAACTTGTTCCCACTTCCAGTTTGGAATCTCCAAAGGCTGTAACAAATCGGGTAACTTCTGATGGTCTGCTTTGACTTGCTGACAAGTCGCACATCTACTCACAAAGATAGAGACATCTCGCTTCATACCTCTCCACCAATATAGTTTCTTCAAATCCTGGTACATCTTGGCTACGCCAGGATGGATGGAAAGTCGGGACTGATGATGTTCCCGAAGTAATTCCTGCCTTAAACCGTCAACATTCGGGACACAAATTCTCTTGTTTATCCTCAAAACCCCTTTATCATCAATCTGAGCTCCCTTACCATCGGAATTATTACTACCTCTACTTCGAACATTCTCTTTCATACTTCTAAGTCTCACATCCTCGTCTTGTTTGGCCTTGATACGGTCCACCAGAGGAGAAGAAACAATAAGCTGGCACAACAAAGATTTCTTCCTGCTCAGCGCATCTGCCACTACATTAGCTTTCCCGGGAGTATAGTTGATGTCGAGATCATAAGAAGCAAGAAACTCGAGCCATCTAACTTGTCTCTGATTTAAATCTTTCTGGGTAAAGATATATTTCAGAGATTTCTGATCAGTGAATAGATCAAACTTAGCTCCCAAGAGATGGTGTCTCCAAAGCTTCAAGGCAAATACAACAGCCAACAACTCTAAATCGTGGGCAGCATAGTTAGCTTCATGTGTCTTCAGCTGACGACTAGCATAAGCAATTACTTTCCCATCTTGCATTAGCACTGCTCCCAATCCTTCTCGACAAGCATCGGTGAATACCGTTAACCTTTCACTTCCATTAGGTACAGTAAGTACTGGTGCGGAGGTGAGCTTATCTTTCAACTCTTGGAAAGCAGCTTTACACTTACTGCTCCATACAAACTTAACATTCTTCCGAGTTAGAGCAGTCAGAGGTGCCGAAATCCGAGCAAAGTTCTCAATGAACCTTCGGTAGTAGCCGGCAAGGCCTAGAAAACTGCGGATATCAGTAGGAATCTTAGGTCTTCCCACTCTTTGATTGCAGCGATCTTGACTGGATCAACAGAAACTCCTTCTTTAGAGACAATGTGTCCGAGGAATCGGACTTCTTCTTCCCAGAAATGACATTTAGAGAACTTAGCCTTTAATTGGTGGTTCCGAAGAGTCTCTAAAACATACTTCAAATGAACTCTATGTTCTTCCTCAGACTTGGAGAAGACAAGGATGTCATCAATAAAGACAAGGACAAATTTATTGAGTACATCGCGGAAGACACGGTTCATCAAATCAACGAAGAAAGCAGGGGCATTAGTCAAACCAAAAGGCATAACTAGCCATTCAAAGAAACCATTTTCGGTACGGAAAGCAGTTTTGGGGATGCTCTCCTCAGCAATTCTAAGCTGATGGAAACCTGTGGCTAAATCAAGCTGAGAGAAAACAGTTGCTCCATAGAGTTGATCGAACATATCATTTATGCGCGGCATAGGATATCTGTTCTTCATGGTAAGCTTGTTGAGTTCCCGATAGTCGACACACATCCGGAGAGAACCATCAGATTTGGTGACAAAGACAACAGCTGCTCCCCATTCAGAGAAGCTTGGTCTAATCAGTCCTTTAGAAGATAAGTCTTGAATCTGATTCCTTAATTCGCTCTTCTCTCGTGGTGCCATTCTTCTAGGTGGAAGGACTACAGGTCGTGCTCCAAGGATAAGATCGATGCGGAAATCAATTTCCCGCTTTGGAGGTAAAGAAGTGACTTCACCAAATACGTCGGGAAAAAGTTTGACTACAGGGGTCAAATGGATATCATCTGGGAAAGTGTCAAGAGAATAGATGAAACTACCAGATAACTCCTGAGGCAATCTACACTGGATTTCTAATGGATTCCCTAAATCATCTTTAAGAGCAACAGTACGAGAACTACAAGAGATATCTGCACCATGCCTATCTAACCAATCGCCTCCGAGTAGAAGATCGAAAGCGTCGAAACCCAAAACATAAAAGTCTCCAGTGAAGCATTGTTGGAAATGGAGGAGCTTCACATCCCTACAAACTTTACTAAGGTTCGCAGGACCACCGATGGGGTTTGAGACACATAAAGGTATGGGAGAAAGTTCAGGAGAAAGGCGATGTTCAAATTTATTACAGAGATCAGATGAAATGAAGCTGTGGGAAGCTCCGGTATCGAATAAAACTCGAACAGGTAATTTGAACAAAGTAAAAGATCCTTGAAGAGTACCTTGAGAATCATCTGGGGCTGGAGCTGATACTGGTGCAGGTGCAGGCTGCGGAGCTGTAGAAGATGCAGAAGTTACTGCAAAGACTCCGGATGTTGTGCCCCTCTTCTGAGTGGGACAATCCTTCTTGAAATGTCCTGGATGGAGGCAGATATGACAAAGATCTCTCCGAGCAAACTGAGTAGGTGGTGGGACAGCAGCACCCAAGGTAGGACAGCGATTGGCAAAATGTCCTTTCTGGTGGCATCTGTGGCAAGTGATGGTGGACAGATCCACTGGTGGCCTTGCTGAAACAGAAGATGATGATGAACCTAGCCCTTGATTCTTGTTCTTCTTATTACGGAAGAAATTTGACTTCCTTTTTCTTGAATTTCCAGAAGACTGGGCCGATGCAGACTGGGCAGCTGGAGTAGTCCTAGAGGTAGGGTTCTCGTACCGGAGAGCCATATCCATCAATGCCGTAAATGTCCCATGCACATGAGTAATGAGTCGATCGTAGAACTCAGGTCGAGCTCCAGCGATAAACTTCTCGTTCAGCTTGAGTGGGGTGTCAATCAGGTTCAGGCCATATTGTGAGAGTTCATTAAACTTCCTCTCATACTCTGTGAAGGTCATACTGCCTTGCTTAAGATCCATGAAGTCACGGTAGAGCTGAGACTTGCCCGCTTCGGGCATCCACTTGGCCAGAAAGGCCTCCCTAAAGCACGTTAAGAGTTTAAAAGATAGATTCAAAGATGGAATTCAAATCCGAATTTATGACAACCAAAAGATACCTAAATTGCTCCCAAGTGAGGTCAGCCTCATTTGTCTGAGCAGTAATAGATAGCCACCAATTCAAGGCAGCGCCCTTCATTTGCCAAGCTGCGAGTTGCCTTTGCTGGGCATTAGTAATCTCAAGGCATGAGAAGATCCTTTCTAAGTCTCGAAGCCATTGTTGAGCTTCTATAATAGACTCCGTCCCCATAAATTTTGTGCCACCTAGCTCAACATAGTCCTTGCACAATTTAGTGAAACGGACAGGGGCAGCAGGAGGAGGAGCAGCTTGCCCTCGACCTCGATTGTTTCTTCTATTCATCCTGAAAGATTTAGGATGGATACTAAGGATAGAGGAAAAATATTAAGATACTCTAGGATAAGATAAAATTAAGTAATTAACGAAAGCTCGAATATAACGAGGGAGAGAAAGAAGAAGTGTTTGGAAATTTATTTTAAAATAGGAAGTTTTTTTTTTTTATAATAAAATACTTCTTAAAAAATCTTTTTGAAAATCATTTTATATTTTTAAAATACGTTCTCTCACAAGGAAAGATTCTGAATTTTGACTTCACTCATTCTAGAGTATTGCTACTCTATCTCTAATGAGTTTTTGTTCCTTAGGCTATGTTTTAAACTTGGCTCTGATACCAACTGTAACGACCCACTATTTTGTACCATTCGAATTCGACAATAATTAGATAAAGGTCGAGCTGGAATAGTTCAAAACAATAGATTGTAAAATAGCTAAGGAACAAATAAAATCAAATACACAGAATCACAGACACAGATATCAGAATCTCACAGCGGAATATAAAATAATACAGTGGTTCATGAAGCCACTTAAAACTTTTACCAAACAGAATTACATTGTTTATAATTTCCAATACAATTTTAAACATAAATAGAACAAGTCTTCAAAGGTCTTGATTTCAAATAAGATAAAACAGAAAAGCTTCCAGCAGCATGAATGATCTACGAGTGTCCTAGCTCTGGAGAGGAAACTAAAGCTGCAACTCAGGCTGACCCGAGCGTACAATAAAACAAAACACTCGAGTCAGGACATACATACATATATAATGTAAGCTAAATCAAGTGTACTGTAATATATAGCAAGTAACTTAAAGGATGCTTGGGATCGCCCATCCTCTAAGGATCCGTTAAACTATTTACTATGTAGTATATTGCGCTACTATAATAGTGTCTATGGTAAAGTAAACATACTTTTAAATAGCGTTAAGGAGTGACCCAATATTCCCCTTAACACAAATAATGCCAATAGTCTATACAGTACCGTAATACCTCCTGATCGGGAAGCTACCAGAGGATACTCCATAGGTACGACACAAATAGAAACTCGTAGGAGGCTCGCTAGGGTAGGTGACACGGCACAACTAGGCAATGCCAGGGTAGATATACCAATTGCTATCCGGACCGGTGGAAACGCGTAGCCGCAGTTACCGCCCACCTCGAACAACACTCCCAAATCAAAAGTGCGCACCAAAACAATCACAAGAGTAATAGAATGGCATACGAAGAAGTGCGTTCGATCAGAGGAGCTACCTCATTAATCCGAGAATCGCTCCTGTTTTAGCCACCTTATGCCAACTCACGGGAGTCAGGTTCACGTATATACCTTTCAAGAAACCGTCACCACCATCCTACTTCATTCTGGAATCTCCACCGCGTACACGGTTGTCAAAGTGGTTTTCGGTATCGACAGAGAGTATGTCCATATCCGATCCCGGTCTCTTTGCCAACCAAACGTTATTATAACCCGTGGTTATAGTTTTTGAAATAGTATTTACTTTCAAATCAGATATATTTCAAATACCTTCAATTTCAAATCCTTGATTTAAAACATTTCCTTTGAAGATATACCATTTCAATTTATTCAATTAAATTTGGAATTTATTGCTTTTATCAAAAGAATAGAAATCAATTTTCTTCTTTTAAATCTTTCCAAACTCAATTTCTTACTTTATTAGCAATTTCATATTTAAATTCCAAATCTTAACGTATTCCCAAAATAGAGATGAAATTTTAAACAAATCAATTTTAAATCAATTTCACTTCTACAGCATCTAGGAAATGCTATCTAAAGTATGGGTTTAAAATAGTCAAGTTTCAAAAGACAGCAATTAAATGCTGTAGTAGACTTTTAGCTAAACATCAAATTTCAAATATAACTTATTATTTACTATTTCTGTATTGAAATCTTTACCTTTCCAAAAATATAGAATTTCTAAACAAGTTATATTCCAAAATTTTAACTCAACATTTATTTATTTAACCCCTTTTAAATCATTGTAAATTTCATAAAAATCCTTTATATAATTTAAATTAGAATATCATCAAATTTCTAAATTTAAATAATTTAAAATAATTTCAGAAAATAATATATAAACCACGGGCCTGTATAAGATTTTCTAGCCTAGGTCAAGTGAAACGGATTTATATCATTTCAATCCGATAGATTTAAAACCCCGGGTTCTATCATTTCGAACCCGCAATCCCAAGAATATTTACAGCAGTTAACAGAACATCAATTTGGCCAAAAGTCTCGGCCCATAATTATCTAATTTTAACCGGGAACTTGTAGTGATGAACTTTATGCTATAAATAACAATTAATAATATAACTGTAGAAATAACACAACAGATAAATAACTGATGAGGTGTCAAAATGGGGTTCATCATTCTACGTTATACTACAGACAGATAATAACGGAATAAAATTTTTCACATACACTTGCAATAATTTACCAAAATATATGTACGTATGTCTGGTGAGAAATACTCACCTGGATGTTGCAGAAAATTTGAATTCAAAAACGACGATTCACCGGTACAGACCGACAGAGGGTAACGATCAAAATTCTCGGACGTCGCCTAGATTCAAATCTAGAACAAAATTCAAATATTGGATGCGCGACTTTAGATTTTTTTTTTTTTTGTCAAAGAAAAATAAAATAGAACGAAAATTTGGTTGACTTGCTCGACCACTTCACCGTGTAACGTGACCAAAATATGCCCAAATAAGTGAACCGTGCTAACACAAAAAAATTACGACGAAATTTCCCTAAAACAACTACGGCAAAATGTTGACTACGAATACCCGTGCACACAAATTTTCTTTTCCCCCATGTACGTGATATGGATATGTGCACGTACGTGCACCACTCTACTTCCTGGTTGCTCATGCACACGGCAATATTTAGGTGCAGACTACTCTTCCCACCTCCCAGTGCTACTTCAAATTTTCCAGTTCTTCCTCTCTTTTTTTTTTCAAAGCTTTACATTTTAACTTATATTTACAAACTGGTTTACACATTTTTTTCGCTCTACAAATTCATAATTTATTTCTCTGCGAATTAACATTCCAGTTCTTTAAACTGAAACATGCAAAGGCCCTACCTAACTACCCCGAGCCACAACTTACTTTACTTCGAGAAGTCATGTAGAGTGCTCCGAGAAAAACATTCAAAACCCCGAGTCAGCTTTTGTAACTACTCCGTGCAACTTCCCCACTTCTCTGCTCAACATTTTTGGAGACTACCCTATCCACCACCACTACACTTGAACACACTATTCCCTAGCCATTCACCAACAACCCAGGTCTACATGCATCTAGATACTCATGTCACACAGATTTACAAGGTGCAGACTTATCCTTTGAATATGAATGAAATCTGAAAACTCTACTTGTTACATATTTTACAAATATCTACTTATATAAGTTTGTGTTCAGCCAACTTTCTAACAAACTTCCAGATTTCTTTTTTTTTTTTTTTGTTTTATATAAACATGCCTACATGAATCCTATCCCATACCAAAACAAAATACACTGTCCCCTTATGATATTTAACAGATCACATGGTTTTATCCTCTCTGTTCCTATCAGACTCCTACTAACCCAAAACAGTTCCAGGCATGTGATAAGTCTCGTGGGAAAATAAGGTGAATGAATGGTGGCGGGGCCGAGCAAAACAAAAGACAGAGGGAACTTATAAGAAGAGATGAAATAAAATTTACCTGATGGCTTGAGAAAAGAATTGAACTGGAATTTGCAGAGGAAAAATGTAGAGAAGGATGCAAAATATATAGGCAGACTTGAAATTTTGCAGAGGAATCAAAGGCAGTTTTCTTATGACATAACTCTGGAGAGATGCGAGCTAATTATTCCATCAGTTTTCAAATGAATTTCCTGTTGCGTGATTAAAGCAATGGATGGCGAGATGGAGAGATAAAGACAAGGCAGAGCCTTTTATTCCCAAACAAACGTTAAGCCTTTGCCTAAATTATCAATGCGGTTTAAGGCTTATCAGTTTCAAATATTCTGAAGGCTATTGGATGCTTTTGAAAGCAATTTACACGGCAGCTTGATTTAAGAGAAACTGATCATTTATGGCTTGCGAGATGACAGCCTTGATCACTGAACTGAAGTGGGAAAGGTTGATGCAAAAATTCAGTTTTTCTTCCAGTGTATATGTACACTTCGAATCATAAATTTCAGGGCTTCTTTAATTTATTTGTATATGTGTTGTGATTTTAGCCTGGCCATGAATGAGATAGGGGAGATGATTGTGCACGTTCCAGTTTTGTAGTGAACGTGTACAAGTTGAAAAAAAATTGCCAGAGAGAATGAAAAGAAAAATGCTTGAACGTTTTATAATTAAATGTTGTGATTCATTTGGTTAAAGCTTCCCCTGATTTAGTTTGATATTGTTAATGCTAACGTTAAAGTTTTTATGTAGTCAGTTTAAATAGAACGTATGCCAAAATATAAAACCAGCTGATAAATAAAATACGTAACGTTCGTTAAAAACACTGACTGATATTTTATGTCCAAAAATATTTAAAACATGATTTTTACACTACGCTAGACAGACGCAGTTTAAAACTTCAGAAATTTTCGTAAAAATATTAATTTAAAAACACACGTTTTATTATGCCATTTATACCCTATAATTTACGCGTCTGTTAAACGCGAAATTTAACTGTTCAATCTTAGATTATATTTTTCACAGATATTATTTAATTTTTATTGACATGAATTTTTTTATAAAATATATCTCCAATTTAAATAACTAGACTATATTTTTAAACATAAATTATATAATATAGACTTCAAAAATTCAAATAACTAAATAGAATAAATAGCTAAAACTAGGGTTGTTACACTTCCTATAAAGACAATGCTCCTCAAAGCGACAAACCCGAAGGGAAGGAGTAGACCCCTTCACCTTCCATTCCACTCACACAGGTATGGATTTCTCAATTTAAATACCTTAAATTACAAAATAACTCTTAGTTAATATGTTAATTATTTTAGTTAAGTAAAAAATCAAAATATCATTATGTCGTTATGCTTGAAAAGAAGAAAGCAGAGATAAATCGGTTGAACATAGAGTTGGATAAACAAATGAAAGAGTATAAAGAGTAGTTTGAAAGATACAAGAAACCTTGTTAAAAGAGCGTCAAAATTAAGATATTTCAAAGAAAGGGACGTTGCTACACGACTGAAGAGAGCACGTCTCTATCATGATAAACTCTTAACAGAGAATGCAGAGTTAATGACCCTTTTTGGGATATTGATCAATGATAGAAATACCTTAGAAATTTTTTATATAGAGCTTAATCTAGGGGTAATTTTGTTGACTTCTCCTATTTAGGTGACAACTATGGGGTTTTCTTAGGCGCATTCATCGAAGATACTTGAAAAAAATGGGTCTGATCCTTATCCCAGGGTGTGTCGGAATCTCCCAAGAGTTTCATTTATTCCTCTTTCTTCTTGTTCTCTTCCCTCCTGAAAGCTAAAAGATAATAAGAAAAGATATACTTTTGAATTGTATAAGAAATTTTGTATGAACTAGAGTGATTGTATAATTATATTATAGTAGCTTATGAACTTCGCCGCCTTTTGTTTTTCTTCTAATAGTCTAGTTTTATCATATTGTAAAGACCAAAGACATCTCAAGCAATCCACCTCCAATGAAACTCTTGCATAAATTTGTTAACTTATATAAATATTTTAAAGAAAAAATCTTTAATTCTCAAGATGCCATAGTTAGAAAGACACTACTTTCTCAGAGATCTACAGGAAGTTTACATGAGGTTTTCTCATTTCTGTTTTGACTTCTTGGGTCATGAAAGGGATAAGTTGCTTAACGAAATTCAAACACATTACACCAAATTAATATGCATTCACGCTAGTCCTCTTGTCGGGGAATGGGATTATCATCAATCCCTCTGGTTAACAGCCCAGAAGAGATTAAAACTTCTTTCGATTTCTCTCTCGCCCTATCCACTAGGTCGTTTGAAAAGGCTAAAACCACAGTTTTGAATACTCCAAGTTAATTGAATGTTTAGGAAATGGAATTGTAATGTAATTTGACTTTCTTTATTGTTTGTAAACTTTGCCGTTATTAATGAAAAAGTCAGTTTTTCATGTATTAATCCATGTTTTACTTATTTTGAATAGGAAACCAAATTAGTGCCACTACAACAAAAATACGTTTTCGCAACTGCCAAAAACAGCTGTAATAGGTCTATTACAACGGGCGGTCGCCAGTCTTAATATCCGGAGTTGTAATAGAGTTGGAGATTTTTACAACTGTCGTCGACAGTTGCAGGAGCAGTTGTAGAAAACTTTTTTACAGCTGCTTTTGACAGTTGTGGTAATGTCTATCATAACTGTTTCAATGACTGTTGTTACAGGTCTCCTTTGCAACTGCTAATAGCAAGTTGCAATAATACCTTTTGCAACTACTTTTCACAGTTGTAATAGATTCATTTACAACTGTTACTGACAGTTGAAGTAAATCTTTTTACAATTACTACCAACAATTGCAATTCATCTTCCAACAACTGCCATTAACCATAAATTACACAACATTATAATTAAAACTAATATTGCAGTAATAATAACTACAATCGTTAACATTACTCGAAACAACATGAACCATTCACATTTAATAAAAGCTAAAACTATTCAATCTTACACCCATTTTGAATTCATAATTCTACTACAAAACATTACTAAATCCATAACATACGTCAATATAAATACAGATACATACTAACCAAAGATATAAATTCTCCATGCCAAGCAACATGTTCCCTATCGCTTATTCAGCGCTGAACCTGAAATTGAATATACAGTTAGTAAGATGCAACTCTATGCAACAAAGCTAATAACATATAAAAATATGCAAACATGAATGGATCTGTCTCATCAATTGTATCCATGAGACTGACATCCTCACCATCCACTCTGTATGATTCCAGCAGCATTCTCTGCCAAATTGAAATATGATAGCCCGTTGTTAAAATAATAGTTACAGCATATTATTTAATAAATATGAAACTATATGCGCAATAGACACCAGACAAAAATAATAGAGAGTAATTGCAGTATGACACAATTTACAGTACACTTTTTGTAAGGGCTAAAGTGGGATAGTGAGGTGAAAATGGCGATTCATAAAAATGCACCTAAAATATAAAATTGTATCATTTAATGGAAAAGAAAACAAGAATCGAAGCAATATTTATGTGATATATGATCATAAAAATATTGTGATAGGTAGGTTGTTGGGGTATTTGGCTGTGGATTTGTCCGTTGGTAGTCATATGGTATGATGAGATGGTGTTTAAGGAAGTTTTAGGCAGCTTTTGCAAGTAAGTGTGAATTCAGGTGGAAGTTGTAGGCTGTTTCAGGGGTATTTGATGGTGAAGCTTGAGAACTTGTTCAGAGGTCGTGACATTGTGGTGGGGTGCAGGTTTAATTGGAGAATGGAAGTGTGGGAACAACAAATGAAATAAGAAATGAACTCATAGAGGAGGGCGATGGCAAGAGATTCTGGGTGAACTGCTGTATAACAACGAAAAAAAACAATAAAAAATGCATGAATTGCAAAAAAAAAACAATGAAAACTAAGAAATGAAAACTAAATGAAAACAAAGAACAATGCACAAAGAATGACAACAGAACTGATATGAAGAGGCAACGGTAAAGTTCTACCAAAACAAAATGATTTCATATCTTCCAGTGTAGATGCATCACAGATTGAGTCCATTTAATTTCAGTGTTTCATTGCATTGCTGGACAATCTTGTTGAATATCAAAATATTACATGAGTTACATGTTACTACCATTGTAATTATATTTGATCGATGTTTACTAATTTGTAATAGATATTAGCCATGAATTATGAATAATTTAGCTGTTAATATGCTACAAACAGTATGCATTTGATTCTTCAAAAATGAAATATTATAGATTTTCTCATGCTAAAAACAGCTAGTAAAATTGATATTCATGCGAAATATCATCAAGAAAACGGCTTGAAAATTATACTAAAATAACGTCAATAAATTATGCTTGGCTTATCAGTTCAAACCTGTTGCTAGCAAGCTTATTTTTGAACAAAACAGAAATACAAAATATCTTAGACATTGCACGACCTGAAGCAAAAATACAAGGAACATAAGAAAAATGATAGCGATCGACAACAAGAAACTATTAAACTTAAGTCTCAAACAAGACGATTATAGCTACACAATGGACAGGTTAGTCTCTGATTCAGCCACGTCTTAATGCAGTGATAATGAAACTAATGCAAGCACGGTGTTCCAACAACTTGAAAATGAATGAATTAAAAATGGATATGAACAACTTGAAAGGAACTAACTATCTTTTGTAAAACTGTTGTTTGTTCTATTTTTTTATTTTAATGAAAATTAACAAAGACACAAGTATCACAAGTGCACAAAAACAAAAAACAAAAATGCCTTAAATGCTCAATGAAATATGAAATGCATAGTAACATAAATGCCTAAATTGTAATTTAATTAAATGTATCTTTTTTTTATGGACCACAAGTAATTTAGTCAACAGTATCACAAGTTTCACCTTCAAACAGTCACACACAGAAGTTATAAACAAGGCAATGCAAGGATGAATACCTCTCTGTCATGTTGCTCTATCTTCCCCATTGATACTACAAGTTCACTCTTCTTCTACTAAGTAATCGACCTATAAAAAAACATAATAATTTACAAACATCACACTAAATATAACACTACTTTGTAACAACCATGTACAAATAAAATTGACATACAAAAACCATGTATGATATGAAATGAAATTACTTTGATACATGCTAAGGTATCAATTTTAAAAAATCATTGAAGCCATATAATACATAAGATTTTTTAAATGTAGACCTACAAATTCAGACATTTTAGACTAACATATAGAGAAAATTAATACTTTACAATATTGTTTGACCATATAACAACACATTTTATTATGTATATTACTATGCATAAAATAAGAAATTGATAAAGTATAGTTATATCATACTAAAATACCGTCACAACCCTCCCTTTTGTAACTTTCATCCCCATTATCTACGTCTCTATCATAAAGTAGTGACTCATCTAGTGGTTTACTTAATAAAATGCCGCATTCTTTGGTTAGATTGACCCATGCTTTGTCCATCTTAATAAAATGCCACTAATTTTCGGACCTATCGAAAAGACATTATGCTCAACATCGTCAAAGGCATCATATAATTAGTTTTCGGTCAGCTTATGCAAGTTGTAAAGATAAAGTTGTAATATAGTTGTTTTTTTGTGGTGTCGTTTGTAAAATGAAAATTATATTCCTCCATACACCATAATATTATCCTAGTTGCATTAGAACTGTAATTTTTATCTGGCCTAAACTTATATATAAACTTATGATGATGGTGGACTAAAATACGTGTATGTATTTGAACCCAAAAAATGAAGGAGCTGAAGAGGTGAAGACTGACATGGCACTAAACCAAGCAAAAATAAAAGGAGTAGTTGACCCACAAGCATTGTGTGGAATTATTGAAAAGAAAACAATGAGAAAAGCTAAAGTGATATCACCTGTATTATCGCCACCAGATAAAGCTGAAGCACCCGCACCATAAGTTACTGCATCACAGGTCAGATATCATTCCACCACTCACACTGAAATGAAATTCTGCTTGTATAATTTAATTAACATTGCAGAAAGGCATAAATACAAGTGTCATGTACATGTATACAATCATTGAGTAAATTATGTATACATATCAACAAGCTTATTTATTAATTTTTGCATAAATGACAAATCTATTTGGAATATATGTATAGGTAAGTGGAGTCATAATAGAGGAATTGCATGTCGGTGTTGACAGTGCTTCTTGAGATATTGCTTTACACGGTGAAGAATGACATGCGTATGATGATCAATTTTAAGGGAGCACTAATCGATGGTGTAAATTATAAAAAACATATATTAATTACCTAAAATGTGTATGAGTAGCAAAGTGTGCAGGTAGCGATTCATTAGTCTGTCCATGCCATTTATTTAACTTCACTTTTGCCAAAGTTCAACTTCCTCTGAAAATTATTCAACTAATTTTTGCAGTAGAAATCAGAGTCACGTCTTTAGATTTGTTAGTTTTTTAGTATATCAGCAGTTGCTGATTGCATTGTGTTCGTTTATACTATTTTTCATAATTTTTTTTACTACATCAAACTTTTGGAAGAATAACTAATTAGTATAACCAATAAATTCTTACTTTTGTGATATAATTTACTGTCACGACCCACATTTTTGTACTTATTTTCATTTATGCTATTGAAGGGGTTTCTTCTTTTGTAAAGTTCTCTTGATTTCTTTTCTTTTTTACGAGAAGTAGGCAAAATTTTCATTTTCTCTTAAAGAAATAAAAACAGTTATGTTGTTAACATTCTCTTAAATTATCTTCTAAATCTCTAAATTCTTAATTATGTCCCTCCAAATTGCAATGGTTTATTTCGATCAAGATTGATTTGAATTGACGGGAGGCTGGTCAGTGGCCAGGCCAGTGGCCTGGCCTTTGCGGCACAAGCAGCAGCATGCTGCTGCTTTGTGCAGTAGTAGCACCTTGCTGCTATAGCCAGCAGTGCCCGCTGCTATCATTTGTAGTAGGATCATTGGCCCGCTACCGAGACCGACGCTCGCTATTAGCGAAGACTGACATCTTCCCTCCCCTTCAGCACCTCTTACCTGCTCTTGATTTATATCAAGTTTTCAATATCTATCTCATTTCAAAAAAAATCAATAGCTTTAAAACTCTTCTTGATGTACTTCAACCCTATCTTATAATATAAAGTTTACATTCAATATATAACATGTTTAAAACAACACAATATGTAAACCAAGCCATTGAAGGAAAAAAACAAAGTTCTAGAGCAAGATTGTTTAAAATTGGAAATTTTAGAACTTACTTACAATAAACCTGTTTCTTTAAATTTCATAACTAAGGTATGAAATAGTCAAATGAAATATAAACTTGCAAAAAGAAACCACTGTCAATTCTTAAGAAAAACTAAAGCTTGTTACAGTATGTTTTCTTCATCAAATCTTAGATTTATGCTTTAATTTTATGATTTGGAAATGATAGTAAAGCTTTATATTCATCAATAATGCAAAAGATCAAGATTCAAGGATAGAATAAGAGGAGAAATCAAAATATAATCTCGTCAACCATGTATTGTCTTACATAAACCAAAACAAGTCATTGCAAATATAAAAAATAAATTCAAGTTCATTTATAGTAAAGTGGTCTTTTATATACATATATGATGTGCACGTAAATGTGCATATATTTACATCCATATTTTATCTCTTTTTTATTTAAATAAACATCATGTTTGGGCATTTGTACATGTTAAAACCAAAATTCAATTATTTTCAAAACCATCATATTTTCATCTTCATTTAAGGGCAAAATGGTCATTTTTGTGCATGTGCAAATTTGAGATTTTTTACCAGGACATTTTTGATGATTTTCGTAGGAATTTGGATGCATATGGAAGAGGCTTATATGAAGATACATGCATGCACAAATGAAATACAAAGGAATGAAGAGAAAATAATTCAAGTTCAAGATCATGGAGGACCCCATCCACTTACCTAAATATACAATTATGAGTTAATGGACAACTAAGTGGAGGTTAAAGCTTCATGCACAAAAAATAATGGATTAATTAGTGGCTATTGGTTACTTGGTTGCCACACTTACTAAAGGGCATTTTAGGAAGCACCCTAAAAATAGAATCAGGGTTTTATGCATGTATATATTGCCCTCTTATGTACATGAAACCATCTTCTACTCTTTCATTTTACTTAGGAAATTAAGAAATCAAAGTGTAAGCTCAATGTTCTATGAAATGAAAATGGCTTCCAAGACTCTTTCTTCTCTCTTTTCTACATGTTTTTCTTTGTATTATTGTTAATGTTTATTTCTATGCTCTCTTTCTCTTTATTCTCATAGCTTAGATTTACATTTGTGTAAGTAGTTAGTAGCTAATCTCTTTTGCTTTCTTTGCTTATTTTCTACTCTCTTTTCTTTTTAATGTTGAAATTTACTTGTGTTGCTTCAATGCCACAAATTAGTAGCTAAACACCTTCAATTTAGGGGTGATGAAGATCTCTAATTTTATGTAGTTTCAACATTTTTATGATTTATGATCTCTTTGTTTATGCTTCATGAATGTGAATTTTGATGTAAGTTTATACAAGTGGGTTTGATAGCTTATATTGCTTATGTAAATGAGCTATTCTTATTCAACATAAACACAATTTACATCATCATTTGCTAATTAATTTTTGATTATGAAATGAAAGTAAAAATGAAATTTGATGATCTATATTACTAGTTACAATAGTAAATAGATCATACTTAAAATAACTTTTGCTTTTGCTTCATTTTCATGAGAATTATAAGTGGTATAATTGTTGTATTATAGTTTGATGGTTTGAGGTATGTTAACTAATAACTTAAACAAACCATACTTATGATAAATGCAATGATTATTTCACTTAATATCAAAGTTAGAGATCATAAATTGTGTGTTTGTTGATTTACAAAAATTTGAGAGGGGATTTGCCTCTAAATTGTTCTCTAGTTCAATAGTTTTCTAATCATATTTTAATTCTAGTTTTAGCTTTATTTTAGTTCTAGTCAACAATTTCTCCTCCATTTGGTCTAATTTGATTGAATAGATTTTTAAAACTCTAACAATTCCTTACGGATCGACCCGTACTCGCCACGTACTTCAAATGTACGCCGTGCACTTGCGGTTGTTTTTAATTTGAAATTCTTCGAGGTTTTCTAATTCGATAGAAAATCTGCCGATTAACAAGTTTTTGGCGCGGTTGCTGGGGAGTTGCTTTGATTTTGATTTTCTATTCTTCGAATTATTTTCGTTTGATTTTTACCATGTTTGTTTTGTGTGTTGCATTTTATTTGTTTTAAAAAAATATATGTGTTTTTGTGTGGATTTTGCTTGCATTTGTTTGTGTGTGTTGGCGTTTGTTTGCATTGCATTTGCATATTAAAAGTACACAATCACAATTAAGAAAAACTTATTGCATTTCTGTAACAATTTTCAAAGCACTGTTACAATTTCTATTTCCTCTCTGTTTTCATTTATGTTTATTGTTGCTTCTCTGCCGTCAACACTGTTCTCCCTTCTCTGTACACCTCCCTGACCTTACTGCTAATCATCCATCCCCTTCTCCTCTGACTTCAACTGTGTCACAACAGTCACTTACCACCTCCACCCTTTCATTCATCAAACCATCATTCAACTACCTTCATTCTCCCATACAACCATTCATACAGCAGCAACATAAACTTCATACAACAGTTCATAACTCACAATTCATACAGTATCAACACTGCCCAACACTACATCATTGTTCACTGATACCAAACATCACTCCTTAAACTGCACCACACCTCCATACAACAGTTTACAACCATCTCTTCCAAAACTCAACACATCCCACAAACTCCCCCTACGACATGTCGCAACCATTTCATCTACTTCCATCATTGCTAAACCATTTCCTACCTTATTATTAACCATACAACATGCATCACAACCTACCATTTCATTACTGCCAAACAAATTCCCCAAAATGATCAACTGCCTCGACAACCCACAACTTCATCATTCATATCACCAATAGCCAGACCATCACGCCAACACTCCACTTCATACACTCAAAGAACCAACTACTGCCTCATCACAGTTCGACCATCAGCAACTTGTGCTTCCCCAAACCACTATTCAATTTTCCCTCTTCCAAAACTCCACAAACCATAAAAAATTCACAGACTACTTCACAATCCCTCTTCGAAATTCCCCTTCCACTGCATACTCCAACAATATCCATTATGACCCACACTCCTCAGCCAACATCAAGCCTTCTGCTTCCAGTCGTACAATCCGACTTCGCAACCCAACCATACACTTAACACTGCTAACCGAATCGCCCTCAACCCTCCAAATCATTGCCTGAAATCGCCTCCCCCAAACTTCAAAACATCCAATCGATTTTAATCCAGAGAAACCAACCTCTTCTGCAATCAGCCAACCTTGCAAAACCACCTTGACTCCGCTCGCCTGCAACCATCTCTTCAAGACCACTTAATCACGACCGCAACCTCGCCTCGAATCTACCACAACCCAGAGCAACCCATTCAACCACCTCCTTACAACCACGAACCAAAACCTACTAACGCAATCCCCAATCGAACCCTGACCAATTCGCTACGTTCAAATTGCCATTACCAAGTAATCGCGCCTCCCATCACCAAATCGCAAACTTGAATTCTGCCCTCTCCTCGAATCACTTGCCTTCGAATTAGACTACTTGAATTAAATCTCCTCAAATCCGATTTTGATTTTCGTAATTAAATTTCGATTGTGATTTTGATTTTTGGAAGCCGATTTTGGAAACGTGGTTAATAGCAGCTGTATTTTCCTCGTTTTTTGTATAGGTTCAATTTTTGGGCGGGCCACTGGTTAGTGTAAATAAATATAAAAAAAAGAAGGGAAAGAAAAAGGAGCAAGTTTGTTGGGTTTTCTACCAAAAAAAAGAGTGAATTTGTTTTTGTTTTACTTTATTTTGTTTTAAATCATTTTGAATTTGTGTGTCTTCATTTTGTTTTGATTTGTTTCGATTTTAGTTTTTAGTTATGATTTGTTTTGATTTTAGTTTTTAGATTTGGGTTTGTGTGATTTGTTTTACATCTAAAAAAAAATGAGTTTGCTTAATTTGTTTTCTTTTGTTTAACTTGTTTAGTTTGAGTTTTTAACTTGTTTGCCTTAGAAAAAGAAAAAAAAATTATAAATATATCTTGTTCTTCATTTCAGGTTGCCAAAGCAGAAATTCAAAAGGAAGAAGTGCTTGCCAAAAAATAAACAGTTTTGCTTTGCTAAGAAAAATCGCTGCTAAAAAAAATATTGCTAAATAATACGCACACTCTAGTATCATGCACCTTTTTCCTTATTTTTATTTGAATTGCACTGTTAGTTGCTTGCATTTGCATTTGTATATATATTAAAAAAAAATCCAAATCCAAAAACAAAAACAAACTTCATTTTAGTTGCATTGTAATTTCATGTTTAATTTCTGCTTTACATTCATTTCATCTTGTTTTTCTTTTCTAAGGGCAATACCCCAATTCACATAAGGTAAGGGATTTAATCACCCTTTACTTAGCGCACAAACGCATTCCATCGTAGAATTTGACTAATAATAAAGGTCAGACATTGGACCTAAGGGTGTCACGAGCTCACTTAGGGCTTAATTGTATCTTCACAATTGTTTTATTTGAACGATTTTATTTTTTGGTGTCTAGGCTATGGCAGAGTAATAACCAGTTATAAAAACTACGGTGATACGTAAATATTATGCTGGTTGTCCCCCTGAAGGTACTTAAACCTTCGGCTGTATTGCTACGGTGATTCGTGGTGTACCGATAACTCCTGTCAGTTACCTGGCTGAGAAATATTTTTGTTGATTTAAGTCAAAGCGTGACTATGCAATTTTGGGTTAGGAGCTACTAAGGACAGAAAATTGTAATTAAGTCCTTAGCATTCATTTAGTTGCATTAGTTCATGCATATTAAAAAAACAAAAATCCAAAAAAAATTGTAAATTTTACTTAACTTAGTTCTTAATCCAAAAAAAATTCCTTTCCTTTGAAAGTTTTCAATCAAAAAAAATATTTTGAAAAAGAAAAACATTTGAAAATTCAAAAATAAAAACAAAAATCAATTTCCATTTCCTAAAAAACAAAAAATCCTTTTGGTAAATATTTGAAAATTCCAAAAAAAAAAAAATCAAACTTTTCTTTTGAAAATAAATCTCACTTGGTAAATAGTTTTCTTCCTTGTAAAAAAAGGAAAATTCAAAAAATAAAAAACAAAAACAATTTTTCAAATCTTCGTTCACTCTCTAAACTCGATTCTAACTCCTTTCTCTTCTCGACTTTCACTTGTGCGTAAGTACTTAGACTCGTGACACAATAACGAATCGTTGGACTCGCAACCCTTCTACAAACCGTTTAACTCGAATAGACGATCCTCTTGAAATGGCGAATGAAAACGGCCCTCGAACTCTTATGGGTAGAAACTTTCCCGATACAGTTTCTATTCCGTCTTGCATCACGTTACTCGCCCCTACGGGTAAACATTTTGAAATTCACTCGAACTATATTTCCACACTTCCGAAATTTGGCAATTTGGAGCACGATGACCCTTACATCTTCTTGACTAAATTCAAACAAGTTTGTGCAACCATTACACTCTAACAACTTTTCGATGATGGAATCAAACTTCGATTAATCCCATTCGCTCTTACAGATTTTGCTGAAAAATGGTTGTATAGCTTATCATCAAACTCGATTAAAACTTGGGAAGAATTCGTAAAAGCTTTCTTGAAAAAATTCTACTCATTGGAAAAAACAAGTAGAATTCGAAATGAAATTGTATATTTTCATCAATTCAAGGGAGAACCATTTGGAAAGTATTTTGAAAGATTCAAAGAGCTTTTGATAAAATGTACACATCATAACTTTGAAAAATGGACAATTTTCCAAATCTTATATGATGGACTCGAAAACAGCTCGCGAACAATGCTCGAATCAATGTGCCAAGGCAACTTTCTTGCCCAACATCATGATGATGCTTGGAAATTTCTTGAAAACCTCGCTGAAAAGTCGTCCCAATGGAAACGTTCGAACGAGAAATCAATTTACTCACGGTCGAGTGCACACTCGATGGGATCTTCTTTTGCTTTGGAAGCTAAAATCGACGCAATGATTAAAAAATTCGATAACGTTTTCTCATCGAATCAAATGAATCAAGCTTCCCAACCAATGTTTTATAAATGCAACGATCCTAATCATATAGCCGATCAGTGTCCCAATTCTGTCGAACAAATCAATGCTTTCAATAAAGCCAAAAACGACCCGTTTTCTCCAACTTACAATTCTAGTTAGAAAAATCATCCGAATTTTGCGTGGAACCAAAACAATCCCAACGCAAATACGATTCGTCCCAATTTTCAAGCATTCTCGAATAATGCTTCGTATCCTCCCATAATCAATCACAACAATCAAATTTTCAAACAAATTATGCTCATCCCCCCCATGACGATAAACGTTTAACTTCACTTGAGGAAACTCTTGAAACGTTGGCTAAGGCAACTACTCAAAGCCTTCAATCAAATAACAATTTGCAAAATTCATTGACTTTATATATGCAAAACACGAACCAATCAATTGCAAAAATCAAAATGCAAATAAGTCAATTAGCCACATCTTTAAGCGAATGCGAACGAGGCACTTTTCCAAGCCAGCCCCTTCCAAATCCCAGAAATCAAAACAAAATTGAAATCAAGCCTATGTTGTTCAAGATAGTAATGTCACCTAATTGAATGCTATCACAACTTTACGTTCCGGTAAACAAATCGATAATCAATTCGTTAACCCAAACGATTTACGAGAAATCTCTCTCGACGTTTCTAAAACAACAAACGAATCTGAACAGAACGAGGAGCCAAACGTCGAATCGAATGCCAATCAAAACTCTTCCTCTTCTACTCGAGTAGACCCACCTACCGAGTTTCGTGTTCCTTTTCCACATCGTCTTCGACCAAAGAAACACTCAAACCAAATGGAAAAGATGTTGGAAATTTTTAAACAAGTTAAAGTTAACATTCCACTTCTTGACATCGTTCAGCAAGTCCCCACGTACGCGAAATTTCTTAAAGACTTGTGCACCCAAAAGCGACACACTCAGGTGCCCAAAAAAGTCTTCTTAGCCGCCAGTTTGAGTGAAGTGTTATCCCATTCCATGCCCGTTAAATACAAAGATCCTGGCTGCCCAATAATTTCTTGTACAATTGGAGATTAGAAAATTAACAAATGTTTGATAGACTTAGGCGCGAGTATCAACTTGATTCCATACTCCGTGTACGAACAATCAGGTTTAGGTGAGCTCAAACCCACAAAAGTTGCACTTTAACTCGCCGATCGTTCGATTAAGAAGCCCGTGGGAGAAATCGGGGACGTGCTCATTCGAGTAGGGCAATTCATATTCCCTGTTGACTTTATAGTTCTCGAAACACAACCCGTAATAAATCTCTCGAGTCAAATTCCATTGATTCTAGGCCAACCATTCTTAGCCACGTCAAATGCCTTAATCAATTGTCGTAACGGATCAATGAAAATCACTTTTTGAAACATGAATTTGGATCTTAACATTTTCAATCTTGAAAGCCAATCGAATGAACCTCGTGACGAAACGTTGGAAGTTAGTGCCATTCATGAAAACTTTGAAAACGAGACACTTGACCTTAATGACGAACGCGAAGCCGAGTACGAAAAGTTGTTTCCCGAAATTCCCAACGAGATTGAATACACTCTTCCCTTTGAATCGCTTCAAGTTGAGTCCGAATCTCAATCCAACTCTTTGATCGAAAAACTCCCGAAGTTGGACCTCAAACCACTTCCGGATCACCTTAAGTACGCATACTTAGGTGAAGACGAAACTTTACCCGTCATAATTTCCGCAACTCTCTCTTGATCAAAAAACCTCGTTACTCTCTATTCTTTCAAAAAACAGAGAAGCAATTGGATAATTGATTTTCGATATAATGGGAATTAGTCCCACTCTTGTTCAACGTCGCATCCATTTAATCGACGATGCCAAGCCAGCTCGTGACGCCCAGCAAAGGCTTAATCCAAAAATGAAAGATGCAGTGCGTGAAGAAATTCTTAAACTTCTCGATAATGGAGTCATTTACCCAATCTCTGATGGTTCATGGTTAGCCCAATTCACGTTGTACCGAAAAAAGTCTGGGTTAACCGTTGTCAAGAACGATTCAAATGAGCTTATTCCAACTCGTACTCAAACGGGTTGACGTGTTTGCATCGATTATCGAAAACTAAATGCCGCAACACGTAAGGATCACTTCTCCCTTCCTTTCATCGACCAAATGCTCGAACATTTAGCCGGCCAAGAATTTTACTGCTTCCTTGATGGTTATTCCGGCTATAACCAAATTCCAATCGCTCCCGAAGATCAAGAGAAAATGACTTTTACGTGTCCATTCGGTACCTTCGCTTATCGACGTATGCCATTAGGACTTTGCAATGCTCCCGCGACTTTCCAACGATGCATGATTGGAATCTTTTCCGACATGATAGAACGCTTTCTAGAAGTTTTTATGGACGATTTCTCAATCTTTGGCGATTCTTTTTTCCAATGTTTACATCATCTCGAGTTGGTTCTAAACTGATGCAAAGAAAAACATTTGACTTTGAATTGGAGAAAATTCCACTTTATGGTCAAACAAGGCATAGTACTTGGACATATCATCTCAAATAAAGGTATTGAGGTTGATAAAGTGAAAATCAACGTAATTGAAAATCTACCCATTTCCAAATCTGTTAAGGACATCCGATCATTTTTAGGATACGCTGGCTTTTACTGATGCTTTGTAAAAGACTTTAGAAAAATTGCTCGTCCTCTGACGACTCTTCTTGGAAAAGACGTTCCTTTCGATTTTAACTCCGATTGCATCTCTTCTTTTGAACATCTTAAGAACGAAAAAATTTCTGCTCCAATCATTTGCGCACCTAATTGGGATCTTCCTTTCGAAATAATGTGTGATGCTTCGAACTTTGTTGTTGGTGCCGTCTTAGGACAACGCATCAACAAGATCCTTCACGTCATTTACTACGCGAGTATGACTTTGGACGATGCTCAACTCAACTACACAACAACCAAAAAAGAGCTTCTAGCTGTAGTTTTTGCTCTCGAAATTTTTTGACCTTACTTGATAGGTTCACACATTACGATCTACACTGACCATTCTGCGCTTCGATATCTCTTCGCTAAAAAGGATGCTAAATCCCGTTTGATTCGTTGAATACTTTTACTTCAAGAATTTGACCTTACAATCAAAGACAAAAAAGGATCTGATAATGTCATAGTTGATCACTTGTCTCGTCTTTCGAATGCACCATCTTCTTTGCCAATCAATGAAAACTTCCCCGATCAACAACTTCTTTTAATTTCTATCGACCCATGGTACGCTGATATAGTAAACTACTTAGTCGATAAAGAAAATCCCTCATCGTGGTCCAAACAGGACAAATACAAATTCATGTCCCAAGTGAAATATTTCTATTGGGACGATCCATACTTGATCAAATATTGTCCCGACCAAATCATCCGACGTTGCATTCCGGATAATGAGATAAGGAGTGTTCTTTCATTTTGCCACGATCAAGCGTGTGGTGGACATTTCGGTCGTAGAAAAACTGCGGAAAAAGTGCTTCAGTGTGGTTTCTATTGGCCTTCTCTTTTTAGAGACTCGTTTGAATTTTGTAAAACTTGCGATCGATGTCAAATCCTGGGACGAATTTCTCAACGAGATATGATGCCTCTAAACCCCATTCTTACGATCGAAATCTTTGATGTATGGTACAGCGATTTTATGGGACTTTTTCCTAATTCTTTTTTAAACTTGTGTATCCTTCTCGCTGTCGATTACGTTTCAAAATGGGTCGAAGCCGTCCCGTGCAAGACCAATGACCATAGAATTGTTGTGAAATTTCTCAAAGAAAACATCTTTTCGAGGTTCGGCACATCTCGCACAATAATCAGTGATAACGGAACCTATTTTTGTAACCGTTCTTTTGAAACTTTAATGAAGAAATACTCGATAACCCACAAGTTATCCACTCCGTATCATCCTTAGACTTGTGGGCAAGTTGAAGTTTCGAATCATCAAATAAACAAATCTTGGAGAAAACTATCAACAAAAATCGAAAAGATTGGTCTCAGAAATTGGCCGATGCGCTTCGGGCTTACCGTATTGCTTTTAAAACTAACCTTGTGATGTCTTCATTTCATTTAGTTTACGGTAAAGCTTGCCATTTACCCGTTGAAATTGAACAAAAAGCATTATGGGCAATAAAGAACTTAAACTTTGATCTTGAAAAAGCTGGGGAAAACCAAAAACTACAACTCAACGAACTAGAAGAACTTAGGAACGATGTTTATGAAAATGAGAAAATTTACAAACAAAAAACCAAAGTTTTTCATGATAAGTCAACCCTAAGGAAAACGTTTTTGCCTAAACAGAAAGTTCTTTTATATGACTCGAAACTTCATTTATTTCCGAGGAAACTGAAATCAAGATAAACCGGACCATTTGTGGTACAAACTGTTTTTTCACATGGTGCCGTAGAAATAGAAAACCCCAGGGATGGATCAATTTTCAAAGTCAACAGTCATCGTTTGAAACCTTTCTTGGAATTGCCAAATTACCAAGAGGAGGAGCTGATGATCCTTCATGAGCCAAGCTATGTCTAGTAAGAATGTTAACCCTCTTTTGTAAATATGTACATATTTTTCCCCGTTACACTCATTATATCATGCATCGACTGTGGGGACACGGTCAAAATTAAGTGTGGAGGGAGTCTATTTTTATTTTTATTTAATTTCATGGCATTTTTGAATTTTTATTTTCTTACTTAAAAAAAATCTCAAAATTTCTGAATCTCAAAAACATTTTTTAGCTTTTTGATTTATTTTTGAAGAAACACTATGAGATAAGTATAAGTTTTGGTTAATAAAATTGAAATTTTTGAAAATTTATTTGTCCTAAAAAAATTAAAAATGAAGTTTGATTACAAATAACAATGGTTTAACTAGTATATAGGAATGTACGTATGTGTTAATTATGAGGTATGTTCTAATTGAAAATCTTTGTTTAAAAAAAAGTGGTAAATTTAAAGTAAACGATATTAAATTTCTATCTTCTAAGTTAAATGGTGCTAAGATTATTTTGCAAAACTCTCTCTCTCTTAAATATATATATATATATAATATAAAAAATAATAATAACATCCAAAGTATTCACTCTCATTTAAAAGTCCTCACGGTTATGCATGAGTGAATTACTTGGAATCTTTGATTATGTGCTTTCATACTCATTTAAAAGTCCTTACGGTTATGCATGTATGGAACATAAGTGAAAAAAAGACTTAATAAAAACCTCCTACGATTGATAGGTGTATGCACGAAAGTGTGTGCACTCTCCATGCTCTATACTCCCCTCACATAAGCCCGAAAGGCAGTGCATGGGTGGTATGTCTGGCCTCAGTTTATTTGAGCTAGGTGTGTAATTTTTCTTCCAAATAATGAGAGAGAAAGCAATTGAAATCCTAGCACTATTTTAACTTGTTTGATTAAACTTGTTATTGAAAAGAAATGAAAATACCACTTTAATAAACTTTGATAATCGACTAAGGATCCATTTCATAATTAATTGTGTTATCAACCGAAACAACTAGCCAAACTATAGTCTATCTGTTATGACAACTTGATTTTTATTGGAAATTTTGACGAGTAAATGACTTAAATTTTCAAGACAATGACCAAAACTTGTATTTAACTTATTCATGTCTATTTAAAAGTAAACCTTTCATTTGTATATATTTCCAAAAACTAGCATTCATCTCTTTGTAAATAAATCTTCCATTTTGTAAATGTTTTCACTTTGCATTGGATTTTGTGGGTAGTATCCGCTAAAAACCCTCATGAGACAGCACTCATCCTACTGGGGACACCCAGGGGTTTAAAAAGACTTGTTGCATATGCTCAATGCAATTGTGCTCCCTACGAAAACGGATTTATCTTAGTGCTCCTTTATTCGAGGATGAATAAAAAGATAAGTGTCGGGGTATTTGATGTGCACGTAAATGTGTATATATTTACATCCATGTTTTATCTCTTTTTTATTTAAATAAACATCATATTTGGGCATTTGTACATGTTAAAACCAAAATTCAATTATTTTCAAAACCATCATATTTTCATCTTCATTTAAGGGTAAAATGGTCATTTTTATGCATGCATAAATTTGAGAATTTTTACCTAGACATTTTTGATGATTTTCATAGGAATTTGAATGCATATGAAAGAGGCTTATATGAAGATACATGCATGCACAAATGAAATACAAAGGAATGAAGAGAAAATAATTCAAGTTCAAGATCATGGAAGACCCCACAAACTTACCTAAATGTACAATTATGAGCTAATGGACAACTAACTGGAGGTCAAAGCTTCATGCACAACAAATGATGGATTAATTAGTGGCTAATGGTTACTTGATGACCACACTTCTTAAAGGGCATTTTAGGAAGCACCATAAAAATAGAATTAGGGTTTTATGCATTTATATATTGCCCTCTTATGTACATGAAACCATCTTCTACTCTTTCATTTTACTTAGGAAATTAAGAAATCGAAGTGTAAGCTCAATGTTCTATAAAATGAAAATGGCTTCCAAGCCTCTTTCTTCTCTCTTTTCTACATGTTTTGTTTTGTTTTATTGTTAATGTTTATTTCAATGCTCTCTTTCTCTTTATGCTCAAAGCTTAAATTTACATTTATGCAAGTAGTTAGTAGCTAATCTCTTTTGCTTTCTTTGCTTATTTTCTATTCTCTTTTCTTTCTAATGTTGAAATTTACTTGTGTTGCTTCAATGCCATAAATGAGTAGCTAAACCCCTTCAATTTAGGGGTGATGAAGCTCTTTAAATTTATGTAATTTCAACATTTTTGTGATTTATGATATCTTTGTTTATGCTTCATGAATGTGAATTTTGATGTAAGTTTGTACAAGTGGGTTTGATAGCTTATATTGCTTATGCAAATGAGATATTCTTATTCAACATAAACACAATTTACATCATCATTTGCTAATTAATTTTTGATTATGAAATGAAAGTAAAAATGAAAGTTTATGATCTATATTACTAGTTACAATAGTAAATAGATTATACTTAAAATAACTTTTGCTTTGGCTTCATTTTCATGATAATTATAAGTGGTATAATTGTTGTATTATAGTTTGATGGTTTGAGGTATGTTAACTAATAACTTAAACAAACCATACTTATGATAAATGCAATGATTATTTCACTTAATATCAAAGTTAGAGATCATAAATTGTGTGTTTATTGATTTACAAAAATTTGAGAGGGGATTTACCTCTAAATTGTTCTCTAGTTCAATAGTTTTCTAATCACATTTTAATTCTAGTTTTAGCTTCATTTTAGTTTTAGTCAACAATTTCTCCTCCATTTGGTCTAATTTGATTGAATAGATTTTTAAAACTCTAACAACTCCCTACGGATCGACCCATATTTGCCACATACTCAAGTGTACGCCGTGCGCTTGCGGTTATTTTAATTTGAAATTTTTCGAGGTTTTCTAATTCGATAGAAAATCCACTGATTAACTTTATATATATATATATATATATATATATATATATATATATGAAAATGAATTGCAGATCTCAACTTATATCATGTTCAAAATTGAAACACAACCCAGTTAAACCTCAGTTAAATAGAAACAAAAAACATTTCTCCTTGCTTACTTAATCAAAACATGCAAGCCTTAACCCACATAATCTATCACAAGCATGCAGTATACAAAGGATAAAGTACTAACTCGGAACTGAACAAACACTGCATAACAATTCTAAATAACCTAGGATAAGATCTATAAACATGATATACTTCTGACCACCCACTCCATCTGTAACGAAGCGGATTTTGTTCGTTCGAAAATCGACATCCATACTTTACATCGTACTCGAATGCCGCAGATTCGACCGTTCAAATCCGAGTCGCCGGAGCTTATAACACCATTAAGTAAACAACACAGCAGAAGAAATAATGAATATCAATATACAACATCTGATACAACATCCAGATACAACAGATGATACAATAGATATCGATATACATCAGAGATATGATACAATAAAATAGCAGCGGAAAAGAAAATACCTCCAATATAATCTTCAAGAGAGAACTCCAACAGCAGCTCGAACCATCATCACGATACACTAAGACAGCAAGTCTCATCCATATCCAAAGACTGAACTAGCTCCAGACAATCTACTGAACCTAACTATCTGAAAAACCCAACTCTAGACTGCTCGTGTGGAAAATAGTGAGCATCCAGAGTTTAGGAAAGGAACAATAAACTCCGAGTCAGTCATGGGACTGGCGTGAGTAACAAAAACAGTTTATCTTTAAAATAAACAAGGTTTATAAAAGAAAATCCGATATGCTTTTTAGAAAATGAAACTACCATAAGACCTCCCGCCACACACACAATGCAAACGCAGAATTGGAGAAGATTTCTTCTTATGATAGTCAAACATGCTTAATACGTAGAAAGTTCTTTGATATTATTATTATAAGTGCAAAGTGCAGAAAACATTTCGAAAGTAGAATATTAATCTTAGCCAGCATACGACCATTATCGTATGCCTACTATAGCTACCATCCAAACAGTGGTGACCACCATAAGTGAATGGCAGGTTCTACAACTAAAACCGTACAGGGTTTCGTATTGGATGAATGGATTTCCAACAAATGGTCGGGCTAAGGAACTTCCTACTGCCACATGGGATCGCCTCTGGCGGGACGTCCCGAGAACCTAACCGGATCTCTGCCAACACAAGGCCGGGTTACCTCTGTAACTGGGTAACTACTACTCGAGCAAGCCACTCCCCGGTCCTTTGGGACCTTTATCCGAGGCGCCTCTAAGCAACAACCACACAGTAAATGAGATTGGAGCTACCACATAGGTAAATATCTGGGCTCCATACCATGATACCACCCTTTACCAGAAGGGAATGACACACCCTAAAGGGCGCGACCCTCATAACCTTGCCGCATCTTTCCTGTTTTGACCATTTCCGGGGTGTGAGGTCCTGATGCAGTCTCGTCCACAAAGCTATGCTTTGGTACAAAGCCAGGCTTTGGGTCAACAAATGATCAAAGTAATGATCACAAAGATAAATGATCAAACAAATGATCCTATCACAAATGATCAAACAATGACCATTACACAACAACACTTAGCATGTCACATTACCAAATTGGGAATATATCGCTGATAACCATCAACTACATAACCTCTGAGCTCGTATGTCTCAGAGAAGGGTATTAAGCTAAAGAATAAATTATCTGCCACCACAGAAATGTATTTGAAAGAAATCTGCTTTATATCTCAAAATGTAATGTCAGACATACAATCCATACAAGTCTGTTTCGGGTTCGAACAGAACCGAAGGCACTTCCAAAGAAGCCCTTGCAATCCGGGTATTCACAATCCCGATCTGACTTCCCATCACTTAGGAAATCTCCATACCGGAGCAACTCAGTGCAGAGACAATCGATAGGTCATCCTATCGTTCTTGCAAATACCTGGTCTTCAACACCGGTCTTCAAATGCTATCCATAACGACGTATCACATATTCGGAATGGGTTATACGACACAAAGGTCCTCTCCCGGCTAAACCGAATAGTGAGCACAACATTTAAAACATATGGATATGGGATTTCAATTAAGTCACAACTTAATAATCCAAAACTTTCTTTCAAATGGTTTAAACCAATTACCATTTTCAAATCTTTTAAACAAAAGATTTATTTCAAAAACCTTCAAAGGTTTAAACAATTTCCACACTTTAATCTTTTAAACAAAAGATTTAATTCACAAAATTCGCCCCATTCACAAAGATCCATTTATGGATTTCAAAACAATTCCCATTTTAATTGGATTAACTCGTTAAATATTTAAATTAAAGATTTAACTTATAGCTTTCAAACCGTTTCCATGACTTGGAAAATCTTTTTCATTTTTAACTTGAAATCCCTTTTAACACAAATTGGACGTTCATTATTTAAGTGAAAGCTTTTATCATTTGAAAACAATTAGTTTTCATTTCAGAAAGATCCAATTAAATTTACACGAGTTAAAGCCTTTGAATTTAAATTCAAATTCCCAAATTAGTACCTTTAAATAGTTTAACCCCTATAAACTGGTATAACATCTTCAGTCCCTAATTTCCAAATCATAGAATTCAATTTCGAATATTGAATTTAAATTTAAATCAAAATATTTAAATTTCCAAACTCAATCAAGTTATTCAAAATAAATTTCATCTTTGAAATTTCAATTCAAAAGCTTTTCACTTTAAAACCCAATCCATTTCAAAATATTTGAATTTAAATATTCAACTTTGAAAAATCATTTCAAAATCTATGACTTAATCAATTTCCTCGTGAAATCCATATTTGTGTGTGTATAAGTGTGGTCCAGGGGTTTAACGCAATAGTGCAACATCATAAATCATCATAGATCAAATCACAGGAATATAATTGATAAGCGTTATAAACTATAACGCTTATCGTCCATTAACAGATTCACAGATAACATACAAATGTAAATAAATGAATAGATCATACACGGTACAAACCACAGAATAAAATATCACAGATCAGACAGGACAATCAATTCAAGGCAGCTCATTCAATTCAATCATTCATAAGCAGGATTGATTAATCATTTAATCCTAATCAATACAAATTTTTTTCCCAAGTAAATTAATTACTTATGAATTTAATTATTCAATCCTGATTTATTAGTTACAAATCATTTAATATTTATTTATCAAACATCTTAATTAATTAAATTTTTCTTAATTAATCATATTAATTAAACCAATTGCTTCATTAATTAACCTTAATAAATCAAAATATCCAAAAATTACAATAAGTGATTAATTCTTAATTACTTTCATTAAGTAATTACACTTAAGCAATTTATAATTAATTATCTAAATTAATAAATCATTAATCAATAACATTAATCACTTTAATCAATACTTAACAATCCTTAGTTAATTAATAACATTTCTTAATCGCTTTTAATTTATTTCTAATTATAAATTTTATCTAAATCATTGATTAACTATTAATCATTCATTAACTAACTTAAGTAGTTAATAACAAATTTATCAATCACTTAAACATTTATTAATTCAAATTCTAATTACTATTTTAAAGTAATAAGTCTTAATTACTTTCCAAGAATAGGTAATCAATATTAATTAGTCATCTTAATTAACATTTTATAAGTTCTTCTTGAAAACTTTGAAAATCAAATTCTTATTAATATAACTTAAATGTTAAAACTTTATACTTAATTAAATTCATTACTTAATTAAAATATTAACAAGGTTTTAAAACACAGATAAGCATTAACTAAAGTAATTAGAGCTTGTGTTAAAGTTTTTTTTTTTACCTTAACTGTTAAATACTTATTTGAATTTACAGTGTTTAAAATGATTTAAAACAAGTGCTTAACTTTATTTTATTTTATAACATAGTGTAGCAGTTTGTCTCAAACCCGAGAATCTCCTGGTTCCACTCGTGCAATGCTTCGGGTTCCTCATCAATATTCCCCGAGGCACTCACCTATACGCTCGTCTTCTTCTCTTATTTATTTATTTATTTAAGCTATAACTCACGCATCAGCTACTCTCTGGAACTCAAATACAATTCGAAGCAAACCTACTTCTCTCTCGAGTAAGAACTCGAGACAACCCACTTTCTCCCCGAAGCAACACGCGAGCAACACGAGCTCCTGCACCTTCTTCTTCTCCAACCCTTCAACCAGATACATACACAAGCACGTACACGTGCACAAACGCCGTGACCAACTCCGGTCAACGCTGCAGCCTCCCTAAGTCGACGACCATCTCACCCAATACTCCGACCACCCAAAACATCGATAACTCTTCGAAAATCAAAATCGCGTATTCAAGCCCAAACCTGGAACACTCGGAAGCAATACTATCTCGAAACCTGGCAATAACTCCACCCCGCCGCTCCGACCACCTGAAGTCACGCGACTTCGACCACGACTTCAACACACACCCCACTATCACCTCCCAATAGTTCATGCATCTCGATGCACTGAGGAGAACGAGACGATCAAAACTCTAACCTATGCTAAAAATAGGTCACCGGAGTTCAAATGCCACCCACCGCCACCACAAGGCTTTGTTCAACCTCCGGGTATTTTCCCAGACCCCTCGATCACCCCCGCACCTCCATCCTCAGCCCTGACCTCTCCCATCATCGCGATCGCCCACGACGACTCGAAATGCAAAAATCGAACGAACCCAAACTGCTCTCATACCACACCATTAAAAATCATCAAATTAGGTTTAAAAATCTTGTTATTGTATGGGGATTCAGTTTAGATACTTGAATTTGTAAATTAAGAGATTCGAATTTTTGATAAATTTGAGTTGTGCTCAGACATATTTCTTTCCAGAGGTGATACCAAGTTATTTTAATTTGAATTTATTTTTAAAATTCAGTTCAGGGTTAAGCAGACAATATCTATTTTGACTCTAAATCCAAATATCGAATAGATTGGGAAGAAATGATTTTTGAAATCAAATTCTGGTGTTCGGAGTCATAACAGTGAGCCTATTCACACTTCCAATTCTCAATTTCACTCAGAGGATCCATACATGTATATAAACAAACTTATTCATAGATATATTTATATATAAGCAACAGTTTTATACTTTGAACATTTTAAGAAAATAAGTTACTCACTGTATATGAACAGAGCACTTCCTCATGTTGACACAACTTTGAAATTTGCAAACTGGAATCTCTTAATCTTTAATCCTCTGGTTATAACTGAGCTGGGTTGAAGCTTGTTTAAGTTGAGATTTGTTTTAGTTATTAAGATGATGTTGCTTCAGTTTAGAATGGACGAATTGATAAAGAGTATGATGTATAAAAAGAAGCTACAAGTTGATATTATTTTGTACAGGTGAGGTTATTTATTTACTACAATCAACAGAGATATTTTTTTCTTGTTTATTGGCTTGTTAATGTGGTTTTGGTGGCTGAAGAATATATTATGTGTACTAAGAGGATCTTGCATTAATTACTTTGCCTTACTTTGTTTTATCATTTTGCCTAAACTTACTTTATACTCTATGCAGATTTTTTTTTTCATTTCGGCTGAAATGATTTCCATGTTTGCTTGAGAATAGATTGTATTTAATGCTATGTTTCCTTCTTAGTCTACATGTAATCCTATTTTTTGTATGTACTTAGATTTGTTTGTAGATGTTTTTCTCTTGCATACTTTTGTTTTTTTTTATCACACTTCATTTATTCATACATACTTTTGTTTTTCTTTGTTGGCTGAAAGCAGTTTTGAATAGATGGCATTTAATGCCAAGGTACTTATGTCTTCATTCTTATATTTTGTATTTGTTTGTTATCTTGTTTTGTAAGCTTTGTTATATTTTATATTCTTGGTTTGTTTCATTCCTTGCTTATATTTGTATTTGCTTTACAAGCTTTTTCTTTGGTTTTGTTTTAAGTGTACCTGGTTTATTTTTGCAAGCTATTACATCAACTTATTCATTTTTATTTTATACTTATTGCTTTGAAATATGGATGAAGTTCTATGTTAAATTTGATATTAGAATTTGTCTAATATGTTTTACTTTATATTTTGTAATTTATCTTTTATATACTATAAACTTATTTGAGATATTTATATTTTTATTTAAATCTAGAGAAACTCAAATCAATCTATCATTTACTTTCACAGTTTTAAATCAAAAATGAATTTAATTATCAATTTAAAATGAATAAATTGATCCGAGATCGTTACAACATCAGTCAAATCCATGAAGCTACAAGTACACATAAGACACACCAGTCAAATCGAAAATAGAATTACAAATCACACATACAGATACATAATTCTTGATTCAACACATAATTTGACACCCAAAACCTATGAAATTCTAGAAATCGCAAAACCCAAAACCCAAATCACGAATCTTGATACTCCTTGAACACACACAGAGATGCAATTAGAACACTCAACTGGAACAAATAGAACGAAATGAATATACCTTAAGCGTACGATATCAGTAGCGGTTTTAAGGACCGAGCACGTTAACGCGAGGAAGAATATGGAAATAGCAAACGATATCAGCAGCGGTTTAAAGGATCATATTAGGGTTTTTTTGCTGAAGTTAGGGGTTTGCGAATTGAATCGGCAGTGAGTTTAGTTTTGGGAACTTTTCGCTAATTAATGAATTGAGCAGCCAACGAAAATGGGGCAGGGAAGTTGTAATTTTTAGGGGTAGGAATGTAATGTTAGAGGATAGCTGACAAAAACAGTTGTTATAAATAGTTTTTTACAACTGGCGTAGATAAGCAGTTGTTAAAAAGGCATATTACAACTGCTATACAAATAGAGTTGTTAAAAATATCTATTCTACAACTGTTAAAGATGAATAGTTGTTACAAACTACTTATTACAACTGTTAAAAATGAACAGTGGTAAAGGGAAGGTTGTAATATGATTGCTTTGTTGTAGTGTGCGTGCATCTGATCCATTAGATATTTCTTGCGAGTAATTGAGATTAAGTATAGGTTACTAGCAGACATTGAAAAAAGGAAGTCCTTCTAAAATGCTTCACCATTACATTTCCACATAACACGAAGGCACAAGAATGGCATAAGAGATACTTTCGACTGAAATTGACTTTTAAAGATCTGAAGGGATGAACTCTCAGCTTAGAAGAAGAGATTAAAAAGATAAAGAAATTCCAAAGTTCAAAGAATAGATAAACTCAACATTAGAATCCAAACCTTAAGTTGAAAACGATGTTGAAATATCTAAATTACATAGACAAATAAACAATCTCAAAATGGATCTAATGAAAAGTCAAGTCTATTGTTAGTCGTTGGAGCTTATTGTGAGTGAAGGCGAATTTGGCCTTTCTACTTCTACTCTTGGTAGAATGACCAGATCTCGATCTTTGGCTAATTAGTAATTTCCTACCATATTAAATCTACCTTCGGGCTTAAGTGATGAGACAATTTCAAAATGGTGTAGACAGGTTGAACTTGAATGCATGCACTATTTCAATAACAAGTGGAACAAAAAAACATCTCACCATCTTAATGAATATGAAAGCAAAGTTCGAAAGCTTGAGTGCGAAAATACGTTCTTAAACAAGTGATTGAAGAGTTAAAGAGCATGGTTCAAACTTTGAGAGGAGCCAACAAGACACTCCAACATGCTTTGAAGTTTCAAATTGATTTAGTTGATGATGAAAACACTATTCAAAGAAAGGAAAAGAAAATCAAGGAGCTTTTGGATGTGTCCCTTTGTTACATTACTGACCCTTTAATTGCCAAAGATTTGGACAACAAGCATGGAGCCTTGAGCTTTATCAAAAACTTGCTTTCAATGGACTCTTCATTTTATTTGATTTTTATACCTATAACTTTGCATAGTATACTAGACTATAAATGTATTTGTCATTGAATAAACATTACCTCAAATGTTAGGTATGTAATTTTTGAATCAAATACAGGGTCTTGTTTGAAATTTCTTGGCAATTAGTGTTCTACTTTCCACAATTTAAGATTTTGATATATAAATCAATATTCTGCCTGTTAATGGAACCAAGAGCCTTGCTTATTGAGCTCTTAAGAATTTGATACAAGAAGTTGCTTTCCCATAATATTCAGGAGCTTTTCTAGTAATGGTGATTCCTATTAAATGACTTTGAATTCGAATTATGAATTGATTTGGTGAAACTCTGTTGTAACATCCTTATTTTGATAACATTATTTAGGAAATTTAATTAGATAAATTAAATAGAATAATGATGATCAGGGGATTGAGATTTGAATAAATTAGATACAGGGTCGTGCTTAATAATAAAATAAACGGGCTTAAAATTGGTTTATAAGCCTATCAAGTTACACATGGGCATATTAATAAATAGCCACTTCATTATACACGGCTATACTTTTTTGCAATTGCCCATTCACATTTCATTTTTATAGTCAATAGGTTCCTAGTTAACCCATGAAAATAGTATCTGGATTGAGATATTGGCAGATAGTCAATAGGTTCCTAGTTAGCCGATGAAAACTAGGATAATAGAAAAGATATTGGACTTACCTATAGGTTCTTAGTGATTCCATGAAGTCTATGAAATTGGACAGATAGTCCATAAACATTTAAAAGGCTAATTGTATTAGTAGAAACTAAAATAGAGACAGATAATCAAAATGAATGAAGATGGATAATTCTGATTTGATTTACTTGTTTTGCATATCATCACAATATTCTGAAATATTATGTATTTAACCATTGTGAATGCAGGAGCACAATATATGGTTATATAATTGTCTTAGGATACTAGTGAGGGGAAAACCCATTCCGCTAAGCAGCATGGTCTCACTAGATATCTAAACAGTTTAAGATGGTAGGTTATTATTCATATCAGGCTTTATGTCCGACTTGAAGTTTTTTCCCCTTAACTCTCGGATACTCAATTGATTTTGAGTAGGTTGAGAGTTAAGGTTTCCTGCTGTTATTTTAGACGAATAAAGCTTCCGAGGACGTGCACGAGGAAAACTTGTTATTAGAGTTCTTTTATTTCCGCTGTGTGTTTGATTGTAAAGGAAAATTGTTTTAGCGCCTTATTATATACTCTAGTCATCCAATGGGGCGTCTTTATTTGTCGCTCTTGGCATATTTTTTATTAATTATATTTTATCCCAATATGTGGTCTGCATATTGGGATTATGTAATCAACTTGGAATATTTTGAAATGGAATGTGGAACGTGTTCGCTGTTTAATTTTTTTTCCGTATTCTTTTGTTTATGTGTATCAATGTATCTAATATCGCCGTATTTGGTCACCAAGGATTAATAACTATAGATGACTGTAGCATCCATAGCCGTTAGTTTTGGCCCTCTATGTAGGGGGATGTCACAAGTTGGTATCAGAGCAAAGGTTTATGAAACTTTAAAAGATGCTTAAACCTGAAAGATTTATAAATATAATATAATGAGTTATATAATAAGATTGGGGTTTGGGTTAGTGCTATAGTAACGTACTTTTATTTGGCATATATAGTTATATATATAAGTGAAGTATGTGTTCCCCACTCTCTTAGACTGTTCTTCTGTAACTTACTAAGACTCATATGCAGATTTACGAGAAAGGAGATATAGAAGCAGGAATCGGAAGAGGAAATCCCGGTGGGGGAAGCACCACAACTAATAAAAAATCTCGACCCACTACCAGAAGGAACCCGGGTCGATCGCCGAATGCTAGTAATCAAAATGTTGATGCCAACATGTGTGCTGCAAATCCACTAGTAAATATGGGGGCAATGTATCAGTTCTTTGTTGGTTTGATGCAAGCATGAGCTGCTGCTGGCATTGCTGGAAATGTAGGAGGAGCTAATCCTGTGGCTCTAGTTAGGAATAATTATGCTTTGCTAAGTAAAGATTACACCAGTTTGGGTGGGAATCCATTCTTAGAAACAGAGAGTACTATAGAGGTTTACAATTGGTTGTTGCATTATAAGCGTATATTTACTGATTTAGGTCCGTATGATGGGCAAAAGACAAGGTTGGTCTCTAGATGGTAGCAGGGGTCAGCATTACATTAGTGGAATAATGTCACTGTTGGAGTTTTGGAAGAGTTGTTAACTTAGGATGATTTCAAAACGAGATTTGAGTAAAAGTTTCTATTTGAGTTTGCTAAGTCTGAACTGATGAGGAAGTATATGGATCTAGTTCGGGGAGAATATCAATAGTCGAGTATGATACTAAGTTTGAAGAGCTGTCTCGATATGGATATGCTACTATAAATACTGACATCAGAAGGAATGAGAGATTCATTAGGGGATTGAGGCCCGAGCTTGCTAGAATGACCATGACACATGTCTGCGATCTTTGTAATGTGGTGGCGGAGATGGTCATTCGCCATAAGGAGTTACTTACTGATTTTGCTAAGGAGATACCAGCGGAAGTTCAGGGTTCTCAGGGAAAGAAGAGGATAATTTGCTAGGATAAGGAAATATCATTTTGGGTATGGATTGGTTGGGTAGGTACGAGGTTAGAATATTTTGCCAGGATAAGGAAATATCACTGAGACCCTCTAATATTCATAACCAAGTGATATTCTCAATAGAAAATACCGACCGGAGTCTTAGTGCTTTACTTAATGTTATGGAGGTAGGAAATGAGCTAAGTTAGTTTCAGGTAGCAAGAGAGTTTGTAGATGTCTTCGAGACAGTCATTGGACTACCACCGAAAAGAGCCGTTGAGTTTAGAATAGACCTAGTGCATGGAGCCGAGCCTGTGAGTAGACCATCTAGCAGGATGACACTGACTGAAATGAAGGAACTGAAGCTGCAGCTAGTGAATCTTGAAGAAAGGAATTTTATTAGACCTAGTAGCTTGCCTTAGGGAGCAGTCGCGGTATTTTTGTGAAGAAACCAGATGGGTCGTTAAGGATGTGTATCGACCAATGTAAGTTGAACGAAAGGACGATCAAGAACAAATATCATTTGCCAAGGATAGATGATCTATTCAATCAATTGAGTGGAGCCAGAGTGTTTTTCCAGTTAGATTTGGCGACAGGTTTCCATTGGTTAAGAGTAGTGGAGGATAATATCCCTTTAATAGCATTTCATACTAGATATGGTTCATATAGTGGTTGGTGATGCCATTTGGATTGACAAATTCACTTGCTTTCTTCTGGATTTGATGAGCCGAGTTTCCCGAGAATATTTGGATAGGTTTGTATTAGTGTTTATAAGTGACATTCTAGTGTATTCTAAGGATGAGAGAGACCATGAAGTTCATCTTAGAGTAGTGCTTGAGACACCGAGCTAGAATCAGCTAAAGGAAAAATCTACGAAGTGTATCATTTTTGGAAGAAAGAGGTTAAGTTTCTTGGTCACGTGGTTTCAGCGAAAGACTTGTCAGTCGATCCAGATAAGATCGAAGCTGTAAACAATTGGAAGAGATCGGATACTGTGACAGAGATTGTAAGTTTTCTTGGACTTGCTGGCTACTATCGGAGATTCATTAAGGATTTCTCGCGGATAGCAACGCCCTTAAATAAGCTAACCAGAAAGGAGGGTTGTTGAATATGCAAGTATATTTTTTTTTGATGATATTAAACATATATATATATATATATTCATTTAAATGTATTAGTTAATGTACTATTTTGTATTTTGACATAATTAAATAAATATTTGCTGAATAAAATAAACAACGTAGAATTTAAATTCAAATAGATATTTTGTTCAAACAAATATTTTATTACAATCTTGAATAGTACAAATTTGAACTCTTACTACATACATACATTTTTCAATTACATTACAATTTCGATTGCATCACAAATTTCACTTTACATTGTTCACCTCACTACATATCACTCATTCATCCGTATTTTATCTTCGACTTTGCTCCAGCCTGAATCCAGCATCTAAATTATCTGCAAAATAAACACTAACGCGGTAAAATTGAAAAAGAAAATATTTTGCAGTGAAAAATAAAGAGTGTTTGAAAATGTTATTTTCCTTGGTTATTTGGGTTGTTCTGTAACGACCCAGAAATTTCGATCCCGAAATTTCTGGATAGTTAGGGAAAAGAAAAAGAGATAGAAGAAGAACTGAAAAGAAACACACAATTTCACATTCGCAGCGGATAAAATATAATAACAAATACTAATAACAGTTTACAAAAAAAAAGAACTGTATCAATACACTTATATTTATACAACAGAGTTACAACCATTACTATTCACTGGACAGTTTTAAACAACATGTCCTAACTATACAATAATATCATAGTGATAAATACTCCATACGTTCCAGCCATCCAGCTCGCCTCCTGAGCTCCATAAACGTCCTTACCTGAAAATCTGTAATACTCGGTCTGACCTGAGTATTACATCAAAGTAACACCCAGGTCAGGCTGGAAACCAGCGTGAGTAAACCCATCTGACATGAATACAAAAGCATACACTGATATGAACCCGGGTAACTTATCAATTTACAAGTTCACAAGTCGTTAAAGACAATACTCATATCATACATCAATATCTAAATGCCAAAAACTTAGATTTAAATAGTCCACTTTACTTTAGTCATTCCACTTCAGTCTATTAGTTTCACATATCAAATTATAAGAATCGAAGTGGTTTCGGGCATTAATTAATACCCGACTCCGGTCTCTTCGAATCCAATGTCCTCCTAATTCCCCATTAATTAAGTGAAACATAATTCAACCTTTAATATAAGATATCACTTTGAATATAGCAATTCATCATCGACAGATAACCACACAACCACCCTATATCACATTACAAAACATTTCATTTCACAAAGCACTCCAGGCACATATCAAGGATATCAAATAATCCAAGGTATTCAAATACTATTCAATCATTCATAAGCAAGATAAATTAGTCATACCCTTTCTGAATAATTTAATTAACTACCAATGAATTACATTAATTACTTTATTACTTAAAAATCCTGCTTATCCTAACCTTAATTAATTATATTCAATTAATTAATCATCCTTAATTATTCATCTTGAATGATTGAATGATTAATCATCCTTTCATTACATTATGTAATTATTCTTACTTAACTGCACAAATTAATTATTCTCAAACCATTATAGTAATTAACCTTTAATTACTCCTATTAATTAATTAACTATAATTAATTACATTAAATTTAAATTAATTACCTTAATTAATTCCTCTAATAAACTTTATTTATTAATTAAGTCTTAAATTAATTACACTTAAGTAATTAATTCTTAACTACTTTCAATAAGTAATTATTCTTCATATTAATTACACAAAGTAATTAAATCTAAACCCGTTACCATTCTTCAATTAATTCTATCCAGTAATTATCCATAAATTACTTCTTTAAGCAATTATGCTTAATTAATTCATAATTAAGTGATTACCAATAATTAATTAGACTGATTAAAAAAATGGATTTCCTTAATTAATTTATTAACAAATCAATTTATCAACGCTTAACTATAATTAATGATTCAATTTTTTATCACAATAAGAAATGATAATTTTAAATACTTAAAACTTGATAACATAATACCTTAACCAAGGCAACCCAGAATTAACTTCGAACTGCTTCCCGAGTAACTTCCCTTATTTCCCGAGCTTCTTCTCCTCCTTTTTCATTTCTTATTCCTTTCTCTTCTATGCTAGTATAAATTTTTAAAAACTGTTCCTCCTAAACATTTTCGTACTCGAATCCATCACCGAGCCAAATTCACTTCTACCCGAGTCAAACTCGCGACAACACAATCCTCTCCATTACTAGATCAACCACGACACCAACTGTACACGTGTGTACGTGCACACCGTACCTACACCTTCTGACCAACCCACCGGCCATTCCTCAAATCGACGTTGACCTCTACATACCATACGACCACTCAGAATCGTCAAAACGACATTCAGGCAAAATCGAGCTTGACGATCTACACTCAGGGACGAACCATCACCCCAAAAGAGTTCGACTTCGCCGATTTTCGACCATCGGTGATCTCTCAACTTCGTCCAGAACTTCGCAACATTACCATGCTTCTATCCAATATGGTTCGATCACTGATAATCCACCCACGACTTCGAATTTGCTTCGACCCTCCAGACAAAAGCAAAAACCACTGCTAAACCCTAATTGCTATCGAATCATCTCCAACAACGATCAGAAAAATGAATACCCATTTTTCCCAACATCGTCGGCCTACCACCTTCCTTCGACCCCAATCTCCAGCCCTCTAATCCACGCAATCATCAGAAAATGCCCAGAACAGAAGCCATGATCAACTCATGATATTATACGATTTACAAACTTAAATTTTATGATTTTTCTTTTGAGAATCATATTTTCTTAGGACAATTCAGGTAATATGCATGAAACACTTAATTGTTGAAAAGGAATTTTTGACAACTTTGGGTTTTTTTTTATTATTTTACAGTAATTTCCAAATTCCAGTGAAAGACCTACCATTTTCACCTTAAAAAAAATATGTTTAGTTAATTCGAACAAAATCCCTTTAAACATTCCAAAAATTGATTCGTATGAAGAGATATTGAATAAATTTGTTTATTCTTAAATTTATGTTCACAGCAGAACTCATTAACATTTATACAGACATAAATACAAACCAACAGTATAGTAATTCAACCATATTCCAGTTAGAACATCCATGCAACATCTTAGCTTTACAATCTTTTATCAAACATCAAGCATGCATCCAGTTTTAAGGTGTTCATTTGCTGCTTTTAGTTTGGACAGAGACTTGTTTTTTTTTTTGTTATTATACATGTTCCAGTCACATATATAGATATTAATCCACATATAAATACTTAAAATCATTTTTAAACGACATGCACACATAATTCAAAACATACTTAAAGATCATTGCATGCTATGTACCAGATTTTTTTTAGATTTAGATTTACTCACCCTTCACTTCGAACAGAGCAGCACTTGCTTCCCAACAAAACTGCTACTATCCAGACTTTCGATCTGCTTGATCCTTCATATGCTTAATTACTGAACTTATTCTCCTTTAGTATCTTGATTTAGAGTTGAACTTGGAAACTTGTAAGGATGATACAAGTTTGTTCTGAATCTTGCTTTTCCCAGACTGAAGTTATTTGCTTGTAGATTTGCTTGCTTAATTAAGTGGATTTTGATTTCCATTACAAGTTTTAAGTTTTCTTAAGTTTGCTAGATTTTTTTTTGAAAAGGGAAAAAAATGAGAATTGCGGGGAATAGTGATAAAAAAAATTAAAGAGAACTAATGACACTTGTTACAACTTTTATTACACGTTGAACACTTGTTAATTCATGTATTATAAAATTTACAAATGTGAAAAATTATTCCTTATGTGCATATATATTAATTTTTAACAAATATAAAAGAAAGTGTATTATGTTTTCATGACTTAACATGTGTTTTTTTTAATGTTTATATAATTTATACTATTATATAAATTCTTGATTTCATATTATATATAAAGTAATAAATTCTACTTTATTTATATGGTATTTATTCTTGAGTTCTAGATCGAAAATTTTCTTATTCTCTTTTTTTTATATTTTTTTTTTATTATTAATCCCTTGACTAAATTATTTATAAATTTAGGTATACCCCTTTATCTTATTAAATTTATAGATTTTATCTTGAATCCTTTATTAATTTGTGAATTTAAATTATCTCATGTGTACCTTAATTCTTATACTTAGATTTCAAAAGATATAAAGCTTAAATGTTTATCTACATAATAAATTTAATGAATAATTACATATCTTAATTTATAAAAGTAAAATCCTTTAAAAGAAATTAATATTAAGTAAACTATAAAATCATATATAATGTATTTTTAAATCCAAAATGTTTTTTTTTTAAAATCTATCTTTTAAATCTCAAATTCTAATCCAGCTTCAAATTCAAATTCAATTCAAAATCCAATTTAAAATTTAATTTCAACACAAATATAAATATTTAAACAAAATACAATTTCAAATTGGTAAACAGATATTTTACCTAAAATCTATTTATATATATATAAAATAACACATTTATTTGTTCAATATTTTCAGAAGTCAAATTAGATAACTATTCAATTATCTAATACCTGAAAATCTGGGTTATCACATGTTCGTCATCATTTATTTTGAACTCATCTACACGAACAACTTGTGACATACACAGTGCATTACTGTACATGCCACAAGGCCGTGCACATCAATATACACTTGTCAAAACTACAGGTATAGGTGAGAACAAGGTCAAACTCGAGCTAGGGCGGGATTCAACACAGGTGCAAATACACATATGAAAAAATCGAGTATAAATGGGATATGGCACATGTATTACACAATTACACATATATACATGCATGTGTATGCATGTATATACATGAGTATATATGCAACCCGAAGCATGAAGGCCAAAGGCACAAACACATCAGCTTGAATTGGAAACAGTTGAAGAATGAACCAACTACATGCATTCAATCAGAGACCAGATCAAGTGCAACAGCAGAAGGATGAAGAAATTAATATATATGATCATAGGAAAGAAACAAAGCATGCATCGGTTCAAAACTCAAGTATGAATGCCAGGCACAAGCTTAAACTCAAGCATGCAATAACAAATTGCATGAACATCAACATAGAGATCAGGCTCAACACCAAAGTACAACAGACGTGAGCATGCACATCACAAGTAAAGACTTCACAAGTGAACCCAGTCCAACAAACAAGCTCCGGACTCGACCAAAACAACAAATCAGTTCAGGTTCAACCAGCTACTAAGTGAACACGTAACTCAATGCATTTAGACCAAAATTTAACTCAAAGCAGCAGTGATAAATAGAACATGTGCATGTATACACAAGCCCATATCTGTTCACATGGAAATGCAAATAGTTCAAGTGATTCAGATTCAAGAGATCATAGCAAATGAACAAAACCGAAACACAAATGAACCTGAGAGGAAGATTCACAACAACTATGCAATAGTGTAGATGATCAGAGCAGTTCAATATGCAAGCAAGGCTACAACTCGATGCAAGCTAACATACACATATATACATACATGTATGTATGTATACACATGATGAACATCACATGAAACCAATACAAGCTACTGGACATAGGAGTTCAAACAAGCAGTGATAGTATTGAATCAACAAAGCTACAAATTTATATAAGCACTTCAATAAGTCAAGGATGAAAGAACACAAATCAAGCCATGTGCCAATTTGCAGTTACAAAAATCAAGGTAGAGTTCGATTAAATCAGAGTCGAAACCAAGAAATAACAAAAATTAAAAGAGTCCAGATTATCATTTCAAATGGCCGAAATCAAAGAAGAAAAGAACAGAACCAAAACCAAGTTCAAATTCATGAAGCCGTAGTGACCAAGCAAGCATAACAGAGAATACACGAATATGAACAAGTCAGCAAATAATCACACCATTTAATCAAAAATCAATGGACAAGCATAGCAACGCAAATCATTCAAACCAGATGTATATGAACGAAGATTAAGGGATTCGAACCCTATTTAAACTTTTAAAATAATCGGCATATGAAGGCATCAAGTACAAGCAAATTAACTAAAAAAGCAAAAGGGAAATCACATACCAATTCAAATCGAACTCGATCGAGAAGTAGCCACGTGCAAATCAAAGAGACAATCAATCGAAAAAGCAAGGAACGCAAAACATCCACTCGATCGATCAACGAAGTCGGCTTTTTCAAATTTGCAAAGCCCTAAATCTGAAAGAGGAACGAACGAAGAAAAATTTGGATACGGGCCGAAGAAATAAAAAGAGAAAAGGGGGATAATTGTTTTTATCACTGCATATTTAAATTGGGTCGTTTCCTTTATTATTAGTTTGGGCTTAAATTTTATTTGTTGTTTTAAATTTGTTTTAAATTTGTAATTTCTTCTGTAAAATTCTAGTCGTGTGACTAGGAGACCAACTACGGTGTTGTTGTTCGAGAATTCGCAACTCAGTGGTTGAGTTGTGGTAGGGTTTTGAGCATAGAGTTAGGTTAGTCGATAGTGAGGGTCATGAGTTTACGTGTGTAAGCGTCTACTTAATTTCTAGTAGAAACCTTGTGAGCAGTACGTAGTCAGGGTTTTGCCGAAGCTAGGTAAATCTATGTTGTTCTATTTCTGCTTTTATTGTTCTACTATTATCTATGCTGCAATTACTTTATATATTTCCGCATTAAATTTTTATAATTAATAGTATCACCTTATTCACCCCCCATCTAGGGTGAAATCGATCCTACAAGTGTATCAGAGCTAGGAACAAAGACCAACCATTTTTTAAAATTTAATTTTTAAATGGCTTCTTGTAATAATGTTTTTGTTGAGGGTCGATCCAATATTATTCCTTCTATTTTGATGGAACAGATTTTTTAAATTGGAAATTAAAAATGGAATTTTACTTAAAATCTATTAATTATAAATGTTGTTGAAAATGGGTGTGATATAATAGACAAGAAAAATACTTTGATTAATGCTCTTGCTATGCATATACTATGTTCTCATATTAGTCAACAAAATTTTAACTTTATCTCTCATTGTGAAAGTGCATGGGAAATCTGGAATACTTTTGATGCAATATATGGTGCAAAAGTCAACAACGATGAGAAATTCTCCACAATCGACTCAGTTAAAGAAACATATTTAAGAGGATTGGCAAAAGGAAGTAATGATAAAGAATCAATAGCCGATGAGATAAGAGATTTTCCACTTAATGATATTGTTCTCTTATGCCGAAGGCTAATTAAAAATAATCAAGCTCTAGAGATGAAAAATAATAAGTTAAAAAGGGAACAAGCAAAATTGCATCAGAAATTTGGAAAATGAACTTAAAAATATCAAGGCAAATGAAAATTATAATTGCAAAAGGTGTTTGAACTATGAAAAAGAATTTGCCTGTTTTCATGAAAAAATTCAAAAGTTAGAAAACAAAGTTTTAATATGGGAGAAAAAAAAAACTGAGTTGATTTGTAAAAATAATGTTTTGCAAAAATAGTTGGATACCTATAAGAAGTCAAAATTTTCTAAATTTGCAATTTTTGAAAAGAAATTAAATGAGGTCAAAAAAAAATTCAAAACTCTTGAAAAAGAAAACGTGATTATGAGCAATTCTGAAATTATTAGATTAAATCACGAGTTTGAAAAGAAGATTGAAATATTCAACGACTTAGAAAAAAATTAAATATAAAAAACTCCAACTCTTTGAAATTGAGATGCTTGGAATTGAGACTAAAATTAGAGAGCTTAAAAATGAAAATATGATTTGAAAATGGAGAATTTTGAAATGAGAGATAGTACCATTAGTTGTTGTTCAAAGCTAATAAATGAATATACACTTTTAAATCCATAGTTAATAAACTTGAGTTGATTACTCGAAACTTTTTCTTTAGCGAAAAATAATTTAGTATGCTCCTAGAAAATCAACTCTTTGTGAATAAAAAGGAAAGGACTTGGATTTGAAAAATTGTCAAAATATGAACAAACAACTAATAACACTGTCAAGGGGAAATATGTGATACCTAAATGTGTCGAGTGTGGAAATATTGGACATAGCAAGAATAATTGTTGAAATATATACAAACATAAAACCGTTAAACAAATATGGATTCCAAAAGGTACGAATATAGATGATTTGAAATTTAAATAGATTTGGATTCCCAAGGGTACAATTGTAAATACTAATAGTTTGTTATGTAAATACTAATAGTTTGTTATATAGACAATTTGGGAACCAAATAGTTCAATAGATAATAATAGTGGTCTTACATCCTTAGTTAGACCACTTGCCTTCTCCAAAACTTAGACACACAAGTGGGCTAAGGAACAAATTTGATAGAGATGGATTTCGAGTTATTCTAAGTGATTGATAAAATAAATTTTAAATGTCCCTTAGCCTATAAAGTCTAGATGGAGATCATCACATTTTTGGATATCACGACATCAAAGGAAAGTTAGGTATGATCTCTCAACTCAATTTCGTTCACGTATTGTTAATTATGTTTTGATCGACGTTGTTGAAGTATTTTTTCCACATCTTGAACATCTCAACTTTGATTTATTCTTGAAGTTCGAGAAAGCTAACTGATAATGCTACAACTTTTTTGTTTTTTTAGTGATTCACTTTGGAACAAGAAAAGCCGCTTTCACAAATTTTTCAGAATGTGTGTTTTCGCTCAATTTAGATTACTTTACTTGTGGTTGATATAAATGAACGTGCTAAAAATTTAAGTGTTGAGGAGTACACGTTTTTCTTATATACCACTATATATCACAATGAATATCTCAATTGCAAGTGGTATCTTATATCATTTCATGTTGAAATCATTTTTGCAATTATTATTTATACTGATTTTCAACTTAAAGACTTTTTTACAAAATCCCCTTACAAAAAACTAATTTTCACTTGTTTTATGTTTTTTGAAATGATATCTATCTAATGATAACTTTGAGTTAAAGGGGAATTCAGATGCAGGTGACACTGGTAGTCTAATTGACAGAAAAAGTATTAGTAGAACAAGTTTAATGTTGAAACATTCATAAGTTGCATCACATTTTCAGAGAAGATGTTTGCATATTTTTATTTCAAATGATTTTCATTAGCAAACATTTTCTTTTATAAAACCCCTTCTAGAAAAAAAATTGCCCTTGTTTTAGATTAGTCATTATAGAAAATTTGATTTTATAATTATTTTGATTTGATCTTAAATGACTACATCAACTGATCTAACTCCCTACTGATTATCGAAAAGATCAATAGTGGTTGAAAAAGTTAGGAGTGTTGATATTAATCATGTATTATAACTTAAGACAGTATGTTTAGTAAATTTCTTTAGAAATTTAAACAAGATTTATAACAACTTTTGATGGGTAAAAATTTCATGACCATCTCTATTTCTATAATATTTCTATCGACCATCACTCATCAAAATCCAATATAGTATGTCAATATGTGGTATTTTAAATGGGAAATTGTTCGTTTTCATTTTATTTTATTTTTAACAATAAAAACATCCAAAGTATTCACTCTCATTTAGTCCTCGCGGTTATGCATGGGGGAATTACTTGGAATTTTTGATTATTTGCTTTCATGCTCATTTAAAAGTCCTCACGGTGGATGGAACACATATCAAAATTGATTATTAAATAGTCAAGTTGATTCTAATCTCATTTAAAAGTCCTCACGGTTATGCGTGGTTAGAAGATGCTTGAAATTCATTTTTTTATAAAAATTGGGGATACTGCTAATCTCATTTAAAAGTCCTAACGGCTATGCATAGTTAGTAGATATTCAAATTCCTGATATAAATATACCACAAATAGACACAACTATATGGTTTTATATGTCGACATCATACTTATCATTCTAAAGTGGAATATGCACCTAATGGTATATTTATGATTTTTGTTTGATTTTTTATTGAAATTTAGTATTTAAACTCAATTGGGTATTAATGTTGTATTAATGTCTATCACTTTATCTCTATTTTTGCAACACTATTACTCTTTTGTCGATAACAAAGGAGGGAGAGAAAAGTTAAGATTTTGGGCAAACAAAGGTCAAATGTTTTATTTTTTTTATTTGTATCTAAGTTCATTTGCATATTTATGTTTAATTTCATGCATATATGAAGGGGGAGCTTTATTGTATAGAGGGAGCATTCAATGTAGAGAGGGAGCATTCAAATAGGGGGAGCAAATAGAGTTCATCAATGACCAAATATACTTAATAAATTCAAAATCATAAATATATGTTTGTTATCATTAAAAGGGGGAGACTATTGAATATACAAGTATATGATTTTTGTTTGATGTTAATAAACATATATTTATTTATTTATTTGAATGTATTTATTAATGTACTATTTTGTATTTTCACACAATTAAATAATTATTTGCTGAATAAAATAAATAACACAGAATTTGAATTCAAACGGATATTTATTCAAACAAATATTTTATTACAATTTCGAATAGGACAAATTTGAGCTCCCACTACATATATAAATTTTTCAATTACATTACAATTTCGATTACATATAAAATTTCACTTTACATTGTTCACCTCACTATACATCACTCATTCACTCGTATTTTGTCTTCAACTTTTCTCCAGCTTGAATCCAACATCTGAATTATCTGCAAAATAAGCACTAAAGCTGTAAAATTGAAAAAGAAAATATTTTGCAGTGAAAATTAAAGTGTGTTTGAAAATGTTATTTGCCTCTATTATTTGGATTGTTCGTCATCTTTTATTTTGAACTCATCTACAAGAACAACTTGTGACATGCACAGTATGTCACTATACATGCCACAAGACTATGCACATCGATATATACTTGTTAAAACTACAGGTACAGGTGAGCACAAGGTCAAATCCGAGCCGAGGCTGGATTCAACGTAGGTGCAAATACACCCATGAACAAATCGAGTATAAATGGGATACGACACATGGATTACATAATTACACATATATACGTGCATATGAATGCATGTGTATTCTTAAGTATGTATGCAACCCGAAGTAAGAAGATTAAAGGCACAAACACATCAACTTCAATTGGAAACAGTTCAAGAATGAACCAACTACAAGCATTCAATCAGAGACCAGATCAAGTGAAACAACAGAGGGATGAAGAAGTCAACATATATGATCAGAGGAAAGCAATAAAACATGCATCAGTTCAAAAATCAAGTATGAATGACCCGGCACAAGCTTAAATTCAAATGTGCAACAAAAAATTGCATGAACATCAACACATAGATCTAGCTCAACACCAAAGTACAACAGACATGAGCATGCACATCATAAGTAAAAACTTCACAAGTGAACCCAGTCCAATAAACAAGCTCCAGACTTAACCAAAACAACAAATTAGTTTAGGTTCAACTAGCTACCAAATGAACACATAACTCAATGCATTTAGACCAAAATTTAACTCAAAGCAACAGTAACAAATAAAACATGTGCATATATACATAGGCCCAATCAGTTCATATGGAAATGCAAACAGTTCTAGTGATTCGGATTCAAGAGATCGGAGCATATGAACAAAACCAGAACACAAATGAACCTGAGAGGCGAATTCACAACAACTATGCAATACTGTAGGCAATCAGAGTAGTTCAATATGCAAGAAAATGCTAGCTAACACGCATATATATATATATATATATATATATATATATATATATACATGTATGTGTGTATACACATGATGAACATCACATGAAACCAATACACGCTGCTGGACATAGGACTTCAAACAAGCAGTGACAGTATTCAAGCAATAGAGCTACAAAATTTATATAAGCAGTTCGATAAGTTAAGGATGAAAGAACAAAAGTCAATCTGTGGGCCAATTTGCAGTTACAAAAATCAAGGTATAGTTCGATTAAGTCAGAGTCAAAACCAGGAAATAACAGAAATCGAAAGAGTCCATATTATCATTTCAAATGGCCGAAGTCAAAGCAAAAAAAAGGGAACCAAAACCAAGTTCTGATTCATCAAGCCGTGGTGACCAAGCAAGTATAACAAAGAATATATAAATATGAACAAGTCAGCAAATAATCACACCATTCAATCAAAAATCAGTGGCCAAGCATAGCGATGCGAATCATTCAAACCTGATGTATATGAACGAAGATTAAGGGATTCAAACCCTATTTAAACCATTAACATCATCGGCATATGAAGGCATTGTGTTCAAGCAAATTGACTAGAAAATCAAAAGGGAAATCCCATCCCAATTTAAATCAAACTCGATTGAGAAGCAGCCATGTGCAGATCAAAGAGACGATTAATCGATAAAGCAAGAAACGAAAAACATCCACTCAATCGATCAACAAAGTCGCCTTCTTCAAATTCACAAAGCCCTAAATCTAAAAGAGGAACGAACAAAGAAACAATTGGATACGGGCTAAAGAAATAGAAAGAGAAAAGGAGGATAATTGTTTTTATCACTGCATATTTAAATTGGGTCGTTTCCTTTATTATTAGTTTGGGCTTAAATTTTGTTTAGGGTTTTGTATCTGTTTTATTTTTTAAATTTGTTCTAAGTTTGTAATTTCTTCTGTAAAATTCTAGTCATGTGACTAGGAGACAAACTACGGTGATGTAGTTCGAGAATTTGCAACTCAATGGCTAAGTTGTGGTAGAGTTTTAATCGTAGAGTTAGGTTAGTCAATATCGGGTTTCGCGAGTTTACGTGTGTAAGCATCTGACTACTTAATTTCTAGTAGAAACCTTAGGGGCAGCACGTAGGTAGGTTTTGCCGAAGCTGGGTAAATCCGTGTTGTTCTATTTCTGCTTTTATTGCTCGGCTATTATCTATGCTGTAATTATTTTATATATTTCCGTTTTAAATTTTTATAATTAATAGCATCACCCTATTCACCCCTCTTGAGGATGAAATCGATCCTACAAGGTGAAGTTTCTTTGGTCCAATAATTAAGAGGAGGCATTCCTTAAGTTGAAGCATTTATTGGTCAATGCTCTCATGTTAGTAGTTCCAGACGGAAACCAAGAGTTGGTGGTATATACTGATGCATGCAGAACATGATTGGAAGCAGTATTGATGCAAAATGGTAAAGTTGTTCCCTATGCTTCGCAACAGCTTAGACCGCATGAAGTTAGATATCCTACTCATGATTTGGAGTAGGCAGCTGTGATCTTCGCATTGAAGATTTGTAGACATTATCTCTTAGGGGAAAGTTTTGAGCTTATGCCGATCATAAGCCTTCACGGTATTTATTCTTTTAGATGGAGTTGAATATAAGGCAGCAGAGATGGCAAGAGTTTTTGGCTTCTTATGATTTTGATATAGAGTATACACCAGAAAAAGTTAATAATGTAGCAGATGCTCTTAGCAGAAAACATTAGAATGTAGTGTTAGCTATGTTGGTAGAGTGGAAAGATTTAGAAGCTTTAGCCAGTTGTGATGTGCATATAAGATCGACTACTGGTTCTAGTCAGAGTGTCGTTGTAGGATCGATTTCACCTTAGAAGGGGGTGAATAGGGAGATACTATTAATTATACAAAATATTACGGAAGTATGTAAAATAATTGCAACACAGATTTATCAAAATTATAGTAGCACAGATAATAGCAGAATAATAAAAATAGAACACACAAATTTACCCAGCTTTGGTAAAACCCTGCCTACATGCTGCCCCCAAGGTTTCTACTAGAAATTAAGCAGTTAGACGCTTACACACGTAAACTCACGACACCCGCTATCGACTAACCTTAACTCTACGCTTAATACCTTGCTATAACTCAACCATTGAGTTGCGAATTCTCGAACTACACCACCGTAGTTCGTCCCCTAGTCACACGACTAGAAATTACTAAATTTTTAAAAGAGAAAATAAATTTTTTAAAAAAAACCAAAATAGAAGCCCTAGTTTAAATTAAAATCTCAAAGTGACAATTATAAAGGCTGGCCTAATAAAAAGAATCCCCTTTCTTTTATCCTCTTTTATATTTCTTTTGTCTCTTTTGTTGTGAAAAAATATGGCCGCTTGCTTTATGCTCGTTCGTTTCTCTTGAGCGATTAGGGCTTCTGGGTAATTTGAAGTTGCCGATTAAATTGATTGATCGAATATGTGATTTTGCTTCTTGCTCTTTCGATCAACCGTCTCCTTGTAGCTTGCTTCGGCTGCTTTGATGATCGAGTTCAATTCATAAATTTTGGTATGTAATTTATGCTTTTATGCTTTTAGTCGTTAGCTTGCTTGAACTCGACCTTGATTCGAGTTGAAAGATTATTCCTTTTTGCTTGGACTCAAATGATCTTTTGGCCGATGATGTTAAACATTTATATAGGGTTTGAATCCCTTTATTTTCATTTTTCTGAATTCGTCACTGCTATATTCTGGCCATTCGATTTTTTTTGATTGCTTGAGATGATTTAGGACTTCTTCAATTTGTATTTCTTTTGCTTGTTTACTTGATACTCATGACCTTGAATCTGTTCGTCTCCTTGTTTGTTCGATTACGTTCTTGTTGACTTCGGGCTTGACTTTGATTTTGTGAAAATATGAACTTGTTCGATTTTTGCCTTGGTTATTGATTTTGACTTCTGTGTCTTCGGCACTGTCACTGCTATTATGACTTCAGCCACCACCGTTGCAATGGGTTTGAATTTGGTCTTGGTTCCTGGTCTATGTGAGTCTGTTGGATTTCACTCTGTTGTTGTCTGGTCGACACTCGCTGTTGGTCTTCACTGCACTTGTGCATTACATTTGTATACAGTTGAGTTTCTTTTTGAACTGGTCGACACTTTGATGCCAGACTTGTTCTTGTTTTAGTATGCCACTGTTTTATGTTCAATGAACTACATATATATGTGTGTTCATATTTGTAGCATACTCGACATGTACCTGTTGTTGCATGACTTCGGCATTTATCTTGACATTATGTTGCTATCACATGAATTAAACTTGTTTATTACAATTTGGTTTGACCATGCTTCATTGAGTTGCTTTGAGTCTGTGCATTTAATTCTCATTTGCTTCGAGACAGTTTCAGTTGCATTGTGTCGGCTTTGGTCATGTTCACCATGTCATTGCAGTTGAAATTTTGAGCTGTATACTTCACTTATACTGTGATGTTGTTTTGTATGTTTCTTCGCTCCGAAATGTTTATGTATATATATATGATTTACTGTTTGGATTGTTTGATTGTATTTTTTGGTTATCACTGTCCATTGATGTTGGTCTTCATGTAGCTTGTTGTTCATGTTTACACTGCCTTTGTATGTCTGCTATGAATATGCATTCATCTTTTGCACTGTGTATGTTGACATATTCACTTGGTTGGACATGTGCATTTATTTGGTCCTCATCTGTACTGATGCATTGTATTTACATTTGTCTTTGAGCCTGGGCAGTTTGGTCCATGTATGACCTTGTGCGAGTCTGATGTTGTCCTGGTCGAGACTGTATTCTTGTTTGGTTGTATTTGAATTTTCGTGCTCGACGGCTCAGTTTTGTGCTACCTTTTGTACTTGTCCATTTTGATTTGCACCTGTGTTGAATCCAGCTAATAGCTCGGGTTTGACCTTGTGCTAATTTCGTGACTTTATATTTATTTCACTTGAGTTGACCCCGGCTTTTGATTTGGGTTTGACCTTATGCTTATCTATCCCTGTTGATTTATCAAGCGTATATATCGGTGTGCGTGGCCTTGTGGCATGTACAGTGATACACTGTGCATGTCACAAGCTGTTCGTGTATGATGAATTCAAATTTGAATGATGACGAACAACCCAAATGACTGAGGCAAATAATACTTTTAGAATACATTTTTATTTTACACTGCCAAAATATTTTCTTCTCAATTTTACTGCATCAGTATGTATTTTTGCAGATTGCTCTGATGCTGGATTAAATCTAGAATAGAGTTGAAGAACAATACGAGTGAATGAGCGATATGTAGTGAGGATATTTGTATAAATTGAAATGTATTGTAATTGGAATTTTGTATATATAGTGAGAGCACAAATTTGTATTATTCAAAATTATAATAAATATGAATAAAATCTCCGTTTGAATTTAAATTCTGTGTTATTTATTTTATTCAGTAAATATTTATTTAATCTATGAAAATAAAATAGTACATTAACAAATACATTTAAATGAATATATATACATATATATGTTTATTATCATCAAACAAAAATTATATACTCGCATATTCAACAATCTCCCCCTTTTGATGATAACAAACATATATTTAAGATTTTGAATTTATTAAATGTATTTGAATATTCATTTTGCTCCCTTTGTTTGAATGCTCCCTCTTACACCAAACTCTTCCCTCATATATGCATGTAAATAAAAAATATGCAAATGAGCCTAGATGCAAATAGAGAATATTTGACCTTTATTTGCCAAAATCTTAACTTTTCTCTCCCCCATTTGTTAGAAGCAGATAAAGTGATAGACGTTAATACAACATTAAAACTCAATCGAATATAAATATTAAATTTCAATAAAAAATCAAACAAAAATCATAAATACTCTGTTTGACGCATATTCCACTTTGGAATGATAGAGATGATGTCATCGTATAAAACCATATGGTTATGTCTATTTGTGGTATATTTATATCAGAAATTTGAATATCTACTAACCGTGCATAACCATTAGGGCTTTTAAATGAGATTAGTAGTATTCCAATTTTTTCTATAAATATGAATTCAAGCATCTTCTAACCACGTATAACCGTGAGTACTTTTAAATGGGAATAGAATCAACTGTCTATTTAATAAATCAATTTTGATATGCATTCTATACATGCATAACCGTGAGGATTTATAAATGAGCATGGAAGCATATAATCAAAAATTCCAAGTAATTCATCCGTGCATAACCGTGAGGACTTTTAAATGAGAGTGAATACTTTGGATCTTTTTTTAAAAATGAAAAATGAAAAACGAATGATTTCCTGTTTAAAATACCACATATTGACAAACTATATTGAATTTTAATGAGTGATGGTCGTTAGAATATGATAGAAATAGAGATGATCATGGAATTTTTACCAATAAAAAGTGTTTATAACTCTTGTTCAAATTTCTAAAGAAATTTACTAAATATACCGTCTCAAGTTATAATATGTGATTGATATATACACTTATCACTTTTTCAATCACTATTTATCTTTTCGATAATTAGTAGGGAGTCAGATTAGTCAATGTAATCATTTAAGATCAAATCCAATAATAATTAAAATCAAATATTTTAAGATGACTAATCTGAAACAAGGTCAACAAAAAATATTTTCTGAAAGGGGTTTTTATAAGAAAAATGTCTGCTAATTTGAAAATTATTTGAAATGAAAAAATATGCAGATTTTTCTTTGAAAAACGATGCAATTACTGAATGTCTCAACATAAATTACGTTCCGCTAGAAATTTTTCTATCAACTAGATAACCAGTGTAATTTGCGTCTGAATTTTTCTTTCACTCGAGATTATCATTAACCGAATGTTATAGACCGGATTGTGAAGTTTCAACAAAATTTTAAAAATCATTTTTAACAGCTTTTAAATGAAATTCTCTTGAATTTGAATTGAAGCCGTGTAAATGATCAAACAATGACCATAGTGTCAGATCCCGAAGCAATAAGATAAGCAAATATATCCATGTTTATCATGAGTAATCAGCAATCAGTAAAACATCATCATTAGTCTAAGCAAATCTATAGTTCAAAGATTATTGGTCAATATTTGAATAAGTCAGAATCAAAATCAACATTCATTTCATCATTACACTACTGGCTGATTTAATTCAGATTATGGTGCAGATTATCACATTTAATATATCGTTCAAAATAAATATAACATTACCTGTTTTACCTTTACCAATAATTTTTCATTGTTGTCCATTGTGATTCTGTCACCTTTGTACTAGGCTAAGGAACCGTGGTTTTTCGTCCATTGTGTTCTTGGAACAGCCAGAATCCAAATACACAGTTGTTGCTCCTTAGCCTACCATCACACCTACATCATGAAATATTTTTGTGACCTATTTATTTTTATAAGTCCATGGTTGTTAGTGGCAACAGATTTTAGAAAATAATTTTGTGGAGACCCAAAGCTATTTATATATGTTCCTTTCGGCACCCAGATTTGTTTAACTTTAAGGGATTTTATATTTGTGCCTTTTGGAAACCAAATCGATATGATTTTCAAATTTTTGTGTATATACCAACAAATATTTTGATTGTGTCCATTTTTTCTACAAATAGTGCACTCGGATTTAACTTGATTACTTTTACTTCTAACATATTCAGAGTGAGTATATCTAAGTCCTTGTCTATCATTATTAACAGATTGTTTTTCTATTAGCATATTTAGTGATCTTTCACTTTCGGAAAAGTTTCCTAAAGTTGTAAATAATTTTTGGAGTTGTGTTTTGAGATATTCATTTTCTTTTAATAATTGTGTGCACTTTTTAATATAGCTCTCTCCCCTAGTGTTTTCGCTTTCTTTCAAAATCAAATTTTCATTTTCAAGTTATTTTATTTCAATTTCTGATTTTTTAATCTCCTCTTCGAATGATGGACACTTATCACACTTTGGGATCCTACTTTGATAGGTTTTAACTAATTGACCAAGTTGTTTATTTAAATCTATCAAAGAATCTTTTTATGATTCAAGTTTGGCATACTTCTCCCTAAGTCGTTCAAAATAGCCATTTACTTCATGGAAATATATAAGTAATTCTGAATGAGTGAGTTTTGATACCTTGCTTGGCTCATCATCATCGCTATCGGTTATATCACCTCTAAAGCACAGATCTGCTTTCTCACTCTCACTGCTAGTGCTTCTATAATCACTATCGCTTTTATTCCATATGGCTCCAAAACTTCTCTTTTTTGAATTCTTTTCTCGGCCGTGTCGATTTCGAGGACAGTTGGGCTTGATGTGTCCAGGTTTGTTGCACTTGTGACATATGATCCCCCGTTCTTCTTGGTTGTCTAGTGCTTTGACTATTTTGCTTTTCAAATTTTGATTTAGAGCTAGATTTCTGTATTAACGGTTCCACTTTTTGAATCTCTTCATTAGTGACGCCAGCTCAGCTACTCCATCATCATTATCATCATCACTTCCTCTTATCAATCCTGCTAAGCACGTTTCTTTAATTTCTGATTTGATTATGGGGGATCTCTCATGGTTGTTGACTTTTGTACCATATATTGCATCAAAGGTATTCTAGATTTCCTACGAAATTTCACAATGAGAGATAAAGTTAAAATTATCTTGATTAATATGAGAATATATTATATGCATAGCGAGAGCATTAATCGAAATAATTTTCTTATCTATTAAATCACACCCATTTTCAATAATATCCCTACATTTAAAATTAACAAATTTTAAATAAAAATCCATTTTTAACTTCCAATTCAAATAACATGTTCCGTCAAAAATAGAAGGGATGATACTGGACCGACCCAGAGTAAAAACATTATTAGCAGAAGCTATTTTAAAAATTCAAATAAGAAAAATTGGTCTTTGAAAAAATTAATTTTTTTAAAACAAAAATGGCTTTTGTTCCCAGCTTTGATACCACTTGTAGGATCGGTTTCACCCTAGAGGGAGTGAATATGGTGATACTATTAATTATAAAAATTATTGCGGAAGTATATAAAATAATTGAAACACAGATTTATCATAATTATAGCAGGATAGATAATAGCAGAATAATAAAAATAGAATACATAGATTTACCCAACTTCGGAAAAACCTTGCCTACATGATGCCCCCAAGATTTCTACTAGAAATTAAGCAGTCAGACGCTTACACATGTAAACTCGTGACACCCGCTATCGACTAACCTTAACTCTACGCTCAAAATCCTGCCACAACTCAGCCACTAAGATGCGAGTTCTTGAACTACACCACCATAGTTCGTTGCCTAGTCACACGACTAGAAATTACTAAAGTTTTAAAAGAGAAAATACAACTTTAAAAACAAAACAAAACTAAAAACCCTAGTTTAAATTAAAAGCTCAAAGCGACAATTATAAAAGCCGACCCAATAAAAAGAATCCCCTTTCTTTAATCCTCTTTTATATTTCTTTTATCTATTTTGTTGTGAAAAAATAAGGCCATTTCCTTTATGCTCGTTCGTTTCTCTCTGAGTGATTAGGGCTTCTGGATAATTTGAAGTTGCCGATTAAATTGATTGCTCGAATATGTGATTTCACTCCTTGCACCGTCGATCAACTGTCTCCTTGTAGCTTGCTTCGACTGCTTCGATGATCGAGTTCAATTCATAAATTCTAGTATGTAATTATGCTTTTCTGCTTTTACTTGTTAGCTTGCTTGAACTCGATCTTGGTTTGAGTTGAAAGATTATTCCTATTTGCTTGGACTCAAATGATCTTTGGCCGATGATTTTAAACATTTATATAGAGTTTGAAACCCTTTATTTTCATTTGTCTGAATTAATTTGAATTCGTCACTGCTATATTCTGGCCTTTCAATTTTGTTTGATTGCTTGAGATGATTTCTGACTTCATCAATTCGTATTTTTTTGCTTGTTTACTTGATACTCACGACTTTGAATCTGTTCGTCTCCTTGTCCACCACGGCTCTGACTTTGAACTGTTCGATTACTTTATTGTTGACTTCGGGCTTGACTTTGATTTTGTGAAAATATGAACTTGTTCGATTTTTGTCTTGGTTATTGATTTTGACTTCTGTGTCTTCAACATTATTACTGCTATTATGACTTCGACCACCACTATTTCACTGGGTTTGAATTTGGTCTTGGTTCCTAGTATATGAGAGTCTGTTGGATTTCACTCTATTGTTGCCTGGTCGACACTCGTTGTTGGTCTTCACTGCACTTGTGCATTGCATTTTTATACAGTTGAGTTTATTTCTGAACTGGTCGACACTTTAATGCCAGACTCTTTCTTGTTTTGGTATGCCACTGTTTTATGTTCAATACGCTACATATATGTGTGTGTTCACATTTGTAGCATACTCGACCTGCACCAGATGTTGCATGACTTCGACATTTATCTTGACATTGTGTTGCTGTCACATGAATTAAACTTGTTCATTGCAGTTTGGTTCGACCATGCTTCATTGAGTTGCTTTGAGTCTGTGCATTTAATTCTAATTTTCTTCGAGATAGTTTTAGTTGCATTGTGTTGGGTTTGGTCATGTTCACAATGTCATTGCAGTTGAAATTTTGAGTTGTATACTTCACTTGTACGGTGATATTGTTTTGTACATTTATTCACTTCGAAACGTTTATCTTTATATATGATTTACTGTCTGGACTGTTTGATTGTATTTTTGGTTACCACTGTCCACTGATGTTGGTCTTCATGTAGCTTGTTGTTCATGTTTGCACTGCCTTTGTATGTCTGCTATGAATATGCATTCAGCTTTTGCACTGTGTATGTTGACATATTCACTTGGTTGAACATGTGCACTTAGTTGGTCCTCATCCGTTCTGATGCATTGTATTTACATTTGTCTTTGAGCCTAGGCAGTTTGGTCCATGTATGACCTTATACGAGTCTGATGCTGTTCTGGTCGAGGCTGTGTTCTTGTTTGGTTGTATTTTAATTCTTTTGCTCGACAGCTCAGTTTTGTGCTACCTTTTGTACTTGTCCATTTTGATTTGCACCTGTGTTGAATCCAACTAACAGCTCGGGTTTGACCTTGTGCTACTTTCGTGACTTTATATTTATTTCACTTGAGTTGAACCCGACTTTTGATTTGGGTTTGACCTTGTGCTCATCTGTCCCTGTTGATTTATCAAGTGTATATATCGGTGGGCACGACCTTGTGGCATGTACAGTGATACACTATGCATGTCACAAGCTGTTCGTGTATGATGAATTCAAATTTAAATGTTGACGAACAACCAAAATGACTGAGGCAAATAATATTTTCAAAGTACATTTTTATTTTACATTTCAAAAATATTTTCTTTTCAATTTTGCTGCATTAGTGTGTATTTTTGCAGATTGCTCAGATGCTGGATTCAATCTGGAATAGAGTTGAAGAATAATATGAGTGAATGAGCGATATGTACTGAGGACAGTTGTATAAATTGAAATGTATTGTAATTGGAATTTTGTATATATAGTGAGAGCACAAATTTGTATTATTCAAAATTGTAATAAATATTTGTTTCAATAAAATATCTGTTTGAATTTAAATTCTGTGTTATTTATTTTATTCAGCAAATATTTATTTAATTTGCGAAAAAAGAATAGTACATTAATAAATACATTTAAATGAATATATATATATATATATGTTTATTATCATCAAACAAAAATCATATACTCGCATATTCAACAGCCGCCAGGTTGTATTGTTTAGAAGTTCGACCAATATTGATTGAGAGTATCACGTCTAAGCAGAAAGAGGATCCAGTGTTAGTCGAAAAGATTAGAAAACTAGAGGTTGGAACTGAGATCGATGACCTAAAGGATTTTAGCCTTGACCAAAAAGGATGGTTGAGAATGAAGGAACGGTTGTGTGTTCTGAATGTGGAGACTTGATGAAGGAAGTTCTTGGAGAATGTCATCGGTCCATGTTTACGATTCATCCTGGAGGAACCAAGATGTATTAGGATATGAAGAGGAGCTTCTATTAGGAAGGTGAGGGATGTTGGCTTGTGGGTTAGGCAGTGTGCAAACTGTCAACAACTGAAAGCTGAACATCAAAAACCAAGTGGGTTACTTCAGCCTTTATAGATTCCAGTTTGGAAACGGGATTCGATATCTATGGATTTTATAGACAGGTTGCAAAGGTCAAATAGAGGTAAAGTAGATATATCGGTTATAGTGGACAGATTGACCAAGAGTGCCATTTCATTCCAGTTAGGTCAACTAGGACGACGCCTGTTTTAGCTATATTGTTCCTGAAGAACATAATTAGACCACATGGAGTTCCTAGTTGTATAGTCAGTGATAGAGATGCTTTGTTCACTAGTGAATTTTGAAAGAGTCAACAGGAAGTATTGGTACCAAGCTCAATATGAGTATTGCATAACACCCTTAGACAAACGGGCAGACCGAGAGAGTCAACAAGGTACTCAAGGATCTATTGAGAGCTTATGTATTTGATCTTGGTGGATCTTGGGAGGATCACCTACATTTGGTTGAGTTTTCTTATAATAATAGTTATCGGACTAGGAATGGCGCCGTTCAAAGCTTTGTATGGAAGACCATGCAAATCACCAGCATTTTGATTGGTGAATGGAGACAGATTAGTCTTAGGACCAGATTTGGTTAGAGAAGCGTTAGAAAAGATTGAGTTAATCCGAGGAAAGATCAAAGAAGCTCGGTCCAGACAGAAGAGTTACACAGATAAGAGGCGTAAAGACCTAGAATTCTCAATTGGAGATAAGTTTTTCATTAAGGTATCACTTATGAAGGTGTGGTGCGATTTGAAAAGTCTCTGTTCCAAATTTTAGAGAGGATTGGAAAACTCGCATACAGAATAGAGTTCCCGAGCTATAAGGAAGGTGTTTATAATGTCTCATCTTCGTAAGTATGTGCATGATCCAGAGGCTACTATTCCACCGACAAGGTTGGATGACTTAGCGGTAGAGCCTAATTTAACTATTGTTAGGAAAATAGTTAGGGTTGTAGATATAAATGAGAAAAGATTAAGGAATAAGACAGTCAAGTTGGTAAAAGTTCAGTGGAACGAGAATGAATTGTACTTGGGAGATATAAGACAGGATTAGAGAAACTTATCCTGATCTGCTTTAAGGGTATGTGTGACGCCCCACCTCTATACCCACGCTAGCCAAGAACATTACGGTGAATGCTGTCAACTAGCACGGAGAATAAGGCTGTTGAGGAGCGACCATCCGTGTAATTGCTTTGCGCGAGCATCGATATGTCAGATAGTATAACATGCATTTCTTATCAAGAGGGAAATCCGACATACCGACACAAACTCAAAGCTACTACACAGTGGCTATAATATCTTCAGAAACAAATATAGAAATAAACATAACATAAATCAGTCACAGACAATTCATATCACAAAGGCGGAAATAGATATGAATATAACACATGAAAGTGTACATCAGAGTAGTGGTCAGAAAGATCCACAATATCACAAAAGAATAGTAACACGAACTACACAAAAGAATAAGTATACATTATGGAGTCTATATCTCAAATGTATACAAACCAAAAACTACTAATCTAAGTAGTTAACCAAAAGTCAGAGAAATCAATCACAGGGGAGAAGTCAAGCAGAAGCACCTGTAACATCTCGGTTTGACCCGAGTATTATTTAATAAGAAAATAATAGACGGATCAGTCTAACTATAAATATCAGATGAAACGATATAGAGTAAGAGATATGACTAAACACATAATAATCACAATGCCGAGCTGTGATTTATATATAAGTAATTGAAAATCAACAAGAGATTAATCAATATCACAAATTCTACACAAGAATCAAACAAAATGTCATACTCCTTATTTCATTCATCAAACCACAAATATTGACGATTATATCAATGTCAATCACAAAAGTCATCGACACACAAATTCACCAATGCACAAATATTGATAAAACTTATCAATGGAAATCAAGAAAATTGGTGAAACACAAATTCTAGAAATCATCTCGAGAAATCCAGAAATCACAAAAGGGGGGAGGCCTATCACAAACGGGAGCATAAAGCCCACCAACACGTGTATCACAAACGGAATGCTAATTCCATGGTTGCTAACCATCACAAATTGAGCCGAAGCTCCACAAACGGCCCGAAGACCATGGGTTGCTACCCCACCAAATTGAGTCGAAACTCCACAAAATGGGGTTTAGTCTCTCTCGTAGACAAAGAGACATCGCACATTGCTAGTCTAAATCACAAAGATGATCGTCATGATCAACGAGAAGTGTCAATTACAGTAAGCTAGTAAATATATGAGCTTAGCTTCATGTCCCATGACCACTAGCTTAACTTAAATATTTACGAACAAATTGTAGATCTCCACTAGAAAATTGTCACAAGAGTTTCAATTGAACAAGTCCAAGAATTAACCAACAAAGTGAACGCAAGCGTTTCATACCACTTGTTTTACTAAGTCGTTTAATTGGATTTCTCATACGAGTGAGGTAAAGGTTTGTATATACTAATAGATTGGAAATCGGTTTGAGAAAACGATCTTTGTAATAAAATAGTGTTGAAATCATTTGAAGAAAGAGTTTTGATATTTACTACTAGTATAAAAAACCTTTATATTTTTAAAGTGACAAATCACAAAGAAGATTGTAAGAACAATCAATCACTAAAATTCACATTCGAAGACGTAAATAAAATCCAAAGAAACCGATAAAGAATCCATCGAAATGGATATTCAAAAATTCCTAAAAAGGAGTCGTCAAAGTCATAATAAATGATAACAACAAATAGGATCATCACGAATCGATTTAAATTGGAATTCACAAGCGAATAGGCAAGCAGGCAAAACACTGCTGATTCAGACGTCTGAAACAAGTGGTTCAGACGTCTGAATCTGGAAATATAAAGATTTCCAGAACACAATTCAGACGTCTAAATCAAGTGTTTCAGACGTCTGAAATAGGCATATTTAAGCTATTTCCTTTCTGGTTACAAATGAACTAATTCAGACGTCTGAAACCATATATTCAGACGTCTGAAACCATATATTCAGACGTCTGAATCTGGGGATAGAAATCTTCCCAGAACAATATTCAGACGTCTGAATATTACGTTTCAGACGTCTGAATCTGGGGTCAGGGCATTCCCTGAACCTAGGCCAAAATGGCCAAACGAATATCGAAAACGATCGAACGAGCAAATGGCGATGACTAAGGAATTACGTCGAACGACAACCCAGCCTAAACGGCTCTTCGATACACCTCAAATATTAATGTCCAAATCTCCATAATAGGATTTTCATAAATTAGACCAAAACACCCAAAAATTGGAATATACACGAAATCGATCCAAACCAAAATTAATTGCACACGAATAAACGTTAGGAATTCATACCTAACAATCGAAGATAAATATAGACAAAGATGTGAGATAAAAATCTCACCTTTGAACCCAAACGATTGAAGAAGAAGCTATAGAGCAATGGTAAGAACAATCACTCTTCAATTCCAACCCAACAAGCTTGAATCTAAGCTTAAAGGAGAAACATTTCCTAAATTAGGTTTAGGAATTTTCTGAAATCAAAGAGAGAACGAGTTGGAGAAGAAGGAGATGCTTACCAATGGGTTCACTTGAGTTTGGAGCAAGAAGATGGATTTGCAAAGAAAGCTAGGGCTTAGGAATTTCTATTTCCCATTCTCTTCCACCATTGTTGCTAAAGCTTGAGTGTTTAAGCAAAGAGGAGAAGTTATGAAGAGAAGAGGGTTGGGCTGAGCTAATAAGGGTGCAGTCCAAACCAAAGTCATAAGCGGGAAAAAGTAGCAAAAATCAACTATCTCCAAACATATCGAAGCTTATACTCAAAAAGGTCGCAAACGATATTTTAAACTCAACGGGGGTGGTCTCGAGTCCTAATTCGGCTGTTTGCAAAAAGTAGCTTTTCGGACTAAAATCTGACAAACGATAAAATATTTAAATAAAATATTTAAATATAAAATCGATAAATATGCGGGTTGTTACAGACTCCCCCCTTAAAGAAATTGCGTCCTCGCAATACTTAAGAGGAAAATAAGAAGTAACAACCATGGAAGCATATCAACACAAAAGAAAATTGAAATAAGAAGTTCACCATAAAGAGCACGAAAGAGTTAGCAAGAACGGGATCGCTCAATGAATTCTCTAGATTCCCAAGAGTAATCCCTAGGATTTGAGAACCATTGAACTCTCATAAGAAGAACATCTTTATTTTGAAGTCGTTTGAGCCCCGAAGCAATAATTCGAATAGGATGTTGCTCAAAAATCAAATCTGGTGAAACTTCAATTTCCACAATATCACCGGGCTCAAGAATGAAAACCGGAATCCCTAAGGCATTTCCGTAGATAAAAGACGTGGGGAACATCAAGAATAGCAGAAAATTGAGCCGGCGCAACGGCGTAGTACAAAAACGGTACGCCCGAGGAACTAGAAACTCAAATAATTTGGGACATCAGCGTAGTACAAAAACGGTACGCCCAATGAACCAAAGCAAAGACATTGATGTAGTACAAACGGTACATCCAATGAATCTAATAGCAAAAACATTGATGTAGTACAAACGGTACATCCAATGAATCTAATAGCAAAAACATTGATGTAGTACAAACGGTACATCCAATGAATCCAAAAGCAAAGACATTGATGTAGTACAAATGGTACATCCAATGAATCAAATAGCAAAAACATTGATGTAGTACAAACGGTACATCCAATGAATCAAATAGCAAAATCATTGATGTAGTACAAACGGTACATCCAATGAATCCAAAAGCAAAGACATTGATGTAGTACAAACGGTACATCCAATGAATCAAAAAGCAAAGACATTGATGTAGTACAAACGGTACATCCAATGAATCAAATAGCAAAAACATTGATGTAGTACAAACGGTACATCCAATGAATCCAAAAGCAAAGACATTGATGTAGTACAAACGGTACATCCAATGAATCAAATAGCAAAAACATTGATGTAGTACAAACGGTACATCCAATGAATCCAATAGCAAAAACATTGATGTAGTACAAACGGTACATCCAATGAATCAAATGAGACGGAACATCGATGTAGTATAATAACAGTACATCCGATGAACCGAACACCATAAAAGAACACCGGACACTAGTCCATAAAAGGAATGAGATAAAGCTCAATAAAACGAAGTGCACCAAAACGTCCGATGAACTTGATAAAAAGATAATCCCATTCAGACATCACCAAAGAATCAACCAATTGTTGCTTACGACTAAACACATTGGCAACACGATTTCCCCTTTCGGGAATAAAAGAATATCAAGATCATAAGATGCTAGGAGCTCGAGTCGACATGAAGTTCCTTATGAGAAAATAAATATTCCAAAGATTTATGATCGAGCCAGAGAACAAATTTCTCATCCAAAAATGATGATGCCAAACTCTAAAAGCGAAAACAATAGCCGCGAGCACTAGATCATGAGTGGCATACCTAGTCTCAATCGGCTTTTAATGATTTAGAAGCACAAGTGATAGCACGTTCTCCTTTGCAAGAGAATGACATCCAAACCAATACGACTAGTATCGGTACAAAAGATAAAGTCTTGGTTCCCAACGGGAATCACAAGAATAAGAGTATCGAAAAGAAAGAATTTCTTTTAAGTAATCTTCTTTCCTGAAAAGTTAAAACTTTCAAATTACTTTTATCATTATGTAATAATCTTTTTAGAAAAATTTACTATTTTCAAGTCACTATACTGTGTCTGATTGTCTCATCAAAGCGTTTAGGAAATTCCTATCGATAACGTTGATCAAGCGCATCGACCAAAATTCTTAAAACACTAAATGGGCAATACAATCACAACATCGTATTCTATAGGATAAGTAAGTTTCTCAAAAACTTCTAAGAATATTCTTTGTTCGTTTTAAGAACAAAAATCCGGTTATACTTCTAAATAAATCTTATGAAAAAGATTTTGCAAAATTTTAAATTGCTATTTTCATCCAAAAATCAATAAATAAAAGAATGGTCTCATCGAAATATTCATAGGATATTTGATTTATAAAATGGATGAAATAAGCTGGACAAACCGAATGACATAATAATTCATTCATAGGAATCATAACGAGTGCGGAGTGCGTAAGTGGAATGCTAACTTCCGCAACTCGTCGCCAAATGAAAATCGGTAGCAAGGTCGAACTAAAGACCTTAACACCACACGAAAGATTTCTTAGGTGATAATTCTAAGACAAACTCAAAAATACCGGAAAAGTTTCACAAATTATTTAGATAAGAGAAACAACACTTTCCTTATAAGTTGGCTTAAGGAATAAAATGATGCCATCAAGTTGGAATCAAAATCATAAAGGAAAAATAGAAATCTGCTTAACAGATTGAAAATGTCGAAGAGGAATAGTCCACACGAGAAAATAGGATATGGGCTTCCCAACGATTAAGCTAATCCTTACAAAAATCAATTCCGAAGCCTAAGTAAAAATATCGGCTCGGAAAGATAAATCACATAAAATAATTTCGGCATCAATAGAAAGCAAATTGAGTGTTGCGGATCAACCATCTGGATTCGCAGCTCTCAAAGAAGTCATCAAGCCTAAAATATTCAAAGAAAAGAATCTACAAGTTCTTTTGATATAAAAACAATGAGATGAACCCATATCAAAAAGAACTCAAATAGAAAGTTCACGAAATAAAACAATGCCATCAAGGATTGAATGAAAATACCTAGACCAAGAGAAGAGTTGCCAGGGGCTTGCAGCTTTCCTTCTCTCTTGCTTGGAAGCTTAGGACACGAAGATAAAAGATGACCCGAACCTTTGCAATAACGACAAAAGAGGGGTTTCGGGCATTCCCTTGCATAGTGGTTCGTGGAACCACAATTGTAGCATCGTCCACGACTAGAGGTAGGAACTTTTGCTACCAGAGTTTGTTGCTTCCCTTTCTTATTAGAATCGGGGCCTTTGAATTTGATAGGCCTCTTCAAGTTATTGTCGAAGTTCTGTTGGGCACGCACAACTTCAACATCACCTTCATTATCGGCCTCTTCAATACGAAGAGCGATGTCAATAAGCTGATCAAATGAAACCTCAAGTTTCAGAGTAATGGCTTCATAAGATTCTTATTCAAGCCATAAACAAATCTCTGATTTTTCTTCAATGGGGTGTTGATGTAATCAACCCCATATTTGGACAGAGATTCGAAAGATGCGACATAGTCTGTCACGTAAGATTCACCTTGAACAAGGTCTATGAAACGCCGGGCCAAAGTTACTTTTTCAGCTTCCGGCACAAATTTCAATTCGAATCTTTACCGGAACTGTTCCCAAGTAAGATCCACTTCGATAATCTCTGAAGTTAAGAGCTCATACCAATCTAATGCTCTTTCTTGGAGCATGCTAGAAGCCACTTGGACTCGATGAAGGTCAATAAGGTTCATGCGAGAAAAGATGCGATCGCATGATTTGAGCCAAGCTTGAATTTCTATAACACTCTCGGATCCTTTGGATGGCCTTCCACCCAAATCGGTGTAGTCTCTGCACAAGCGTGCAAAACCGGATCTAGGATGAGTGGGCTCTGGAATGGGTCCGGCTGCTTGAGCGTTCTTTACTAAATCTAAAAGCTGCTGAGCAGCACTAGATTGACCAACGCTGGGACGGCCTGGTCTTACCATTTCTCTTCTTTAAGAAAGAAAGAAGGAGAAAAGTTATTCTCAAAATAAATATCAAGCAATCTTGATAGATAAAACAAGGAATCATAAAAGAAAATAGGATAGGACGGTACGAAGACCCGAATAAAAATCCTAAAGCACGACTCCTAAGATGGACTTAGGACGATGATCCTTGTTATAATATTCCATATTGTTCTGAAGTTTGGCTCTGATACCAAGCTGTGACGCCCCACCTCTATACCCACACTAGCCAAGAACATTACGGTGAATGCTGTCAACTAGCACGGAGAATAAGGCTGTTGAGGAGCGACCATCCGTGTAATTGCTTTGCGCGAGCATCGATATGTCAGATAGTATAACATGCATTTCTTATCAAGAGGGAAATCTGACATATCGACACAAACTCAAAGCTACTACACAGTGGCTATAATATCTTCAGAAACAAATATAGAAATAAACATAACATAAATCAGTCACAGACAATTCATATCACAAAGGCGGAAATAGATATGAATATAACACATGAAAGTGTACATCAGAGTAGTGGTCAGAAAGATCCACAATATCACAAAAGAATAGTTACGCGAACTACACAAAAGAATAAGTATACATTATGGAGTCTATATCTCAAATGTATACAAACCAAAAACTACTAATCTAAGTAGTTAACAAAAAGTCAGAGAAATCAATCACAGGGGAGAAGTCAAGCAGAAGCACCTGTAACATCTCGGTCTGACCCGAGTATTATTTAATAAGAAAATAATAGACGGATCAGTCTAACTATAAATATCAGATGAAACTATATAGAGTAAGAGATATGACTAAACACATAATAATCACAATGCCGAGCTGTGATTTATATATAAGTAATTGAAAATCAACAAGAGATTAATCAATATCACAAATTCTACACAAGAATCAAAGAAAATGTCATACTCCTTATTTCGTTCATCAAACCACAAATATTGACGATTATATCAATGTCAATCACAAAAGTCAATGACACACAAATTCACCAATGTACAAATATTGATAAAACTTATCAATGGAAATCACGAAAATTGGTGAAACACAAATTCTAGAAATCATCTCGAGAAATCCAGAAATCACAAAAGGGGGGAGGCCTATCACAAACGGGAGCATAAAGCCCACCAACACGTGTATCACAAACGGAATGCTAATTCCATGGTTGCTAACCATCACAAATTGAGCCGAAGCTCCACAAACGGCCCGAAGACCATGGGTTGCTACCCCACCAAATTGAGTCGAAACTCCACAAAACGGGGTTTAGTCTCCCTCGTAGACAAAGAGACATCGCACATTGCTAGTCTAAATCACAAAGATGATCGTCATGATCAACGAGAAGTGTCAATTACAGTAAGCTAGTAAATATATGAGCTTAGCTTCATGTCCCATAACCACTAGCTTAACTTAAATATTTACGAACAAATTGTAGATCTCCAATAGAAAATTGTCACAAGAGTTTCAATTGAACAAGTCCAAGAATTAACCAACAAAGTGAACGCAAGCGTTTCATACCACTTGTTTTACTAAGTCGTTTAATTGGATTTCTCATACGAGTGAGGTAAAGGTTTGTATATACTAATAGATTGGAAATCGGTTTGAGAAAACGATCTTTGTAATAAAATAGTGTTGAAATCATTTGAAGAAAGAGTTTTGATATTTACTACTAGTATAAAAAACCTTTATATTTTTATAGTGACAAATCACAAAGAAGATTGTAAGAACAATCAATCACTAAAATTCACATTCGAAGACGTGAATAAAATCCAAAGAAACCGATAAAGAATCCATCGAAATGGATATTCAAAAATTCCTAAAAAGGAGTCATCAAAGTCATAATAAATGATAACAACAAATAGGATCATCACGAATCGATTTAAATTGGAATTCTCAAGCGAATAGGCAAGTAGGCAAAACACTGCTGATTCAGACGTCTGAAACAAGTGGTTCAGACGTCTGAATCTGGAAATATAAAGACTTCCAGAACACAATTCAAACGTCTGAATCAAGTGTTTTAGACGTCTGAAATAGGCATATTTTAGCCTATTTCCTTTTTGGTTCCAAATGAACCAATTCAGACGTCTGAAACCATATATTCAGACGTCTGAATCTGGGGATAGAAATCTTCCCAGAACAATATTCAGACGTCTGGATATTACGTTTCAGACGTCTGAATCTGGGGTTCGGGGCATTCCCTGAACCTAGGCCAAAATGGCCAAACGAATATCGAAAACGATCGAACGAGCAAATGGCGATGACTAAGGAATTACGTTGAACGACAACCCAGCCTAAACGACTCTTCGATACGCCTCAAATATCAATGTCCAAATCTCCATAATAGGATTTTCATAAATTAGACCAAAACACCCAAAAATTGGAATATACACGAAATCGATCCAAACCAAAATCAATTGCACACGAATAAACGTTAGGAATTCATACCTAACAATCGAAGATAAATATAGACAAAGATGTGAGATAAAAATCTCACCTTTGAACCCAAACGATTGAAGAAGAAGCTATAGAGTAATGGTAAGAACAATCACTCTTCAATTCCAGCCCAACAAGCTTGAATTTAAGCTTAAAGGAGAAACATTTCCTAAATTAGGTTTAGGAATTTTCTGAAATCAAAGAGAGAATGAGTTCGAGAAGAAGAAGGAGATGCTTACCAATGGGTTCACTTGAGTTTGGAGCAAGAAGATGGATTTGCAAAGCAAGCTAGGGCTTAGGAATTTCTATTTCCCAGTCTCTTCCACCATTGTTGCTAAAGCTTGAGTGTTTAAGCAAAGAGGAGAAGTTATGAAGAGAAGGGGGTTGGGCTGAGCTAATAAGGGTGCAGTCCAAACCAAAGTCATAAGCGGGAAAAAGTAGCAAAAATCAACTATCTCCAAACATATCGAAGCTTATACTCAAAAAGGTCGCAAACGACATTTTAAACTCAATGGGGGTGGTCTCGAGTCCTAATTCGGCTGTTTGCAAAAAGTAGCTTTTCGGACTAAAATCCGACAAACGATAAAATATTTAAATAAAATATTTAAATATAAAATCGATAAATATGCGGGTTGTTACAGTATGTGTATATTAGAATTATATAGATAGTTGCTAGTTAGATAAGCTAGTATGTTTGTTATGGTAGTTACGAGTTGTTACAGATGATTGCTACGTTTAGTATTTGGTCCTTACTGAATTTCGAGGATGAAATTCTTGAAGGGGTGGCCTGTAATATCCCTATTTTGATAGCATTATTGAGGAAATTTAATTAGATAAATTAAATAGAATAATGATGATAAGAAGATTGAGATTTGAGTAAATTAGATATAGGGTCGTGCTTAATAATAAAATAGATGAGCTTAAAATGGTTTATAGGCTAATCAAATTACACGTGGGCATATTAGTAAATAGCCAATTCATCATATAGGGCTATCCTTCTTGTAATTGCCCATTCACGTTTCATTTTTCACTTTTACAAATGAAACCATAAACCTGAAATAGAGCCGACCACCAACAAGGAAGAAAAGGGGAAGAATTCAGTCTTAAGCTAAGGATCAAAGCTAGAAAGGATTTATCAACAATAAATCTCAAATTCCTTATCATATTTAAGGTGAATAATTATTCATTCCATCTCTTTATGTTTTTATAATCATATGATTTCGGATATAAGACATAATTTCGTTTCTATGATATTTTGAATGATGATATGCGTAAGTTATTGATTGCTTGATTTAAACAATTCATTTATGTGAAAAATTCATTTATTGATTGCTTGATTTAAACAATTCATTTATGTGAAAAATTCATACGGTTTTAGGGTACAAAGCAAGGGTTATTGACTTTAGAATGCCATGGAAAAATTTTATGTTAAGTAAAACGTGATTTTGGTAAGGGATTTTAATTTCCAGAATTTTCCAAGCTATGGAAAATTTATTCTAAATTTCTAAAGGAAACTAGGATATTATTGGGTTTAAAATTTATTTCGGGAACTTTATGAAGAAATTGGGTCGGAAATTTTAATATGTTTGATTGTATGATAAAAGAGAATTTCTATGATTTTCGAGGATTTTTCCCAGTTGATTTATTAGGGAAAATAAATTATTTTAAAAGAGGGACTTTTCTACGAATATTGGTTTTGTTAAATGGAAGGGCTTAAACGTTATAATTCCTTTAATTCAGATCTGGTTAAATGCGACGGCTTTAATTGTAAACTATTGGAAAAGTTATACAACAACCAATCAAAGATTTATAAATAGGCAAGCAGTTATAAAGTAAGTACTAAATGTTGCTACAATTCAGCCTTTAATTCAGAAAAGGTGGTTCTGCCTCAAATAGCAGTACCTTTCGACTTCATTGACTTTACATCATCCCAGTTGAAACCCACATAGTCGAAACCTACATACTCGAAACCAATACACAAAGTATCACTTAGATGGTATGCAATGGATTGGATTGAAGGCGGAAGCCGTGGTGTTGAAAGGATCGCTTTCGATGGGGTCCAAACCTTGTTTTTCTTTCAAAAGTTAAGTTCTTTTACTTTCGTATATAACTATTTTGACCCAAATGATGTTTTTAAAAGAGTAAATCCAATGCTTTCGAAAGGATACTTCCATTTGTTTCGAAGCTATGTTTTAAAGAAAGTTTTGATATCATCGAAAGGTATAATTGGTTTCAAAAGATAGCATTTAACAAGGGCTTCAAAATATATGTTTATTATGATTTGAAAAGAGGGTTTTGCTTTTGACGGAGGCTATCCAGAGGTTTCGAAAGAGATGTTTTAGAGTTTCAAAACATAAACCCAATTTCAATTCAAAGGAATAACCATGGCATAAATAAACAAAGAGTTTTGAAGTGAAGAAGTTTTCCTAGATTAAATGGTTAATGGGTTTAACCAATATATATATATATATGTATATGTATGTGTATATATATATATATATATGTATGTATGTATGTATGTATGTATGTATGTATGTATGTATGTATGTATGTATGATTTCAAGGATAATAAACCATAGGTGTTGGCATTAATTGTTGTTATGCTTACTTTTTCATATATTTATTCACATTGTTATTAACCCATAACAGTACATTGGGGAAATGGCAAAATGACCGGCTAGGTTGACCCAGTAGTGAATATAACTTAAGAAATGTTAAAAACCTTAAAACTGAAGATATTACCAGTGGCCAATAGGTTCATAGTCACCCCATGAAAACTATGGTTGATATTGGCAGAGGCCAATAGGTTTATAGTTAGCCCATGAAAACTATATTCAGATTGAGTATTGACAGGTAGTCAATAGGTTCCTAGATAGCCCATGAAAACTAGGGTAAGAGAAAAGATATTGGAGTTACCAATAGGTTCTTAGCGATCTCATAAAAACTATGAAATCACATAGATAGTCCATAAACATTTAACAGGTAATTGTAATCCTAGAAACTAAAATGGAGACATATAGTCAAAATGAATGAAGATGGGTAATCTTGATGTGATTTATTTGTTTTACATATCATCACAATATTTTGAAATACTATGTTTTTACTCATTGTGGATGCAGGAGAACGGTATATGTTTTTATAAATGTTTTAGGATACTAGTGAGGGGAAACCCTATTTCGTTAATAATCATGGTCTCACTAGATATCTAAACGGTTTGAGACGGTAGATTATTATTCATACCAGGCTTTATGTCTGACTTGAAATTTTTGTTTTTCCCTTAAACTCTCGGGTACTCAATTGATTTTTAAGAGGTTGAGAGTTAAGTTTTCCAGGTGTTCTTTTAGACGAATAAAGCTTCCAAGGACATGCAGGAGGCAAGCTTGTTATTAGAGTTCTTTTACTTCTGCTGTATGTTTGATTGTAAAGGCAAATTGTTTTAGTGCCTTATTATACACTCTGGTCATCCAAGGGGGCATCTTCATATGCCGATGTTAGCGTATTTTGTATTAATTATATGTTATCTGAACATGGTCGGCATACCGGGATTATGTAATCAATTTGGAATCTTTTGAAATGGAATGTGGAACGTGTTTGCTGTTTATTTGTTTTCCATATTCTTATGTATTTTTGTATCAATGTATCTAATATCGCCGTATTTGGTCGTCGAGATTAATAACTATGGATGACTGTACCAACCATAGCCGTTAGTTTTGGGCCTTCAAGTAGGGGGATGTTACGTCTATCGTCAAAGTGATACATTCTTTGAATAATATCTTGAAGCATTTTGTTTGTCGATCAAAACTGAAGAACCCATTTAGCACTAGTTAATAGAAGGCTAGAAAACTAATTCAACAATAGATAGAAGACCAAAAAACCAATTCAAAAATAGATAGGAGACCAAAAACTTTATCCAGCAATAATAATAGAAGTCCAAAACACCTGTCTAGCTATGGTAATGAAAGATTAAAATATTGGTTTGGCAATGGTAATAGAAGACCAAAAATCTGATCTGGTAAGAGACAGAAGACCAGAAAACACAATCTGGAAATAGATAGGACCAGAAAACCTTATCTCGCAATAAGAATAGAAGTTTATAACACCTATTTGGCAATGGTAATGGAGGACTACAACACCTGTTTTGCAATAATAATAGAAGACTAGAAAACCAATCCGGTAATAGACAAAAGACCAAAAAACGCAATCTGGGAATAGATAAAAAACCAAAAAATCTTATCTGGCAATAATAATAGAAGTTCATTATATATGTCTAGCAATGGTAATGAAAGACTAGAACACGTATCTACCAATAGTAATAGAAGATCAGAAAACCAATCCGGTAATATACAGAAGACTAGAAAATCCAATATGGCAATAGATAGAAGTGGGAGGTCAGAAACTCATCTGACAACCGAAGATTGTGTTTGTTGTGGAGTACAAAGAGCTCATATCTTATGGATCTTCCTTCAGAAGATTGCTTGATTTGGACTATGAACTGGCTCTGATTTTTTTTTTTGAGAAAGACGGGTATGTAGCGCGAGACTACATAGCCGGTTAGAAATATAACTATATATATGAAAAGCAGTATAATATCCGATCAACATGCTTGATCGGTAGCACCATCAGCAAAATAAAAACTACTTCAAAACCCCAAAGTCATATTACGAACTAGCAAAAGAACCAGAACAACAAAACAAAACAGCAAGCTGTTAGGGAGTTAAAGTCTTCTGCTATCAAGCACCTCCGGGAGGGAAATCTGTACTACTGCATTGCGAGCTAGCCGGCGACGGATTGCGATAGGGTAAGCGAAGCCTGAAAGGCGCTGAGTGGCTGCAACCTGTATATTGATTGAATAGGTGAGAAATACGCCTGCATAGGCCATCAAGATGTGATGTAGGTTTACCAAACACCCGAGCATTTCTCTCTTTCCAAATACACCAACAGAAGATAGAAATAAGTATGTCGAGATTGGGATCATGCGAGTTGTTCTGCCAGTGATCGAAAATGATGGGCCTGTCAGGAACAAAACCAAGTGTATGGGCGCTAGAGGCGGCCCAAACCGAGTAAGTGGTGTCACAATGACTAAACAGGTGGTGGATGCTTTCATTATGTTCCGAGCAGAAGACACAGAGTGGATTGATTTGGGTAAGAAAACGGGTGAGACGATCTTTAGTGTTGACGCGGTTATGAGAGAGACACCATTGAAAGAAAATGACTCGGGGCTGAATTGGGCATTTCCAGAGTCTGGAGAAACCGAAGGAGCAACCGGGGTTGGTCAGAAAGGCGTAGCATGAGGCTACAGAGAATCCTTTGGAAGGTGCAAGCGCCCAGATGACACGGTCAGGATGGGGGGAGAGGAGAGTAGATCGAAGGATGATGGAGGCAGAGATAAGGTCGGAGAAGGTGGCAGGGCTGAAAAGAGAGGAAGGGCAAAGAGAGTCAGGGCCATGGTGAACACAATCACTGACTGTAATCGTAGGATCGGTCGAGTGGAGGAAGAGATTATGTAAGACTTTGGCGAGGGGGAGCTGATCAAGCCACGTGTCAAACCAGAAGGAGCTGTTTTCACCATTGCCAACGGTTATGTGGAATAGAGATTTGACACGAGGTAAGCATTGAATCACTCCCGCCCAAAAAGGTGAGGGTTTTATGTTTGGAGGATAGTGAAGGATAAGGTGGGTTTTGGAGCGATAGTATTGCGAAAGGACCAAATCTTTCCAAATGTAGTGATCTGGGCAGAGACATTTCCAGAGCCATTTAGTTAAAAGGGCAATATTGAGGGCACTGAGGTTAGGGATGCCCAGGCCCCCATGGCGTTTATGCAAGCAAACGGTATCCTAGCTAATTAGTCTTTTAACACCACCCCCATTCCATAAGAAGTTTCTCCTGATTTTGTCTATACGATTAATGACCCAAGAGGGAAGCTTATGGAATGACATCCAGTATGATGGAATGGCAGAGAGTACCGATTTAACGAGGACTAGACGACCCGCGATGGATAACGATTGGGCCTTCCAGCCCGAAAGCCTGGAACCAATTTTGGAGATGAGGGGGAGCCAATCAGTTCTGAAGAGCTTGGTGGGCCGGAGGGTTGTGCCGAGGTATGACAGTGGGAAGTCTGATATCTTGCAATTAAGCATAGAGGAAATGTGAGGACCCAGATGATGTGAATTACCTAGCATGATGGCTGAACTTTTGCTGAAATTGATTGAGAGACCAGATATTCTTTCAAAGGAGTATAGTGCTACTTTTAAGCAGTGGATAAATTTTTGTTGGGGGGATGCAAATATGATAGTGTCATCCGCGAACTGCAGGTTGGAGACTGATACCGACGAACCAGGGGGGGAGATTCCTGAAAATAGGCCATTAGCTGAGGCCAATTTCAGCATTCTGTTAAAGACATCAGCCACCAGAACGAAGATCAAAGGTGAAAGGGGGTCACCCCTCTGATTTTTGATATATCTTCCTCTAGAAGTTTGATTGATTTGGAGTGCTACTTGGCTCGGACGTCGTATCGCTGTTTTAGGTGATGATGTTGGTCTGTTGTCCGATGCATTTGGCTAGCATTCTTTTAGCTGAACTATAGACTTACCTAACCTCCCACTATGAAGCGCTTTAGTAAGGCCGTGGAGACGGTACTAAAGGCTATGTCATATGCGTTTGGCTAGCTATCTTTTTGCTAAACCAAAGACTAATCCGACCTTCCTGTAAAAGGCGCTTTAGTGGGGCTTTTGATGATGGCACTGAAGATTGGTTCAATGCTTTGGATAAGACAAAGGCTTATCTGTCCTCTCTCTAGGAGGCACTTCAACCAAGCTGTGTGGGGAGGGGTTGAAGGCTTGTAGATGCTCTGTTTAGGCATGATCAGATGGAATCAAAGGCTTACTCTGACCTCCCTCTAGAAGGTGCTTTAACTAGGCTATCTTGGCGGGGACAAAGGTTACCCTTACTACCATCTTAGGTAGTGGCCTAGGCATTCCATTACTATGTGATAATTTTACGCCTCAACCATTTAGAGATACTTAATTTATTCAGAAGATCTTATTTTACCGATGGCTGACTTTACATCTACGCATGAATTTCCTTGCCTTAGGAAATTGTTGATCAAGCCTTCCAAACTTCGACATTGATTTGTGCTACGCCCATTGGCTCAATGATAATGGCAATATAACCCTCCAAAATTCCTTTCATTCTTTGGATGCTTCTTTTGTGAAGGCCAATAGCTGAATTAGTTTTTGGTTAAGAAATATATGTTCTCATAGAAAGTAGTAAGGGTATAGTTCTTGGGAAGTCATGTCCTTCTGGAGGATGATCCTTTTGATTGGTGTTTAATTCTTTTATTGCTTGAGACGGTCTCCTTATCTTTGATGACTAGTTTCCTCTTTAGGGACCCTTGTGCTTCACTAGTTTTGCAGGATCGGTCAAGCATACTCTTCCATTTTCTAGTGCCATTCGAAGTCCTTTTATGTTTCCTTTTCAAAAATGGTCCCCTTGGCTTTGAGTTGAATTTCCCTTCTCATTTTCAAAAAAGATGTTATCTCTTTGTTCTGCCTACGTAGGGCAAAGATCGGTGCTGGACCAATATGAAATGGATTAACAGTCCACTTTTTAGAATTGTAAGGAACTAGTTGTTTCCTTTTTCTTCCATAATTTGTAATGCTATTATCCATAATGTTTATTTGTTCTCCATGAAGTTGGGGATCATTGATAGTTCAGTGAGTTGGCCTTGTTATTTGAGAATCAGAGGATCCTTGTACGAAGATTTTAACATGATTAATTGACACGACTAAACAAAAATTAGTTGATGCGATTAATTATTATTGAAAATCATGGATAAGTCAGCTAAGAGTAGGATATGCTAGGTATGGGAAAGTTTTTTAAGCCCTAAATATGCAAGCTAAGGTAGTTTCACTTAGGTTTTTAACTGAATCGAAGGTTTGAGCCTCCTTCTAGCGCCAAAATGTTAAAAAAATTCTTTATTAACCCAAAAGTGTAGGGAAAATTGTCTTCGTTGAGGGATGGTTAAGGTAATGCTAGACTAAGTGGCTAGGATGAAGTATGTCCAATGTCAATTCCATAATGATTCAACTGCGCATCAAATAACAAGATTGTGTGTAACGATCGAATTTTTGACTTCCGAAAGTCGACATCAATACGTCCACTGTATCAAATGCCGCACAGTCGAATGCTGGAAAACCGAACCGTTAGGATTGAAGAAGAAGAAGATAGAAGAAGAACAGAAACAATAATCAGATTCTCTCATTTTTCAGCAGAACAACATATAATAGATAAATGAATATCTTTAAAACAAAGAACTATATCAGTTTTACAGACATCAGATTAACAGAGTTTACAACGACATTATTCAACACTAGGCATTTACAAAAACTAATCCATATTAAAACAGAACTTGCACCAATCCCAACGCAGCGGATAATACATAGTATAACGATACGTCTCTCCATCCAGCTTCAACTCCTGATTTCCACAGCATACATCTAGACTTCACTCCAGAATAATGATAACCTGACTCTAGGCTGCCCGTGTGGAAAATTATGAGCACCCAGAGTTTAGAAAGGGAACAATAAACTCCAGGACAGTCATGGGACTGGTGTGAGATCTTAAAACAGTTATTTTCACAAAGAAATAAAAAGAAATCCGCTACGCTATTGGAAAATGAAACTACCATAAGGCATCCCCATGCGCACACAACGCAAGCGCACAAATGGAGTAGATTTAAATGCCATTAAAAGGCCAATATTGGTAGTCAGTTATTTAACTATCAATCAACATTTACAACAATCACCAAGATTTAAATAATTTTCCCCTAATTATTTATTTTCGAAAAAATATCTTCGCAAGATATAATTTTAACACTTCAACCATTTGAAAACAAATTTCAAATCACTTCCCACATTTCAATTCATTGAAAACAAATTTCAAATCATTTTTCCTTACACGGAATATATTCCCAAATATTTATTCATTTCCACTGGAAATCTGTTGAGTTCAAATATTTTAAAATAATTCAAATCACTTATCCAAAATATTCTTGGAGACTTTTAAAATAAAATTACCTTAAATACTTACTTAAATATTGGTTGTGAAAACATTATACTAATTATCACATATAAGACTTCAAATCCAAACTAAATTTAAAATAAAATTAGTAGATAGGGTATAACTATTTATACAACCATTTTCTAAATCAAAATATCAATTAAATCTTTTATATAAGCATTTCTATAATTAACTAAATAAATCTTTAGTTTAAAGATTTTTAAAGCAACTTAAGAACATAATTTCTCCACAAATACTCCTTTTTAAAACCAACTTCAAAACTTTTAACTAATATTTGAAAGCTACTTTAAAAACATACTCGGCTTTCCAAGGAAAATGCACTTTCTATTTCAAAATGGTTATTTAAATCAATAAATAAATTCTTCTTGATTTATCTCAATTTAAATTTAAAATCCGCAAATTTCTTTCCATACTTTTGAAAATAAACTAATATTTATTTTTAAAACAAATTTCCCTTTCCTTTTTGAATTCCCATTGTGAATTTAAATTTTCGAATATCCACTGATATACCATTTTCAAATCGACTCCCAAATATTCACTTTCAACACCAATCAATTTTCAAATTGATTTCCAATTTATTTCAAATACCAAATCAAATCCCAAATTGATTTTCCAAACATTTATTACAATCAACAAATCAATTTTCATATTGATTTCCTAATGATTTTTTTTGAAACATCAAATAAATTTTCCAACTTGATTCCAAATATTTATTTCCAACACCAAATCAATTTTCATATTGATTTCTAAATTTATTTCCTTTTAAAATATATTTATTTTATCTCTTCCAAACTATTTAAAATCCGTATTTTAAATTCTTCAAACTTTTGAATAATATTACTTGAAATCCATTTATTAAACCTTTTCCCATATTTTGGAATTTTATTCAATAGGATTTCACTATACATTTTCTACTTAAATTTCAAAATCCAGTTTTATTTATTTTTGGTATCCAACGATACCAAAAATATATTCGGCTAAACCATAGCCTTCAACGATTTCAATCACAAATATGATCACTCACGGATTATAAATAATCAACACACAACATTGAAACAAATTTAAATGTTTTGAGGAATCCTGTTGGATCCCTCTAACCTGTTTTCCTGCATCCACGGATGTTAGTACAACAATTAAATACCAATTCCACTCCGAGGTGGAATATCGCGGTATATGGGATTTATAAAATATCATCCGCCGTTATGCGGCGCATAGGGTCTCATCCGCTATATAATGCGGGAAATCAATCACTACAAATACATATATAATACCAATTCCACTTCGAGGTAGAATTTCACGGTATATGAGTTTAAATATAATATCATCCGCTATTATGCGGCGCATAAGGTCTAATCCAACGCAGCTGATAATAATTTATCATCCAAGCACACAATCAACAATTTTAAATTTAGCTATTTAAAATTAAATTGGAAAAATCCGATTAAGTGAAAAGATCTCACCTTTGCTTTGCATGCAATCCATTTTCATTCCAACTTGATTTCTTTCACATATTGACCTTGTATAGGCAATTTTATACAGTTGATTAATATTCGAAATAAATCGAATAATAAATTTTCATTTAGTAGATTTATTTAATTTAAACTAATAATTAAATTTCTTAAACCCATTTTCCTTTAATAAATTTAATTAACTAACAATTTTGACTTTAAAATAATACTTTTAATTTTAAACAAAATTTTCCTTTTTAAATAAAATCCTTTAGTAAATAAAATAATTAAATAGATTAACTAAAAAAAGATTTAACCACTAAAATCTATTGTTTAAAAACTAACTATTCAATTTAATTGATAAATTTTCTTTTTAAATATATATATATACACTTATAAAAATAGATTTCAAAACTTAACTTATATATCCCTTCAATATTTAAATTTCCTTTTTAACTTGTATATGTAGATATTAAAAATAATTTATGAAAATAGTTTTATTTGCATGCATGTATATATATTTCCTTAATATATAATAAATTGGTAAATTAAAAAAAATATTTTCTTTACTATAAAGTATGTCTTCGTAAAAATAAAATAAAAATCTTATTTTTTAAACCTTGTTTTCAAATTTGATATGTATATTTTCTGACTAATTTTTTTTCTGTTTTATAACTTACTGTTATATTTTTTATTACATACTTCTACCTATATGCATTCATTAAATCAAAATTAATCAGAAAAAAATTCGAATACCAGATGAATATCCTCACCTGCCATCACCAATGTTCCTCCTCCGTCATCGGACAACACGCCGCCACTGACCGTCGTGCGCGTGCTATCCCAAATCGAATGACGAACCACCCCCATCGCACAAGACGTCTCCATCCCGAGCTCTTCCACCACTTGCGATTTGAATCTCACATCCTCCTTCCACATCGCGACACCTGCCTCCACGCAGAACCATCGACTAGCCGTTGCCCACAAATCGAAATCAAGTCCAGATCGAACATCACTGCTGCTGTTAATTCGCGTGCCACTCGAACAATTTCGAGCTTCCATACGAACTACCTCGACCCATGAATGAGCATGCCTTCTAATGCGATCGATTCTTCATCACCATATTTTTTTTCCTCGAATTGATATTTTTTCAAATGATAAATTTGATTTGAAATTTCTTGGTAAAGAGGGAAGTTGTGGCCATTTATTCGTTTTTGTTTTGTTAGATTTAGATTTTCGAATTGGAAAAATAATAGTGACCATTATTTCTTAGCTACGAGTTGCTTTCTTTTTATTTGGACGAAGGAAAAAAGCTTTTGTTTATTTTACAATTTTTCTTTTCTCTTGAACAAACGCGTGTTGGAATTTTGCCAAGTGTTTTAAATAAATTAAACGTGTAGTTTACCTTGTGAAAAAAATATTATATTAATTTCACGTATATATTGTTTTTAAATTCAAATTTAAAATTTAAATCGTTCCATTCGCAACTCAAAAATTTGACTTCAAATCAAAGTGTGCCGCCAGGCATTTATAAGGTTATACCCCTATTCCGAACGCAATGGAAAAGGTTCCGTGTCCAAATTCAGTCATATGGAGAAGATAGCTTTTCGGACCCAGCTATTAAATTAAATTTCGATATAAATTTCAGCACATTTGCTTATCGTACGGCCACACAACAACTCCGAATGCGAAGAAAATTGAAATCCAATAATAATACAATATTACGGATCCAATGGAACTGGTTTCGTCGAAATCCGAGAGGGTGCCTCAGAAGGCTATTTTTAAATATCGATTTAAACGATATAGATTTCAATACTGAGCAAAACATTTCCAAATTCAATTCTGAAGCTCCCATTATCTTCAGTATTATCAATATAGATTTTTTCAAGCCTTCGAAATATTTTAATCAACTTAAAATCAAAATTCAATTTTTCACCCAACTTCAATAAAGTAAATTCAATAATTTAATTGTCAAATTCATAGTTATATTTGAAATTCAAGTTAAACTAACATTCAAATATTTAAAATCAATTAAATTTTTCAATTTCAAATGTTTAAAATTTCTGGGTTGTCACATTCTTCTCCCCTAAAAGAATTTCGTTTCGAAATTACTAGTTAAGAAGAATGATCCTTAACCCGTTTCTATTTTCCCAAAACCAAACAGTTTTATCAATTTTCCAAAACAAATCTTTTTATGAACAACCCATTATCGATTCAACTAACCTTCCAACCTTAACCATAAACTCCATAAAATATTATTTCTTAACCATTCAAATCTAAATTTAAATTTTAAATATTCAAAATTTTGTCAAAAATTTTCTAAATCCCTAAATTTTCGAAAAAAATCGCCAGCATCTCCTTTGCGCGGCTAGCTTGGTACAACTACATAATGGCACCACAGGCCCCCAGATTTCAAAAGAAAATGAAACGCCAAGCGGTTAGACAAGAAAATCATCAAATTTCATACTGAAATTTAAATACATACCTTTTTCGAGCAATTTAAATTATCTTAAAAATCAAACCCCAATTCCTTTTTCTTTTAACACACCTATATATCCTGCTTATCATTTTCAGATTCCTTTACAAAACTATCAATATATACGTCTTATACCATTTTTCACTTTGCTATTGAAGTTATGTATCCATTTTCATTCAATCTTGCATTATCAATTACATTTGAATTCAATTTACAATTTCAATTCTATTTATATTCAATTTACCTTCTGAATATGGAATTTTATCAACTATCTTTCATTCACAACTGATTCATATCACTATTTTAAATTAGTTTTATTTACCAAATCATTACAAGTTCCAATTCATTTTATCTCAAACCATTTCTTTATTTCCACCTTTATTACCTTTAGTTCACTTTGAACTAATTTTACAACTTCATTTTATTTCATACAATTCAAATTGGTTTTCGATATTTAGTTTTCAATTCCAATTTTATTCTTTTGCTCATTCCTAAAAATTTATTTTCAATTCACCATTTTGGTTTATAACCACTTATATTTAAACTGGATTTCAAATTCCATATGAATTTAATTTTTCTTTATTTATAAATATTGAATTCGATTCATTCAAACCATATTAATTTGTCATTTCTTCAATTAGTTTCACTTACTAATTTCATTTTAATACTTCGCTTTGTTTAACACAAATCAAATTCAATTCCAGTTATATTTACTTATAAATTCAAAATGAATCTCAACATTCAGTTTTGATTTCATTCAAATGCAATCGTAAATTTATTTACTCATTCATAATTTTATTTTCCACCTTACTAAATTTTATTCCATGACTATTTTTATCAGATTCCAGAGTCTTTCTAACATTTCAAAAATCATTTTTGAAATCAATTCAAATTATATTTTGAATTTTCAAAACCAACCCAGTTTTCCAAACAACTTCCTTTTTAAAATAATTTGGCAGCAATTCCTCTCTTGGAAACTCGAAAATGAACATCGATGATGCTGCAGTCATCACCAAAATTATTTTCCAGCGACCGAAAAGAGTTTAGAACTTTTTAACCCTTCAAAACATTTTTCGAAAACTTTTGAAAACCATTTCCAAACTCCAAGGGAATTTAGTCTTTTCCAAATTTCATAATTTTCAAGTCCTCTCAAATTCTTTCAAATATTTCTCTGGAATTCTATTTCAAATTATAAATCACATTTATAATTTATATTTACAAATCCCATTAGTTATCTGAATTTATTTCTCGACTTTTAGCTATGATTTCAATTTCTTATTCAATTTTAATGATAATAATTTAATATTATCACTTCCTAACAAACAAGCAACCATACTATATAATAATTTACAAAGATCATTTCCTTTTATATACGAAAATAGTTTGGGTAAAATTATTTCATTTAATCTATTTTAAAACAATACTGTGTCGGTTTATCTTGTTTAAGAGTTTAGAAACCCCTATGATACAGTTGGCCAAACTGCACCGATCAGAATCTATAAACAATCAACCAATAAGTCAACACAATATAAAACAATTGTATATTCACTAACAAATACGCGGTCATATCTATTATTACACTCAAACTTATTCTAGAGTACTACTGACTCTATCTCTAATGAGTAACACCCACCAGAGGCAAGGTTGTCGCTTAACCAAATGCTCTGATACCACTCTGTAACGACCCAAATTTTTGACTTTCGAAAGTCGACATCAATATGTCCGCTGTATCAAATGTCGCACGGTCGAATGTCGAAAAACCAAACTGTTAGGATTAAAAAAGAAGAAGATAGAAGAAGAAAGAAACAATAATCAAATTCTCACATTTCGCAGTGGAATAACATATAATAGATAAATGAATATCTTTAAAACAAAGAACTATATCAGTTTTACATGCATCACATTAACAGAGTTTACAGTGACACCATTCAACACTAGGCATTTACAACAACTAATCCATATTAAAACTAAACTTGCAGCAATCCTAACGCAGCAGATAATACATAGTTTAATGATATGTCTCGTCATCCAGCTTCAACTCCTGATTTCCACAGCATACTTCTAGACTTCGCTCCAGAATAAGGATAACCTGACTCTAGGCTGCCTGTATGGATAATTATGGGCACTCAAAGTTTATAAAGGGAACAATAAACTCCAGGTCAGTCATGGGTCTAGTGTGAGATCTTAAAACAGTTATTTTCACTAAGTAAATAAAAAGAAATCGCTATGCTTTTAGAAAATGAAGCTACCATAAGGCCTTCCCGCACACACACAATGCAAGCGCACAATTGGAGGAGATTTCTCCTTATGATAGTCATACATGCTTGATACGCAAAATTCCTTTTAATATTATCATTAGTGCATAGTGGAAAACATTTGCAAGTATAATATTAATCTTAGCCAGCATACGTACCATTATAGTATGCCTACTATAGCTACCATATTAGATGGCAGGTTCTACAACTAAAACAGTACAAGGCGCGTATTGATGATTGGATTGTGAGAAATGCGGATTGAGGATCTTAAGGCTAAGGATAAACACTAGAAGGGGCGTGAATAGTGTTTTAGAGAATTGTTAAATCTTTTTAGTTTTGTTAATTTAAACACAAATATATGAAATATTCAGACACAAATATGATCACAAAATCAAACAAAAATGCAAATATAAAGTAAAAACAGTAAAGGAAAGAACACATTGGATTTTATACTAGTTTGGAGTTACCCTACATCCAGTTCTGCACACAAGTACGGATTTCCTTTCAAAAACAATCTTTACAATTACACCCTTGTTTTCGAGGAAACGAGGTACACCCTCCAGAATCACAATCCTCTGGGTAGAGATGCTTGATTTCCCGGGCAACAAGTTCACCCAATTGATTTCCCAAAGCTACAATCACACCTTATCTCGCTTGATTGATTTCCAAGGCTACAGTCACACCTTTTCTTGTTTAATTGATTACAAAAAGCCTTTAACTCTGAATAGCACTGAGGATCTTGTTGAGATAGTGAGAGAGAATCAAACCAGAGATAATCTAGTTAGATTCAATGTTGATTTCGGCAGAGTACTGATAAGAATTTGTATATAGAAATGTGGAAGAAGAAGAGAGTGAAAAACCAGAAAAACTGTATTAAAATTCGTTGAAACTAACCCCTATTTATAGAAGAACAACAGCCATGTCCATTCGTGAAAAGTTATGACGAATAGGCATCTTTTGAAATTTAAATTTTGAACTCAACTGACACCATGTCGACATGGGGTACTTGAGTATGTCGACATCCCAAAGGGATTTTTGATGTTTTGATTTTCTTTGAAAATAACGTTTATTTTATATTAAAACCATTTTAAACTTTATAAATATACTTGACTATAATTAAAATACATAAGTAAGTATAAAGAGTAATATATACAAAATTTTACTATAATTTTATATCTAAAATCTAAGTATAAATATTTAAAAGTTATATATATTATATTTAAAAGATAGTTTTAAAACAAGGATAATTTGATTTTGAAATTAAAGATTATTTTGAGGCTAAAATTATTTGAAATCAGGATAGATGTTTTTGATGCTTTTAAAAGGAAGGTTTTGAAATCATTTTGAAAAAAAGATATAATTTTGAAAAATCATTTTGAATAAAATGTTAGCGGATACAAAACAATATTCCACTAGATTTTTCGTAGGTTCCATCCTACTTAGGGTTCCATCCCTTTAACGGGCTCAAAGTGGATTCCATTTCACGAATAAATTGGATTTTAAGATGCCAGTGCTTTTCTAGGAGTTTTAACAAAATTTCTAATTAAAAGTAAATTACTTGAAATCTTGAACTATTGATAATCTTGATATTCTTATTACTCATAACTCTTCAATCTTGATATCTTGAATCTCTATACCGTACAGTCTTCATTCTTGTTACCTGCATGGTTAAATCCTGTATATACATATATATCTAAACATATACTGTTAGTATTTATATTTTATAATCTATTCTAAGGTTGTTGTCATCAAAACCATCATCTCATGGACTAACATGGATTTCCAACAAATGATCAGGCTAAGGAATATCCTATGCCACATGGGTACGCTTCTGGAGGGACGCCCCGAGAACTTAACCAGCTCTCTGCCAACACAAGGCCGGGTTACCTCTGTAACTAGGTAACTACTACACGAGTATGTCATCCCCCGGTCATTTGCGACCTTTATCCAAGGATCCTCAACCACAAAGTATAATAAATTTGCAGCAACAACATAGGTAAAATATCTGGGCTTCATACCACGATCCTACCCTTTTCCAGAAGGAAATGACATACCCTTAGGTGGCGCTACCCCCAAATAACCTTGCTGCATCCTTCCTGTTTCGACCATTTTCGGGGTGTTAGGTCCGACGAAGTCTCGTCCACAAAGCTACTCTTTTCACAAAGCCATGCTTTGATCAATAAATGATCAGCAGCACTTTGTATGCCACACTACCGAATTGGGAGTATATCACTAATAACCATCAACTACAAAACCTCTAAGCTCGTACGTCTCAAAGAAGGGTGTTACGATAAGAGAATAAATTCTCCGCCACCAACATGAATGTATTTGATAGAAATCATCTTTATATCTCAAAGTGTAATGTCAGACACACATCCATACAAGTCCGTTCCGGGATCGAATGGAACCGAAGGCACTTCAAAGAAGCCCTTGCAATCCGGATATTCACTAATCACGTCCGGAATTCCCATCACAAAGGGTGATAAAATCTCTATACCGGAGCAACCCGGTGCAGAGACATTCGACAGGTAATCCTTTCGCTTTTGAAAATACCCGGTTTCAACATCATCTTCAAATGCAATCCCATTTCGTCGTATCATTATTCGGAATGGGTTTTATGACATCAAAGTCCTCTCCTGGCTAATCCAAATAATGAGTGCTTATTTTTTAAAAATAAGTATTCATTCAGATTTCAAAAAAATCACAATAAATTTCCACTTTGATCTTTTGAATAAAAGATCCATCACAATCACAAAGGTTCGATGCGGTTTTCGAATATCCATTTGGAATCCGACCCCCGGTCGCATCGAAATTCAAATGCCATTAAAAGGCCAATATTGATGGTCGGTTATTTAACTATCAATCAACATTCACAACAATCACCAAGATTTAAATATTTTTCCCCTAATTATTTATTTTCAAAAAAATATCTTCGCAAGATATAATTTTAACACTTTAACCATTTGAAAACAAATTTCAAATCACTTCCCACATTTCAATTCATAGAAAACAATTTTCAAATCATTTTTTCTTACGCGGAATATATTCCCATATATTTATTCTTTTCCACTGGAAATCTACCAAGTTCAGACACTTTAAAATAATTCAGATCACTTATCCAAAATATTCTTGGAGACTTTTAAAATAAAACTATCTTAAATACTTACTTAAATATTGGCTATGAAAACATTATACTAATTATCACATCTAAGACTTCAAATCCAAACTAATTTTAAAATAAAATTAGCAGATAGGGTCTAACTATTTAAACAACCATTTTATAATCAAATATCAATTAAATCTTTGAAATAATCATTTCTATGATTAACTAAATAAATCTTTACCTTAAAGATTTTTAAAACAACTTAAGAATATAATTTCTCTATAAATACTCCTTTTTAAAACCAACTTCAAAACTTTTAATTAATATTTGAAAGCTACTTTGAAAACATACTCAGCTTTCCAGGGAAAATACACTTTCCATTTAAAAATGGTTATTTAAATCAATAAATAAATTCTTCTTGATTTATCTCAATTTATATTCCAAATCCGCAAATTTCTTTCCACACTTTTAAAAATAAATCAATATTTATTTTCAAAACAAATTTCCCTTTCCTTTTTAAATTCCCATTGTGAATTTAAATTTTCAAATATCCACTGATATACAATTTTCAAATCGATTCCCATATATTCACTTTCAACACCAAATCAATTTTCAAATTGATTTCCAAATTTATTTCAAATACCAAATCAAATCCCAAATTGATTTTCCATACATTTATTTCAATCAACAAATCAATTTTCATATCAATTTCCCAAAGATTTTTTTTAAACATTAAATAAATTTTCCAAATTGATTCCAAAGATTTATTTCCAACACCAAATCAATTTTCATATTGATTTCTAAATTTATTTCCTTTTAAAATAAATTTCTTTTATCTCTTCCAAACTATTTAAAATCCGTATTTTAAATTCTTCAAACTTTTGAATAATATTTCTCGAAATCCATTTATTAAACATTTTCCTATATTTTGGAATTTTATTCAATAGGATTTCACTATACATTTTCTAATTAAATTTCAAAATCTAATTTTATTTATTTCTGGTATCCTACGATACCAAAAATATATTCGGCTAAACCATAGCCTTCAACGATTTCAATCACAAATATGATCACTCGTAGATTATAAATAATCAACACATAACATTGAAACAAATTCAAATATTTTGAGGAATCCAGTTGGATCCCTCCAACCTGTTTTCCTGCATCCACAGACTTTAGCACAACAATTAAATACTAATTCCACTTCGAGGTGGAATACCGCGGTATATGGGATTTATAAAATATCATTCGCTATTATGCGGCGCATAGGGTCTCATCCGCTATATAATGCGGGAAATCAATCACTTCAAATACATATATAATACCAATTCCACTTCGAGGTGGAATATCACGGTATATGGGTTTAAATATAATATTATCCGCTATTATGCGGCGCATAGGGTCTATCCAACACAGCTGATAATAATTTATCATCCAAGCACACAATCAACAATTTTAAATTTAGCTATTTAAAATTAAATCAGAAAAATCCGATTGAGTGAGAAGATCTCACATTTGCTTTGCATGCAATCCATTTTCATTCCAACTTGATTTATTTCAGATATTGACCTTGTATAGACAATTTTATACGGTTGATTAATATTCGAAATAAATCGAATATTAAATTTTCATTTAGTAGATTTATTTAATTTAAACTAATAATTAAATTTCTTAAACCCATTTTCCTTTAATAAATTTAATTAACTAACAATTTTGACTTTAAACTAATACTTTTAATTTTAAACAAATTTTTCCTTTTTAAATAGAAACCTTTAGTAACTAAAATAATTAAATAGGTTAACCAAAAAAAGATTTAACCACTAAAATTTGTTGTTTAAAAACTAACTATTTGATTTAACTGATAATTTTTTTCTTCAAATATATGTAATACACACACACACACTCTTATAAAAATAGATTTTGAAAATTTAACTTATATAAATTCCTTTTTAACTTGCATATGTAGATATTAAAAATAATTCATGAAAATACTTTTATCTACATGCATATATATTTTTCCTTAATATATAGATAAATTGGCAAATTAAAAATATGTATTTATTTCCTTTACTGTAAAGTATGTCTTTGTAAAAGTAAAATAAAAATATAATTTTAAAAATCTTGTTTTCAAATCTGATATATATTTTTTCAGACTAAATTTTTTTCTGTTTTATAATTTACTGTTATATTATTATTATTTTTACCTACTTCTGCCTGTATGCATTCATTAAATCAAAATTAATCAGAAAAAAATTCGAATACCAGATTAATATCCTCACCTACCATCATCAATGTTCCTCCTACGCCATGGAACAACGAGTTGCCACTGACCCTCGTGGCGTGCTATCCCAAATCGAACGACGAACCACCCCCATCGCACAAGACGTCACCATCCCGAGCTCTTCCACCACTCGCGATTCGAATCTCATATCCTCCTTCCACATCGCGACCACTACCTCCACGTAGAACCATCGACGAGCCGTTGCCCACAAATCGAATTCGAGTCCCATATCCAACATCACTGCTGCTGTTAATTCGCATGCCGCTCAAACAATTTCGAGCTTCCTGACGAACTACCTCGACCCACGAACGAGCGCGCCTTCCAATGCGATCGATTCTTCATCACTATTTTTTCCTCGAATTGATTTTTTTCAAATGATAAATTTGATTTGAAATTTTTAGGTAAAGATTAAGTTGTGGCCATTTCTTCATTTTTGTTCTGTTAGATTTAGATTTTCAAATTGAAAAAAAAAATAGCGGCCATTATTTCTTAGCTACGAGTTGCTTTCTTTTTATTTGGACGAAGGAATAAAGCTTTTGTTTATTTTATATTTTTTTTCTTTTCTCTTGAACAAACATGTGTTGGAATTTTGCCAAGTGTTTTAAATAAATGAAACGTGTAGTTTACCTTGTGAAAAAAAATATTATATTAATTTCACATATATAAATATTGTTTTTAAATTCAAATCTAAAATTTAAATCGTTCCATTCGCAACCCGAAAATTTGACTTCCAATCGAAGTATGCCGCCAGGCGTTTATAAGGTTATACCCCTATTTTGAACGCAATAGAAAAGGTTCCGAGTGCAAATTCCATCGTATGGAGAAGATAGCTTTTTGGACCTAGCTATTAAATTAAATTTCGATATAAATTTCAGCGCGTTTGTTTATCGTATGGCCACACAACAGCTCCAAATGCTATGAAAATTAAAATCCAATAATAATACAATATTACGGATCCAATGGAACTGATTTCGTCGAAATCCGAGACTGTGCCTCGGAAGGCTATTTTTAAATATCGATTTAAACGATATAAATTTCAATACCGAACAAAACATTTTCAAATTCAATTCTGAAGCTTCCATTATCTTCAGTATTATCAATATAGATTTTTCAAGCCTTTGAAATATTTTAATCAACTTAAAAATCAAAATTCAATTTTTCACCCAACTTCAATAAATTAAATTCAATATTTTAATTGTCAAATTCATAGTTATATTTGTAATTCAAGTTAAACTAACATTCAAATATTTAAAATCAATTAAATATTTTGATTTCAAATGTTCAAAATTTTCGGATCGTCAAATTGTGATCGTGTCGAAAGTCACGCGAGAACCAAGTCGGTATGCAAGTTATAAGTTAAAGCCAAGTTGATATGTAAGTCATAAGTCAAAGCCAAGTCAATATGCGAGTCACAAATTACATCAAATATGCTAGACCATAGTATAATATTCAATTCGTTATGTGTACAAAGTTTGAGTGTAACAATTGGCCAAAATACCCACATTGATTTAAGGTTACATCGTGAAAAATGTAAGAAGGGAGCTAAGAATGATTCACCCCTTCTCTATAACCCTTAGGTCCACATTTGTAGGGGTAGGTGTCGCATGACTTCTAAGTTCTTCGGCAATAGCTTCAACAACCTCAATGTTGTTATGAATTGGTCTTCATTTGATATCGACAGTAGTAGAACTTCAATGCTGCCTTAGTAGCAATGGTCTTCGGAGTCGATGATCTTCTGCATTAAGGTGCTCTTGATTGATTGTTGGCGACATTAGTTGGAGGCAGTATTAAGCATTGATGAGGAGCGACATTAACATGAAGCAGTATTGAGAAAAAGCGACTTCCCCAGTATAGTGTCAGCTTTGTTAACTTTTGTGGACATTGACGACGTTCGCCATTAACATCACGTGCATAGGTATGTGGCGTCCTCCAAGTGTTGATGAAATGTGCTGTATAAAAGATGATGTGCGGCGTTAACCATTGGCAACGTCAATGATGGATGGTGCTATTTGAAAGATGACTCTAAGAGCGGCGATGTTAAAATGGAAACATTATCATAGGGATGTGACATTATCACTTAATGACATTGATTAAAAGCAGCATCAACGACGAGCGACGTTGATAGGAGGCGCCTTCATCTTGTTTAGCTTCGGCAACTATGATTTCAGGCATCAACATGTGGTAACAACCAATAATTAATAAAGTGTAGTACCAATAAATATAGAAGAGTGGTGCCATGAGATAGTGGTATCAATGAATAGCAGCATTGATTATAGGGGACATTGATTAAGAGTGTTATCATAGCCTTGTTGACATGCGATGTTGCTTGATTGATGACGTCGAAGAGTAGCGATTTTGAATAAGGGTGATACTGAAAATGTGCGGCATTGGTCACATGTAGTATCGATGTTGAATGATATCCCTAGCTCTTTAATCATGTTGCACTTTGCCCATCTTTATGATCAACAGTTTTGATAACAGAGAAGTTTTTTGAAAGAACAGAACTCATCATTACAAAGTGGACTTAAGGGCATTAATTTATTACCTCTAGAGAGAGTGAAATGACTGGACTTTTACAACAAAAAGAAGGAAGTGTTAACTCTTACCACTCAAATTAATCGAGACATCAACATCAGTATTAGCAGAATTTCAAGGAGAAAATTTACGAACTTAACGGTACAAGAGGGACAAGCACTAGAGAGGATGAGCTGAATGGCAGCGAGCGGAAAAGTTGAACCAAAGAATTGGGAGCTGCCATAGCTGATTCTCTGAACCCTAAAGAAGGAATGTTTGAGTTAAAGTATAACTTTAACATAAAGTCTGCTTTTGTATTTATCTGGTTGTAACATCGGATGTACGTGCTATGGGCTGCACCGTCTATTTGAGGTTGCAATAACATTAACCAAGTTTCAACACACACACACACACACATATATTGTGATTATTGCACTATTAGTTATGTGGGATTCCTATAAGTATTGATGTTGTCGCATATTGATTAATTTATGCATATATATTTATAAAATACAAAAATAATCTCTTCATTGAGGATTCGATACACATAGCTCAAATCATTATATTTTATTAATTAATTTATTCATATTTAATATGTTAATTTTTTATTTGATTTGTATTTTATATAATTATTTCACATAAATAACTAAACTAGTATTTTTCCAATTGTATATTTACATTTTACGATTTTCAGTTATGAAAATAATTTTTTAGTGATTATTTAATATTCTTTATTATATTTAATAATTATATGAATTAATAAAATAATACAAATTATATTTTAAAATTTCAATTTTAAATTTTGTTAAATTAAATTATCATCATATAAGGTCCTAGTCAAAAAAAATCAGATTTTCCAAATCATTTTTATATTTTTAAAGAATCGTTTTAAAATTTGACCGAAGTAAATTCCTAATTTTCATAAGCTATAAAAATATCATTCCTAATTTTATAAAATTTTAAAATTCAAAATATGTATTATTTAAATATTTTCTATCATTTATTTATTTTTATTTAACTAATTAATTAATAATATATATTAATACAATAATAATTATTATAAAAACTCGAACTGCGGTGTATTCTATCTAGAATGCAAAAATATGTAATTTTAAAATTTATAATTTATATATATTTATACAAACCATTCCAACTCATATTTACATTAATTATTATATTTCTATATTGTTATATATATATATATGAAATTATGTTACTTTAATAAATACATATGTAGAAATATATATATATATATATATATACATATTAAAAAATTAAACTTAAATTTTTGCATGTATGTGTGTGCGTGTGTGTGTGTTTATTTAATATTTAACACTATAGTATTTTAATTGTAAATATATTTATAATATTTTCTCATAATATACATATATACACAAAGACACACTTGGGTTTTCATATATAACAAGCATAAATAAATACAAATATTTTGACAACAAACAATGCATTTAGGATTAGTTAACATGTCCACTGCGGTGTAAATCATAGTACCTATATACGGACATGTGATACCTTGCATGGAATATCATGTTACACATGCACACATATGCACATATGTATATATTCATATATAAATTAAAAATAAATTAAATAAATTTATATCAACAATTTATGAATTTAAATGAAATATATGATTTTATTTAAACTAAATTTAGAAATGTACAAAATAAATTAGACTTCATTGGCCTAATAAAGATCCCATAAGGTAAATTTTTGAAATTCACCCATAACTTCCGTTGCATGATGACCCAGTTCCGACACATCTTCCTATGGGTGGTAAGTCGTACTCAAATCCAACTCTGTATCCAATGCACTCTGCAAACTTCTCTAGAACTCACTGGTAAACAATTGGTTTTTATCGCCAACCATGTTCTTTGAATTCCATGGAAACCGACAACATTCTTCATATATTGTTTTGCTAAGCTAGCTGCCATTTTTGTTGCCTTTACTGGAAAAAAAATGGCAGGTCTTTGTCAATCTATTGACTATTACCCATATATTATCATTCTCCATTCTCGACCTTGGCAACCCATCTATAAAATCATTTTGAATCTCACTTCCAAATCGTTACTTCGAAGGGTTGAAGTAAATCGCTTGGTTTATGATGCTCAACCTTAATTTGCTAACATGTGGAACGCTTATTCACACATTCACATATGTCTTCCTTCATCTGTTCCCAAAATAATTCTTGCTTCATGTCATGATAAAACTCCGTGCCTTCAGGATGAATCGTAAACATAAACCGACGACTTTCCTCTAAGGCATCCTTTCGAATATCTCCAATATTTGGAATGAATAGTCTACCTTTTTTATAAACCATCCTTTAGAGTATGTCTCTAGTCCCTTTAGATCTACTTACATCCACACCCATCTCTAATTACCTAATTCTTTCGGCTAATGGTAGGTCCTCTTTTTACCTTGCAGCATTTTTCCACAAGATCTGGATGAACTTCCAAATGTGCTAATACACCAGGATCTTGACTTAATCTCGAAATCGGCTTGAAATGCACCCAATAAGAAGCTAAGGCCTCCAATGTCTCCCATATTTCAATCATGCTAGCACTCCATTTTGCATTGTTCTACTTAAAGGATCGATAATCTTATTCCTCTTTCCAGGCATACATTCGATATCAAAGTCATATGCTACAAAGAACTCTAACCACCTTTATTGCTTCATATTTAAATCCTTTCAAGAGAATAAATATTTGATAGAATTATGGTGCATATCTAACTCGACCGTTCTCCTAAAAAGTAACGTCTCCAAATCTTTAATGCAAAGATCATTGTCGCCAGTTTCAAGTCATAGGCCAAATAGCGAACCTCATGTGACCTCAACTAATGATATGTAAGCTACCACCTTTCCATTTTGCATTAACAACACTCCCGATCTAGTTCCATAATTGTTGGTATAACAAAAAAATCTCGATTCCCTTTATGTATGGAAAAAATATGAGCTTTAGTTAGTGACCTCTTCAACACCTGAAATGACCCTTCACACCAATCACTCCATAAGAACTTTTCGTTCTTTTTGGTGTACTTAGTCAAAGGTGCTGCTATGCATGAGAAATCCATAACAAATCTGTGGTAATAGCTAGCTAATCTCAAGAAACTTCTTTTCTCAGTGGCCGTGTCTGGTCTCTTCCAATTATTAATGGTTTCCATCTTTGATGGATCTACCACTAATCCATTCTTTGAAATAACACGACTAAGAAATTTAACTTCTAATCTTCAAAATTGGCACTTGAAAAAATTTACTCTTAACTTGTGGTCTCTTAAGGTATCCAACACCAATATATGATGGACTTGGTGGTCTCTCTCGTTTTTATAATACAACAAAACGTCTTCATGAAGACCAACACTAATCTATCTAATTAATTGTGAAATCGACAATCCGTAAGATCCACAAAGAATGCATGGGCATTGGTCAGTTCAAAGGCCATAACTAACCACTCATATAAATTATATCTTGTCCTAAATGCGATCAAAAAATGCTACCTTTGGATACCTGTAGTTGTTGGAATCCCATTACGAATTCCAACTATGAGAATATTCTAGCTCCACTCAAATGATTAAATAATTTTCCTATCCTAGCAATAGATAATTCTTCTTCACCGTTAACCCATTTAATTTTCTATATTTGATACACATTTGAAGTGATCCATCCGACTTCGTAGCAAATACTGTAAAGGCTACCTATAGTGAACTACCCTACTTAATGAGACTTATATGCTCAAGTTCCACTAGCCACTACTTCAATTCCTCTATCTTATTAGGTGGCATTTGAAAGGGCTAGGGTTATAATCTAGGGTAATTCTATAATTTATTGTATATTATTAACTCTGTAATGAAATCTCATTCAAAATAAAAGACATTTATTTTCTATTATATATTTGTTATACTGTGAAAATATATTAATTATTTAATAGAAAATCCTTAAATGGTATGTTATGTGATAATAATTACAAAGTGTTGTAATCATTAGAAAATTATCACAAAATTAAATAACATATCATTTTAAATATTCTCGATCGAGATACTTCAAGAAAGGATATTTATACATCTGTTGAGACCAGAGTATGTAACGCTCTCCAAATGTTGGGGCGTATATTACTCATGTTTACTGAGGGAACCAAGTGGTTACGTACTGATAGTTAATTGATAATTATGAAATGACTCATCCAAGATTTTCCTGTTGGTTTATAACAACTACATCAAATAGGAAACTCGAATGATGATATTGCATAGTTCTCTCGATTTGAGTACTGAACTTCAATATGGAAACTCCACTTTGATTATAGGTAAATCATGGAATGTCTTTCATCAAACAACTATAGTGGGTCTAAGTTGAAATACAGGAAGCGAAACACTATCCTATAGAGAATTCGTCCACTTGTTTGTATGAGATCAATATAACGGTCAACTATAGTCAATTCAAAATTAAAATATCTGACCAGAGTAGTATAATTAGTAATAAATTCTATAAATCCTTAAGTGATATGGGTTGACGAAGAGAATTTGTGTAAATAGTCATACTTAAAAGGTGCCACTTAAATTGCAATATTAGATTTTCTATAAGCGATGAATTTGTTCATAATATTAAACCACTAGCTACAATGACGTATGAATACTAATATTTATATTATTCAAACATATATCCCTAACTGAATTCGCACTTATGAGTCGAACAATTGAATCTTTTCAATCTCTGAAATAACATCTTAATTTAATTGATTCATAATACCTATTAATTAGTAAATACTTGTGAAATATCAAATATTATTAAATTCATTATATGGGATGTTAGAGTGACCTCAATAATTGCTCATGATGATATTAGTAATTAATTGGGTGCGTATATAAAAGTTATATATGTACATATCGATATACGACACCGACGTATATTTAAACTGTATTTAAATTGTACAAAATTATAAGGGGTTATTTGATTTTTAGTCCATGTTAGACTTTGTAAATAGCTGGCCAATGTACGAAGATCGGTAGGAGGTCTTGTCATTTGAATTGATAAGGAGAAGAAAATGAAGGTTTCCTTCGTACTTTATTACAAATTTAAGCTTATGCCTCCATTTTATTTTTACTTTTACCATATCCCCTTAAGACCTTTGGCCACACATTGCCCTATCCAAAACTCCATTTTTCCAACCTTATTTCACGTCCACACATAACAATACAAATATATCCCAAGGTGATTCGCCATTAGTTAGCAATTATGGTGCTGATATAGGGAATCCAGGAGCGTGGACAAATCGAAATATGAATCTGAGGTTGGATCTTTCAAGATATGCATTTCTAATATATTGCATATTGATTATATGATTGTACATCACCATTTTGTATATATCATTGCCATGATTAATTACTTATAGTTTTTAATCATTCATTAAATAAGATACGTATACATTGTATTATGACACTTCATTAATATATAGTTTATTATGTCTAAAATTACATTTATACCATAAACGTATGTTAAAATGAAGAGAATAATTTTACTTGAATAAAACATATTTTTTTATTTTAATTTATTATTGTTAATTAAATAATTAACTTACAAAATATATGTGTTTATTACTGGCAAATTTTCCACATTCTTGAAACAGACTCAAAGAGGTAGAATGGACTGCACACGAAGATAAAACGGATCAAATATGTTGATGGATACTTGGAATGATGGTATGAAGAAACATAAGAAGTTTGGAAGGAAAAGGAGTAAATAAAAGTGATCGATATCGATCTCTTTTGTGGTCAGTGCCGAGTTGTTTTCTTAAGGAAGTCCACACTTGGGCCCTGATGATTTGGAGACTGCAAAAATATAAAGGAGTACGTATTTTAGTGATGATCATTATGATTAATATCGACGATAATCGTGGTAGGTACCAATATGATTGGTCTTCTTAATTTTTATGGAGGATGGCCTGTTCTTTACACTAAATTTTCGACTTTGGAGATTGAAACTTATTCAAACCTGATAGTAATATCTATGCTCGAAATCGTCATTAAGTAGGAAGGAAACTTCGACCAAAATGGCTTTAGAAAAGAGGTCTATCTTCTTCTTCCTTTAACCTATAAGATCCATATAAAACTAGGATCTACAAGAGTGTAGATCGGATTTTGGTTGTAATCATTGTATTTCAAAGAGAAAACTATTAATAACAAGGATTAATTTGGATGTAGATCGGAGTATTTGCCAAACAACTATAGAAATTGCATGTCTATTCTTGTCATACTTAATAGACTAGAATTAAATCGATTTTGTGGTGTGTCAATTTTTGATCCTGCATTTTTGGTGCTTTTATCGAAAAGGGCTTGCATACGAGATTTGGAGAAGACAAAGAGGCATACTACAAGAGCTATTGCTGGAGGAAATCAACAAGGACATAAGGGAAGTCAAAAGGTATCATCAAGTTCAAATCCATCTTCTTTCTATATTACTAGAGAAGAGATGGAAGGGATAACAATAGAAATGTAAATAAGATTGTTAGCAAGACAACAGGAAATGCTGAATTGATTTTTGCAAAGGATAGAGAAGCAAAGGACAACTGGAGCCGCCGGATAAGAAAATAAAGCAGAGTAAGATGGATACAACCTTCTAGCACCAGAGCAACTCGGTGCCGACCACAATCAGGTCGGTATCGACCATAATGTTCTAGGGGCACGACTGACTTAGACCTTAGATGAGTTGGGTTACTAGGAATGAGCAATGCTGGAGTCAGTGATGTGGACCAGAATGTTACTGTACAACTACAAGGGTTAGGACAAAAAAATCCCCATGGGAATAGGGTTAGGATATAGATCTGAGACAAAGGCATGCGAAGCCCTGGAGATTTCTGTTGAACGATAATGGCAGGATAACGAATATAATAAGGAAGGAACTAAGAAGTGGACCCTCAGATTAGAGTTTGGAGGATGTAAATACCCCAAACAACTAATACATTAGGGATCTACCTAAATTTAAGCTACCAATATTGGAGATGTATAATAGGAGAACGTACATGATTGTTCATTTGAAGAGATACACTCATTACATGGGAGTGTTGAGTCCTTTGCAAAACGTGAGGGGATGATGTTTCGTCAACTAAAGAATGGGTCCATTAATACATGGACCAGACTAGTGGAGAAGTTCATGAACCGGTTTAAAGTTCATATAGAGCGACCAGAAAATATAATGACACTTTTGAGTGTGAGATAGAGAGCTGGTAAGACCCTGTGAAATTACTTAACCAGATTCAACTCATCAACAGTTGTAGTGCATAAGCCAAATTCATTAATAGTTCTATTGGAGGTGGTTTCTGGAGTTGCAATTAAGATTGATTTCAAGATCGCTTCAGAAAGAGATCCACCAGTGGATCTTGCAGATTTCTACTATCAAGCTGAAAGATATATGCACAAGGAAGATGTTGAAGTTAATGCTATGGAGTATGGAGTTACCATCTAAGGAAATATATGGAAAGGATAAAGGAAAAAGAAAAATGGTGATGGTTCGGAGTATCAAATCAAAATAAGAGGGAACCAAAGTTTCCCCTTACATTGAATTAGCAGAGACCCTAGAGAGGATCTATCTTGATACAAGCAGGTAGATTTCTTATAAAAAACTCTTGAAACAAGAACCCACGGTTGGGAGAGAAAGTATGGAAATATTGCGTATTTCATGAGCTAGAATGACATGAAACTAATAAATGTAGGCATCGCACGACTTGATATAGAAGCATAATCGGGGTAACCAGCTTCAAAAATATATAAGGAATCAAACCACGGTGGTATAGTAGGAACGCCGCTATTTAGGACAGATGTACCTGATCATGGTCGAGGATCGATCCCACGATCGAGGTGGATTAGAATAAGGTTTAATTTTTGCACTTTGACTTTGTTTCGAATAAATTATAAAAGACTGCCGCTGAGCTACTTACATGTCTAAGGGATCTCGATTGGTCCTAAGTCACGCTCTGGGTTAAGGTCGAGGGTAATCCTTGACTACAATAGACCTTTTGATTTTTTCTAGATGTATTTGATATAAATAATTGATTAATAGTTATTTGGACATGAAAATTATTCGAACATGATAATTAATATTGATATTGTTGATGGATACTATTGGAACATATTTATCCCTTAAACATGATATATAAACTGATAGGACTTGGTTCCCCTAATCGAAGAATGGGGCATGAGCCATGAAGTGCAAATTCCCTTGCCGAGAGAGCGGGTGCATAAATTTGTACAGGATAATAAGCCCCTCACTGGAGAGTGAGTGGATGGATGCACTTAGATAGCAAGTCCCACCATTGAAGAGTGAGTGGATGAACGCACATTGATATTAGGTTCCCTCTTCAGAGAGCAAACAAATTAGGCTCAATCTAGACTATTGGTAATGCAATCGGGAGAGATCAAAACTTAACCATAGGATTTGAACACCTTATGATTTGATAGTGATTACTAGATGATTAATAAAGTCACTGTAGAAATTTGGTTAGACTAACCTATAATGGAATGATAGATGATACTATATTATTTATAAGTAATGTTTCAATCAATGGCAATGCACTACTATGATTTAGGATGTAGGATAACATGATTTTTGATTTGTAGTAGTTAAATCATAGGAGAATATAGGTTGATATATGATATGTTAAGTTCCAAGTGAAATTGGAACGATTATGATTTGTGGCTAACACTTAAGCAAGAATTTGAATCCTTAGCTAGGATGGTCTAGAATGGCCTTTGATTTGTAGGTGAATTTGAAGGAATATGATGATTCACCATGATTTGTCTAGTAGATAGCTAGATAGCGGCAACGATGATAATTTTCCAGTCTTGAATTTTGCTCTTGAGCAAAGCATGTCTTATGTTCGCAATGCATACACTGAGGGAGAAATTACTGGCAAATTTTTCATGGTGTCTGAACAGACTCAAACAGATAGAATGGACTGCATACGAGGATGAAATAGATCAAGAACTTACAGGGATACTTGGAGTGTGGTATGAAGCAACATAGGAAGTTCGGAAGGGAAAGGAGCAAACAAAAGTGATCGGTATCGATCACTTTTATGGTCGATACCGATCACTTTTGTAGTCCATATCGAATTGTTTTTCTCAAGGGGACCAACATTCAGGCGTTGAAGATTTGGAGCACCTAAAAACATGGCGACGATCATTGTGATCTGTACCGATCACAATTATTTTTGGTATCGATATGATTGGTCTTCTCGATTTTTATGAGGGATCACCTATTCTTCATGCTTAATTTTTGTATTCGGAGATTGAGACACATTCAAACCTGGATAGCGAGTTCTATGCTTGGACTCGTCTGCAAATAGGAATGGAACTTCAACTAAAAAGGAGATTGGCAATTTAGAGAAGAGAGTCTATCTTCCTCCTACTTTGACTAATAAGATTCATATAAAATCGAGATCTACGATAAAGTAGCAAGGATTTTAATTGTAATCATTGTATCATATATAGAAAACTACCAATAACAAGAATTAAATGGACATAGGCCTGAGTGTTTACTAAGCCACTATAAAAATTGTGTGTTTGTTCTTATTTCCATCATTTTCATACTTGCTTGACTCGAATTTAATCAATTTTGAGGTGATGTTCCAATTTTTGGCCTAATTTTTTTTGAATTTTAGATTATTATTTATTTATTAAATAATTAATTTACAAAACATGTGTTAATTATAATTTCATAGTTTTTAACATAATATGATGAATACATTTTATGTCAATTGCTCACGAATATTTTATTAATTTTTTTATAGCCGCAATATATTTTTAAATACATACATACATACATATATATTTGTATGTGTGCACATGTGCGTGTGTATAATTTCTATGTTAAACATAAAACTATTTTCTGTTTTATTTATATGTACGTATTTGAATTTGGTTTCGACAATTAAAAAAATGTATTTTAAAGCCAAATAATATTTTTAATATATATATTTAATTTATATATTAAACATAATACTATTCAAAATTATATTTTATCTGTATAATTATTTTTAAATTTTGTTCGACAACTAAAATAACCAGCATTGGCGAAAATATATGTATTAGATACATACATGAAAATACACACACGTATATATACGTGTGTGTGTATTTGAAATAATTACATTAATAATACAAAATACATTGTAATGTTATATTTTAAAGAAAGAAACTATTTTTTTGTTCGACCATCTATATTAATGATAACATGTTATTATATATATATATATATATATATATATTAATAATGTTTATAATTCAAATGAAAGATGTTTTAGTTTTAAACAAATATCTTAGATAAAGATTGAACTAAATTTTTTATTTACTAAGTCAAACTTGATATTTTCATTTGAAATACAATTTTTATATTTTAAACTTAGTCAAATTTGTTATATTTTTAATTGCACACACACAAAAACACACACACACACACACACATATGCACATTTGTACAATATTATATGTGTATCTAATTGTTATAGGAATAATTTGATTACTAAATATCATATATATATATATATATACACACATATATATTAATTTCAAATTATTTATTTTATGGAAATTAATATTTATGCATACATGCATATACATGTATAAATGCCAAGTATATACATAGTAGACGCAAATCCCAACATCTACTAATGTATAAATTTAACCATGTACACCATATATTATGTTGCATGTGCACATTATACACATTTGAGTATATCATGATATACTCATAAACTGTATAAAATATTTTCAATTAAATTCATTAATTAAATAAATAAAGAAAAATTATATAAAATATGATTTTATTTAAATAAATTAGATTTTGTTTAGTTCCAGCTTTAGACTTCATAGGCCAATATGATCCAAAATAGGAATTTTTTTGAAATCTATCTATTTTCACCCGCTTTCAATTGACCCAACTCTAACAACATTTTGCTAGATGGCTATTAACAGGGCGTTACCCTAGCACCAAGTCTATTTGGAATTCAATCGCCCTTCTTGGTAGTATTCTTGTTACTGGTTCGAAAACATCTGCAATTTCCTAAACTACTCACATCTCCCTGGTCTTACCCCTTTTAATCTCTGACGTAGACAAGGAAACTTCATACTTCTCCTTTAACATATCTAATGCCACCATAATCCCTCCACCACTTCTAGTATGTCATAAAGTGATAACTCCATCAACATAATAAATTCTAGCATCGTTACATCCAAACTGGTTCGTACCCAAAATTATCCCACACCCTACGAAGTCGAACACATTGGGTTGCACACAAATAAACGTCCACACAATGTAAAAACAACATTAATGCACATTAATGTACAGAGAAAAACCTAATGATTGGATTAAAAACTCACAAAGATGTAACTAAATATGTATTATCTAAATCCAACCTGTTAACCAAATATTTTGAATTAAAAGAGTGTCTAACCTCAGTATCAAACAAAACTTAACTAAAATACCGAAAATCAAAATCATACCTCTAAGCACAACACCATTTCCTTTTCCTTGGCGGTTGGTCCTGTTGATGGTCCTTCTATAGCAAAAATGTTTTCTTGTCTTAGCTCAAGGAAATCCCTCTTCTTATGATTAGGTTTATTACTATCGGAGCAGTTGACTCGTCCTTGTTCTCTAGTTGGGCATACTTGGTAGCGTAGTGATCATTTTGCCCACAATTAAAGCAAGTGACATCCAACAATTTTTTCTACTAAGCTCTTCCTATGAGGAATTTCCTCCTTTCTTTTGGTTCTTATTCCCCTTCTGATGAGAGTTGAATTTTTTTCTACCCCACTTTAGTGTTAGCATCAACTTTTCTCTTTCCTTGTTCAAGCAGTCTTACCTTCTTGCAATTTCTACTACTATTTCGAAAGGAGAAAACGCATATGCCATCACCTTATGGTCCAAGCCTTCCTCTGGACTATTTATAAACATCTCTTTTTTCTTCAGCGAAGTTCCAATATGCTCCCTTCCATACTTTGGCAAAGTAATAAAATGTTGAATATACTCTACCAAAGTCATCTCCCTCTAATTCAAGTATGATAACTCTCTACACAAAGCACTCTTCTTTGAGTATAAACCAGCCATGAATCGCTACTTAAACTGCTCCTAAGTAATTTCTTTTATTTGGTACTTCAATGGTCCATGCCTCCCACCAATCTAAAGCATCCTCTTGAAGCTGAAGCATCATATCCCATACCTCCAAAAACATGTTCGCACACCTTTAACCAATTTAGCACCTCTGGAACAAGGTCCTATCCAATAAATAATTTCCTTTTTACAATTCTTATAGTGTTGGTTCATCTTAGAAAAGTACCCTATTATAACTACTAATAGCCTTAGTTTAACAACTTCAGCTAGTATTTACCTCATTATTTTCATCATAAACTATCAAAAAAGAGTACTCATATCCATTTCTCCAATGGTCGGGGCTGGCTCTTGAGTACTCGCCTCAAGATGAACTTCTAAGGCTGCCTCCTTTCCTTGGCCATTTTCTATTTTGGTTCCTTTGCTATCATTTGTTTGAATATCTAGCATTTGTTTGAGCATCTCCTAACATCAAACATCTGTTATGAGTCTCCGTTTTACTTATTGTGTAAGCCAAAGATCAGATCCACGTTTTTAGGTATGAAGAATGGGTAAAACTTTCAAATCATGTTAGTGCCGACATGATTTTACAACTTGCATCTATTCAATCATGCTTGTTCAAGTCTTCAAGTCCTTAAGCTTCATTGACAAACTTTCTCATACTAATTATGTCGATGCCAATATGAATTTTTTCTACCTAAGTCTTCGTCTTTTCTACAAAGTACAAGGAATCTTCACCTACTACTTAGTAGTGTGCCCACACATCCAAACATGTTGGTGCTAACATGTATGATCATGTCGATGCTGATGTGCTTAATCATGTTGGTGCTGACGTGATTTACTTGCACAACTCTTAATCAAACTTCTTATGCTCCATAATTTCATTACTTCAGACAATTCTATATATTTTTGATCCATTTCTCCATCATCCCGAAGCTCAAATCCATAATTTTTCTAACTTAAATGATTACACTTGTCGCCAAAAGTATGTTTTCATGAAAATAAAGCATGATTTAGATTGAGACAAGTAGTCTAATGCAGCGCAATCCACTAACCCCATTGTTGTAAGTCGCTCGATGGCCTTAAGTCGTTTGCGACCTAACGAGTTAGGTCTTAAAACATTCCAGCGACCTATCGCGTCCATCTGTGAGTCGCGAGCGGGCTATGTGAACGACCTAGCAAGCTATGCAAACCAAGCGAGTCAAGCAGCTTATGCAAGATATGCGTGGAGAAGGAGACAGCGACCTAACGGAGGAGGAGACGGTGACCTAACGGGTTACCAGCTGTGACTTATGACATGTTACTTTAGGTCGCTCACCCTTAGGTCGTTGAAGATATGGAACTTCTTAGGTCGCTCCAGATGTTTAGGTCGCATGAAGATTTCTAGAAGTCATTTCCTTAGGTCGCTCAAGCGAGATAACGACCTTATGCCGCATGCTGATATCTTATGCCGCAAAAGCTTAGGTCGTAGGTCGTTGAGTCGCTTTGAGGTGTTATATTTGTGTTCTTTTCTTAAGTCGTATGTCGTTCGTGTATGGTATATTTTGTTATGTCGCTTGTATATGTGAGTCGTGAATTGTGTTAAGTCGCTTGTTTGTGTTGTACATATTTGTTAACTCGCGTTGTGTTGTAAGTCGCAACCAGTAGGTCATAGGTCGTTTGTGCTGTGTGTCTTAAGTCGTAAGCCGTGAGGCGCTTAGGTCGTAAGTCGTAACTGATGTTAGGTCATGCAGTACTGAGTCGAGTGAGTTGTAAATCTTCTATAAATACGGGTGTGTGTCATCTGTAATAGTGAGTTGATTTTGAATGAAACTTTGTTTGAGTGCTTTGTGCCTCTTTGAAATTAGAAGTTGAGCGTTGTCTCCTTTCTCTATTTTCGGTTATTCGAGTGCGCTCGAATCAACGGATTTGAAGCCGATTCATGGAATCTCGTGCGCGAGATCAACATAGAAGAATCGTAGATCTTTTAATACGGTATCGTGCGCGATCAACGTGTTGGAGATAGCTAGAATTCGGTATCTCTCGAGATCAACGAATTTGGGCGTTCGGTATTTTTCAATCCATCGATTTATCTTATTTTATCTAATCGTTTCATCGATTAGTTTGACACGAAATCTTCATTTCGTCGTCATCGTTATAATCCGCTGCATCAGTTTCGTATCGGAGCTAGACTTAGCCAATCGTAGCTAAGCCGAGCCTATTGGGAGTAAAGAGGAAGTTTTGGAGTCGTGCATCACTTTGTTTGATCAAGGCCGAGAGTGGGAATTGTTGTTTGTTTGATCAAAGCCGAGCTTAGTGTAGGCCGAAGGTTCAGCTGTTGAAGTGCAGGCCGAGTTAAGTGCAGTCGAGCCAAATCCTTTTCAAAGCTAAGTATGGAAGTGTGTGTTTGAAGATTCTACAATGCCGCCGAGAAGAGCTAATCTTCATCAGGATGTTGAAGATTTGTATAAAAGAGAAGAAGCCGAGCAAATGGAACAACGAATCAATGAAAAGTTTGATGAAGGCATTGAGAAGTTAGAGAAATTGATGATCGATATGAATCAAAGTCAGAGGAGAAGGTCACCAATCTCGAACCATGGAGGAAACAGAGTTTCGCCATTGGTTACGGAAGCGAGGAGGGTGTCGCCACAATCTTATCGGGAAAGAAGAGAATCATCGGTTTCAATGAGACGAGAACACCATGAGTATAGAAATGAAGGGAGAAGAACTCCATGTGAGTTTGGAGATGAGCCATATCGTGATAGGAAAGACATAGTAGAAGAGATATGTATGATCGTAGAGAAGTTGATGGTCGAGATCGATATCGACGTACATTTATTTTGATGAAGATGGTGATAGAGGCAGTAATCATCATCGAGATCGAGACCAAGTTCGAAATCAATATCGAGATGTTGAAGATGATCGTCGATGGGAGTCGGGGATGAAAACAGAAATTCCAGAATTCAAAGGTGGAATGGTAGTAGAAGAATTTCTGGATTGGTTATCTAATGTTGAAGAAATTTTTGACTTCAAGGAAGTTCCCGAACATCGAAGAGTTAAGGTTGTTGCTACACGATTGAGAGGGAGAGCTATGGCATGGTGGTAGCAAACTAAACTTACGTGGGAGAGAATGGGAAAGTCGAAGATTGAATCATGGGAGAAGATGAAGAAGTTGATGAAAGCTACTTTCTTACCGTATAATTATCAATCTCTTATGTATCAGCGATTGCAGAACTTGAGACAAGGGACGAGGACAGTGAATGATTATGCAGATGAATTTTATCAGCTGATTGCTAGAAACGACATCATGGAGATGGAGGAGCAATTGACAACTAGATTTATTGGAGGGTTGAGAATGCAGATTCAAGATATGGTGAATATGTTTGATCCAAGATCTGTTGCTGAAGCACACCAAAAAGCTCTAGCAGAGGCAAGGTAGACGAGGAGGTGGTGTGTTTACAAATTCCAACAATCAGGTGAAAGGAACTAGTAGCAACACTAACGTTTCCAAGGCTGATACTAAACCGGTTTCCAATGAAGTTGCTAAGACTAAGGTCAACAACAATTTCAAGTGTTGTAACTGTCAGGAGTTTGGTCATAAAAGCAATGAATGTCCGAAGCCGAAGAAGCGAGTGATGGTGGCTGAGGTAGAGGATGAGGATGCAGAAGCAGAATGTTTTAATTCACCACAAATTGAGGAGGAGGAAGAATTGTCGGGAGATGAAGGTTGTAATTTAATGATGAGGAGATCTTGTTTGACACCAAAGCAAGAGGAGGAGACTAGTTGGTTGAGGAGTAATATCTTTCAGTCGACGTGCACTATTCTGGGGAAGGTTTGCAAGTTTGTTATCGATGCAGGAAGCTGTGACAATATTATCTCTTCAGAAGCTGTAAAGAAGTTGGCGTTAAAGACAGAAAAGCATCCCAAACCTTACAAATTAGCTTGGTTGAGGAAAGGTGGGGAAGTGAAGGTTGGTCGAAGAGCTCGTGTAACTTTTTCCATTGGAAAGATGTACAAAGATGATATCTGGTGTGATGTTATGGATATGGACGTATGTCATTTACTGTTGGGGAGACCATGGCAGTACGATAGAGCTGTGCAACATGATGGGAGGACTAATTGCTATAGTTTCATGTTCGAGGGCACTAAAATCACTTTAGTTCCTAAAAAGCGACAACAAGAAGAAAGCAAGTTGGAGGAAATTGAAGAACTAAAGACTTTGTTATCTTTGAAGGAGTTTGTCAAAGAAGAAGAAGAGGATCCTGAAGTGTTTTTGTTGATCGGACGTGAAAGTAGTGAGGAGGTTGAGATTCCTGAAGAAATTAAACCAGTGCTGAAGGAATTTGAAGATGTATTCGTAGAAGAGCTGCCAAAAGAATTACTACCGTTGAGAGCAACATCAGATTGATCTTGTACCGGGAGCAGTGTTACCACATAGACCACATTACAGAATGAGTCCAAAGGAACACGAAGAGTTGAGAAGGCAGGTGGAAGAGTTGCTTGAACAAGGGCGCATACAAGAAAGTTTAAGTCCTTATGCAGTACCAGCTTTGTTAGTACCGAAGAAGGATGGGACTTGGAGAATGTGTACAGATAGTAGAGCGCTCAACAAGATTACAGTGAGGTACAGATTTCCGATGCCAAGATTGGATGACTTGTTAGATCAGCTGAGTGGGGCTGCTATCTTTTCAAAGATTGATCTGAAGAGTGGATATCATCAAATTCGAATTCGACCAGGGGACGAATGGAAGACAACTTTCAAGACACGGGAAGGGTTGTATGAATGGCTGGTCATGCCATTTGGTCTTTCGAACGCACCTAGTACGTTTATGCGGGTGATGAATCAGATCTTTAGACCATTTATTGGGAAGTTCGTGGTGGTGTACTTTGATGATATACTAATATACAGTGGAAGCCCAGAAGAACACTTACATCATCTGAGAGAAGTGTTGACGATACTACGACAGGAACAATTTTATGCTGCAACGAAGAAATGCGTGTGTTCATGACGCATAGTGTTTTATTTTTGGGATATGTTGTATCAGAAGAAGGAATGCAGGTGGACGAAAGTAAAGTAGAAGCAATCAGAAACTGGCCACAACCAAGGACGATGACAGAAGTTAGAAGTTTTCATGGTTTAGCATCATCCTACCGAAGGTATATTCCATATTTTAGTAGTGTGATGGCGCCTGTTACTGATTGTATGAAGGGCAAGCAGTTTTCATAGTCGGAGGAAGCAGGATTTGCTTTTGCACGAATCAAGGAACTTTTGACGACAGCACCAATTCTAGTATTACCAGACTTTCAGTTGTTATTTGAATTACATACGGATGCATCTAAAGTAGGAATTGGAGGGGAATTAAGTCAGAGGGGCCGTCCAATTGCTTATTTCAGTGAGAAGCTTTTGGAAGCAAAGATGAGATATAATACTTATGATGTGGAATTCTATGCTATTGTCCAAGCCATAAAGCATTGGAGACACTATTTGTTTCATAAAGAGTTTGTTCTGTATACTGACCATGAAGCATTGAAAAATTTGCAAGGACGGGAGAAAATTTCAGCTAGGCATGCATCGTGGATAGCTTATTTGCAGCAATTAACATTCGTTGTGAAGCACAAGTCCGGGGTGACTAATCGCTTCGCAGATGCATTGAGTAGAAGAAATCATTTGTTGACTACAATGAGGGTTGAAGTGACAGGGTTTGATGTATTGCCAGATTTGTTTGTTGATGACCCTTACTTTGCTAAAATTGTTGAGGAAGTCGAGAAAGGAAAGACGGATGAATATCTGTTGGTGGATGGTTTTCTCTTCAAAGGAAATCAATTGTGCATACCAGAGTGTAGTTTGCGGATGAAGATTGTGAAAGTATTGCATGAAGAAGGACATGTGGGTAGAGATCGCACTTTGCAGTTGATTTCTCAATCATATTTTTGGCCTTCTATGAGGAAAAAAGTTGAAAGATTTGTGGAGAGATGTCACATATGTCAAGTTTCCAAAGGGACAGCTATGAATGCAGGATTGTATATGCCATTGCCTGTGCCTACTAAACCATGGGTTGATATTAGCATGGATTTTGTTTTGGGTTTGCCGAGAACTCAGCGAGGGAATGACCCTATATATGTTGTGGTGGATAGATTTTCGAAGATGGAGCATTTCATAGCTTGTAAAAAGACCGCTGATGCAGTCCGCGTTGCCCAATTATTCTTTAAAGAGGTGTATCGACTACATGGACTACCTGAGACCATTGTTTCTGATCGAGACACTCTATTTCTAAGCCATTTTTGGTTGAGTCTATGGAAGATGGTTGGGACGAAGCTGAATTTTAGTAGCGCCTATCATCCACAAACAGATGGGAAAACGGAGGTGGTTAACAGATCATTGGGAAACTTGTTGAGATGTCTTGTGAAAGATAATTTAAAGAGCTGGGATATGAAGTTATGTCAGGCGGAATTTGCACGTAATCACGCTGTTAATCAAAGTACTGTATTCAGTCCGTTTCAAGTTGTATATTCAACAATTCCGAAGGGACAGTTGGATTTGACGATAGTGCCATATCAGAAAGGGGTTGTTAAGCGAGCTTGTGATTTCGTGAACGAGTTGCAGGAGTGCCATAGAACTGTTCATGAACGATTGCTTGCATCAAATGAGAAGTATAAACAAATAGTGGATAAGAAGCGAAGGAGTGTAGACTTCAAAGAAGGGATTTGGTTTATGCAGTATTGACGAAAGATCGTTTTCCAGTGGGAACTTACAACAAGTTGAAAGCTCGAAAAATTGGTCTAGTGGAAATCGTGAAGAAGATCAATGATAATGCTTATCGGTTGAGAATGCCGGATCATGTCCATACTTCTGATGTTTTCAATGTTAAACATTTGATTCCACATCATGGGGATAAGCTTGTTGAGGAAGAGGAAAGTACAAATTCGAGGGCGAATTCTTGTCAACCGGGGGAGGATGATGCAGCGCAATCCACTAACCCCATTATTGTAAGTCGCTCGATAGCCTTAAGTCGTTTGCGACCTAACGAGTTAGGTCTTAAAACGTTCCAGCGACCCATCGCGTCCATCTGTGAGTCGCGAGTGGGCTATGTGAACGACTTAGCAAGCTATGCAAACCAAGCGAGTCAAGCAGCTTATGCAAGATATGCGTGGAGAAGGAGGCAGCGGCCTAATGAAGGAGGAGACGGCGACCTAACGGGTTACCAGCTGTGACTTATGCCATGTTACTTTAGGTCGCTCACCCTTAGGTCGTTGAAGATATGAAACTTCTTAGGTCGCTCCAGATGTTTAGGTCGCATGAAGATTTCCAGAAGTCATTTCCTTAGGTCGCACAAGCGAGATAACGACCTTATGCCGCATGCTGATATCTTATGCCGCAAAAGCATAGGTCGTAGGTCGTTGAGTCGCTTTGAGGTGTTGTATTTGTATTCTTTTCTTAAGTCGTATGTCGTCCGTGTATGGTATATTTTGTTATGTCGCTTGTATATGTGAGTCGTGAATTGTGTTAAGTCGCTTGTTTGTGTTGTACATATTTGTTAACTCGCGTTGTGTTGTAAGTCGCGACCAGTAGGTCGTAGGTCGTTTGTGCTGTGTGTCTTAAGTCGTAAGCTGTGAGGCACTTAGGTCGTAAGTCGTAGCTGATGTTAGGACTTTCATGTACTGAGTCGAGTGAGTTGTAAATCTTCTATAAATACGGATGTGTGTCATTTGTAATAGTGAGTTGATTTTGAATGAAACTTTGTTTGAGTGCTTTGTGCCTCTTTGAAATTGGAAGTTGAGCGTTGTCTCCTTTCTCCATTTTCGGTTATTCGAGTGCGCTCGAATCAACGGATTTGAAGCCGATTCACGGAATCTCGTGCGCGAGATCAACATAGAAGAATCGTAGATCTTTTAACACGGTATCGTGCGCGATCAACGTGTTGGAGATAGCTAGAATTCGGTATCTCTCGAGATCAACGAATTTGGGCGTTCGGTATTTTTCAATCCATCAATTTATCTTATTTCATCTAATCGTTTCATCGACTAGTTTGACACGAAATCTTCATGTCGTCGTCATCGTTATAATCCGCTGTGTCAGTGTCAAAATAAAGCGTTACGTCTATTCAAAGAGCATCAGTTCACTACTTCAAATAGTGTTGTATCATCCCTTCTTGTAGAAAGGTTGGAACTTTTGATTTTCTAGAAGCCATATCATATTTCGATCAAGTATACTCCCTTTTCCTTCTTTTCTTTTTCTTTTTTTTAACATGAGGTAAAACATTTGGTATTGACATGATAATGTTAGTACACATATGATTCTCTAATTGCACACCTAACTTCATATCTCAGCATACCATGTTTCTCTACGATTTTCAACTGGCTGCGATTTCAAGCTCCTAGCCTCCATCATCTTCGATGCTGATTACTCCAGCACCAACACAACCTTAGTGCTACCTTCACTTGAGTCACCTTAATCAAGTTGTTGTTGACTTATGTAACCAAAGCATAACTACAAGTCATTCTAGTTTAAGGTGGTTTATGACATTATCACCGCCACTATCCCGTTGTCATTGTTATCGCCATCGCCATCGCCAATTCATACTACGACCTTGGCGACCCATCATCATCGCCAATAACCTACATTCGACTATGTTGCCACTTCTTACCATTGACGACTTAATTTTTTGAACTCAAGAATTATGTTGAAGTTAACCCCAAGCTTCCTTGGATCCTACCCTAAGTTTTTTCCCTTGTCATTTGCTTGGTGTCCACTTCGGGTCTTCAAGGTCTCGGCTTTGAGATCTTTTACTAATTTTTGACAAGTTTTCAAATATTAAAGGAGGCAATCAATTTTCATCGAACTTCGATTGAATATGGATTGGCGACTCAATTTTGATGGGACGGTTTCAAGAAACGATCACGTCGAACATACTTCGGCATCCAACAAAAGAACGTGTCGATACTTTAAGACATCATAGTCATGTGATCCTACAAAGAAAAGCTCTGTACTACTCTAGACAATGGTTCCATTATTGTTCATCCCATGATAACGGGTAAAACCTGGCATAGTAATCCACAAACGGAGCTCATTGCTAGCACGAGCATGCTACCTACATAGAGTGTTTACATACACCATGCTATGGACATGAGACACATACTATATAGACACCGACACATTTCACAACCCTAATTAATATACGAAAGCTGATGGATTAACACACTTCGATATCCATTAGAATCTGTACATCGGCTACATATATTTTAATCGAAGTTAAATATCAAGATTAAACATATCTGATTATGTTTATCATTAAGTTTTCCAGTATTGAATGGTAAACTCCAAACAATCTCCCGGCCTTCGAATAGTTACCAACCATTAGGGTGAGAGTTGGGCTAGGCTAGTAAGTCACGACAAGTGAGAATAAGCCAAAGGCATAATCATGTTAGAATCCATTGTAGCATACTAATCATGTATTCAAGGAAGTTAACTATGAAAATATTGCCAAGTGTGTCCTTTATTAAAAAAAATCTTCAATTATAATTTTTCCTAACGGCTATGAATTCCCATTTTAAAGCCTACTTTACAAAGTTTAGAAAATAATAGAAATGAAGGAGAAGGAGGACTTTGGAAACTTAGCCCTTTTTAGAAACAAGAAATTATTGTCAAGGACAAGCATTTTAGCCTTAAGGACAGACCTTTAGTATTTTAGCCTAAAGGACAATTTTATTTAGGTATCAGTTTTTAGTTATCGGTAGCAGTTTTTAGGTATCAGCTTGTAGTTATCGGTAGCATTTTTAGGTATCATTTTTTTAGTTCGGTAGCAGTTTCGGAAGAATGTTTGTCCTTATGGATAATTTTAGAAGAATGTTTGTCCTTATGAATAATTTTTAGAAGAATGTTTGTCCTTGTGGTTAAAATATTGAGGTCGTATCCTTGAGGCTAAAAATATACAAATTTTTGTCCTTTAAATTAATTCCTCCTTTTAGGAAAGGGTTACCCTATATTTATAGAGGATCAGAGCTATTAGAATTTTGGCACATGGCATCCCATTGGAAGTCAATGACCAAGATTAATCCATGTGGCACATGATCGAAACAACATGTGACATACTTATTCACTGATAATTCTTGATTCAAGATTTCTTGTGACGGCTCTCTAGAAACCTTTCATGACAGCTCTAATATGTTGCTTAAAGATAGTGTTATCCCATCTTTTGGCAAGGTTGTGATACCATGCATTTGGTTAAATGGATCTCGTTGTCACCGAGGTAGGAAGCTTGGAGGGTATCAAGTTCGGAGATCGGTTATAAGCAATGATATGGATGAAATTCAAGTGGATTCAGGCAAATGGCATCTCGAAAATGGTTAAGTATGGATTTGCACTTCTTCTAGACGGGGGATCGGATGAGATCAATATGGTTAGGAATGGATCATCATGGCTATGGATCACCCGATTAGCAGTTTAACTCAACAATGATCGCTTAATAACTCAACAAATACTAGAGGAACCAAGCAAACTATGAAATGAAGAGGAAATAGAGGGGGACCACCACAACCATTGCATGGTGCCTCGTGACACCAATCATCGATCGGTGCCGATCCCCATAAAAGGCCCAGGTAGGCCCCAAACACTCTAGACAAGTTCGTCTTGGCCTTGGTCTTCTGCACATAGATTTTCAGTTGGATATTTTGATGTCTTCTCCTATAAATACAGGACCGTTGGCTCATTGTAGAGGATTCTTTTTCGGTTAGACTAATCTTCTTTTGGCTCCACTTCGTTGTTTCTCTTTCCTTCCTCCATTAATTTTCTAAGGCTAAAACAAACTGCATCTGTACTCCTATAGTATAATAAAAGGATTATGGAACTGGATGTAGGCCAGAATTTGTCGAACCACCATAAAATTCGTCTATTTATTTACCTTTTTTCCATTGAATCTATGATCTGTGCATTTAACTCTCTGTTTGGAAATTATGACTTGATTTGTGGTGCTTTCATACTGTTTGGGTGTTTTCACTGAGAAGACTTACGCCCGTGGATTTGGAAGCTTGGATCTCTGATTTGAAGGATTGGATACTTGAATCTCGGAGTCAATGGCTAAGAAATCAACAAGGAGAGCATCGGCACCTAGAGGAAGTTAGGAGGCATCCTTATGAGCTAATAAACCCTCTGTCTGCATCACTAGGAACGAGATGGAGACTATGATGGATGCTATGCAGAAGCAAGTGATAAAGACATAAGAGGAGATGATGCTGAATTTTCTCTGGTAAATTGGATAGACTGGAGCAGAAATTAATAACAATTTGCATCAAGAAATTAAAGCAGCAGGAGCTGCAGCAAATCAGATTCAGGAACATGGAGCCGAAGGCAATAGGTGGGAGAACAAAATGAAGAAGCCAAGGGAAAACCTTGACTTACAAGGAGGGACCAACACTAATCCTTCATAGGGATCGACACCGATCGCCCATGGCAAGATGCATGTCCCCGGGTCAGACTAGATCGATTTACGGTAGGCCAATGGTCGATGTTGTGCGGTTTGGTGCAAATCAGATGCGAATGCATGTTTGGAAGAGCATGTTGTGGGATTCCTTCATAGAATCAGGGTGTAGGATGGAAATAATGGTTGGAGGCTGCCTTTTGATGGCAATGATAGGTTTGTAGAGATCATCAGACGAACTATGAGAGGAAAATTGGAATCCAGGACTTGGAGTGGAAACTAGCTGGGTTGATTATGGATTGGAGCACCGAGGGGAAAGCCCGGCCAAGGAACTGGGGGCACAGCTTTGGTTAACTTTGCAGGGACTCGAATAGCAATGATGGAGTAGGAGCAGCCATCATTCGTAAAAATTGGAGTGAGGCACGATCAAGGGCATATATCGTCATCTCTTGATCGGGATTGTATGAACTAAGTAAATAATAACAATAAAACGACTAAGTCACTTATACATGTATGAGATCGAGGTTGGTCCCTAGGCATGCTATGAGATGATGATAAATTTCCATAATAAATAGATCTTAAATTCACATTAGTGCGATGAAAAAAATAGGTTACGATTGTCCTGATCGGAGAGATGGGGCAATAACCGCAACGCGTGAGTCCTTTCACCAAAGAGCAACATGATGGACTCATACGTGGATTAAGTCCGCGATTAGAGGATTGAGGCTGAAGAATAATACCCCATAGATCTGTTATGTTTCGATCGGAGAGAAGAAACCAGAGAAGCAAGAGGTAAGCCGCTTTACCGGGGAGCAGCAGGATCAGCTGCTTATCATTGTGCCCTTCCCATCGGAGAGTGAGTGGGGTCCACAAATGGTCTGGAGGGACCATGATCGGCCAAAAAAGGCCATGACATTTCTTTATGTTCTAGGACACTGAATCAAAGTGTAAGAAGTAATGCAGCTTCGTAGAAGAGCGATAGGATCGGTTTACTTATCACCATTCCCCCTTTCGTCGAAGAGTGGTTGGATGGGGTCCAGCAAGAGCTTGGAGAGGCTATGAACCAGGTTATCAGTCCAGCGAGATCTTGGAATTGGCAAATGATCTGGTGAGATCATGGATTCATTTACTGGCTTTGGATGGATATGGATTCAGCTAAGAATTTCAAATGGTTTCAGAATTGGCTATCAAAACAAAGCGGTCGTGGATTACGACATTCAGTTTGGCAAAAGATTGGATTCCGAATTGGAAGATTCGGTTATCGATAGATTATGGACTATAGATTTATGGCAATTCAAAAACCTTCTTATCGCAATGCATGTTTTGGGCAGAAAATGTTATCCCGCCTTTTGGCAAGATCGTGATACATGGATTTGGCTAGATGGATTCCATGATCAATGAAGCAAGAAGCTCGAAGAGATGACTATCAAGTTCGGACATCGGTTATAAGCAAGGCTATGGATGATAGTCAAGGGGATTTAGGCGAATGGCATCTTGGAAATATCTAAGTATGGATTTTCACTTCCTCTAGGCAGGGGATTAGATCGGATCAACATGGCTAGGAACATATCAAATTGGATCACTACAGCAATGGATCACTTCGATAGGCAGTTTAACTCAACAATAATCACTCAATAACTTAACAAATACCAAGGGAACCAAGCAAACAACCGTGGAAACACAAAGAGGAAGTGGAGGGGGACGACCACAACCGATTGCATTGCACCACGTGAACACTATTACCAATCGATGTTGATACCCATAGAAGACTAGGTAGGCCTCAAAATTTCTGAATCGGTTTTTCTTAGTCTTAGTCTTCTACACGTGGATTTTCAATTGGATATTTCGGTGACTTCTCTTATAAATACAGAATCGTTGGCTCATTGCAGGGGATCCTTCGGCTAGTCTGATCTTCTTTTGGCTCCTCTTAGTTGTTTCTCTTTCCTTCCTCCGTTAATTTTCTAAGGTTAAAAAAACTGTATTTGTAATCCTATGGTATATTAAAACGATTATTGGAGTGGATGTAGGCCAAAGTTTTCCAAACCACTATAAAATTTGTGCGTTCATTTACTTTTTTGCTACTAAATCTATGATCCGCGCATTTAGTTCTCCGTCTAGAAATTATGACTGGATTTGTGGTGCTGTCATACTATTTGGGCATTGACGACCATTTTTGATGCTAACAAATAGCAAGCGACGGTTCTCCCCATCGCAATGGCATTAATTCTTGATGAATTTTAGTTTGTGAACTGAGCTTGATGATATCTTGGAAGTCCCCTTCGATATTGAATCACCTACTGTTTTCAATGGCATATTGGAACTCCCAAAAATAAACGTAATGGCTTCATTGAAATTCTTGTGACGGCTTTACTTTTGTTAGTGCATAAGGGAACTCCTTTCGACAGCTTGGTTCATCACTTAGAGAATGGTACGTGAAGAATTCATAGGACTTTGCATAACAGCTCTTTTACTTTGTTAAGCGACTGATTCATATCATGTTGGCTCCATTTTAATAGAAGCCTCTTGCAAAGTGTGTCATAAACTCTTCGCAATATCTTGCTTTAACACTTGAGATCACCACACGATGGCCTTGTGGGACTTTTAGAGATGGTTGTATCTTAATGCTAGAGAAAAGCATGCGATGAATTTGTGGAACTCTTAGCGATGGCTATACTTTAATACTTGAGAGTTGCACACAATGACTTTGCGGAACTCTTAGCAATGGCTATGCTTGAGAGTAGCATGAGATAGCCACATGGAACTCTTAGATGGCTCTTTTGATGACTTTTTTCCTTAGCTATGTGCTTTCCTAACAAAGGCTTCCTACTTTGTTAACTTGCGATAACTAGCATATTTTATGGTACAATACCAGCCCTTCTACATCTCCAGAGGCATGTTCACCCATTGCCCAAGCGTCTACGTTTACTCCATCCGGAGTAAGGTGCTCTATTACATAAGAACTCTAGCTCCAAGCCACTCTAGTGGCCTAACCTCATGACCATGCCCCTTCAAGGGATGATCATCCTATCCTTATGATTTTGTATAATTCTCCATATTAAACAGTCTTTAGGCCGAATGCTAAAGAATTAACAATGATCATCAAGCATGAGAATCTTGAAGACGAGGTCCTTCTATCTGAACCCCACCAAAGGGATCATTTCCCACTTGCTAGCTACATCGCATGTAACAGATACACGTTTTCTCTTGGGAGCCATGATTCTTTTAATAAATTTATGAAATTCTTTCTCTAATAGCTCGGGCTAACATCCACCCAAGTACACAACATGGTTATGCTTTGCTGAGCTATCTTTACATCATATTTAGGATGCACTTGGGTTGTTTGCCCACTTTCAAAGATCTTACCTACTTGCTCAGCTTCATAAAGTGATGAGAGACCCCTTCATTGTTAATATCGAAGCCTTCAACCATTGCAAGGTTGCTCAAGGGCTCCACAATAAGAGAAGTTACCTCAAGGGCGGATATTTCTTCGTTCCATGCCCCAAAGGCATCAATCGCCTCTAGTTATCTGGCCGTAAACTTCTTTAACCAACATTCCAATCTCTCTTAGGCCTTCTTCATCCAAGTAATTAACAACCTTTCTATATTTCTATCAAATCTACTAGAACGAGTCCCAGGCTTCCAGTTGAAGATCCCGTGAATACACCAACATTCCTGAAGGGGATCAATCCTAACTTGAGAAAACTCCATACCTACTTACCAATGCTCGAATGTGAAAATTCCACCTTCTTTGCAATAGAAGGAGAATGGTTCCTAATCTAGTTCCTAATAGACTGAACTAAATCGATGCTTATCCTTTTGCTCGGTTATTGACTCCAACGATAATGAAAAACGGAGCGAAGAAGGTCATGAAATCAAGAGAATATTGAAGAGGAAGAAGGAGATAAAGGAACCGAAAACTTAGATGAGGAAGGGATATGAGGAGTAGAGAATACATATAAGAAGGATATGAAGAAGTGGATGAAGGAGAAGATGAGGGAGAGGACAAGGAAAGCGAAGATAAAGACGATGATGCTAGTGGAAATGAGTCATTCGAGGAGACATCCCCAAAGGGCACCATGGTCACATCACCTTCCAAAACAAAACGATTAATCATCAAGCCTTCCTAGCTTGCACTTGAACCACATTATGGTCTAGTTGAAGAGTCAACTCCTCCATTTAGCTCATCTGACAGCATCTTTGGTTCTCACATCGACCTCGAAAACTTCTCCAACTTTTCTTCCGGTGATAAACATTGAATACATCCCAAATTCCCACCCTCGGGACTTTAGCTTCCCTTCGGATGATATACTCAAACTGTTGTGGGTGATAAGACTCCATCACTAGGCCCCTTGAACATGATCCATAGGGTTCCTAAGATACGTCAACACTCCGCACATTTCTAGGATTATAAATACGAACATTCCATAATTGTTCTTAATCCCTTGATTCAATTTTGATACCATCTATCTTCCTTTTCAGGCATAAAGGGGAAACGCAGCAACATGGAGAGGCTTCAAGAAGGCACATAACAACACCATTCCATATTTCGAGGGGCTCTTATCCTCATCAAAGCTCATATTATGAGTTATAGACTAAAAGGTTAATGAGGTGGGATCAGGAACGACATGAAGCCAAGGAAAGGCATGGTAGCTACGATGAAGAGAAGGAATCGTGCGACTGCTCTGGGCCCAACTTTGATTCCTACTATCAGTGGCACTTGCACTCTTAGTCTTCCCCACATCACAATCCTCCCATCATGAAATTCCTCTAACATCTTAAAATCTCATCATTGATATAAGCTCCCCAACAATCCAAATCAACCATTGCTTCTCATTCTTAGCAATCTCACATGATTGGAAAGGAAATAACTTCATTCACATTCCTCCTCCTTCGCAGCCCCAAAGGCCAATCTACTACTATTGTTACAAAGATGTAGATGGCTCTTCCTTATTTCTTCCTTTAGGGTGTTAGATTTGATTGCAATGTCAATGTAATTACACGAAGCTACATAGATGAAGGCACCAATAGTTAATAGTAGGCTATAGAGCAGCTATATTAATAGAATAAATTGGCAAAGGTTCTCTTCGATGTCAATCATGCTAGCCAGTTAACAATTAAGCTCTTAATAGAGAGAGAGCCAACCATAACCGCATCTATGAGGACTAAAAAAAGAATTAGCTCCAACCAATGAGGAAAGAGATGGAAAAGTCAAATCTTCTAAGGATTCCTGACAAAGGTTGATTGAGTTGGCTAACGCTTACGTGGTTGAGAGCTTAGTCCTTGATGAACAGCTGAAGAATGCCTATGTTGCCAGCACCGACTTTGAGAAAAAAAATTGTGCGAAAGAAGCAGAAAAAATTGCTCGCCAACCCGAGGTTGTAAAACTCAAAGCTGACTTGAAGGCTAAAAAATAATCAAGGAAGCAGGCTAAGGGTGAATCTAATGATTTAAAAATTAAGATGTGCAAAGAAAGAAAATGCAAATCCCAACGCTAAGGTAATCCAAATTGAAAAAGAAACGGAAGCCACTCTCCTATAGTTTCTTCTGAATGTAATAGAGATGAAGAAGCTCAAGTAAGAAGTGGCTATCCCAAGATAGCTAATACTTGGAATGAAATTATGCCAAGGGATAAATAAATGGCTATTCCAAATGATATCTTGGATTGGGCCCTTTAGTGTAGTACTGGGAGCTTGTCCAAAGTGTAGATCCCGCAGCTAGATCCTTTGGCTTTTGGGTAAGGAGGAGTGGAGGCTCACATCGACCTAATGATGACATCCTTCATTCTGATTCCCTTGTTTCTCCATCGGAACTGCGCTCGAGCACCAACACATCTCCAAACCTAAGGCGTCCACTAGTGGTAATGGGGAAGGGTGGAGACAGAAGAGGCGGTGATTAAAGGGGATGTATAATCTAGATGCATCCAAGTCATACCGCACCTAGGGTGTTCACTTCCTCTTTGTAGTGTTATCTCAAGGACATGCGGGGTGGTCTAGGTAGGTGGAACTTCACTACTTGTTTGCTTTCCCCTTTTTGGCTAGCAAGTCTTCATATTCGAGATATTCTTGGTATTTCTCTTCTAGATAGGGTTGTAGAGCCACCACCTTTGAGAACAATTTGAGTCAATCTAACAAGTTTGGTCGTCGGCCTCACTGATTCCATTTTTGAGAATGCCATAACAGCTTATTTGCTACATGACACAAGCAATAGACAAGCAGGGGCGATGAGCCATGGGTGGTGGAGAAATAGAAGACGAAATTGGAGGGCCGGAGATTAACTGAAGGTTTTAGGAAGATCTGAGGAATGGATGGACAAAGGGTCAAGGAACTAAGGACGGAGGAATGGAGAAAGAAGGTTCGCTCCTCTTTCTATCGCCAAAAATATTGGTGAAATTTTTAGGTTTCACCACACTCGACTTGAACAGGAGGCAACCTTGTGGTTGATTGTTCTTACGTTTAGGAACCAACAAAACAATACTTGGTTAGATTCGCCTTTAGGATGCGACTATAGTATTGAATGCTTACACAGCCAGGTAGTCGCTCTCCAACTATATGTTGAAATGTCGAAATGGATTAATGGATAAAAGAGTAGAAAAAGTGAATTGTAAAAATGTAAAAGACACAAAAAAATTTTAGATGGTTCATATTGTTGTGAATCCTACATCCACGGGATACTCCACCATATTTTACTATTTTTGTATAAGAGATTTTAAAGGCCCTAAAAAATAATATGTTCTTTTTTCTTAGAAAGAAGAAGAAGTTACCGAAGAAGATTCCAAAAGCTCAAGATTCAAAATAACTAAAAAGGATCCCTGAGAAAGATCGAATACATTTCCTTTTATAGCGTTGAAAAGTGCATTGTTGATGGTGGTAAAATTTTCCCATATTTTCCTTCAAACTTCGCCAATGGATTATGCCATTTGTCATTTTTCCATGATGCCCATACTTTGTGCTTGGCTTGGTGACATGTCTTAGGCGGGAAATCCTAATTTGGCAGGAGATTGGAATTTTGAAGCGAAATACCAAAAAAGTGGGTGGGAAACCTAGGTCCGCCTAGGTCGGCCTGTTTTCTCATGAAATAGAAAGTTGCCTTAAGAGGAATGATAAGAGACCTTTCTGGAGCCTTATCATGTTATTGACACATAAGAACAGATGAAGTGTGAATATCGCTCGATGTTCAAACCATATTGCTCCACTGATGTTCTTGTTTTTCTTACATAATTTGTTACCACGCCAGGTTAGAATGAGTTAGTTTTTCCCATTCTATGCCGAGAGCTTGTCTGAGACTTGCTTGTTATCTGAATTTTTCTCTTGGTTGTTATCGGTGAGAGATAAGGAAAGGGTGAGCTTCACGTTTGTCATTTGCCTGTTGGGTCGTGTGTATATTAAAGCATAGTTTGGGTGATCCTGTATGTAGCCCCGGTAGAGTGCTTTCGGCTCTGTATGGGCTATTTAGGTTATCCTTAGTATATGCTTGTACAAACTTATTCTTGTAGATGTTTGATAAAATGTGAATGTAGTTAACTCAGAACCCCATGTGCTGATCTCATGTGCTTTGGTTTTGTACTCTAGTTTGGTCTTTGCTTCCGAATGCGGTTAGTGTGATCATCTTTGTCTTCTCAATGTGCATAGCGTCTATTTTGTATGGCTTTGATATTTTTAAAGAAGGTTTGGGTCTGGTCAGTGGCGTTGACCTTAAGCTTGTCCTTTGCCTAGTCCTGCTATCGTTAGAATGACTTCCCATTCTCCAAGTACTATCTTATTTCTTTTTTTGCGGTTTATTATAAGAACAGGTGTAATAATTTGACCACAGTTGATCATGATACTAACCTCATGCAGCCGAGGAGACGAATTCTCTATTGAATAGTGTTCGCTTCCAATGCTTTAACTTGGACCAAATTATAGTCACAGGATGAACGTTATGTGATTATTTAATTATACTCAAAGTGGAGTTTCCACATTTAAGCACAACAGTATTCTCTAGTCAAGAGAATTGTGTAATCTTGTTACTTTAACTTTTTCTATTTGACCTGGTTGTTATCAGCTAACCGAAAACTATTGGGTGAGTCATTCCATAATTATCTAGTAACTATCAATATGTATCTCCATAATGCCCCCAATATCCAAGAGTAACATGGTACCCACAGCTAGAGAGTGTTACATACTCTATCCCAATAGGATTATCCTTTCTCTAAACATCTTGACTAGGAATATTTAAAATAATAATTTATTTTATCTTCTATTAATTTTCTCATGATTATAATTCATTGTAATTACTACCACATAACATATCATTTAAGGATTTTCTTTTATATATTGCTTAAATTAATTATTTAATTACCATAATATAAACCATATAAAAATAGAAAACAAACAACTTTTATTTTGAACGAGATTTTTTACAAAGTTAATAATTTATAAAAAATATAGAATTGCCGCTATGGCATATCCTAACTCTATGGATGCAAATTTTTGTACGTTAGTTTGATGTCCAGGTTGGTCCAAGGATGTAAGGCGTTCAATCCGTGATTCATACAATTCTCGGGACACGAATTAGGATAAGAAAAATGTATGAATATATGTTCATTCGAAAATGTTCAATGTTCTTTTATCAAGCGAACAATGTTATCCCATTATTTGGCTCGTACAAACAATGTTTGTCTATTGTTCGGCTCCTACGAACAATGTCCGAACATAAACCTTGTCATGTCATTATCCATTCAAATTTCTTATAGGTTATGACACAGACACACCTCCGTTTGGTCCAGTCCAACTCATTCACACCCCTATCTAATTCTCACATAATAGTCGATGGCGACATTGGATATATTGATTAGGGTTTGATTATCTATGTGGTTGTGTAGAGATGAAGAGGTAATTTTATTATAAAACCCTTCCAATTTTCTATTTTACCAATATAACCTTAAAACTTGTAACTCTCATATTTCTTACATATGAAGTCCATTTTGCATGCAACTTGCATCATTGAGTTCGTAATTAAACGCTAAACACATTATCATTACCTAATAATGAACTAGATGCTTATTTTAGTTCTCTATATTAAAAAATTTAAATTTATATTACCAATGTAAATTTATATATCAACATTATTGATCAATATTACAATGTTACGACATTCTTCATTTGATTTGAATATTTGATATATGAATTACAGGCGAGTTATAATCATTCAAATGTATAATATCAATTATGGAGTATTAAATTTTAACAACTACTATTTAAATTTATAATAAGATCATTTAATTACCATATTTAAATATCTGGTTTTTAATTTCAAAAATTACATACATACGTATATATTATATGATAATATTTTTATATTAAATTTATAGTTCAGTAAATTTTATTGAATCAATATAAATTATCTTGTAGAGTAATTTGAGAAAATAATATCATTGTAATTAATTTTATATCTAATAATAATATATATAATCAAATTCAAATCAAATTCATCCAATAAAACATTAAATATGATTTAATTTTATCGACATAATTCATGGTACCAGTGCATAAGATCTAGTGCATAATCAACCAAGAAGGATTCCTTTTTGAAATTTATCTCTTTTACCTCCTTGTACGATGCATCAGATCCAACAAGTATTAGCCCAGTTTTGTAATTTAGCTAACATTGTTGTGATGTAAGAATGGATCTAGAACTTGATTATTTTAATGCTAATGTTGAGTCAGGGAATGGCTCAATACCTAAAAATGAATTAAAATATAGAGATCTAGCAAATAATAGTAAGAATAAATTTTATAGTAGTTTGGAAAATATAAGGCCTATGTCTATTATAATGTTATTTCTTATGATTTTTGTCACAAGTACAAAGGTTTTACTGATAACGGCCTAGAACAGCAGAAAAATAGCTTCCTTAGTGACTAGGATAGAGTAGAGAGAAGATGAAGAAAGCAAGTCCGAAAAGTCCATTTAGAGTTGTTATATACTTGTTATTTATAGAGATAACATCCAATAGAATATCCAGATCTTGATATACCATGTCTAACTTCAGATCAGAGAATGTAGGAGAGAAAGATGGAGTCCTTAGAGCCAAAAATTCATCTCGGTACTGAACATAAGTTCGTTGGTATCGATCTGATTTTTTGAAGGGAGGTTGCTCCATCTTCATTTCCTTAGTCTTCTATCTTCGATGTAATGCACCCTAAGCACTTTTACTTGAAAATCGTGTTTCTGAGTGGTCTTGACATCTCTAGTACTTGCCTTGTTTACTTCATAACCTCCTTTTGAGTTATTCGCATACTCCTTCAGAAATGCACTCCGACGCGACCATTTAACCCAATATTCCATGAGTCTTGGCTCTAGAGCCAACTAGGGCCTATAAAAAGTGCTTGATACCGACCTAAAAGTGGAAGGTATCGACCTCTCTTCTTAACTCGGATAACACTTTGATTTTTAGGATAATTTAGATTGTCCTTCCAAGTATTCCCCAAGTCCTTGGATCATTTTGTCTTCACCCTAACATCCGTTTTTTTTGAAAGCCATTTGGTTAAAAACCATATAATACTTGCCTCTAAAGCATGCTTCTGTTGGAAATAAAGCTTGCTATGGAACAAGGTAAGCACATATCATTGTTCGTATAGTCCGGTTGATTATCAAAGGGTTACTTCAAAGTGTTGCTTCCATTATATGGATATCTATTCAAATGCTTTATATAGTAGAAATACCAATCTCTATGCCAAGATAGGATCGACGCTCTGGAGATTGTTTCACACCTTAGTCAGGTTCGTATTGCCTTCATATTTCTATTCCACCTTCTCATTCTTGGATTTAGGTCAAAAATAAATCTGGGTACTAATCTGTTTTAATCGGTGTCGAGAAGAATCTCTTTTTATGGTAGTAGCATATAATCGAGTACCCAATGATATTTCCTTTCACACCTTCATTTCATGATTTCCTTTAGTTCTTCCATCTGATGTCGAATTCCTACGACTTCCAACCTTTTATCTAAACCGATCACCGCTACTATCTCAAAGCCACCGCCATCTATCTGAAAGCGCCGCCACATCCTAACACCTACCTCAACCATCGCTGATCACTCCAAAGATCTCATCATCGACCTCCTTTAACCTTAGCATGAACTTGGATCTGAATTCATCAATGCTAGCATTCGTTTCATTTTGAGGTGGTGGTCATGGCTGTCGATGGTTATGCCTAGAGTTCGCCTACGACTAATGACGAATGGAACGTTAACTTGTGATCGATCAATTATTTAAACAATATCTTTGCCGAATCCATGTCCTTTTAATCGCTGTATCGGGATGAACTCGAGGCAACCATTGAATTAACCTATGCTTTGAGGATCCCAACTTCAACTTCAAGTTAATCTCATGTTTCAGCCTCCCTTGCTTCGGTTAATTTGTGTTATTCACGATTTTTTAAAATCTTAGCATTTCCATCCATTCAAAAATCATGAAAACACTTTGTCAATAAATGAGCAATCACAGGTTATTTTTCATGAATTCCGACATTTAAATAATCCCACTTCATAGCATTTCCAATTACCATACTTTCCATGTTCCTGTAGAAGAATGCTCCCTGTCGCTCTGGACTGCGGTCCGATTATCGATTATAAAACGATGATAGGTAAGATTCGGTACACAATTCCATTATGAGACATGGTTCATTTTCTAGCATTAGCGGGCTATTTACACAGAATGGTCCATTTGTCTTGTATAAGACACAAGACTCATCTTATTGACCTACACTTCTAATTGCCTCGGTCAGCGTTTAGAATCGATTGGTTAACACTCATCGACATCCATCGGACTTTGAGCGCCGGTCACATGGGTTGACATTCAAAATAGAATTTTGAAATAAAACATGGTTGAGCACCAAATTTTCTTATTCAGAATGACTCGCCATTCTCCTAGATATAATGTTGGTGCTAGGCCCTTAACTTCTCTATAAGTCTGGTATACAATAGCTTAGGCTACTGTTTGCACAAAAAATGGACAAACACCTCCAAGTCGTATTATTTAGTTGATTATATGTGATTTTCAATGATTTTAGATGAGTATGTAAATATAAAAGAAGTAGGGGCTGAAATGTAAAAGACACGCGGATTTATAGTGGTTCGGCCAGAATGTGCCTACGTCCACTTTATATGTTATTATCGTCTTTCTTTCAGATTACAAGTACAATGCTTCGTATATAAGTATATGAAAGTAGTTTGAAAGTTCCTTCCTTGCTTGAGCTCTCAAACTTGTCTGCCATTGTTGTACCCCTGCCCCTCTATTTATAGAATGAGGTAGGGGGCAGGGGTCTTGGAAGTATATAACTGCTGGTGGGCCCGAGCTGAAGCAATTTGGACTGGCAATCATCTGGTTCGGTGGAGGTCCATTCGGTGGTGAGGTATGGTTTGGCTCGGTGGCGTTGGTTCGGTCGTGGAGTTGGTTCGGTGGTGAGCTTGAAGGTTGGTTCGGTCGTATGTGGTCCGGTCATGTGGGAAAGGGGTTGGACCGGTGGTATTGGAGAGGACGTTGATCCGGTATGGCTTGGTTGTGATTTTGAAGCTGGTTCGGCAGGAACTTGGACCGGCATTGGATAGGTGAGGCGTTGGTTCGGTGGAGCGGAGGGAAGGAGGCTGGCTATGCCGGATGGACTTGGGCTTGCACTGCCGAATGAAGCTTCATGTGTGAATGCCGAGCGTACCTTGCCGAATGAATTAGAGGTTGCGAACCCGGGTGAAACTGACGCTTCTTGGTCTCAAGATCCCCTGGGTGAGAATTCGCCCAACATTTGCCCCCCAAAGTGGGGCACGTGCTTGCATGTGTCGCGCTTTGTTTCTTTGTGGTAGGAAGTCTAGCTTTGTAACGCCATGGGTTGGATGTTTGTATTCTGTTGATGTCCTGCAAAGGAATTTACAGTCTTAGAGTGATTTCAAACAACAACCGTTCGTGATCGAAATATTCGAGTTGAATTGAACTGTTCTGTTTGGGACGAGAGAGTAAGCCCCGAGGGGGCTTAGCATCATTGATGCCAGGTTCATGTCAGAGTGGATCCTTGGATCGTTTGTCAAGATGGTTTATCGCCAGCTCAGAGCATGCCTAGGGATCGTTCGCGACCCCGTACATGTGTAAGTAGCTTAGCCATTTCATAATTATCAGAGTCAAATATCCATTTAACCTACGAGTTTTAAAAAGGCGTGTCAAAGTGTAAATTCCCACGACAATAGGGTTAATAACCATTCAGAGCGTGCCTATGGACCGTTCGTGGTCGCGTACACGTGTAAACGATTAATCCATGTTGGTGAGAGATCTACAACTTATTCATCGTTGTCATAATCCTCATTTTATTAGTTAGTTCTGGAGTTCGGTACTTATCTGTATGAGGCGCTCTGAATGCCCCTAGTTCCTGGTTGTCGTTGGTAGAGAGATAGTTCATTCGCTTTTTTGTTGGTCCGGTTACTCTCATCCGGCTGTGGTTTCATTCGGTATCTAGTTGGTTGTTATTGGTCCGGTGTTCCTATCCGGTGGGCCGAACCAGTTGGTTCGGCGGCCCTGAGCTCGCCTATATATAGAGGCCGTACCCCCCTTGGTTTTCCCTTACCGAACCAGAGAGCCGAATCAACTGACTTGCCGGACCAAACCGTCTGCCGAACCAAATCTCTACCGAATCAGGTACACACTCCATTGCCGAATGCCTTTATTACCGAATGTTTCTGTATGCCGAATGAGTTTAAGGCCTTAGTGCCGAATGAACTTCATGCCCCATTGCCGAATGAATTTTCTTGCACCGTATTACCGAACGAATTCGTATACCGGATGAACCTCTAATGCCGAATGGAACTACCGAATGAGGCCTATACCGAATGAGACTCGGAATTTGAATCTTGAGCGAAATCTTAGGCTTTTATATGCTTTCTTTAGATACTTGCTTGTTTATTTTCCTGTACTTCTTATTCTAATACCAAGCTTTTCTTGTGCTGCAGAAAATGTCTCGCAAAGCGGAAACACGATCGGACAGAAAGAAGTCTAGAGGCACAGGAGAGTCTTCTTCTTCCTTGCCCCCAGTCCAACCAGGATCCGGGCAACATCGACCTATTCCGAGGTCTCTAGTGGATGGATACGGTCCACAGGAACTTCTGATCTCCCCTCCTGATTGTTTTCCTAGCTCCCTAAAGGAGGAGCAACTTGACGTCATATCCCGTTCCTTCGGGATAGATAGGGCTCTTATGCTGCTGCCGGGAGATGGAGTGATGCCATATAATCCTCCCGAGGGCTACTTTGCTTATAGCAGATACCATTGCATGTGCGGTGCTATCCCTCCTATCAACGCTTGGATAGTAAGCTTCACCACATATTTGAAGGTGGCTCCCTTCCAGCTTCAGCCTAACTCTTATGCCATCCTGGTGAGCCTCTTTGTTATCTTCCAGAGGAGGTACGGGCGTCCTCCTTCTAACCGGGAAATTCGATATTTGTACAACCTGAGAGGCTATAAGAAGGGGTCTCCGTATATCAGTCTGGAAGCGGCCGTGCCCTTCAAACCAGTCCTGGACTTATATTCCAAGTTTACCATGTTCAAGAAAGAGTGGTTCTTCATCAAGGACGATGCTGTTTCTTTCCGCCTTTTCACTTCCGGCTGTAAGATGGATTTCATTTATATTTTCCATGTTTTGACTGTAGTGTTTTTTCTGACATGCTTCTATTTCTGGCTAGCGACAGGTGGTATTGCAGTCGTGGAGGATGATTCCTTGGTGCGAATGGCTGCTGAACTAAAGGCTATTCCGGCACGGGACCGGTCGGCCTCCTTCTTGATCAGGAACGCAACCCTCTTGGAGTATAATTTGATCTTACCGCACCAGTCCGTGGTTAAGCAAAGGGATACGGCTGAGGAGAAGGCTGCTAAAGCTAAGGAGGGGGCTACGGTGAAGAGCGGTAAGAGGGAGCCTTTTGCAGAGCGTCCCGCTGTCGGGGGGAAGAAGCTGAAGAAGTCTGATTGCCCTTCTCCAAGCACTTGTCCGACTGTCCCGGAGGGGGAAGGTGTAGATGAGGAGGAAGAAGGCGAGGTTGGAGAAGGGTCGGAGGGTGGAGGAGACGGCGACGGTCAAGGTGGTAATGGCGTCGGTGCCCTAACCTCTGAGCAAGACCTTGAACTGGATGAGGCTCTCCGTCGGGCCTTCGGGGAGTCGGAGGGAGAGTCGGAAACGGAGAAGGCAAAGGAAACCGGCAAAGCTGTGGCTGGCACTGACCCATCCTCTAAGGGTTCCTCAGCTAGGGCGATTCCGGCGATGCAAGGTGAACTTTTGTCTTCTGCCGATTCCATTTTCGATAGGGACTTAGAAATTTTTTGTAACAAACCAGATTTTTCGACTTTCGAAAATTCAACATCGACACTCACTTTATCGACTGCAGAGAAATCGAAGGCCGAAAACCCGAAATGTTATGGTTTAAGAAAAAGAATTTAAGAAAAGAGAAGAGAGAAAGAAATAGAAAATAGAGGGAAAAGAAAAATAGAAGATGTCAGAAAGATAGAATTTTAAAATAGAAGAAAAAGAGAAATAGAACAGAAAGAAAATAGAGAAAATAGAACGGAACAGAAAACAACAGAACAACATCAGAATCTCACAATTCGCAGCGGAACAACATATAATAATAAATGAATAATCTTTAAACAAGAACTATATCAGTTATTACATTTTATACTTTACATCATATCATCATCAGAGTGTACAACAACAAACAATGCAGCGGAAAAAGAAATACTATATAGTAGTAATACGCCATGCCATCCAACTTGCCTCCAGCAACTCCAGAATATCCAGAATATCCTGATAAACCTTAACTCTTGACTGCCCGTGTGGAAATTGGTGGGCACCCAGAGTTTAGAAAGGAAAACAATAAACTCCGAGTCAGTCATGTGACTGGTGTGAGAACTCAAAACAGTTTATTTATCTTTAAAAATCAAAATAGAAGAATATTTTTAAAAAAAACCAATTCGCAATGCTTTTAAAAATGAGACTACCATAAGACCTCCCGCCACACACACAATGCAAACGCAGACTTGGGGAAGATTTCTTCTTATGATAGTCAAAGATGCTTGATACGCATTAAAATCAAATCAATTTTGATATTATTATTAGTGCATAGTGTAGAAGATAATTCGAAAGTAGAATATAAATCTTAGCCAGCATAGGTACCATTATATTATGCCTACTATAGCTACCTCCTGAGGAAGCAGGTTCTACAACTAAAACCGTACAAGATCGTATTGTTTCTTTGGATTTCCAACAAATGGTCAGGCCAAGGAACTTCCCATTGCCACATGAGAATGCCTCTGGAAAGACATCCCCGAGAACCAAACCGGAACTCTGCCAACACAAGGCCGGGTTACCCCTAACTGGGTAACTACTGACACGAGCACGCCATTCCCCGATCGTAAACGACCTTTTTCACGGGATCCCGATAACCAACAACCACAAAGTAATAAACTCGTAGTAACCACATAGGTTAAATATCTGGGCTCCATACCATGATACAACCTCTATCCAGAAGGAAATGTACATACCCTAAGGGGAGCTACAGCAACCCCTAATAACCTTGCCGCATCTTTCCTGTTTTGACCATTTCCGGGATGTGAGGCTCGACGAATTCACGTCCACAAAAACACACTTTGTACAAAAAGCCGTGCTTTGGGTCAACAAATGATCAACACAATGATCACTAAGATAGACGATCAAATGAATGATCCTATCACCAATAATCAACACAATGATCATTTCAGCATCACTCAGCATGTCACATTACCAAACTGGGAATATATCGCTGATAACTTCAACTATATAACCTCTGAGCTCGTACGTCTCAGAGAAGGGTGTTAAGCTAAAAGAATAAATTCTCCGCCACCTCAGAAATATATTTGAAAGAAATCGGCTTTATATCTCAACTTGTAATGTCAGGCATACAATCCATACAAGTCTGTTCCGGGCTCGAACAGAACCGAAGGCACTTACAAAGAAGTCCTTGCAATCCGAATAATTTCTAATCACATTCGGATTTCCCATCACTTATGGAGATCTCAATACCAGGGATCAGCCAGTGCAGAGACAATCAACAAGAAATCCTTTCGCTTTCGAAAATATCCGGTCTTCAACACCGATCTTCGAATGCAATTTATCACGACGTATCACATATTCGGAATGGGTTATACGACCCCATGGTCCTTTCCCGGTTAACCCGAATAGTGAGCGCTTATTTTAAAAAAATAAGTGTGGCATTCAATTTCAAACAATTCACAACAAATACCTATTCGAAGGTAAATATCGATAGTCGATTATTGAACTATCAATAGATATGCACAACATCACCAGAATCCAAATAATTTTCCAAATTATTTATTTCCCAAAAATATCTTTAGAAGATATAAACTTTCCATACTTCAAAAATAAATCAATATTTATTTTTTAAACCCATTTCCCAATTTCATTTATAAATTCCATATTGAATTTATATTTCCAAAATATTTATGAATATATGATTTCAAATATTCATTTTCAATTTATCTTCAAAAAGATGAATTCTCAACATATTCACTTTATATTGGAAAACATTTCCATACTTATTTAATAAGTAATTCACAAGTCTTTTTATTTTCTACGCTTAGAAAATATTTAATATACTCTAATCGAAATTAAGTATATATTTCATTCTTTGAGGAAATCATTCACTTAACCATATTTATTTGGGCCAAAACGAATGTTGCGTAAAACATCGTTACGACAACCCAAAATCACTAGTATAGGGATTCGAAATAAAATAGATATATAAATCCCAATACTATACAAAACATTTCCTTTCGGAAATTATCTATTATAACAACAGTGTTATAATCTATTATTTCCTTCTATTTCTCGAAAACATCTATTTCAACAATAAACGTTGAAATCTATGATTTCGAATCTCAACATATTTTAAAACATCGTTAGATCGTTTTTATTTTATTTAAAACATCACATTCTAAATAATTTCTTTAACATAATATTCACTATTCAAAAACGTGAATATACCTTGTTAATAAATTTCATCACTTCTATTCATTTTAGTTTAAGGAATTATTCACTGTCTAAAACATGAATATAATTCTATACATAAATTACAACAATTTTACTTATCAAAATAAGTCATTTCGAATTTATAAAACAACGTTTATAAATTCTATTTCTATTTATATCAACTCCTTTTATAAATTCCTTTATAAATCTATTAAATTTTATATCTCGATGATATACTACGATTCCATATTATAAGTTAAATACTTATAATTTATTGGTTTACAAAATCGTTCCTTTAAACTCTCCAAATTTATAAATCTTATAACTTCTAAGATTCATTTTTTTTATCCAAATCCATTCCTTTAATAACTTTATAAATTTTATAAACCCACTGCTTATAAAATTCCATTTAAAATTTCACTGTTTATAATTCTATAAAGTTCATTCATTTATGAATTTCATTCACAATTCATTCTAACTCTTATAAAAACTTCGTTTTATAATTCCAATATTTTAATTTACAAATATCCGTTTGTAAATCTTTTAATATAAAACAATTTATATTACTATTTTTAAAACGTCTTTAAACTCTTTTTAAAATTTCATCATCTTGATTTATAAAATAATCCAATTTTATAAATCCTATATTTAAACTTTTTACAATAGATTCAAAAATCCCAGATTAAATTATTTTATCAAATCATTAATCCCATATTCTCAAAAATCAACTTTTAACTACATTTCTCAAAAATCATAATTTTATAACATAAAAATTATAACGTTTATTTATTTAAGATGAATCGATCCCAAAAATATTTTATAAACGTATACTTTCAAAAATCACTTTAGAAATTAAAATCGTTGTTTTTAAATTTCAAAAATTGGATCCGATGATGCAACACATCGAATAGTCAATCACGACTTTCAAACATCATATATCATCCATGATAAACAATCAAATATCACAATATATGTAAATAAACAAACACTTGTGAGGAATCCAGTTGGATCCCTCCAACCTGTTTCCCTGCATCCACAGATATTAGCACAATACCAATCCCGTTTCAAGACGGAATATCGCGGTATATGGGATTTTATAAAAATATATCCGCTTACTAACGGCGCATAGGGTCTCATCCGCTAAAAAAAATGCGGGAAATCAATCAACTGCAATATATACATATGCCAATATATATATATTGCTATATATATAATATAATACCAATTCCACTTCAAGGTGGAATATCGCGGTATATGTGTGTAATAAATAACCTCCGCTTACTAACGGCGCATAGGGTCTATTCACATCCAATATATATATATAACAATCATCATTCAAGCATTCAATTAACACAGTCAAGCAAATTTTAAATCTAACTATTTAAAATTTAAATAAACAACACAAATTCCTTTTGAGTGAGAAGTTCTCACCTTTATTCCTGTTTGCCATCCACTTCCAATTCAACTTGTTTTCTTCATTTATACCTTGTATAAATATTTACACATTTTATTAATATTCGAATCAATCGAATAAATTAAATTTTCATTTGATTGTTAAATAAATCAATAGTTTTATTTAAATCTGTTTCTTCTTTAATAATTTTATTTCAACTAATTATTTTACTTTTAAAAATAATTCTAACTAGAAATTTCCAATTGAACTAAATTTCCTTTTTATAAATTAAATCAACTAACACAATTTGGTTTTAACTATTAATTTTGTTATAAATAAATTTTTCCTTTTAAATAGAATATTTGAACTAAGTGAAAAATTACTTACCCTTTTATAACTTAATAAATTTATTTTAACTATAATCTAAATTTAAAACTAAATTCTTTTTAACCATTTCCGTTTAATAATTTTAATTGTCTAATGATTTAACTTCAAACAAATTTTCTTTACCAAATTTATTTAACTAAAAGTTTAAAAATTAAATTTCCTTTAAAATTTATTTCTACTAATCCTTTTACCTTAAATTAATATCTTTAAATCGATTTTCTTTTAAATAAATTTGTTTGACTAAAATTTTAAAATAACTTCTTTGTAATAAAATATTCTTTAGTAACTAAAAATAGTTAAATAGTTTAATACTATAAGTAAATCATCACATTCGTTATTTTTATTTTAAACTAAAAATTAAAATTCAAACTGATTTTAATTAAATTTGTTTAACTACTATTGAATTAAAACTAAACTTTCTTTTTTTTATTTGCAACTATTAAATCTTAGAAATAGATTCCTAATTAATAAATTTAATTAACCAAAAATTTTATTTTAGACTAATATCCTTTTTACCATTTCTAAAACAATTAATTTAAACAAGTTTTCTCTCAAACCTTAAAACTAAATAGAATTTCCTTTATTGTTAAATTTTTCACTATTTAGCCCTATATTCAAAACAAAATATATTTACTGCATTTTTATTTTTTTATATTTTTTTTTTTCCTAACTTATATTTACAGATACTTATACATAAAATTCCTCAAATCTGTGTACATTTTATTAAAATAAAATAAATAAAACAACAAACGAATCACCTCACTGCGAAATCATCAGGCTCGAGCTCCACTGCCTTGAATCGCGACATCCCTATCGCCGCTGCTTCGATTCGCGCACCGCCCCAATCACCGCGTGCCTCCCCTAATCGTGCGCGCCTCACCTACGCGTACGCACACGCGCTTCTCCTTCCCCAAATCGACCCAAAATCGCCGCCCATCACCATTTGCGTCGCCGCTCTCTAATCGCGACATCGTCGCGAGCTCATGCCTCGCGCTTCCATCGCGCCACCGCGTCGCAAACCCCACGCCTCCATCACACGCCTCGCGCCTTCATCCTCCCCCATGTCGCACGCGTCGCCGTGCCATTGATTTCCCTTCTTTTTTTTTTTTTTTAAATGCTGCGTTCGATTTGAATCGATTGGGGGAAAGAAGGGCTTCGGCTGTTATTTGTTTTGAACGAGAGAATATCGAAAATTTGATTGCGGCCATTAATTTGTTCTGCGCGATTTTTTTATTTTTGAACGAGAGGGATCGAATGAGGGAGAGGGTTATTTAAAAAGGGAACGAAGCATGCTCAGCACGATCAACTGCCATGATCTTCATCGTGATACTAGCGCGATTTTAGGCTAAAACAAAGGGGAGGCAACGTGCTAAGTTGACTTAAATTTATATTTAAATTGAATTTGATAAAAATTCAATGCGTTTACACACCGTGTGATCACATATTAACTCCAAAAAAAACGAAATTTGAAATCCCGCAATAATTCAATATTACGGACCCAATGGAACTGGTTTCGTCGAATTCCGAGACTGCGCCTCGGACGGCTATTTTAAATATCGATTCGAACGATTAAATTTCAAAACTGAACAATTCACTTTCAATTTCAATTCTGAAGCTTCTATAATCTTCAGTATTATCAATATGAATTTTACAAGCTTTTGAAATATTTTTAATCGGCTTAAATTTGAAGATTCAAATTTTTATTCAACTTTCAATAGATTAAATTCTATAATTTAATCGTCAATTTCAAAGTTAAATTGAAAACTCAATCTAAACCATCATTCAAATATTTAAAATAAATTAAATATTTCCAAATTAAATTGTTTAAAATTCTGGGTCGTTACAATCTTTCCCTCTTAAAAGAATTTCGTCCCGAAATTACAAGTTAAGAAGAATGCCCTTATCCCGTCTATTATTTTTCACAATTCAAATAGTTTTATCAACTTACTAGCCTAAATCTTTTTACTAGAGATTCACTATCATTTCAATTATCTTTCCAACTTAAATTATAGGTTTCAAACAACATTGTTTTACTAACCATTCAAATTTAAATTCAAATTCAAATTTCAAACTTTCAAATTTTTCTCAAAATTTTTCTAACACCCTAAATTTTCGAAAAATTCGCCAGCGTTTCCTTTGCGCGGCTAGCTCGGTACGACTACAAAATGGCACCACGGCCCCTCAGAATCAAAAAGAAAAGAGAAAAGCCAAGTGGCTAGAGAAGAAAGTCATCAAATCTCATATTAAAATTGAAATACGTACCTTTTTGTCGAGCAATTCAAATTTTTTTTTATCTTTGAAATCAAAATTTCCATTTCTTTATACACCTGTATAACTTGTATAATCTGCTAGTAGTAGCATCCAAATCCAACATTCAAACCATTTTGCCAATTCTATTGCAAAATTTCCAATATATGCTTCTTTATATGTTTTTACTTCAGTATTGAAGTTACATATTAATTTTCATTCAATTTCACGTTTCAATTCAATTCACAATTTAAATTCTAATTGAATTAAATTAGTTAATCAATAGAATTCTAGTCGGTAATTAAACCAACTTTTTGTAACGACCCGCCGCTCTGACCGCCTCTAGTCGGTAATTAAACCAACTAGAAACGTTCAAAATGACGAATTGTTAGTCAGTTTATAAAGTTTAAACAGAATCAGCCACAGAATCACAGAATAATCATAATATTATTCATAATTGAACTTTTCTTACATACATATATCAGAGTTTGCACAATGCATTAAATTTTTATACAGCGGAATATATCTTTTTAGAGTACAAGAAAAATTTTACTGAAAACTTTAGTAGAGTGCTTTAATCCCCCTCTCTCTAACTTCGCGGCCTGAAAATCTTCAAGCTGTAAAAATACTCGGTCTGACCCGAGCGTTAATTGCAAAACACAAAAACACTCGAGTCAGGATTAATCTTAACTCAAGTAAATAAATTTGAAATGAACTGAATAAAATGGATCACATGAATCAATTCAAAATCTATTATGGATTTTCATATTAACAACTTTAATTTTTAAAAATCTGTCAATCTTGTGTGGCTGCAGTACACACGTGTACTTTGCACACATGTGCACTGCCTCGCCAACACATGTACACCAAACGCAAATCGGACAATCACTGCAAAGAAAAGGCTCAAGGCAAAACCAGTGCCAACTTAAACAAAAACAGTATGCAAACAAACATGCAACAGCAGCAAGAATGCAACACGGATCGTGCACAGGCAGTGAAGCAAGTACAGTGAAGAAAATGCAGCCGACACAGCAGCACAAAGGCAACACAGAGGTAACACAGAGGCAAGTGCATAAAATGAAGCCTGTAAAATTATCGTGTACAGGGCAGTGAAGTTCAAAAATGCAAGCTGTAATTGACAGTGTCATGAAGCATCAAATATTAGCAGATGGAATGTGCCACTTAAATCCCAAAATGAAATCATTGGAGATGAACATATAAAAATTAATATGGCAAGGCAGCAGTGCTCCTGCAACTGTTGGTTCTGACTAAAATTGTGTTACATCTTTCAGTTATTTGTTAAGTCTATAAAATGAGGCAAATATGATTTGCCTGTAGAAACATAAAATTACTTCGTGCATGCTAGCACAGACTTTTTTTTTTGTTTTGTTTGGACTTCAAGTTTTGTGTTTCTGCATTTTCAGTATGTATTTTAAAAAGCATGGAAGAGGAGCAGAAAGTGGAAAAATCATAGCCATTACAACAAAAGGGGAAAATAGTAAAGGGGAGAGATCTTTATGTTTCCCAAAATGCAGAAAATAAGAATAAGTGATATTCCATTTTATATGTTAAAATGCAGGCCTGAAAACCGCAAACCAAACAAGGCCTTATTCTTTCCTGAAAATACTTTCTGGCCCACGTCAACGGTGTGGTAGTTTGGAAAAAAATCAAGGGCACATGAAGGCCGAGAATAGATTCAAGCCCAGCATTGCAAATATACAAGTATGAAATGGTCAGGGTATCAGAAGTCAAAGCCTGCAACTCAACTAAACAGGCAAGCCCAAAACAGATGCACAATGCAAATTCATGCAAACATACTAACATAGCCTTCAACTAACACATATTTTAAACATCAACTCAAATATCAAGGCATATGAATCTTTTCCTTAGTAAGTTTTGAGCCTGTGAATATAAACAGAGGCTTATATATGTTCATATTCAAAGCTATGTACAGGCAGATCATGCTTATATTCAAACATTCACCTCTATGTACTCATGCTAACTTTATTTACTAACTTCCTATAATGATTCATCACATGCATTGAATTATACCACCAAATTTAGGCTTTAGAAAGTTTGATTTACCCACAGAGCAAAATGCAATTTTTTTTTTTTTTTCTGAAACAATTTAAAATCAAATTTACAAATAGAAAAAGGTTTGAGTTTGGTATATGAACACTGTAAATCATAACTCAGAGAAACTGGAAAAGCAATACATCCCCAGACAAAAGGAACACAAGCACACTATCTATTAAATTCGAAGCCATGGCATACATGCAGAGGTTCAAGCACAACAATCAACCCACAAGCCAAAACAACACACTTTCAAACAAACCCCAAAACTTTACTTTAAGCATCTGTTCTTATCAATTTTAAAAACAAAACCAATTAGCATTTGTTCTTATCAGTTAAAAAAAAACAAATGTTCACATAGTATCTGTTCTTATAAAAAAAAACAAAACAAATTATCCAATAGTATTTTGTTCTAATTAGTTTTAAAACAAAATTCTAGTATCTGTTTTATCAACTTAAAACAAAACCAATAGCATAGCACCTGTGCTTAACAGTTTTTAAAAACAAAACTAATAGCATCTGTTCTTATTAGTTTTAATTCAAGCAATCGAGCAAGAGGCAGTAAATAGCATCTGTTTTTCATCAGTAAAAATTCAAGCAAGTGACAGCAAATTAACAGTTTTAAATATAACATCTGTTATTATCAATTTAAATCAACATTTCCAGTAGCATCTGTGCTCAACAGTTTAGAATAAATAATAGCATTTGTTCTTATCAATTTTAAAAAAAACAATATCTACAGCATCTGTTCTTAACAGTTTAAAATCAAATTTCAAATATAGCATGCAAATTAACCGAGCAGATGACAACGAATAAACCCCAAATCCATAGTATGCAACCAAGCATTCAAGTCAACAAATTTAAGCACTTGAATTAAAATCAACCGTGAGTAAAAACTCACCTTTACAAACGATGTGAAGAGTACGCGAGAGATTTGAAGCCGAAGCAAGAATCGATGACGAATTAAAGCCCCAAATCATAAAGCCCTAATTTGCTGAAGGGAGACGATACGAGACCGCCATTTTTATTTCTTTTTTTTTCTTTCGTATGAATGAAGTAATGGGGAGAGGGCCGGGTATAAAATAGAAAAGAAGAACGTGTTTTAAGCATGGGTCACAGCATGTTGAAGGTAAGGTAGGTAAGGTAATGTTTACTTCTTTTTATTTTATTTTTTTATTTTATTTTATTTTATTTTTTTTCATTTAAATTTAATTAGTTTTTTTGTTAATTGTTTGCTTTGTTTTTATTTTGTTAAAATTATGTTGTTAAAAATTTTATCTAGTATATTCTTTATTTATTTTATTATATATATATATATATTTATTTTATATATTTTTATATTATATTTTCATTCTTATTTCAAATTCAATTATTTTTTTCTAAATCATCAAATTCAAATTTAAAATATAAGTTAAATATTAAATTTCAACTTCAAAGTCAAAATTCAAATTTCTATTCAACTTTTAAATAGATTAAATTTAAAAATTTAATCACCAACTCATTCTGATAATTTGAAATTTAAGTCAAATTATCATTTAAATATTTAAAATAAATTAAATATTTACAAATTAAATTGTTCAAAATTTAGGATCGTTACAATCTCCCCTACTTAAAAGAATTTCGTCCCGAAATTATAAGTTAGGAAAAACAATTGCTAAAATCTCACCGATATTTATATCCTACATAATTTTACCAAGTTTCAAACTCATAAATAAATATAGGATTCATTCCATTTATTTCATTTTACTAGTTTTTTTTATCGATTTCAATAATCAAGACACAAAAGTCTTTTACTAAACTTTTTTGATTTACAAAACTCAGATTTTTAAACTTGAAATCTTTCATGCTAAATATTTGCATAATATATCTTATCCAAAACTGTGGACTTTCAAGATATTCAAAATGATCTTCTTCCTTAATTCATTAAGTTAGAATTATGTAATTCTAATTTCAGATTATTGATTTTCTATTCAAAATTTTGAAAATACTTGATAACTCAAAGTTTAACAAGTCCATCGTCGTTCTCACAGACTTTAGGCATACGCTGATCAGACGCAAGACTAAAAATCTCCAAGTACTAAACATACTTGCTTCAACTCTCAGTGAAAATACTTTTTTTAAAAAATTCTTTTAAAAATGGATATGGAAAGTCCGTTCCCCCATGGATCACAGTCACCCGGCGGTTCCGCTACTATCTCAGTAGAATCGCTTGTAACTTAGATTTCTCATCACTCCTGAATTTCGCCATGGTTGTCGCCTTAGATCGCGGTCCACACGGCGGTTACGCTACTATCTCAGTAGAATCGCTCGTAGCCTTAGGCATCACGCCCCTCGAATTACGCTTCGGTTCCCAGATCGCAGTTTACTCGGCGGTTGCGCCACTATCTCAATGGAATCGCTTGTAACTGTAGGTATCACACCCCTCGAATTACGCCAGCATCAATCACATAATCCCAACACAATGGGATATCAAATCAGTCCCATTGGACATTCCACTAAGGGAATTCTACGTAGCTACGATTTACACTGGACACTCCACCGAGTTCCAATCACCTTCACACATAATAAATTGGAAGGTACATTTCCATATCCTCAGTTTTTTTAGAAAACATATGTCATATACATATAGTACTTCATTCACATTTCGTACATATCATATCTATGTAAACCTACACAGGATTTTCATAATAATGACTTTCTAAACTGATTAGTTTTCGATTATATTCACATATATAAGTTACGAAAACTCATTTCACATTCACAACAAATAGAGGATTCCAAATTTCCCATCACGTTTAAAATTTTCCTCTTAATCGATTTGAAAATTTAAGGTTATCTCAAACCTAATTCATATTCACAATCCAATTCATTATCGATTTCACATTCGATTTGGATTTCACGTTACATCGTCAATTCTCAACACATAATTGATGTCTATCGATATATAACCTCTAAGCTCGTACGTCTCAGAGAAGGGTGTTAAGCTAAAAGAATAAATTCTCCGCCACCACAGATATATATTTAATAGAGATCAAATGATACGTCATCAATTCACAATGCTAGACATACAATCCCAATCGACTATCCAAAATTCAAAGCTGAACTTATATTGTTTTTGGTGTCAAAGTTAAACTCAATTTAACTCAAAATTCAATCTTTGAAAAATTTCCAAGTTGAACTAATTGTTCACATTTCTCAAATTAATATCTTTACAAGATATATAATTTTTCACACTTAGCCATTTGAAACTAATTTCAAATATTCATTTCTCAATTTATCTTTAAAAGATAAAATTTCAAACCTTTCGTTTCACATTGGAAAATATTTCCATACTTATTCAATAATAAGTAATTCACAAATTCATTCATTTTCAACACTTTGAAAATATTCAATATACTTGAATCAAAATTAAGTATATATTTCATTCTTTAAGGAAATCATTCTTTTAAACACATTTATTTGAGTTAAAACGAATGTTACGTAAAACATCGTTACGACGACTCAAAATCACTAGTATAAGGATTCGGATTTAAGATAGATATATAAACCCCAATACTATCAACGACATTTCCTTCCGGAAACCATTTACTATAACAACAGTGTTATAGTCCACCATTTCCTTAATTTTTCTCGAAAACGTCTATTTCAACAATTGAATGTTGAAATCTATGTATTCGATAGTTAATGCTTTTTAAAACATCTTTAAAGCTATTAACTTTTTCAACTTCTCTTAATTCATAGTTTGAATTCCTCATACTTTTCACAATATTGGTTTTAAACCGATTTCAAACTTTCAATATTAAGTTTTTCACTTAATTTAATTTTCCGCACGTTTAAATTCAAATTCATCATTGAATTTATTTAAACCTATAATGGATTATCATGTTGACAACTTCAAATTTGAAATCTAAATTCTATTTGAACTTTGCATTTACTTTCTATTTCAAAAATAGTCAACTAGTTCTTTAGTAAATTGTTCATCAATTTAGCTCCATTAAATTCATATTTCCATATTAACCATTTTAGATAATAGTTTTAAACTTGAAATATAAACTTCACATCGAAATTAGTTTGATTCATACAGTTAAATCAACAATTAAATTTCATTCCATAATATCACTTCCCTAAAACATATCTGTTTTATTCAATAATATATTCACTGTCAAAAATCGTGAATATGCTTTGTCAACCAATTTCATCATTTCTACAACTTATTTTTATTTTTAAAGGATTACCCACTGTCCAAAATCGTGGATATATCTCCTTTAATAAGCTATAACAATTTACTTATCAAATTCAATTGTTTTCGAATTTATAAACAATCTTCATAAATTCTTTTCCTATTTATAAAACTTCGATTTATAAATCTTCTTATTGATTCTATTTAATTCAATTCAATTCATTAACTCAGTTATATACTCAAAAGTTCATATTATAAGTTAAATACTTATAATCCATTCATTTAACAATTCGTTCTTCACTTTTAAAAACAATTCCTCAAAAGAATTTAGAGTCAAATTCTCAAGTTATAGTTCAATATTACACTTGATTATAACCAAATTGACAGTCATTTTATTTCACGATTATTACTCGAAATATTCAAGTTATTCGATTTAAACCAATTTAAACCAATTCATTAATTCATTAGTTCATTTTTTCATTTTTTTATAAATCTCAATAATTTGATAATGAGTTTCTGAACGATCGAAACTCAAATCTAACGAGACCTCACCGAAGAGAACTATCGCAAACTCACATTTAGAGAGGGGAATTTCAAAATAATTTTAATTTTCAAAATACCTTTTGTTTTTAAAGAAAACAATTTCATACTTGTATATTTGCAATGCTGGGCTTGAATCTATTCTCGGCCTTCATGTGCCCTTGATTTTTTTCCAAACTACCACACCGTTGACGTGGGCCAGAAAGTATTTTCAGGAAAGAATAAGGCCTTGTTTGGTTTGCGGTTTTCAGGAAAGTATTTAACATTCAAACCATTTTGCCAATTCTATTGCAAAATCGCCGCCCATCACCATTTGCGTCGCCGCTCTCTAATCGCGACATCGTCGCGAGCTCATGCCTCGCGCTTCCATCGCGCCACCGCGTCGCAAACCCCACGCCTCCATCACACGCCTCGCGCCTTCATCCTCCCACATGTCGCACGCGTCACCGTGCCATTGATTTCCCTTCTTTTTTTTTTTTTTTAAATGCTGCGTTCGATTTGAATCGATTGGGGGAAAGAAGGGCTTCGGCTATTATTTGTTTTGAACGAGAGAATATCGAAAATTTGATTGCGGCCATTAATTTGTTCTGCGCGATTTTTTTATTTTTGAACGAGAGGGATCGAATGAGGGAGAGGGTTATTTAAAAAGGGAACGAAGCATGCTCAGCACGATCAACTGCCATGATCTTCATCGTGATACTAGCGTGATTTTAGGCTAAAACAAAGGGGAGGCAACGTGCTAAGTTGACTTAAATTTATATTTAAATTGAATTTGATAAAAATTCAATGCGTTTACACACCGTGTGATCACATATTAACTCCAAAAAAAACGAAATTTGAAATCCCGCAATAATTCAATATTACGGACCCAATGGAACTGGTTTCGTCGAATTCCGAGACTGCGCCTCGGACGGCTATTTTAAATATCGATTCGAACGATTAAATTTCAAAACTGAACAATTCACTTTCAATTTCAATTCTGAAGCTTCTATAATCTTCAGTATTATCAATATGAATTTTACAAGCTTTTGAAATATTTTTAATCGGCTTAAATTTGAAGATTCAAATTTTTATTCAACTTTCAATAGATTAAATTCTATAATTTAATCGTCAATTTCAAAGTTAAATTGAAAACTCAATCTAAACCATCATTCAAATATTTAAAATAAATTAAATATTTCCAAATTAAATTGTTTAAAATTCTGGGTCGTTACAATTTTTACGGTTCACTTCCGTCCTGGAATGAGATCCAGGACTTATTGCAGTATCCCACTCCTCCGCCGGGTTTGTATAATAGACGTGTCTTCTCACTTTTCGTTCCTTTTAACTTAACACATTTTTCGAACTGTGGATTATTGTATGTTCGTAACACTTGTTCTTTATTCCAGGGGCAGGCCAGGTGGTTAAAACGTCGGACGTTCGACACCGCCTTGAGCAGTTTAAGTCGAGGAGAGCTTCTGCGAAACCCCCTACTGGTCGCACTGGGGATGTAGTCAGTTATCGCCCTCTTCTCGGGGTCATTGAAGAGGGCATTCGGAAAAAGAAGCGGAGCCATTCCTTATTTGAGTCTTTCCCTGGTTCGCAGCTTCCTACTCAGCCTCCTCGTGATACTACGGAGGAGAGCACGGAATCCGGCCCCCCTCATCCTCCTTTCAAGAGCCCAACTGTTATTCGTATAAGGCGTCCTGATGTGCCTCGCCCCGTGCCTCGTGACCCTTTTGCCGGTCATCCTGATTTAGATCCGAGCTTTCAGGATATCTCATTTGATGAGGCCACGGGCGAGCACCTCCTTCCCCGCAACCCCATGGTGAGAGTGCTGGACGAGGCCAAGTCTTTAGATCTTGATTTACTTACTACACGGGTAGTCACCATGGGGGACGAAGCCAAGGCTAACATCGATCGGGTGGCCGTAGAGACCAAGAAGTTAATGGAGCATCATGCTAAATTAGCCAAGGCCGGGGAAGAGATCGGGAGTGCTAATGTTCGGTTGAGGTTAAAAGTTGCCGATCAGGCCAAGCAGCTCGCCGATCAAGCCATCCAGATTTCCCAGCATGAGGAAGCCTCCAAGCGGCTGAAAGAGACGATGGAGAAGGCCAGTAGGGCGGAATTACGGAAGATGGAGGTCGCCTGCAGGGAACGGATTAACATGGCCATTACGACGGTGGACGAGGTTCGAAATGCGGATCTTGAGCGGGTAGATGAGTTGTCTGGGAGGCTCGAGGCTGCGGAAATGGCTCAGGCCGAGTTGAAGGAGGAGATGGAGGAGATGAGGAGGTCCCTCAAGTTAAAGGAGGAGGAAATGAGGAGGTCTCTCCAGGCTGACTGCTTGAGATACCAATCAGAGAGGGACATTGCCGTCGCCAAGTTGCAAGCCTCCGACGCCCGGGTGAGGGAGTTTGAGGAGAATGAGGGAATGATGGATGAGATGCTGCAAGACATGTACTTCCACACTTGGAAGGAGGGCGGCTTGTCTTGGATGGACGATTACCCTCGGGTGATGGCCAAGGTGTATCTCCAGGCTTTAGAGGAGGCCAGGGTGAACGCGGGTAAGGAAGGCGGAGAGGCTTTCAATTTGGATGCGGTTACTGCCCAGTTCTCGAAGGAGGAGCAAGCGGCGGTGAAGGAGGGGATGCGGCTGCTTGCTGCAGAGGAAGCGGGCGTGCAGTTGGATGATGAGGATCAAGCGGCGGATGCTGGTGAGTTATTCTTTTCCTTTTCTTTTCTTTCTGTGTTTCCGTAACTTGATTGTTCGTTTAATGAATTCCTCTTCTGAACTGGACAGGTGGGACTTCTGATCCACATGCTGGGGGCTCTGGTCCTGCGGCTAAGTAGACTGGGGAAGTTGGTGATGGAGTGTGGACGCAGCTGCCATCTTTTCATTTCTTTTTATCACTGTTTACGTTAATCATTGACATGCGACTGTAATAATATTATTTGCAGAGAATAACTTCATGTGATTTTATAATATAAGCTGATGTTGTTATGTTTAAATGTTGTTGTCATCTTGATGTGCTGTGTGAGAAATATAACTATGTATATGCCTGTGATTCTAGTTGTGTTTGATGCTAAGTTTTTCGCTAGAAATATAATTTCATGTGTTGCAACGTTATTGTACGAACAAGCTATAGTTACGTATTTATGTACAAGAAAAGAGAGTACCGCCCTTTATGTTCCATTCGCAGGCGGTAGCTTAGAGTATCTTATGTAACTGTTCACGGATATAGCTGAGTACCTTGCCACCCAGTACGCAGGCTTAGTTTCTCATGAGTGAACGCTTCCTATTTGGTTTCCTGTACTTTAGAGTTTGTTATACAGGATAGGAGAAAAGTATTTAAATGAAATGGAAATATAGTAAAAGTAAAACTTCCAGTCATGGAAGGCCGTCGATGTGCTTAAGTTCGTGGCAAACGGGTTTTGTAGTCACTTTCCCTAGCTGTGGGTCTTGGAGACATTTGTCACCCATCTTACGCCTCCGCGGGGAGTTTTCTTTTTTACCACAGCCGCACTTAAGACACATCGGAGCCGAGATCGCGCACGGTAACTACCCGAACCATTATGGTCCGTAATCGTGGGTATTATTCGATTTACCGTGGCCGGCTAGCGTGGGTGTCGTTGGCCGTGAACTACCCCTGGCTGGCCACACCTTATGTTGGGGCTTAAAGTAGGTTCACAGTTGCCGGCGAGCCGAACGCCGTAATGAGCTGCCATCGGCTATAGTCGGCCTTTATGATGACTTATAATCGGCTCATTACAGTTGGCTTTGAGGGCAGGCGCGCAATGAGTTAACCCGCAGCAGAGGGATGCTGGAGCAAAAGTGTCTCATTGGCGAGTGCATAGAATCGTAGCGTACCTGTTAGGCCTAGTCCAGATGAGGCCGCGGTGCGTCTTGAGTGGAGATGCCATAGGATTTTGTTCAACAGAAAGGGATAAAACTTAACAAGTAGCCAGGACATAAAGGAACAAGCTAAAAAGAGACAAGATTTTTTAAAGTGGTTCGGCACGAAAGTGCCTACGTCCACTGATTCTCTTTGTTAATTCACTTCATATGGGCAGTACAAGTTAAGAAAAGTATCGACGGAGGTGTCGGATGTTCCATGCCCTCTGGAACACCTCTCCGTCCACTGTTGACAAAATATAAGCTCCGTTGTGGAGATCTTTATGAATTACATACGGTCCGTTCCAGATGGGGTCTAGTGCCCCGGGGCATGGAAAGATTCGCTTGAGGACAAGATCTCCTTCTTGTAAGCTGCGATGCTTGACTTTGGAATTGTATAGCGCTGCCACCTTTTGTTTGTGAGCTGCTGCTTTAAGTGCTGCATCGTTTCTCCGTTCCTCAATCAGATCCAAAGACATGAGGAGGAGTTCTTCGTTTTCTTCTGGGTTGTAGTGGATCCTACGGTGGGAAGGCACAATAGTCTCAACTGGGAGCATTGCCTCCGATCCATATGCCAAGGAGAAAGGAGTATGTCCCGTTGATGTTCTGAAAGACGTGCGGTATGCCCATAGTGCCGTAGGAAATTCGTCCACCCAGGCGCCTTTTGACTTTTCAAGTTTCTTCTTGATTAGGGTTTTGAGAATTTTGTTGACAGCTTCAACTTGTCCGTTTGCCTGAGGATAAGCTACTGATGAGAAGCTTTTATGAATTCCATGCTCCTGGCACCAGTCGGCAAATTCTTCGCTGTCAAATTGGAGTCCGTTGTCTGATATGATCTTGAGTGGGACTCCGTACCTGCACAGAATATTTTTGATCAAGAAGTTTATAACTTTTGCTGAAGATATTTTATTTAGAGGTTCTGCTTCCACCCATTTGGTGAAATAATCGACTGCCACTATAGCATATTTGGATCCGCCTCGGCCCGTTGGCAGTTCGCCAATTAAGTCAATTCCCCATACAGCAAAGGGCCAAGGGCTGGTCATTTGAGTAATTTCGTTTGTGGGTAGTCGAGGAATCTTGGCGAACTTCTGACATCTGTCGCATTTCTTGACGAAGTCTAGGGCATCTTTGTTTAGTGTGGGCCAGTAATATCCATATCGGAGTATCTTCCTTGCCAAAGTCTGCCCTCCAGTGTGATCTCCGCATCCTCCCTGATGGATGTTTGATAAGACCTCCTTGGCTTCCCTTCCGGCGACGCATCTCAATAAGGGGCTAGAGAAGCCACGCCGATAGAGGATGCCTTCTTGTATTGTGTAGTGGGGAACTTTTCTCAAGATCCTCTTGGCTTCGTCACGCCTGTTGGGTAGTGTGCCATCTTGCAAATATTTCCGGATAGGAGTCATCCAGGTTCCTTCTTCGATTGCAGTTATCAGATTCACTTGTTCGAAACTTGGGGCTAGCTGCCTTGAGATGGCTAATGCTCCGGAAATGGTGCTATTCTTCATACTAGCTTGCTTGGCAAGTTCATCTGCCTCTTGGTTCTCTTCTCGAGGAATATGTTTGATTAGATAGTGGTCCAATTGATCGAGCAGCAGTTTGGTTTTCTTTAGGTATGCTGTGAGTCGTTCTCCTCGAGTCTGGAATTCTCCTAGCACCTGGTTTACGATAAGCTGAGAATCACTATGAAGACATAAGGAATTGATTCCAATTTCCAGGGCAAGCTCCAATCCTGCTATTACTGCTTCATATTCAGCATCGTTGTTAGTGGCCGTGAACTCCAACCTTAATGCATAGTACAACTTTCTTCCCCTGGGGGTGATGATCACAATTCCTGCCCCCGAGTCTTGTTCGTTCGATGCTCCATCTACAAAGAGGTTCCACTTGATGTTCTTTGCTACTTCGGATTGTTCCTTGCCTTCGTTGGTAGTGAATTCGGCAATGAAATCGGCCATGGCTTGTCCTTTGGTAGCGGTGCGAGGATGGTAGGTGATATCATACTGACTTAGTTCGATGCACCATTTGAGGAGTCGCCCAGAAGTGTCAGGACGATGGAGCACTTGTCTTAGCGGTTGATCGGTTAGAACCCTGATGGAGTGAGACTGGAAGTAGTGTCGCAGTTTTCGTGACGCGATCAATAAACAATATGCTAATTTCTCTAGTTTAGGATATCTGGCCTCTGCCCCTGTAAATCTCTTACTTACAAAGTAAACCGGGCGTTGTGTGCGGTCTTCTTCTCTTACCAAGGCGGCGCTTAGAGCATGAGATGATACAGCGAGGTATAGGTATAACACTTCACCTTCGTTTGGAGTTGAGAGTACTGGTGGTCTCTGAAGGTGTTCGATTAGGTTGAGAAAAGCTTTTAAGCATTCATCGGTCCACTCGAATCTCCCTTTGTCTTTCTTGAGAGCTTCGAAGAAAGGGACACACTTGTCAGTTGCCTTGGAAATGAATCTGCTTAGGGCGGCCACCTTTCCGTTTAGGCTCTGCATTTCTTTTCGAGTGGAGGGTATCCTTATTTCTTTTAGAGCCCGGATTTGTTCAGGGTTTGCTTCGATTCCTCTGGCGTGGACGATAAATCCTAAGAATTTTCCCGAAGATACTCCGAAGGAGCACTTTAGAGGATTCAGCTTCATTCCATATCGGCGAAGTACTTGAAACATCTCGCCCAGGTGGCTTACATGGTCGTCGGCTTTCCTGGACTTTACCAACATGTCATCCACATACACTTCCATAGTTCGTCCTATTAGTTCCGCGAACATCTTGTTGACGAGGCGCTGATAGGTAGCTCCAGCATTTTTGAGTCCAAAAGGCATGACTTTGTAACAATATAGTCCGCGGTCGGTGATGAAGCTAGTGTGGTCTTGATCAGGAGCGTGCATGGGAATCTGGTTATATCCGGAGTATGCATCCATAAAAGATAGGAGTTCGTGTCCGGCTGTGCTGTCCACAAGTTGGTCAATTCGGGGAAGTGGGAAGCAATCTTTTGGGCAAGCGTCATTCAGATTGGAGAAGTCAATACATGTTCGCCACTTTCCATTGGCCTTTTTTACTAGCACTGGGTTAGCGATCCATTCTGGGTAGATGGCTTCCCGTATGAAGCCATTAGCAAGTAGATTCTTTACTTCCTCATCAAGGGCTGCCGATCGCTCTGCCCCCATGCTCCTCTTTTTCTGCTTTACTGGTACCTTGGTGGGATCGATGTTCAGCATGTGGCATGCTATGTCGGGGGAGATTCCTGTCATATCGGCATGGGTCCACGCAAATACATCTAAGTTGTGGCGGAGAAAGTCAATGAGTTGATCTTTCAACTCCGTTTTTAGCTGAGATCCGACTTTTAATAGTTTACTTGAATCGTGCTTGTCTACAGATACGAATTCCATAGCCTCTGCAGGCTCGGCGGTAGCCTCCTCCTCTTTATCCCTGGGGTCTAGTTCATTGAAGGGATCGCTTGTGTATCGAAGAGGAGGGGCTTTCTTTAGTTGCTATGCCTCCAAGCTTTTCATGCAGAGAGTAGTCTCTGCACCTTTTCCTTTATTCTTTCTGCGGTTATCGCGAAGTTCAGTTACATAGCAGTCTCGGGCAGCATCTTGATCTCCTTCTACTTCTCCTACTCCGTTGTCTGTTGGAAATTTCATTTTCAGGCACCAGGGGGCTAATACAATCTGGAAGTCAGACAAGGCTGGTCTTCCCAAGAAGGCGTTGTAAGCCGAGTGGTTTTCTATTAGTACGAACGTTTGTTTTCGCACAACGGAGCGGGGATGACTTCCTATTTCGACGAAGAGGTCAAGTTGCCCGAGGGGCATTTTTGCATCTCCAGTGAAACCGTGCAGTGGTTTGTCACAGGGGGATACATCCTTCATTGATAACTTCATTTTGTCGAAAGCATGTTTGAATAGGATATTTACGGAGCTTCCTGTGTCTATTAGAATCCGAAAAACTTTAGCTGGACCGAACCAGGCAGAGATGACCATAGGATCCATATGTGGGTACTGTCTTCCTTCCAAATCACGCCTACTGAATATGATGTCGTCGCTCTCTTTTCGTTTCGGGTGGCGTTCTTCCGTGATGGAGTTAACATAGCATTCTGCATTTCTAAGCGACTTGCCATACCTTTCCATCTCTGCCCAACTTCTGTCGGCGATGTGTGGTCCTCCCGAGATGGTAAGGACCACTATCTTCTCTTGACTAGAGCCACTGGTGTTGTGATTGTTGCGACTCCCTCCGCCTACTTCTGGGAGGGGTTGCTTTGAGTTCTCATTGACAGGAGTTGGAGTCCTGTTCTGACCTTTCACATAGCGTTCCAGCCTTCTTCTTCTAATGTGTTCTTCGATCAAATCCCGAAGATGGTGGCATTCATTGGTGTCATGCCCGTGGGATTCGTGGAAGCGACAGAACTTTCCAGACTTGAGTGCGTTATCTGATTCTTTCTTGTGCGGGGGGCGCTTGTATCCGAGTTCGCCCTGAGTGGCTAGGAAGATGTTTTCGATTGTTTCATTCAAAGGAGTGTAGGAGTCAAATCTCGGTCCTGGTCGATATTGGCGCTTTTCGACCTTTCTGCCCCCAGCATTGTCTCTAGATTCATTTCTTCGAGCGTCCTTAGCTGCAGTGGGAACCTTGTCCTGAACTGTCTTACCTTGTTGTCCTGATTGCCTCTCTGTAGCAGCGTCTTCAAGTCTCATATACTTTCCAGCTTCATGGAAGAAATCAGGCAAGGTAGCTGGTTTTTCCTTAGTTAATCTTCTGGCAAACTTGGTGTCTGGATGTACACCACTACAGAGGGCCATTAGAGTGAGTTTTTCATCGGCATCTTGAACTGTTGCCGCTGCGGCGTTGAACCGCGTTAGATATTGTTGCAGCGTCTCTCCGGTTTTTTGTTTGACATTGGATAAAGAATAAGCATCCTTGGGTTGTTCCACATGGATGCGGAACTGGCTAATAAACCTTTCTTTCAACATCTCCCATGAGTTGATGGATCCTTGGGGTAGATGGCAGAACCAGGAGGTAGCTAGATCAGCTAGGAATAGCGGAAAACATTTACATAACACTCCTTCTGTTGCTCCACTCATGAGCATATGCTGGGTGTATCTCTGCAAGTGTACGATGGGGTCGGAAGTTCCTTTGTAAGGTTCCATGGTTGGCATTTTCCATTCCCGGGGAGTGATGGCAGTTTCGATATTTCGGGTAAAGGGACTGGTGACCCTAGCGCCTATTCCCCGGTCCCTTTGCTCCCGTTGGACACATTCTCTGAATAATCGTGCCATTCGTTCGTCAGAACTTGGAGCGGACAAAAATGAGCTTGGTTCTTCCCTGCGGGGTCTATCTCGTCCAGATGACCTGTAGGGATGGTACAGTCTATCACTTCTAGCATTATCCAGTGGTTGTCTTTGGCTGCTCGGATGCACGCTAGGACCAGCTACAGTTGCCCCCTGCCTTGATCTTCCCCTGTGGGGTTCTGTTTCGAGCACATCCATGGGGTCAACTTCGGGCTGGGTTCTAGCTCGGCTCCGTTCGGCGGGGTTTCTATGATTAGGTGGCATGACTGGCTCAGCTACATCCGACCCTCGCCTGGTGCCTCCCCCGCTGGGTTCGGTTCCAAGGGCTTCCTCGAGTCGGAATTCGGGCTGAGTCCGGGCGCGGCCCCTATCATTGTTGTTCCTGTTGATAGCTTCTTCGAAGAGGGAAGACCTTTGCTGCCTCCGAGATCCTCCGGATTGGGACTCACCCCATGATTCAGTCTTGTGGTTGGACTCTTCAGCATCCCTTAAGCGTGACATGAGTTGGTCCACCAAAGCTTCTTGTTGGGATGTGAAGCGGTTAGTTACTTCAGCCACAACCCTGTCCAGATCTGCCCTAGTGATTGGTTGTTCCGTTGCGGGACCAGTTGGATTTTCCTGATTTTCATCTGGTACTGCTGTTGAAGTGGGCTGATCTGCGATTGCTGGATCTGGAAGGCTGCTAGTTGCGATGTTCTTTCCTTTGTTAACATCCCTTCTCTGTTTGGAAGGCATGATTTCTAAGCAACGAGCGATGTTGTTAGGAAGAAGGTTGAGTGGGAGAAGATGAAGCCTGAGTTCAACTCTCAGTGAAAGCACCAAAAATGTTTGCACAAAAAATGGACAAACACCTCCAAGTCGTATTATTTAGTTGATTATATGTGATTTTCAATGATTTTAGATGAGTATGTAAATATAAAAGAAGTAGGGGCTGAAATGTAAAAGACACGCGGATTTATAGTGGTTCGGCCAGAATGTGCCTACGTCCACTTTATATGTTATTATCGTCTTTCTTTCAGATTACAAGTACAATGCTTCGTATATAAGTATATGAAAGTAGTTTGAAAGTTCCTTCCTTGCTTGAGCTCTCAAACTTGTCTGCCATTGTTGTACCCCTGCCCCTCTATTTATAGAATGAGGTAGGGGGCAGGGGTCTTGGAAGTATATAACTGCTGGTGGGCCCGGGCTGAAGCAATTTGGACTGGCAATCATCTGGTTCGGCGGAGGTCCATTCGGTGGTGAGGTATGGTTTGGCTCGGTGGCGTTGGTTCGGTCGTGGAGTTGGTTCGGTGGTGAGCTTGAAGGTTGGTTCGGTCGTATGTGGTCCGGTCATGTGGGAAAGGGGTTGGACCGGTGGTATTGGAGAGGACGTTGATCCGGTATGGCTTGGTTGTGATTTTGAAGCTGGTTCGGCAGGAACTTGGACCGACATTGGATAGGTGAGGCGTTGGTTCGGTGGAGCGGAGGGAAGGAGGCTGGCTATGCCGGATGGACTTGGGCTTGCACTGCCGAATGAAGCTTCATGTGTGAATGCCGAGCGTACCTTGCCGAATGAATTGGAGGTTGCGAACCCGGGTGAAACTGACGCTTCTTGGTCTCAAGATCCCCTGGGTGAGAATTCGCCCAACAGCTACAACTTCCATGCCTTCTGGATCTAGACATTCAATCGCTTTGAGTTAGAGAATGATAGTGCCAACAGAACCAATCCGACATCAGCCTCCTTATTTAGATGAACAAATCGGTTTGAGAGTTTTGGATGATCCTCCTGGACAGATGTCGAGAATTCCAACCACCAAAACTCTCAGGACCATATGTCGACAACACAGGATTCCAGAAGATGATGTCTTGCTTCAAACTCAGAATCAACGGGCGCACAATCCTCCATTAGGTTATACAGCCTATAATAGATATATGTGCTTAGGCAACGCTATATCGCCTTTCAATCCATTCCGTCGTACATTCCTCTAAGAGTTCGACTTGCTCCAACCAACGTACATCCCAATGGATACACCTTGCTAAGCTACTTGTACGTGTTATTTATAAACTAGTTCCAATGACCTCCTACCTTCAAGAGCTATTCCTTTCCTTTCAAATGTTCTTGCTTAAGACATAAGCGCGAAGCATTTCGATACTCTTAAGACCCTAAAGAGTATCCACATTTGATACCGCTCTACCACTTGTCTTCCGACAAATGAGAACCTTCATTGACGCAAACTTTTGTATCCTGATCGTTTTACCGTTCCTATCGAGACTCCACCAAGTAGCTTCAGAATGCCAACCAGCCCTCGTTCATAGTTCGACGGAAAGTAAGATTCTCTCCATTCCATTCTTCTCCATGCTTCGACTTTCAACTCCTAAATATTTAACTTGTTATTTCCTTTCCTTTCAAATGTTCTTGTTTGAGACATAAGCGCGGAGCATTTCAATCCATTAGGTTATACAGCCTATAATAGATATATGTGCTTAGGCAACGCTATATCGCCTTTCAGTCCATTCCATCGTACATTCCTCTAAGAGTTCGACTTTCTCCAACCAAAGTACATCCCAATGGATACACCTTGCTAAGCTACTTGTACATGTTATTTATGAACTAGTTCCAATGACCTCCCACCTTCAAGAGCTAGCACATGTTCTTAGCTTTAAGCAATGGAGGGAGTCTCCTTCCAATATGATCATCAAAGCATATTGCTGACGTAAAGTCATTGAAGTGATCCACAAAAACATTCACACTTTAAGAATGAATATTTCTTCATTTGATGTCCATACAGATTCAACAGGCTTCGGCTTTCGGAAAGTAAGATTCTTTCCATTCCATTCTTCTCCATGCTTCGACTTTCAACTCCTAAGTATTTAACTTGTTATTTCCTTTCCTTTCAAATGTTCTTGCTTGAGACATAAGCACGGAGCATTTCGATACTCTTAAGACCCTAAAGAGTATCCACATTTGATACCGCTCTACCACTTGTCTTCCGACAAATGAGAACCTTCATTGACGCAAACTTTTGTACCTTGATCGTTTTACCGTTCCTATCGAGACTCCACCAAGTAGCTTCAGAATGCCAACCAACCCTCGTTCATAGTTCGACGATGACATCCAAGGGAACATTGAAGGTCTATCTGACCAGCTAACATTGATGAACCAGTTGATAAAGAAGTGGAAGTGCACGTTGCTGATGAAGTATCGATGGAAGAAGAAGAAGAGAGAGTCGGGTAGGAACTATTTAGGAAGAAGGAGATAAGGAGGAAGGGAGAGGAGAATAAGATTAAGACAAGGAAGAAAAATGTAGCGATGAAGTAAACGACAACAATGACGACATCGGTCAAAAGGGAGATGAGTCATATGGAGAAACATCTCCCAATGGCACCGAACTTCCTGCCTTGTCACATCCAAAGCATATAGTCATTAAGACTTCTAAACAAAATGTAGAACCGAGCACGTTGCCATTAATTAAGGTGACTCCTCCAGCTGGTTCTTTAGAAAACATCTTCGTCTTGTTCAGTGATTTTGAGATTTTGATAGCTGACCTTCTTATGGGGGGTCTTCGGGCTTTGGCTTTCCCTTAAAGGGTATCCTAGCCAAAGGAGGAAATACTCTATCCTTAATTCCTTCCGAACGCAATCCATAAAGTACTTAGGGGGACACTGGCACTCTACACACTTCTAGAATCACGAACACGCACTCTTGTACTTGCACGCATTCCAATATTCAAAAACTAATACAGTCACTTCTTTCATTTTAGTTATAAATGGCAGACACTGGTTCCTTTATCTCCAGTATGGTGTTTTAGAGAAAAAGAATTGCGCTCACGATCCATACCCGCATCCATCCAACCATCGTAGGGAGCTGGAAAAGATGAGGAGAGATCACGAAGAAAAGAGCGAGAGGCAAAAAAAGACTTCTAGGCGAAGAGGGATCGAAAGAAGAGATAGACAAGGATAGGCAAGCCTATAACCATGAAAAGAGGCATAAGGATTCACGTGATCATAGTGGTTCCTCCTTTGGCATTGCTCCACTCTATTCTCAACCTTAGCTTTCACTGGAGTTACAAGCTCTAGCTTCTCTTTCATTTGCTACCATTGTTCCTCCTCCCCCTCGATCCAAAGGAATCACTACTTGTCCAACACCTATACCAACCCCTTTAAGCCACACGCAAGCCGCTTTCCCAGAACTTTGCTTAACTATGTCATGTTTGACCGTGACATCAAGGACATCCCCAAGAAGGAGGCAAGCTGTAGAGTTAGAACTTCTTAAGAACTCGTTGACTATAGGTACGTGTGGAAGAATCTTTTTTCCTTTCCAACATCAACTAGATGAATCAAACGAACATCCAATCGTTTGAATCTAAAGAGAAGACCTATGATAGTCCCATAAAAAGCTACAAAAGGAACTTAGAGAAGATTAAGAAAGAGAGAGAGAGAGAGAGAGAGACATGGCTCTAGAATTTGAGAAAAGGGCTCAAGACCCGATGACATAAATGAAAAATGCTCATAACTAGGTCGAGGATTGTGATTAAGAATATCGTAAAGACTGCTCACAAAGACAGCATTGCTCTTTAAATATAGTTGACGTCCAAGGACTTGGCCATCCTTGAGTAAGATAAGGTCATCAAGGACCAAGCAGCTAAAATCTAGGAGCTTCATATTGATAAGGAGAGGCATGAATCTGAATTCCTCCCGATGAAAACAGAAAGACTGGAGGCCCAAGTCGATTATATTACTACAGCTCATGATATAAGCGAGCTAAAGGAGCATAAAGGAAAGGAGAGGGAAGAATTAAACACTACCCCTCAATAGTTCTTCGTTAACATCATCCAATAAAAGAACATAAAGTGGTTGGGAGTACCTATGCCGTTACCTTCGCTAATGCCTTAGAGGAGATATTACGCCACGTTGAGGCGGTTAGAGAAGGCCTCACTAAAGATGAGCTGAAAGCCAAACACCTCGATGCCGAAGACATAGAAAATCTCAAAGAAGGAAGATATATCCTTGTTGTAGAAGAAGCTACTTCTGAAACTTCTGCTGGCCTAAGTGCATCGCGTCAGGCAGAATCATCAACTCCTAAGTCCTAAGAGCTTGCAGCGAATATCCGGACAACTGAGGGGTCAACTTCGAGGCCACCTAAGTGATCCTAGTTTCTTTAACTTCTACTCTATTGGACCTTATATTTCCACTCTATTGACCAATCGATGCAATCAGCACTGGAAAAAGGGGGAAATCACTAACTTCAAGCTCAACACCTGAGCCTCGGTATGGTATAACTTTTGTTTTGTTGGTATTCGAGATCCTTTAGTTCTCTACCAAGATTTTTACTAATCTTTACCACTCTATCTGTAACATTACAGGTCATCCTTCTCTTCCACCTCCTCTGCCGCTAATTACTCAAGGCTTAGGCTCTGTTGCAATTACTACCAATTCAACCTTCATAATTGCCAGACTAGTCATTCCAAGCCTTCCCTCCAGCCCCGTTCCTATTTTCAATGTAAAAAATTATAGCTTTGGAGGGATTGGATGACGCTTCCCTATCCTTGGGAGGAATCATTATTATTATCAACACATCGAGTCTGACCGGATCCATTTCCAGGGCGGAGAAATTAAAGCTCGATATTTCTAAAGTCAAATCAAGATCGAGCCTGGACTTAAAAAGAATGCTGGTGCCAAGGAGCCAAAGCCTTCTCTATGAGTCTTTCCCATTTCCATCAAGGTCCCAAGGGCATCAGCATCGGTGCAACTTCGAAGACCTCTGAGCCCCTCATCGATCACCCTGAAGATCCTACAACCATCACCATTAATGGCGACACTACTCCATCTGAAAGTAGCACACCAAGGAATGAGAAAAGCCAAAAGAGGGCTCATGATGGCTCAAGCAGCAAGATTGGTAAAAATAAAATGAAGGGTCACAAGAAATAAGCTCCTCATCGACCTTCCAGTACAACAAGACAGTCTCTATTCATCTCTTTTTGAGGGTTACGGTTTTTGATTTTCTAGTCATTTGCACCTGGAAAGTGATCGTGCGAAACCAGCCCTCACATCTGTTGTATATAAAATCAGTATGTATTAAAAGACTACTTTTCTATTTCAATCTCTGTTCCATTTACATTTCTATACTTTATTACTATTCCTGCATATATAGTATAACTATTTGCACTGCTATTTATTCATATTATACATTACTGTGTCTGTGCAATTCTTTATTTAAAGTAACTTTGTACATGTAAATAAAATACCTACAATTTCCAGAGTTATATTCCGTTATTCAACTCTATTTTATCATTGCCAAAGCGTTTCAGCTTGGTTAAACACGACTATTATCCAACCAATTTAGAAATTGTTCTGATTTACCTACGGTTAAGTATCCTTCAACCATTAACGAGTTATAAATAGTCCAAGTTCTATGTTGTTTCCTATCTCCAGGGAATAGTGGTTTTGACATTCATATCCTGATATCTTCGACCTTTCCAATAACTGAGCATGATTGATATTTTTCATATAATTCCACCACTTGACCTCATCCAAGTATGTTCCACTAGGCTGTGAGTGTAATTTTACCCTTTGTAATTCCATAACATAATGTGCCTAGTCTCTGGGACTTAGTGTTCCAAATGCCTGAATATGGGCATCATTCCTTGATCTGGCCTACCTTTGATCATCAGTCAAAGGAAAATGTCATGGGGCAAATTATCTGATTGACCTCATCAGATTACACTCTTCGAGTCCTAATCCTGGACTGGAGGAGTCTAGTTGTACCTATCTTCGAATACTCATTTTTGATCTCACCTGTTTTTGGGTACTAATCGAAATTATCCACTGACCATCCTCGCTTACCCTCAGCCAGGCATCTTCTATCGGGCCGAAAGCACAGTCTAAAATATCCTAATTGTGCACAAGTTCCTATCCCCGGGAACTGATGCTTCGATGCCTGTTTCTATGCCTCCATTCTTAGTTCAACCTATCTTTGGGTATAGATTGAGAATTTCCTTTGAATGTCCTTATTTATCCTCGTCCTAGCATATCCTATTGGACTACAAGCTTGGTTATCAAACTTCCATCCACGCACCAATTTCTATCTCTAAAAACTAGCACTTTTTGCAATCCACCCTCAGATATCCCTTACCGACCTTGCCTTTTTTATTATTAATAGTCAATAATGGTGGAATAGGGTCGAAATATACGATCAAACCTTATGGCTATGCCCAATAGTTCAAAACCGAGATTAAAGGAATAGGTACCTATCTTTAGGTCCTAAGTGTACTTCTAATCCTATGGTACATGGTTTTGCTTATAAGAAAACGGTTCCATTAGTTTCAAGAAGCAAATTTTTACTTTAAAAGGAAAATGTGGAAAATCATTTATCTTGCCTTATGAAACTAAGTGAAATAGCATTGTAACAAGTCGCTATTCCATGCCCATCGAATTGGGATTTGGTCAATAGTAGCCAACTTGAACATTCCATCTCCAAGATTTTGTTCGATCGCATAGGGACCTTCCAAATTCAAACCAAGTGCCCCTGTACTTAGGAGAACATGTTTCAAAACGAGATTCACTACCTTAAAGGTATGTGTCCAGACCTTTGTGTTAAAGTGTCATGCTACTCTTTTTTGGTGAGTAAATACCTATAATTACACTTCTTCTCTCTTTTCATCCACCATATCGAGGGACTCGAGTTCCTTATTAACCTTGGGATTGAAGTATTTTCCCCAATGAGAAGGGACTTCCAGTTCAATCGAAATCATGGTCTTTGATCCATAGGCCAAAGCGAATGGCATATGTCCAGTCGTAGACTTGTAAGCTATCCTGTAAGCCCAAAATGTAAGTGGAAGCTCATCAACCTAATTTCCCTTAGCCTTAGTTAATTGTTTCTTCAAGATGGACTTAATGATTTTATTCACCCCTTAACCTATTCGTTCGCTTATAGGTGTGCTACTGCTAAAAAGCTTTCTCAATCTTATACTGGTTCCAAAATTATTGAACGGTACTTTTAAATTGAATTCCAGTATCCGTTACAATCTTTTGAGGCACACCAGATCTATGGATGATATTCTTTATCACAAAATTGATCACTTTTCTCATCAGGATTGTGGCAATGGTTCTGCTTCGGCCCACTTTATGAAGTAATCCATTGCAACTACAGTGTACTTAGCTCCTCCTTTTATCACTGGTAGCACACCAATTATATCGATTCCCCAAACCGTAAATGGCCACGGGATACCCATTTGCATAAGCTTCGTTGATGGGGCTCTTGGTACTTTTGCAAACCTCTGGCAATGATCACACCGTTTGGGGTAATCAGCCGTGTCTCAATTTATTATTGGCTATATGTATCCATAGCGAAGTACCTTCTTCACCAATATCTACCCTCGGTGTGGTCACCACAGCTACCCTTATGGATTTCCATGAGGATTTTCCTAGCGTCGTCCTTGGTTACACAACTAAGAAAAGGGTTAAGAATCCTCTCTGATAGTGTATTCCTTCTTACATCATGAACCGTGGTACTTTCTGAAGGAGTTTCTTCCAGTCTTTCCTTTATCTCAAGAGAATTCCCTTTAATAAATAATCCTTGATTGGAGTCATCCACGACTCCTCCACTTCGGCTTTTAAATTCCAATCGACATCCATTTGGTCGATACTTGAAGCCGATAGTACCTCCACTTGAACCAATCCCAGTAGCTTCGCACCTTCATAACTAGCTAACATGGCCAGTGAATCGGTCTTTGCATTCTCCTCTCTAGGGATATGCATTACTGTATAATGCTCAATATCATCCAAAGGCTCTAGTGCCTTTGTTAGGTAAGCAACAAGTCTCGTACCATTAGCCTGGAATTCCTTTTTCACCTGGAAAACCACCAATTGTGGATCATTGATATGAAGCATCCTTATTCCCAACTCCTTTGCTATCCCGAGTTTGGCTATCAATGCCTCATACTCAGTCTCGTTGTTGATCGGAGAAATTCCAATTTCAATGCATAACAAATTCATCATCCTTCTGAAATTATAGGCACCACTCTTACACATGAACTGTGTTTGTTTGAAGCTTCATCCACAAACAGTTTCTGATGATAAAGTTTGATCATGTCATCTTCCTCTTCACCGTCTTATGTGGTAAACTATAAGACGAAGTCCATCAACACTTGCCCGTTATCACCCTCCATGGATGGTAAGTAATATCATACTGACATAGCTTAATATTCCACTTATTTAACCTTCCTAAATTCTTAGGTCAGTACAAAACCCACTTCAAAGGTTGATCCATAAGCATTTTAATCGAATGAGATTGAATATATGTCACGGCTTCCTCGACACAGTCAGTAAGCACTAAACAAGTTTCTTTAACTTTGGGTAGTTCTTTTTAGCTCCGATAAACCACTGAATGATAAAATAAGCTGGCTTTTGAATCCTCACCTCTTTATGTACCAATGCTACACTTAGTGCATAATCATACACCGCCAAATAGACAAATAATTCCTCTTCGTCCAATGGTTTGGATAGAAATGATAGTGTTTCCATATGCTTCAATAATTCTTTGAAGGCATCCGACATTCCTTATTCCATTCAAAAAATTTCTTTCCCTTTTTGATGGCATTAAAAATGGTATACATTTGTCCATTGCCTTTGAAATAAATCGACTCAATGTGGCAATATTCCCATTCAGGCTTTGTAACTCCTTTTCCATGGTCGGGGCAGTTACGTTCCTCAAGGCTTCTAATCTAGTCTTAATTGGCCTCAATACCCCTTGTGTTTACGATAAATCCTAGAAACTTCTCAGATGCAACTCCGAAGGAACATTTCAATGGATTCGGCTTCATTCCATATTTTCGCAATACTTCAAACATCTCCAAAAGGTCATCCAAGTGGTTTATTGATAACTATGACTTCATAAGCATATCATCCATATATACCTCTATCATCCATCTGATCTAATTCCTAAACATAGAATTCATCAATCTCTAGTATGTAGCTTTGGCATTCTTCAAACCGAATGGCATTACTCATTAGCAGTACAATCCCAAATTCATAATGGAACTTAAGTCCCACGATCCCATCTACCAACTGGTCAATCCTAAGCAAAAGGGAAGCTATCCTTCAGGCACTCCTTATTTAAATCTGAATAATCAATGCATGTCCACCACTTTACATTTACCTTTTTAACCAACACGGGGTTGGATACCTATTTTCGGTATGAAGCATTGTGAATAAAACCATTTTCCTTTAATTTATCCACTTTTTCCTTTAGTGGATGGATCGCTCCAGACCTAAATTACGCCTTTTTGCTTTACGAGTGGAAATTTCGGGTCCACATTCGGTGCATAACACACTATCTTCGATGATACCCCACACATATCTGAATGTGTCCAAGCATACACGTCAAAATTTGCTCATAGGAAACTAACCAACTCCTTCCTCAATCTTGCACCGAGTTAAGATCCGATCTTAAGAGCCCAAGTTGGGTCATCCATATCAATTGGAACATTGACTGTCATCTTAGTTGGAGTTTCTCACACTAACCCTGGCTTCTTTTGGGATCCATCGAGTTTTTAATGCAAAGAGTTCTCACTACATTCTTGCCTATCTCTCGTCACTTTGCCTCTCTTAGCTCAATGAAATAAAATTCCTATCTAGTGTTCTAATCTTCTCTAATTGGTCCTACCCATTTTTCATAAGGAACTTCATCATTAAGTACCAAGGAGCCAGTGCTGCCCTATAATTAGCAACAGCTGATCGGTCCAGAAAGGCCTTGTATGCCAAATATTTATGCACTACTACAAACTTTTGAACCCACACTATCTTTCGATCTCCTTCTCCTAGCTCAACCGATAAATCATTCATTCCAAAAGGTTGTTTTGCCTCACTACTAAATCATTGAAATCCTTGATTTACAAGGATTAGTGTCCTTCATACTAATACTCATCTGGTCGAGCATCCTTTTAAATAGAATATTCACTGAACTTCCATTATCCATTAAGATCGGGGGTTTCATAGCTGGGCCAATAGTCGCTAAAATTATCATGGGATTGAAGGATGGTGCTTCTACCCTATTTGAATCCCTATTCTATCATCCTCAAAATCTTTACTGCTTAGCCAGAGCTCCAATCTCGATAGCAAAGCAGCTCTCCTATGGTGTGTGCCTTAATGAACTCGTGTACAATTCCATTTCATTCCAACATTTCTCCATTGGATGGGGTCCTCCGATTATGATATTACTAACTGTCCTTTCATCAGTACGTCTGGGCCCCTCTCCACTGGGTCTAGGTTGGTTTCCTTGGGCATCCAACCCTTGGGGTGTTGCATTTTATCCTCCATCCTACGGCTCTCTCGCATACTATTGTAATTTCTTCTTTCAAATATACTTCTTAATAAAATCTCTTAAATGCCGACATACATTCGTGTTTTGCCCTTGAGTTTTATAGAACCAATAGAACTTTTCTAAGCACCTTTCTTCCTCGATCGCCTCTCTCCTAAGTGGCTTTTTATACCTTTTTGTGCCTTGCATGGTTAGATATATGTTTTTAGGGGTATCGTTTAGAAGTGTACAGTCACCTGGCCTCATATTACTTGAGTGTTTCTTAGCTTCATTCCGCCTACCTCACCTAGGTTTTTCATCTTTTGATGCTAGAATTTCTAACATTTATTGTGACATTCTTGGAGCTCTAATGGTTTTCTTAATCAATACAGTACTCAAAGTGACCTCCTTTGACTGTCCTTCATCAGTCTTTCTAGAAACCTGAGTTTCTTCTTCCAAATGCAAGAATTGGTTAGCTTTTAAGTGGAATTCTACCATACTTGTCGGCTGCTTCATCCTCGGCCATTTTCCAAAGTTTGTGTCCGGATGTATGCCCATACCAACGCCATCAGTACCATACTCTTATTCGGATTATGAACTTCTATTACTATGTATTAAACAAGTTCAAGAGCCCTTTCAGTGACTCCTGAGGTCCTTGGGAAAGGCATGACATGGACTTAACATCCTTAGATCGACCGACGTGGAGCCTAAACTGCTCCAGAAACTTCTTTACCAACTCATCGAAGGTCAATAAGAACTTTGGAATGAGCTGAGTAAACCACATTGATGCAACACCATCTAGAAAAACTAGATATCTGCATCGAACCACATCCGTAGCTCTGGCACCATCCATATGCCATCTGTACTTAAACAAGTGCTGCCTATGATTGTAATCTCGTTATACGTTGACATGTTAGGCATCGCAAACTTCTTAAGATACTCCTACCTTAAGATGTACTTTGTGAAGGAGTTCGACTCAATGTTGAACCCCAATCCTCATTCTTCCTCTATTTATTCTTTTCCAATAACTACTTGATCATATATGCTATATGATCCTCACTGGCTTGGTACTCCAAAGGTCGACTATCAATAGGTGTTTGGCTTTGCAAATGGTCTCGGTTTGATCGTTGATTCTAGTATCTCTGATAACCACTTCTTTGGTTCTTTTCTAACATCTAATTAACTCCGTAGCAGTTGTTTGAGCTCCAATATCTCCACCATCCAGTTCATAGTCATCGTCATCATACTGCAGATCATCCTCTGAGTTAGATAAGTCAACAACCTCAACTCTTTGCCTCTTTTAGGACCTCAGATTCATCTCGGTATCAACCTGATTTTGTTCAGTACCGATCTAAATCCCCTTAGAGGGAACTCTCTTAGCCCCTTCAGAAATTGTTCCTACTGCTTCGACGGTCTTTTCCTTCTACTTCTGTTTTCCATCTCTCCTATTCCAACCAAAAGTAGATGAGTTCTCCTCTTCAGACACAGCAGGTGAAGTCTTCCTCCTACACCTCCTGGTTCTCTATGACTATTGGGTAACCAATGCTATGCTTGCATCCGTCTTATCTAATAGAGCCTTTTGACTCTCCGCCATCTTCTGATTCAGCTCCATCATTATCTTATCAAACTCCAATCTTGTGATCATCTCCTGAGGGGTAGATGGTCCCGCTAAGGCTGTTGCCTATTGGTTGCTAACTTCAGTATGATGAGAAGCTCCTTCATCTGCACTAGCTACTGCTTTAGATATGCTAGACTTCCTTGGTAGTTCCATTGGTTCCAATATGAAAATCCTTTGAATCCTTTGATGAAAACCTTCTTGATCTAATCTCTGGACACTCCAATCCATAATAGACAACTAGATCTATACTTGAGAAATGCCCTTCTCGGTGTAAACACCAAAACGTTGAGCTGAAAAATGGCACAACACCCAAAAACAAATAAAAATATATAGATCTAGAAAATAGAAGTAAGAACATAAAGAAATTTTTATAGCGCTTTGACAAATCTGATATTTATACCTACTGTAATGTTATTTCTTATAATTTTATTCGCAAGTACAAAGGTTTTGCTGATCCAACAACCTAGAACAGCTAAAAATAGCTTCCTTGGTGACTAGGGTCAAGTAGAGAGAGAAGATGAAGAAAGAAAGTGTTAAAAGTTCCCTTTTGAGTTTCCATTTGCTTGTTATTTGTAGATAAATCGTCCTACAGAATTGCCAGATATCGACATACCAAGTTTAACTTCAAATCCGAGAATATAGGAGGTAAGACGAAGTCGCCAGCGCTGAAAATTCATCTCGATACCAACCATACGTGGTCGGTACCGACCTGATTTTATATGGGGAGGTTGTTCCATCCTCCTCCCCTTGGCCTTCTATCTTCGATCTATTGCACTCCGAGCACTAAAAATCATGTTGTTTTCGAGCGGTTTTGGCATCTCTAGTACTTATCTTCTTTTCTTCGAAATTTCCTTCGAGTTGTTAACCCCCTCCTTTAGAAATGCACCACCAAGGTGATCACTTAAGCAATATTTCTTGAGTCTCAGCTCCATAGCTAATTAGGGCTCAAAAAAGTGCTCAGTACCAACCTGAAAGTAGTTGGTACCAACCTCTCTTCTTGACTCTTATTCTATTTTTGAGATCGTTTCCATTGTCCTTCTAAGCATATTCTCAAGTCCTCAGATCATTTCATTTTTGTACCGATTTCTGAATTTGATTGAAAGCCATTCAGTTAAAAAGCCAAATAACAGCTAGTTACAACTAGCATTTTATGAACTGGAAAAACGAACATATCACCTTGTTTTTTAATGCTAGTTAAAACTAGAATTTTATGAACCGTAAAAATGGATATAACATTATATTCCTATAAAGCTTTGTTAGTTAGCATTACATATGAATAATGCTTGTTTAAACAAGCATTTTCTAAAAAAATTTAATGGTTGATGCTTGTTTTACACTAAGAAGAGGTGTTGATTATGGTTCTATGCAGTTAAAGCGTTCAACAGATTCAATGCAGCGGAGCTGCAAAAAGTCATAGCGGGGATATAGCGAAGATATATCAGGGTATAGCGAATGACTCTAAAATAGCATATAAAACTTGCACCTAATGTTTTTAAAAATATACATATGGTAATTAAATGAAAAATTAACATTCAGTTGAATTATATCAATACATAAATAGTTTTAAATAAAAACATGTTTGAATATACGGTAAGTAAACGTAAAACTATTATATAACATAATTGAATTTAGTAGAATATTTGAGTATTTTCATTTCTGAAAATATATTAAAAATTCAATTAAATGAATTAATTTCATCATTTTTATAATGTATGAATGTTATTTTTCAATTCATTTCTTTTAAAGAAGATATAGCTAAAATAGCGGAATACAGCGGGAATAACTAGATATAGCGGAAATAGCGGGGATTAAAGTGGAAAGGCTATATTTGAGGCTATATGGAAAAATCGTGACGGTAGAAATCCGCTACGAGATATAGTAATGTTATAACGGGGTAATAGAGGAGCATTAACTAAACAGTAAAGGCTACACTGAGATGGCACAACGTTGTGGTGCGATGCAATAGAGAAGTCATGTGGCATGTAGGCTTTTCAATGATTAACGGTTGTAGGTTTTGGTATATAATAGTGATGATGGAGGTGACAGTGCCGGTATGGTTAACCAATTGGTTGGTTCAATTCAAATGTTAGAAAATTTTCAAACCAACTAAAATCAAAATTTAATAAAAACCGGTTCGAACCAACCAAGAATTTTTAGAACCATTTAAGAACCAAACCAATATGAATTAGTTCGATTGTTTGTTATCGGGAAAAAAATTACTTAGGTGACAATAGCTTATTATAATAAAACGAAGAAGTATTAAAAATTGACTACTATTGTCCATATTTATTCTTTGGTGTAAAGTTTCAACCCATCACAGTAAAGGCAACATATATCCTTGAAACTAAGAAACTAAACACTATGTTTTTAAGATTTTAGTGATATTTACTATTAAATTGGTTGCTTATCTATACTAATTTGAAAATTTAAAAACGACAATCGATAATTAAACCTTTTTTATATAAATTTCTTAAACAAATACAAACTAAAGTTTTTTGGAACTAAACCACTGTGAGAAATGCGTAATACGGATCTTAAGGCTAGGATTAACACTAGAGGGGGGGTGAATAGATTTTAAAGAAATTACTAAATATTTTTGAGTTTTTGTTAATTTGAACACAAATGTATGCTATATTCAGACACAGAATCAAACACAGATGTAGAAACAAAGTAAAAACAATAAAGGAAAGAACACATCGGATTTTATACTGATTTGGAGTTACCCTACATCCAGTCCCGCACACGAGTATGGATTTCCTTTCAAAAGCAATTGTATGATTACACCATCGATTTCAAGGCCACGAGGTACACCACTCCAGATTCACAATCATCTGGGTAGAGATATTGATTTCAGGGGCAACAAGTTCACCCAATTGATTTCCTAGGCTACAATCACACCTTTTCTAACTTGATTGATTTCCAAGGCCACAATCACACCTTTTCTCGCTTGATTGATTTCCAAGGCTACATTCACACATTTTCGCACTTAATTGATTACAAAGAAGTCTATAACTCTGAATAGCACTGAGATCTTGTTGAGATGGTGATAGAGAATCAAACCAGAAATGATCTAGTTGGATTCAATGTTGATTTCGGCAGAGTAATGGTAAGAATATGTATAAAGAAATGTGGAAGAAGAAGAGGAGTGAAAACAAAAAAAAATTGATTATAAATTCGTTTAAAACCACCCCTATTTATAGTAGAACAACAACCATGTCCATTCGTGAAGGGATGTGACCAATAGACACTTCTTTTGAAATTCAAATTTTGAAATCAACTGCTACCATGTAGACATGGGGTACTTGAGTATTGCAAAGGGAATTTTGGTAATTTGTTTTTCTTTGAAAATAACTTCTATCTTATATTAAAACTATTTTAAACTTTATAAATATACTTAAGTATAGTTAAAATACATAAGTAAATATAGAGAATAATATTTTGGTATATATAAAATTTTACTATAATTTTATATTTAAATCTAAGTATAAATATTAAAAATTAAATATATTATTATAAAAAGATAGTTTAAAACCAAGGATAATTTGATTTTGAAAATAAAGATTATTTTGAGGCTAAAAGTATTAAAACCAGGATAGATGTTTTTGATTCTTTTAAAAGGAAGGTTTTGAAAACATTTTGAAAACAAAATATAATTTTGTAAAACATTTTGAATAAAAGTTAGTGGATACAAAATAATGTTCCACTAGATTTTTCGTAGGTTCCATCCTACTTAGGATTCCATCCCTTTCACGGGCTCGAAGTGGATTTCTTCCACGAATAAATTGGATTTTAAGATGCCAGTGCTTTTCTACGAGTTTTAACAAAATTCCTAATTAAATTACCTATTATTGAAATCTTGAACTCTTAATACCCATGAGTCTTCAATCTTGATATCTTGAATTTCTATACTGTACAGTATTCATTCTTGGTACATGCATGGTTAAATCCTGCATATACATTTATATCTAAACTATAATGTTAGTATTTATATCTTATAATCTTATTCTAAGGTTGTTATCATCAAAACTATCATCTTAAGGACTAATAACCATTTCATGAACCTAGATTCTGTTTTATCGTGTACTTTGGTTCAAAAAGAACTTTGCTCCTCCCTATAGTCGGCTAGGTTCAATTATGATGAAAGACTGTGACACTTGATGTGGGCAGATTTGAGATTTGTACTTTCTAAATTTTCAAACATGCGGTCTTAACAAATCTTTATTAACAGTTGGCTTGAAAGCGTAAATTTTTGGTTCGACCGCGGATTTTCAAAATTGCCCTTTATATGAGACATGGAAAAAATATATGTTAATGTATAATTAATTTAAACAAATGAATATATCTTGATTTATTGTATGCCATGTGTTGATATTTATGAATTTCAAGGTTATGCATCAAACTGTGAATAAAAAACCTAATAGAGTATTTATGACCATTAGATATTACTCTGTAGCATATACCATGTATAACGTTACATAATACCAGTCAGTTAAGATTTTTCTAGACTGTATTTTTTTTCCACCCTGATCCAAATTTTTTTGAATCAATGAATGAGTTAAGATACTGCATTAAAATAGACGTGGCACGAATATCCATAACCGTTAATCGGTCCAACGTAGAAATTTTCAAAATTTATAACATAAAACATAGCATTCTAGAAATATCTACTAAATCTGATAAATGCCACTTGCTATTCACATCTTTTTCCACTCCTATTCTTTTTCCATTTCTCTCACCTCCATTCATACCTCTCACCATCATTGTTTCTTTTTGAACAAGCTTCATTGAGTTGCTCGCCATCGTTAACCTCCGATATCACAGCTTCTACACTTCTGTTTTATGTTAAAAAGTAATTTAATCATTTCTGTGACTGCAACTTCTATGCTTCTGTTTTATATTAAAAAGTAAGATACACCTTTTTTAATTTGTTTGTATTATTTATTTAAATGCATTACTCTGTGTATTCTCTAAATAATATCACGAATACATGTTATTTATGGATATAAGATCTAATAATCGATGAAAATTTATTCTTTTTTCATGTTATTTTTTATTTCAAATATATTTCAATCTTATTCTATAAAAGAAAAATCATTTCTGCGAGTGCGACTTCTACACTTCTGTATTACATAAAAAAGGTGATTTGCACTTTTTAGAATTTGCTTGTGTCGTTTTTTAAGTTCACTGCTCTGTGCACTCCCAAAGTAATATCATGATTACATGTTATTTACGCACATAAAATCAATCGTGCGATGAATTTTCATGTTATTTTTTATTTTTAAATATGCATAAAGATTGTACTTCTTATAAAAAATGTCTAAAAGTACATGTCAGTCGTTACGTTATTATTACTTTAAAAATTAATTTCAACATAAATCTCAATTTATCAGCCAACCAATGGATATTAAATACTTTGATAAGCAAATGTCGACTCAAAAAGATGATATATCTCCAAAAACATCTTCAGCGAAAGATAGCGTACATGTTCAGAAATCAATAAATGACGGTAAAATAAAACCCCACAAAAGATGATTATGGCTGGGATGACTTCTGAAGTGATAAGAGATATATCATTCAATTTTTTTTGGAAAAATGATATAATTAAATTTTATTTTTGTTATCAGCGTAAACTTTCACAAACGCATTCTATATATATTACCAAATGTTACTATTACTTTAAAATAAGATCCAACAACTATTTTTTCTTACAAATTTAATACGCTCTTCTATGTATACTATCAAACTTGGTGTCACTAAAATATATGATCTAACAATTTAACTTCATATATGTTTTCACTCGTTTTTAACTGATAACGGAAACAAAAATTCAACCTAATAAAAAAATTAAATAGTCCAACTTAGAAGTAAAATTCAAAATGATTACATATGATTCCAATGCAAAAACATAACTATATATTTAAGAAAATTATTTCTTTTAATTATGTTAAACACATAAAATTTGTAAAAAAAGGGTCAATTTATTAGGCAAGCACGTGCTATCATGAAGCGCGAAGCACGTGACATAACTATTTTGTTTGGGCTAATTCTATTCCAACCCAAAATTTTGCTTAGTAGCCCTCCGTAAAATAATTAAAATTATTATGACTAAATTACCCCTAAGAAACTAGTTAGCAAAATTTTTTTTTTGCTGTGTACAGTTTACCACGCAGGACAAATGCGTGGTAAAAATGCGTACCACGCATGGCTAATGCGTGGTAGAAATGAATACCCCGCAGTAATTGCACGATGTTTTCATTTTTACCACGCATTGGCCCTGCGTGGTATGCATTTTTACCACGCATTTGTCCTGCGTGGTAAACTGTATACAGCAAAAAAAATAATTCACGACTTAGGAGGAGGAGAATCGCGACTTGAACTAAACGAAGAGGGGGGAAATTGCGTACGTGAAGGTGAAAGTGGTAGTATTGGAAAATACGGGGGCTACTAATTAAACTAAGGGGTACGCAAAAAAAATTAGAAAATGAGGGGCTACGAAGCAAAATTTTGGGTTGGAATAGAATTAGCGTTTTGTTTGTTATTTCCCATCCTATTATCCCGAATTATGATTTACCAATGTATTTTTGACTTCATTTTGGTTAACTTTTGTTTCACTTTGTTGCTTCCCTTCATTCCCTCTTTATTGAAGAGTAAATTATGATTTATTCATTTATTTTCTACTTCGTTTTGGTTTAAATTGCCTTAGAAAGATACTTGAGATGCATATGGGAGCATTCTCCTTCAAAATCAATCAAACGTCCAAGCTCTAAACAAAATAAATCCCCAATTATCTACCGAATACCAAATCAAGGATCTATGCTGTGACCCTAGCCCAGACCTTAATGGCGCCATCAGCTTCATCGGAGCGCCACCTTCTCCCTATCCTCTCCATCTGCGCCATCTCGTTCCTCCTCATCCTCTCCGCCATTTCTTGCCTCTTCACCAACATTCCTCCCGATCCCGACCCTAATTATAGCTTTCTTTACAATCCCACTCACCTGCCTTCCTTCGCATACTACATTTCAGGGTCGAAAGGCGATTCAAAGCAGATTCTGAGGCTGCTTATGGCCGTTTATCATCCGAGGAATCGGTACCTGTTGAGTTTGAGTCATGACGCTCAGGATAGCGAGCGCCACATGCTTGCTGTGCAGGTGTAACCAAATAAGATGACAAATCAACAACGTTGTGCTCATATTTACTGGCGAACAATAATAAAACTTTATATGGATGCGATGCAGGTTAGCAGGGCAGTACCGGTAGTCAGGGAGTTTGGGAATGTTGATGTAGTTGGTAAGGCGGATGCCATGACGAAGAGTGGGAGTTCTGGGCTGGCAGCATGCTTGAGAGGGGCAGCGGCTATGTTAAGGATGGATGATGGTTGGGATTGGTTTGTAATGCTGAGTGCAAAAGATTATCCCCTTGTTACACAAGATGGTAAGTATTTTCTTTTTGGAAGTTACATGTATTGCTACGTAACTGGTTTACTCATTGAATTTACACAGAGAAGTAGGAAAATTATGATTCAATTTTTGTTGACCTGTACTTCCTATTGGCTTCCGTGCATAAAGATCATCTGCTAAGCAAGGTGGTTAAACATGCCCTTTATTTTATAGAAAGGAATTGAATTGACCTACAATGGCTACAATATAGTAAATGCTTTACTTTAGATTATATCTCAAAACATGAAGAACGAACTGTTAATTTTCTGCGTTGACTACATCACTCCGAAGGATATTTTGACATTTGTTTTCTTGCTAGAATGATATTTTGCTACTATGCAAGTGCGCCTAAATCTAAATATGGATTTTGTTATGTTGTATGTAGGATGGTTTTCTTATCTAGTGGTTTACTTCATGATTTTATTTTAGTATGTTTACTAACTGGTTTTATTTTGAGTTTATGTTGAGTTATAATTGACCCCGATAGTACATTTTTATTTGGTTGTCTGTAATTGTGTTCCATGTCCTTACTAAGCGAGTTATATATTATAACTAGGGAATAATAGGTATCTGTTAGGTATTAGGTTCACTTTTTGGAAATTTGATCTATATTTAATGGTTAGGTACCATATGTATGTGCATTTACTACAAGTCTAAGCTCCATTATTGGAATGCCAATCATCATTGTTTGGTTTTTATTTTGAATCTCAACACAGAAGATCAAACTGTATGTCTTAATGCATCCAGAGTTGTGAATTTAATCATTCGATATTTCATTGACTTATTAGAAAATGCAATTTGTAACCGCCATAGATACAAGTTTACTTTGATTTTTGAATGTTAACATAGTGATAGGTAACTCCTTGTATTAATAGAAAATTGAATTTATGTATATTATTGACTGACTTGTAAAGCTACATTGTTTGTGTTTGTTGAATTATTTGATATATGTTTAGGTGAGATGGTTCAGAAAGAGATTTTTTTATTTGTTTTATTGGTTTTGTTGGAAGTGGTTAAGAAGTTGAATCAAGTCATTTTTTATATTATGATCATGTGATTATCCAAAATCCATAATTACTGAGTGCAATTATCCGTATTTTTTATTTTCCATTTCCTAAATACCGATTGAGGCCATGCTATGCAAAATGAATTGATAGCCTTAAAATGTATTAGTACAGTTTTGAGTGCTATGTAATTTAGACACCCAACTCTTAAAACATATGTTGAAAAGAACCATGATAGTGGTCAATAGACAGTCTGCTCCCTGTGCATTAGAATGGGAAGTACTGTAAACATGTTGGTTAAAGCTAAAGAAACAAAAGTTTTAAGCAGAGTAGATGGCTTAGCAGGAATCAACAGTTGACAAACATTAAGCAAAGTAAAGCTACTTAGAATAAGTTGCAATGGTCAATAGACAGTCTCCTCCCTGTGCATTAGTCAGGGTAAACATGTTGGTTAAAGCTAAAGAAAGAAAAGTTTTAAGCAGGGTAGATGGTTTTATGCGGAATCAACTATTGACAAACATTAAGCAGAGAAAAGCTACTCAGAATAAGTTACAATGGACATTAACTTTAGTGGAGAGGAAGGAAAGATAGAACTACAATCAATGACACAATAGTGCATAGTATTGTAACCACAAGAAGTATATGACAATTTATTAGCTGGGATCTTAAAGCTTATATTTGTAAATGACAAAGCCATTTGGATTGAGTTTAATTTTGATAGTTAGATCATAAACTCAAAATTAATAGTAAATGTTCGGAGGATGGAATGTTCTGGGGTTTCCAGTTTAAACTTCAAATAGTTGAGTAGCGTGTTTTTAACTATTGTGTTATGTTTATTAGCTAGAGTGTTAGGAAATGTTTTTTTGTTTTTGTTTTTTTCCTCCAACTTTGGTGATGTAAAATTGGATTTCATTTCAGTGCTGACTTCTAATGTTATTATACAAAGGATATGGATTTCTTCAAACATATTTGGTTGTTATGCGGAGAATATAGATTTGTTTTGTTTATGTAAATGCATTATTTCAATGCTTGGATTGTCCGATATGCTGTTATTTGTTAAGCTATTTATTCTTAATTGTGTATTGAGGTAAGCTGATTCTGAGGAAGTGGTAGTCTCCTTGGAGGCAAACAAATCTGATTTTGATTTGCTCTTTGGTAGTGTTTACTTGGATACATGACGGACATGGGTAAAGGAAAACATTGTTCAAATAAAGGGAAACACAATCTTAGGTAGGCGAGAACATTTTCAATAACATGATTAAAAGTTCTAAGTATGACTTTTTTTTTTTTTTTTTTTTTTTGCTTTTTTTGAAAAGAAAGTTGGCTACTTTTCAGAACATTTTTATTGAAGTGAGCTTTTGCGTGCACCCAATTTGGCAATGTTTATTAAGTGGTTTAAGATGTTTTATTTAATAGTGGTAGCTTTTCAAACATGATTTATAGGAAACTCAGATTCTTTTGCTGTAAATTATACTATTCATAATGTTGACATACGTGGATTAGTCAAATCATTCTAATTAAAATCAAATTTACTACTTTGTTGTGCAGACTTGATTCATGTATTCTCTTCTGTTCCTAGGGATCTCAATTTTTTGGATCATACTAGTGATCTTGGATGGAAAGAGTAGGCTCTGCTTGTATTGTATTCTTGCCTTTTCCATTTCTTTGGTAAATCATAAATTTTTAGGCTCTCAACCGAATTAATTTATGTTACAGAGCTCAGAGAGTGCAGCCAATCATAGTTGATGCTGGCACATATTTGGCAAAGAGGTCTAGCTTTTTCCAGGCCACAGCAAAGAGGAAGACCCCTGATGCCTTCAAGTTTTTTACAGGTATATCATAGTATCATTTAAACTATTGTATTTGAATTACACCCATTAATGGAATGGCTAATGTAACGATATTATCAAGCACATGCTGTTATCCGGAGCGCGCGCAACCACCCCAAATCCTCCCCATCCACCCCCACAAACACCCCCCCTCCACCAAAAAAAAAAAAAACAACACCACCGGAACCCTTTTTCTTTTTACCATATCAGCACGCACCAGCCATTATCAATCAGCACGAATACATATAAAAAGCCAGAAAAATCAATTACCAATATATTAGCACATTTTACTAAACCATATGAGAATATGCAATACGTTATTTGTGTCATGATTCAAAATTTCGCCGGAATTGTGGTCATGGTCATGGTAATTCCGTTCCGTTTTTAGTGTAACCGAGACAGAATCCGGTCAAATTTCCAGATCTGCTCTTCCAGTTCTCTTCAAATGCTGAAAAATTAGTTAAAGTACAAAAAAAAAAAAACTGCAATAAGCAAAAAAAAAAAAAAAGACGACAAATGAAACAAAATAATAAAAAAGGACAAATGACCAAGTAATTTCCCAAAAAAAATCGTGATACTTATGTCGATTTCGATCAAATTCAACAAAAATGAGTCAATAACATGAAAAAACAGTAAAAGTTTGATAATTGAATCTATTTTTCATGTATAAAAACAGTAAACACAAGTGTGTAGCACATAGCAATAGCAGTAACAAAAACAAAGTTGACATCATAAGATCTTTCCGTGATGCGTTATCGTGAATATTTTATTGTATCACAAACATGAGAAATGATATTGCCTTTGTAAAATTGGACTTTAGGCAGAAAATCTGGAGGAAAAAAAACATATTTTACCAAAACCCAATACATTATAATATAATCTGTAAAAAATTATGGCATGTCAAAAGTGGAGGTTGGAGACTAGCCTTTTGGGCTTTCTATTAATAACTAAACCTACCAAAGTTTTTTATAACAATGCCGGCACATTATTTTAAACATGCTATTACAAAAATTATATGCAAATTATTAGGACATCGAATTAGATCTAGGATTAAACTTCTTTCTCTTTGAATATTAAAAGATTAAACATGAAGAAGGAAAAGATTGGTTGAATGAAAAATAAAGTGCATTTGAATAGATAAATCAATTGATCTTGAAACAGTTCAATATTTGAAGTAAACTAGAGGGTTATGTTAACACGTGTACTGGAGACTGTAGACACGTTAATGTAATGACTGCAAAGAGAAAAAATCGGTGAATCCAAAATTTCCCGTGGCAATCCAATTCTAAGACAAACAATAATGATGAAACAATTCTAAGACAAAAAATAATGATAAAAGAACTATGTATCATATACGCATTGCATGTTAACGTTGTCATGAACTAGAAACTGAAATCACAATAAAGGAGAAGCCTAATACTTGTGTGATCTATAACATAAATTACTTGATCTATTTTTTGATGAAAATACAATCTTAACAAATAACACACCATGCACGATTACCTTAAATGAAATCGAGTGGTAGCTTTGAAGGTTTAGTTTGGAAATTAAAGTGCTTCGACTAAAAGTATTGTTAAGAGTTCAGTATTTGACTGTCATATATAACATTACAAACCACTTGCATTCTTTCGACCAAGGACATGTGAATTTCTACCCCAAGCTTAATTTCCCTTTGTAAACAGCTATCTACACTGGAACATCATAAGTTCTTATCTACATAAGAGATTGATAAAATTGCAAAATCTATTCTATTCTAAGCTGTAAATATAGATTTTTCAATATCCTCTAATCTATGAACTAATGATTGACCAACCATATTGGCGGTATACCTACGGGAGAACTTTGTTGGTTCAAATATTCTTTCCATGTTAGGAAAATATTCTTATGGTTTGTTTTTGCACCAGGTGCAATAAAATATCATCACAATGCATGCATTGTGGATTCAGTTCATATGCTTTATAAGATTGGCTCTCCGGAATATATATGTATGATAATTGACATATATTTTTGAAATATGTAGGCTCTCCATGGGTCATCCTAAGTCGACCATTCATAAAATACTGCATACTAGGCTGGGACAACCTACCCCGAACACTCCTAATGTACTTCACAAACACACCATTCTCCGAAGAAGGCTACTTCCAGTCTGTAGCCTGCAACGCCCCCGACTTCAAAAACACTACACTGAACACCGACCTCCGCTTCGTGGAATGGGACAACCCTCCAGGACCCGAGCCCCATTTCCTAAACGCATCAAACTTCAACCAAATGGTCAAATCCGGACTGCCCTTCGCTAGGCAATTCCACGAAGACGATCCCATCCTCAACATGATCGATGAACACGTTCTGAACCGGAAGTACCAAAACGTCGCTCCGGGTGCCTGGTGCTCCACCAAAAACAGATGGTTCATTGACCCTTGCTCTCAGTGGGACAATGTGAATGTTGTCAAACCCGGAGTTCAAGCCGAGAATTTTGGACGTTTGATGAGTAGATTGTTGTCTGAATGGACATCACAGTCAAATTCTTGCAAGTAAGTTGAATTGAAAGATGAGTTATATTCTTTTGGACGATGGAAGTCATTTGTATATGTTTACACACGGGAGGAGGAAGAGGCTACGGAGAAACATGTTGGGACAAAGTTGGAGTTTTTCATTGTTTTGGTCCCATTTATTGTGGGCTAATGCTTATACTGTTCACAAATTTAGAATTGGAGCTAATTTGTCAGGAATATAAAATTGAAAAAAAAAAAGGTTTCTCTTTAAAAGTGCAACTTTTTTTTTTCCATTGAAGTTGTGATTGCTATTTACTGCTGTTCTTCAGTATTTGTAAATTGGGAAAGAAATGTATGTGCAATGCTTTTGGTAACGATATATGTGTAGTAAACTAGTTTGTATATTGGAAGTGTTTCACTATTTGGGAGCAAATTACCTACAAGGGAATATTTTGCAAAAATATGTTTTGAGACTGAATGAACTTTTATGTAAAAATCTGGATGTTTTTATTGGTTTGACACGCATGAAACAAATGGATCGGGGCAGTTTAATCCTTTGACTGTTTCAACATCTCACATTGTTTGTGCAAATAAATTGTTGCATTGGTATAAGCTTTTATGACTATTATGTTTCAGGATTAAAATTTTTGTTATGAAGGTTACCCTATATATAGCATGGATTTCCATGAACCCACTCATTTGTTTCATTTGTTCTCGTCACATTCTTTCATTTGGGGGACGATAGCAAGTACACCACTATCTTTCATTTGTTTTCGTCACTTGTATTTTTGTAGCAATCAAGTAAAATCATTAAATTATGAAGCCAAAAGTATTTGCTAAATGGAAAAACTTTTTTCTGTTATAAAACTCGAATAAAACTACAATTATACTCTTTTCACCGAAGCGCAAATTAGTTAAATTTTTCTTTATCTTTCTTCCTTATAAAATCATAATTCTAAACCGTGCTATATCAAATTAAATTAGCATGAACTCGTGCCTTATACACAGTTTTGACTATTATATGAAAGATATTATGTATGTATACATAGTGAATGCCACATTTATTTATTTTGCATGTTAATCGAGACAAAACCGTTAACTAGTGAATCTTCATGAAAACCTTTTTCAACATGTAACGTGGGTCTAAATATATTAAATTGAGATAAGATGAGAGTAAAAATAGTGTCAATATGAAATGCCTTGGTAACATTTCTCAACTTTAGAATTTCTCTGAACCGAGACTCGGAGACGCTATATGAAATTGGTTCGATGGGTGGCTCCGGCCAGTGCTAAGCGTGCTTGGAGTTTGAAGAGGAATTGCCTTGGTTCGGGTCTGGCCGACGGAAACAATTCGATGGTGGAGTGATTTGGGCTGAACACAGAAAGCGGTTCGGCGAAGGACTTGATAGGCTTCGTTCGGTACTTCCGGGGTTGGTGGTTATAAATAGACCGAGCCATCGTCCCCCAATCATTTTCTCCACTTCTCAAAAACATTTCTCCCAAACCTCCATTTTTATTCTTTCTTTACTCCTTCAAATCAAACCTAAATCATAGATTAGCAAGGGGATTTCATAAAGATCTTCAAATCCATATTTCTAAGGAGGGAAAAATCAAACTTGGCTGTTGGTTTTCGATTTGCCTCGATTTCCGTGCAAATTTTTTTTTTTTGGGGTATTTAAGGTAGGAATCATGAAATCGGGATTTGAGGATAGACTTTAGAGTGTTTGGAGTCATATTATTGCATATGCAATACACGAGGATCAAAATGTTGAGTGTAGCGATGGAATCGGCGTGATGTTAAAGTGTTGAAGGTTATAGGTTTCGGTTCGGTGAAGTTTGGTTCGGCACGAGTGGTTCGGTGGTTGGCTTCAGGAAGATGAAGCTTTTGGTTCGAAGGTGCTTGGTTCGGGCATTGGGTGGTTGCTTGGCTCGGTAAAAACTTGGTTTGGCTAGGGAAGAACTGAATAGGAAATCCTGTTTGATAGATGGTTGGTTCGGGTGGTGGAAGAGCCGAATACAAAATGTCGTTCGGTAGTTGGAGCCGAAAGATAATGTTGTTCGGTAGTTGTTGGTTCGATGTGGGGGGAGACAAACAGGAAATGATATTCGGTGTTGCTTTTATTCGACGAGAGCATGGTTTCAAGCCGAAATAGCATGAAGTAAGGCTTTTGGGGTATTGGATTCAGGCCAAGACTTGGGGTCGTTTGGTGATCTTGGGAGTTGGTTTGAGGTAAGGATGAAGGACCCAAGGATGACTCTCGATGACTTTGGGATGGCAACCAATAAAGTCGATAAATTTGGCGACTTGATGTGGTGAGTGAAGTCATCTGGTAGTAGACTGAAAGGATGAGTTATGCGATATTGTGCTATTATTACTACACGGTGTGTAGTTAGTTGTTGTGCTAACGTAGTGAGTTAGTATACATTTGATGACTTGGATGTTGTGTTACCAATATAGTGGGTTACTATGCATTTGGTGACTTAGTGTTGTGCACTAATATGGTAGGTTAGTACGTTTGGTGATTTGGTGCTTGCGTAGGAGTAGTGTTTTCCTGCTTGCATTGATTGCAATGGTTGCATTAGTTGCATTGATTGCATTGGCTATGATAATTGCAAATGATTGCATAGATGCTATGGTTGTTATATGCTAACAAATATTTGGATGCAGTAGAAGAGCATAAACCAAAACTGCGTGGGCTTGATTCCTCAAAAAAGGTACGCAGGCAGTTTTTTTCTATGCAATAGCCACTGAATCCTGTAGGTTGGGATGGGGTGTATAGAAATTAGTGCAATCCAAATTTAGTTGTAAACTTTTTCCTTTTTTATTTTTTCTATCTGTACAGGTGTGAAGTGGTAGGTAGGAACGGAAGAGGGAATAGAAAGTGGATGCAGGCTATGTCATGGGTAGTTGATTGGTATATTCGTTTATTCCAGTGTTTTCTTACTAGTTGGATAGTGTTGGTCTATAATTATTGATGCAAATTATTGTGATGAAGTTATAAGATAACTGTATCATTAAGTTGATGTATATTTATATTGATGTTTGATTCCGCTATGAGGTTTTCTTTTATTTTTGTAGTTTTGAAAAGTTTAAAATTATAATATAAGCTATCCACTGATTTTAATAATGGAATTAGTTGAAACGTATTTTGTGGCGATTGTAATTGATTTTTGGGGGAGTTACACTTGGTATCTGAGCTTAGGTTTATCGACTCCCCGAGCTTTGGGTAGATATAACCACTTAGAATAAGTTATTTGCACTTTTGGTTGGGTTAAAAATAAGAAGGAGAGAGCGTTCTTATTTATGTTTATATGGTTTGTGTGTATGCATTGTGTGTGTAACCACCATTACCTCATCCTAAGGTGTTAGTCATTTACAGCGATCTTTGAGTGAGAAATAAATACTATCGAGGGGTGGGATGAGCACTTTTAGGAGGGGTTAAGTGTTAATTTTGACCCAAGCGACATATTTGAAATTTGAAAACTTAACCTTAGAAAGTGAGCCTATTTTATTTCACATTTTTAGAAAATATTTTACAAGGATGGAAATAATTTGATTTAAAAGTGAATTTTTGAAATGAAATTTGGAAGTGTATTTTATTTGGAGAGTGTAAAACTAGTTGTGTGACATGAGATGTGGAGCGCCTAGTGATGTGAGCTTTAAGCTTGTCCAAAACCCATTTTGGTGTACGGGTTGAGATATTTTATATTAGTAGTGCCTTTTCATTTTGATCAAATTGGTTATGTTGTTTTATTGCTTGTTGCTTGCCTTGTGATTGTGTATATTGGACGGTAGGATAAATGCCTGTTAGTATTAATAATCTTATGATGAGGCAGTTATCCAATGTTAACTTTCTAAGGGATAAATGAGATGATGAGCGATATATGTGTATCAGTCATGGTGGATGAAGTGAGGTTTTCTCTAGTTGACTTCGAGCTGTGCCTTAGGAAATTGGAGGTTTACTTCAGATCAAGCACGAGGAAATTCTAGGATCCAAGTGAGGTGTTCTAAACTTCGATTTATCGATGGTGTGAATCGTTCTAGGTCGGGTACTTCGAGTAGGAAGTGAAACTTACTGTACTATATGATCGTGAAATTTGGATAAACTACTTGTGCGAAATAATAACTAAGTAATAAATAAAAAGTAAATGACACCCGAGATTTTTATACTGGTTCGAACTCCCGTTCTACGTCTAGTCCCAGACTCCTTCTGGATTTAAACTAGCAACCCTCACTTAACTCGGAGGAATAGGTTTACACCGCCTGAGCAACCGAACATGACTTCTGCCGCATAAGCAACCTAATAGGACTTCTACCACCTGAGCAACCGAATATGACTACTTTACAAAAAACAAAAAGTATCTGACTGTAGTACGCTCTTTTAATAGCACTGATAAGTCAATTAAGTACAATCTTCCTATAATCTTCTCCTTTATGATATATAGTGTAATGTGCTTGAGAATTATGGAAGATAGAGTAATCAAAGATCATAGAATGTAAGCAATTTGAGTGCAGTTTGGAAACTAGAATAATAGATAAGAATTCAAGAATATTAAAATTAGTTTCGGGAAATTGTTTGTTGAATTCTGAAATCTATTTATAGAGATTAAAAAGTTGCAACCATTGATGAAATATAAAGATGAAAAGAAACAGGTGCAACCATTGATTTTGAAGATGTTTCTCTTTGATGAAGAGAAATGTCTTTTCATAAAATTAGCTGTTGAAAATATTCAGCTGGCAGAATTGATTTATTCAGCCTTCTGAATTAAACAAAATCGTAAACAACAAGGAAATATGCTATTTTTGGCCTGATTCAGCCGGTTGAATAAACTCATTCATCCGGCTGAATATTGTGAAACAATAAATTTGTTTCGGCATTCAGCCGGCTGAATGAATGCATTCAACCAACTGTTTTCAGCCTGCTGTGCACGGTAGTTCATGTGTGGATATGATTATATATATATATATATATATATATCATTTCAGGAGAGATTTTAACATATTACTAAATGATACAAAGACTCTAGACAAGGAACTATCAGCTTCAAAACACTGAATATGAATCTGCAACAAATCTCCTGCATAAATGATTAGTACACATAAATATTTATGTATATAGTTTGTCATAATCAAAATGACGTAAAATCAGGATTCCAACAGGAAGTGTAGGTGGACTTGTTGATGTCCGAGGAGGCACGTTCGACTAGGTGAAACGGTGCGGCGTGATGTAGTTTGTTTCAGGTTCAAGTCGTGTGTAGAAGAAAGAACCGATTACTCTATGTGGGTTAGGTGTTTCGTAGGACAATGGTATGTGAGGATGCTCACCTGTGTACCCTAGATCTTGGTAATGGTCTAGCCGACCTTGGTGATGGTACGTGATCGAGCACCGAATCCAATTGCGATGTGGTGTGTCTCCAACATTGGTGATGGTTGTAAGAGTTGTCAGGTATCCGAAAGCATCTTGGTGGTGATGCGAGACCTTGGTGATGGTTAAGATGGGTGACATCTTGGTGATAATGCGAGACCTTGGTGATGGTCAGGATGGAGTGGCATCTTGGTGATGATGCGAGCCCTTAGTGATGGTCGAAATGAAGTGGCATATTGGCGGTGATGCATGAGAGGCCTCGGTGATGGCTATGATGATATGAAACCTTGGTGATGTCTATGGTCATGTGAGACCTTGGTGATGGTCTAATTCGCCTTGGTGGTGGCATGAAGTGTTCAATGCAAGACCTTAGTGGTGGTCTAATCTGCCTTAGTAGTGGCGAATGGTGTCTTGGTGACGGCTTAGTTTTCCTTATAATGGCAATGAGCTGCTTTAGGCTTTGGTGAGGCCGCAGTTTTAAGTAGTTATCGATCTTAGTGATGGTGACATGGATTATAGTGTGTCCAATTGTGCTTGGTAAAAGACCTTAATGATGGTTTATACTTTCCATATGTGTGATCAGTATAGGAGTTAACACATGTATTTTATTTGTTGGTATGATAGTGTGAGGATGATACCCTATTGCTTTGAGTATGTGTGCTTTATCTTGGTGGTCTATACTGATCGTTATTCTATGTATTTATGTGTGCATGCATGTTTGGGCCAACCTAGGTTTTTGTTATGAACCCTGTTATGAACTTTTATGGCTGGATTGTTCTATTTTTGTTACCGGGGTGTTATTTTTATATTATAGTTTTAAATTGCATGAGTAAAGAGATGTAATGGCACTATAGATTCATTGTTAAGAATGAATTTTGTGTCATGATTGATATTGTTGTGCGGCTGTAGCACCATTTTGTAAGTTGTTGGTTGTGATTAGCATGCTGCTATATATTTTGTGATTAAGCCCATGATGATGCTGCAATTGTGTTTAATCCTCTTTATCGAGTACATATTTAGGTACATGGAAGAAAGTGTTGGCTATTTGGATGCTTACTCGCTTTTATTCGTAATGGTATGCTCTTGGTATGGAAGATGTACATAAGATCTGTAGTGTAGATATGAGTACATATGCTCAACTTTATCTTGTTTATGTTGGGGATTTCGGAGCCAAAAATCCTAAGGGAGGAGAGTGTAACCGTCCGTATTTTACGTAAATCCATATGAGGTCATATGACTCTATAATTTGGGAAATGCCTTGGTAACATTTCCCATCTTTAGAATTTCTTTGACATGAAACTTGGGCTCAGAGATGCTACAAGAAATTGGTTCGATGGGTGGCTCTGGTCGGTACTAAGCATGCTTGGGGTTTGGAAAGGAATTGCCTTGGTTAGGGTTTGGCCGATGGAAACAGTTCGGTGTGAAGTGGTTCAAATGCCGGACATGGAAAGCGGTCCGGTGGAGGAGTAGATAGGCTCGGTTCGGTACTTTTGGGGGTTAGTTCTATAAATTGGCTAAGCCATCATCTCCAAATCATTTTTTCCACTTCTCAAAAACATTTATCCAAACCTCCATTTTCAATCCTTCTTAAAAACCTTCTCTTTTTTCTCCTTCAAATCAAACCTAAATCACAGATTAGCAAGGGATTCCCTTAAGATCTTCTAATCCATATTTCTAAAGAGGAAAAAAACAGATTTTGGCTTTTATTTTCGAAATTTTCTCGATTTGCGTGAAAATCTCCATATTTTGGGTGTTTGAGGTAAGAATCGTGAAATCGAGATTCAAGGATAGGCTTTAGAGCATTTGGAGTCATATCGTTGCATAGGCGATACACGAGGATCAAAGTGTTTAGTGTGGCGATGGAATCGACGTGATGTTGAAGTGCTGGAGGAACCACAGGTTTTGGTTCGGTGAAGCTTGGTCCAGCATGGGGTAGTCCGGTGGTTAGCTTGAGGAAGAGGAAGCATTTGGTTCGAAGGTGCTTAGTTCGACATTGGGTGGTTGCTTGGCTTGGTAGGAACTTTGTTCGGTTAGGGAAGAACTGAATAGGAAATCTTGTTCATTAGGTGGTTGGTTTGGCTGGTGGAAGAGTCAAATAGAAAATGTCGTTTAATAGTTGGAGCCGAAGAAGATTTTGTTTGGTAGTTTTTGGTTCAATGTAGGGGGAGCCGAACGGGAAATGTTGTTTGGTGTTACTTCTATTCGGTGGAGCATGGTTTCAGTCCGAACAGAGGGATGTTGAATAGAGCGTGGAGAAAGGCTTTTGGGATGTTAGCTTCGGGTCAAGACTTGGGGTTGCTTTGTGATCTCGGGTGTTGGTTCGGGGTACGGATGGAGGACCCAAGGATGACTGTAGATGACATTGGGATGACTACCAACGAAATGCGACGACTTCGATGACTCGATGTGGTGAGTGACTATGACATCTGGTGGTCGACCGAAAGGAATTATGTGACATTTTACTAGTATTACTACGCAGTTTGTAGTTGGTTGTTGTGAACGTTGTGTTACTAATATGGTGAGCCAGTACACATTTGATGACTTGAAATTGTGTTACTAATATAGTGGGTTAGTATACATTTAGTGATTTGGTGTTGTGTTACCAACATAGTAAGTTAGTACGCATTTGATGACTTAGTATTATGCTCTAGTACATTTAGTGATTTGGCGTTTGCGTAAGAGTTGTGTTTTTTTGCTTGCATTGATGTTTGCATTAGTTATATTGATTGCATCGGCTATGATAATTGCAAATGGTTGCATGAATACAATTGTTGTTATGTGATAATGATTATTTAGTGCAGGAGAAGAGCAGAAACCAGAATTACATGGACTTGATCTTCCAAAAGGGGTATGTACACAGTCTTTTTTTATGCAGTAGCAACTGTATCCCTCAGGTTGTGCTGAGATGTATAGAAATTGGCGCAATTCAAAAATAGTTGAAACCTTTTGGCTTTTTGTTTTGTCTATCTGTAAAGGTGTGAAATGGCAGCTAGGAGCGGAAGAGGGAATGGAAAGTGAAAGTAGGCTATGTCATGGGTAGCTGATTGGTATATTCTTTTATTCCATTGTTTTCTTTGTTAGTTGGATAGTGTTAGTTTATAATTATTGATGTAAATTACTGTGATGAAGTTATAAGATAACTGTATCATTAATTGATGTATATTTATATTAATGTTTGATTCCACTGTGAGTTTTCTTTTATTTCGTACTTTTGAAAAGTTTAAATTATAATATAAACGATCCACTGTTTTTAATATTGGAAATTTGCAGTGTTTTTTTGTGGCATTTGTAATTGATTTTTGACGTTAAAAGTAGTGGGGAGTTGCACATATGTTCACCTTTATTCTTAAAAATAAAGTTATATCTTGAAGAACTACTAAATTTAATAATTAAGAGTACTTTAACTTAGTACCATTTCTTGGCTATCAATAAATAGAGTTCTACTTTTAACTTATAAATCTAGAATGAACTTCACGTAAATTGATATGTCCAGTATGCAATCTTCAACGTGTTGATATGCGCTTATATCTTGTTGTATCCTATGTTGTAGATAAAATCATTGTAGTTGTGTAATGTAAATCTGGTAACATTGAATCTGGAAATTGTGAGTTAAATGCACGGCATAAATCAATCAACATAGTAGCATAATGTTTATTGATGTGCTGTGTATTATTTGATAGGTTTAGGTAGCTAAAAATTAAAGTTGTAATTCTTGCAAACTTTATATTGATTATCTAACACAAAGTTCCTTTCCCATATGTTTTAGGATCCCAACCACTACAGTTTAATTAATTATTAAATTACCTAATGTTAGAGTTGTCCCACCTCTATGATAATAGTGTAAGTAGACCTCATGTATAAACTACAATCATGATCGTTTGACTATTTGAATAGTTTCTTTACATATATCACATCGAGTGAATTCATGTTATCGCATCATGAGTTTATTTTATAAAATGAAAGAAGGGCACTTGATATATTTCCAATTTTGTTACTTTTTGGTAATAATCAAAATATTTGACTGTAATAGAATCAAGAATACGTTGGATCTAGTTGTTTGCAAAGGATGGAAAATGAGCAACTTGATGTAGAAATTTACCAAGTGAGAATTTTTCATTAAGAAACCGTCAAGATAATATTTAGTTTAATCTTAGTTAAATGAAACTCATAATGTGAAGCTAAATAGAATCATGCGTGGATATTAAGGAAAAATTCAAATATGATATTAAGATATGTTTTCAAAAGAGTAAATAAACTCATAACAGTATAAAATTTGACAAATCATATAACAATCAGTCTATGATATATGTTACATAACACACATCAAAGTTTCTATCAACAGAAGAAGAAAAACTTAATTAATAATAAATGATCTTTATTAAAAAATTCTACATTTTTAAAACTTCAACTATATATTTAAATGAACAAACATTTTATTTCCAAGCCAAGCAACAAATTTTCATATGCAGATATTTCAATTTTAGATATAGGATGCATAAAATATTTTTAACCATGTCATTCTCCAATGTAGCCTGCAAGAACAACTATTAACAAAGAGTTATTTCGTATCTTCGATAATAAAAAAACAATATACAAAATGCACGTCAGGAAAGTATTTGGGAATAAACATGACTCATGTTATAATGAGAAATTTTACATAAAAGTGAACAATATATTGAATTCACGGAGAATGAATTCAGAGTTGATGGAATGGGAAAAAACTGAAAGTACATGCATAAAAGTAAGTACATACACATTACTTAAACAAACATAACATAACATAATTTGTTAATTTAGCTAGAGAGACACTGTATTTGTGAAGATGCTATCATTTTCAATCTTTAGGATTTGTCATACAATTATACATTATTATATGAACTAAAAATGTGTTTTAACAAATGATATCGTCTTTTATACTGTTATAATTTAAGGTTCAAGCTACCACCTCAAACCCAGAATTTGTTTCAATCATGAAGCTACATTTTAATAATTTTCACCATTTTTTGTGATGCTAGTATCTGTTAATGTAATTTTAATAAATTGATCAAGAGTCACCCATTGGGAGACTAAAAGATTTGTTGATATGAACGGTTAACAAGAACAAAATTGGATTCAAATCTTTCCTTTATTAATGAATTTGAGGAGACACAAGAGAGATTAAAAATTAGAAAAGAAGATTTCTAGATAAAAAAAAATAGATCACTTTATCTTCTTGATTTCAATGGTTAAAGCCTATGCATTTATATAGAAGAAGATAGCTTTGAGAGAAAGAAACTTTGAAGTTTTCACTAAAAAATATCTCCTTCAAATAAGATCTGACTTTCACTTGGTACAACCCTTTGATTTGATAAATTATGGCGAATAATTTCAACACTCCACCATGATGCAATATGAAACTCTCCAATCTCTCTCCATCCATCTCTACTCATCAACTAAATAAATAAAGGAAAGATTTCGCCGGGTCCGTGGCATTAGGCGCTATTAGCCTCTAGCCAAGTTAATCAAGTTTGTGAAATGCTCAAACTTATCTCTCGGAACTGACCTCATCATCATATCCATCAGATTGTCTTTTTTATGCACCTTTCCTAGTTTTATCTTTGATGCTCCTCCTTCAACATAAGAAAGAACACACAGACATCTATATGTTTGGTGCATGCACTGTAAGCCTAATTATCCACCAAATGTATAGCACTCTGACTATCTGAATGAATCTCCACAGTCTTATGCTTCATATCAAGATCCTCTAGCAACCAAAACAAGTATAACCCCTCCTTAGTCATTGTTGATACCTGTATGTGGCAAAAACACCCAAGATTAAAGTAGAGAATAAAGTGAAGAAATATAAATGGAAAATGAAGTAAAAACGACGCACACAAGGTTCATAGTGGTTCGGCCAATTGATTCCTACGTTCACTTAGCTTTTCTATTGATTATATTGCTGTTTAAACTAGAGTTTATGGATCGGTATGGATCTTTGGGATTATAAGAGAATTATGAAAAAGTAGTAAAACAGCCAAAAGATCCCATGAAATGATCCTTGGCCTCCTATTATAGTTGTAGATCTTTGAAATGTGCTCCTCCACGATCTCCACCATGTTCTCCACTACCTAGCAGCAGTTATTATCGAGAAAATGGGCAGGTCAACAAAAGCGATGGATCAGTACCGATCCATAGGCATGGATCGGTAACGATCCAGAAGATCTTCTCATAGATCGATTATAACGCTTTGTGTTGTGGTAGCTTTTTGTTAGCTTCATGGTTTTCATCTTGCTTGCACTGTTAGAAGTTTACTTCTGGGTCAATAGGATGAATCGGTTGAGGAATAAAGTTGCAGATTTTAGGAGATGGTGGTATTTGATTGTAAACAACCTACAACAGATCCTTAGAAGCTTGAAATATGTTGTTGGCACTATGGGTTGGCAGTAGAGGAGGTTGGAGGAAATTTGGGTGAAATCTATGGATCGATATCGATCCATACATCATTTAGATGGATCGAGGGTTATGGAACTTTAAGATGGCTATGTATTTGCCTTGTAGTCTTGATTATACTTGAACTCTAGGCTTGTAGGCTATTTCTCTAAGCTTCTTTCCTTGATAACTTCCAAGTTTGACTTACTAAGTTCGTCCAAATGCAGTCTGGTTAAAAGGATGGATAACAATTGTCCCTAAACATACATCTTGTTTTCAACATGATGTGCTTTGAATCAAGACAGGTCAAGATTTCCAAAATGGACTCCAATCCATGCTTCAAATAGTTTTTATCCTTTTTTCGAACTGTTTCTGTGAAGTCTTGTATCTCCAACTATTCATTGTGATGCTTTATCAGCATTTGGGACAATAAAATTGGAGCGTTCTCTTTTGACTTGTCAGTTTGAGTTTAGTAATTCTAGACAAATTCATTTTTTGAATTTTTCATGTTCGACCCACTATCTTTGATTCCTACTGTTGAGTGTTGAGTATGCACATGAACACTTGCTTTGATTATCCATCGTGTTTTGATTCCATATGCATGCACATTCCTGTAAAGTTCTCATGCGCATGTGCACATACATATTTCATCATTTCTCTCTCTTTTTTCTAAACATGGTTCGGTACTGATCCATGGAGATGGATCAATATCGATCCTACCTTTAGAATGTGGCTACTCAACCCCATCTCCTTCTTATTTTTACTGCCGTTCAATCTAAGCTCTTCCTTCCACTATTATAGTTTTTTGTTGCCAAACTAAATCCTATGTCACTGCTCATCCTCTAGAACTGTTGCCACCATCACCAATGGTCATGTGACCTTTCAACCCGATCGTCGCCTCCCTCATCTCAGTTGAACCCAAACCACGTCTTTGTGCCTGATCCATTCACGAACCCGGGTCATCACTTGAATTTCACCTTCTTCTCAAGATTTGTTGAATTGGGTAGGTGATGATGCTGGCGACTGGTTTGGGTGAGCTTCTTGTCGACGGTCGTGCTTGGAATCAAGGGAGAGGTGGAAAAATGGCTGAAATCTATCCAAGGGGATGGGTCGGTACCGATCCAACCCTTAGTGGATTTTAGATCTTACCCCATTGTAGGACTTTGTAATGTCGAACAACACTCGTGTTTTCCTAAACGCTATCTCCGGAGTTCTAAGACATTTCCGATGCATGGTCAATAATGTGAGGCCCATTGGGACAGTCAACGACGATGATCACGTCGGATAATATCCTGAATTTCGAATGAACTGTTGCATAATATCAGAAAGTGACACTACACGACACTGTACAACACTGTAATTTGCATCACGCTACATCCAGCTTTTGTTGTAGCACGGAAGGGACAGTCTTTTAATCCTTTTGATATCACTTGTACTTTTAGTTTTGATAGCTATAGACCATAAACGTTCTGAGCATCTTTCCACAATTGCTGCAGCTCCATCGACTTCTAGATATGCTGCATCTAACACCGACTCAAGTTCAACTACAGCTTCTTCGACACGACACACTCCGATGCCACATACAACTCAGCTTGCAGATTAGCAAGTCGAACAACTTTCCTAAGATGTTCCGCTCGAACCAATAGAGGGTCCGAAAGTTGAAACCGCTCCAAACGCTCTGGAGGATGCTGAAATATTAGATGATCCCATGGATTTCGTACCTTCGAAAATCATAGAGGGATCACTTAGAAGGATTTGTAAACAATATGGTATCCCCTTCGAGGACGTGTTGGTTCCCACACATCATCAACGAGCACATCACCCTCTAGCAGGGTATACCGCATGCGTTAGTACCTTAGGGATTGGTTTTGATGACAACAACCATATGACATTATATAAAATATGGATACTAATATTTTTATCAAGTTATATATAGTATAAAGTGCGGGATATTAGACAGATGTTGATTAAGAAGACTGTACAGTATCAAGGGAAGATTCAAAAGGCTGATATAGAGATTCAAGAGTTAGAGATTGAAGACTCATGAGTATTAAAGAATTCAAGATATCAAGATAAGTTATAGAGTCATAGATTATTGTTAAAAGCTTGATAGCACTTCTTTGATCTCTCTTCTCATTTTTCAAAAATGTTTTAAAATCTATTTTATGCTTTTAAATGGTGTTTAGATATTATGGATTTCTAAAATGATGTTAAAAGAATTCCCATTTTAAAATAGCTTTCAGATGATTTCTTACTTTTTGATTTTATAATTATATATTGAATAATTAAGTGTTTCATTCTATCTAAATATTTATAAGTATATTATAACATTTACTATAATTTGTATTTTAATGTATATTCACTTATACTTCATATATATTATTTTCAAAAGAAAATCATATTTAAAACCTTTATATATTTAAAATATTTAAGTATAATTTTATAAAGATTTTCTTAAGTTTTATTATGATTTAAATATGTATAACCTTTGTTTAAACGATTTTGCAAAGCTTAATATTTTCAAAACAAATTTTAGAAAGTGTTGTTCAAAAATAGCAAGGATATGTCGACATGCATAGTTGGGATATGTCGACATATAGACTGATTTTTTTCAAAATTCAAATTTGAATGGAAGTGTCTTTTCGTCGTATCTCTTTGTGAATGGATATGACGGTTGTTTCTCTATATATAGGATTAAACCGACAAAGTTTGATTAACTACTTTCTATATTTCTCTCCACATTTTACTCGCTTGTTTTTTAAAAGAAATTATACTCAAACTCTTCTTAAATTCAATCAAAGTCAAATCCACACTCCATTGATTTGATTCTCTATTGATTACTCTCTTATCTCTATCATCTCTCTCACGCAAATCATAGTCAAAGTGTTATTCAAGAGGTTATAGGATCATTTGTACTAATGACCAAGAAACTGAGTACGTAAAATCTATTAATTCATACTCTTATACTTTGTGGTGTGCTTGGTGTTCCTGAAATCCGAGGGGGTGTGCTTATGTTTTGTCTGAATCAAGTGGGTGTGCTTGGTGTTTTGGAAATCCAAGTGGGTGTGTTGGCATCCCGTTCGAATCCAGTGAACGTACCTAGAGTTCGAAAATTCTGGAGGGAGTGTCTTATAGCCTTAAAATCAAGGTTGTATTAACATTGATATTTGAAAAGAAATATGTATAAGAAATTGTATGGTACTCGATGTAGAATAACTATGAACCAGTATAAAAATTCTTAGCATGATCTCTCCAATTCTTTACCATTTACTTTTACTGCAGTTATATCTGTTTGTGTTTGTATCTATAATTAATGATTATGCATTATTTAATTATAATCTCAAAAAAATTTAAAAAGATTCTTAAAAAACAATAAACACTTTTCACCGCCTCTAGTGTTAAATTAGCCTTAAGATCTATCTTTCGCAATCCTACATTTGGTATCAGAGCATTGGTTTTCAAAGTATACATAATCTTGATTTTCGGAAAGTTTTATTGGCTAACAACACTATTAGTAATACTGCTGATAACATTATTAGTTCACTTGTTAGTAACCCATTTGTTGAAAGACAATCTACTGCTAAACCACTAATTTTTAATGGTAGTAATTACACATATTGGTCGAGTAGAATGAAAATATACTAACAGTCAATTTGTTAAGATATTTGGAATATAATATAGAATTAGTACACCGAGCCATGGATTGATTTTTCACAATGGACAACTGACTAAAAGGAAGTTGCACAAAGTAATTCTAAAGCCATGAATATTTTGTTCTGTTTATCAGATAAGAATGAGTTCAACAGAATGTCTATTTGTAAGTCTGCATTTGAAATATGGAGAGCACTACAAATTACACATGAAGACACTAGTAAAGTCATATAGGCCAAAATCTTTATGTTAATTAATCAATTCCAATTATTTAAGATGAGTCAAAATGAGTCCATTTTTGATATGTACAGTAGATTTCAAGATATATTTCATGCACTAATTGCATTGGGTAAAAGTTTTTTTTGAAGAAGATTAAGTTAAGAAAATCCTCAATTCACTTATTTCCTGATGGGACCAAAAGACTCTTATGATTGAAGAGGCTAATGACATTATTACTCTAAAAATCGAAGAGTTAATTGGAAATTTAATTTCATTTGAAGAACAAACACTGGGAAAGAGAGAAAGCAAGGCAATAGAGAAGAAATCCATTGCTTTTAATGCCATAATAGATGATCTGGATTCTGATAACGATGACGATGAGGAAATCGCCTTCATGATAAGAAATTTCAGAAAATTTCTAAAATATAGAAAGTTGAATAATCTCATAAGAAATGATAATAAAAATCTAGGAAGTGGAAGTGGAAATGCTATTAGATGTTTTAATTGCAATGAACTTGGCAATATGCAGAGAGACTGTCCACATCTAGAGAAACCAAAAACTCGCCAAATGCTGATTCGTCCAGAAAAAAGGAGGACGTATACTGCTACGTTGGACGATTCAAATACTTCCTCAAGTAATAATGAACTAGATATAGAGAATCACAATATGTGCTTCCAGTAATAATCAATTTAGAATAGTTCGAGGAAATGGATCAAAAATAGGTACACGTTTAAAATCTAAAATTTGAAATTTTGAATGGAATTTTTGATTGATTTTGATTGTTAGTAATAACCTATGCATTAATAATAATATTGGATGAATATAGTATGAAATTAAAATAATATAATATATATATTTAAAATAAATTTTAAACTATTTACCATGTATTTATATTAGTAATAATTATAGAATAATTATATATATACATACATAGGAATCTTTAATTCAATTCCCCTTTTTGAAAGTCACGTAATGTATGTCAACATACCCAATATGTATATATCGACATATGCACTCATATTTTGAATTTCAAGTTCAAACTCAAAATTGAATTTTCCTCCATCTTTTCACCAACCCTAATATGCGGAAAAGGTGTCTCTTGACCAAAGGACATATTCATTGATTCTCTATTTAATTATACCATCTCCATTCATTCATTTCACTTTCATTTGTAATTCAAAAATTCATCATATCTCTTATCTCATTAAACTATTCCTCAATGGCTTTCTCAAGCAACATTCCATTAACCATGTGACCTTCTAAGAAAACAAAAGGCATTCTTTTTCATGACAAAGAAGTAATACAAGCCTATATGGAGTATATGTCCTTTGGAAAAGTTTCTTCCGAAAGATCTGCTATTTTTAATGATTTTCCCACTTATGACCTTTATAGTTTTTATTTGAAAAATGGAATTTTTGGTTTAATTGATGCTTTCCAAAATAATTTTGTATGTTGTACAAATTAGGTAAAAATGTTTTATGCAAACTTGAAAGGAAAATTTTATGAGGGAAATGAAGGAGAAGTGTGGAATTTTGGATCAAATTGTTTTGAATCTTAAAACTTTGGGTCAAATTCTTGGATGTAAATCAAGTGGAATGGATCTTTCTTCTTTTAAAATTGATATTCAAATCGTAATTTTTTCATGATATTTTTGAAAGTAAAGATAATTTTGAGTTTAAAAACAAAAATTTGCATCCTAAGCAGGAATTTTAAGTCTTCTTTTGCAACAAAGTATAACTCTGAGAAAGGGAAATTACAATAACCCGACTCAAAAAGTTTTTCCATTTATGGTCACTATAACATAAATTGATCACAAGTTATTTTGGATGAACTTTCCCTAAGAATCTCTCTGGGAACAAGAACACACTCTTTCATGATGTGTATCTTGCTAGAGTGTTCACATACTATGATGTTGATCTAAAAGTAGAGGAAACCATTCCTCAAAAACTTTTCAACAAGTCCAACATCTCACCCATGCACATTTCACACATATTCGAGTCTTATGAAACTCTTATGGAAAAGAAACAAAGATTGGGTTGGGAAGAGAAGCAAGATATTAGAGAGGTGGAGGAAGAAGAAGAAGGAATGGAAGTAGAAGAGGAGAAGAACAAGAAGAGGAGGAAGAATCTTCTTTGGAATGTTTGGAGAGGTCATCTTGTCCATCCACTAAGGAAATTTTCAAAAACCAAGAGAATCTTCTTAAGAATCAAAAGAAGATTAAGAATTCATTCTCTACTCTTTCCAACAAAGTTGATAAGTACTTTGGAAGATCTATCAAAAACTTGGTGGAAAGTCTTCATCCTCATCTACTTTTTCTTAGATGTATTTCTATGTTTTTCCACCCTTATGGTTTGGATTGTTCTAGTTTTAATTCATGTGTCATGTGCGTTTATCTTTGAATTCTATTTACTCTTCCTTTTATTATCAATGAAATCTTATTCCTTGCTATTATATATTAATATTTGTATCTGGAAAGTCATATATGTGCAATAGTATAGGCCATGTACAATAGTATAGCAAAATAAGTTAGTTTTGAAAATTATGATACATATGTTGACATATGTTTATCATGTATGTCGACATACAATGGCCAGATTTCAATTTTTTTTTAAATTTAAAACAAAATAACTACCAAACACCCACTCATTTCAAACGACTTCTTACCCCTATTTATACCAATTCACTCCAAAAAAATCATTATTTTCAAACTCTTTCTTCTCCCTCTTCACATATAAACATATTTGTTCAACAATGGCTTCTTTATACTAGAATTTGTGTGAAAATCTTGAAAAACTCTACTATCATTTAAGAATACCCTTACTTTAATCCTTAGAAGTCAAAGACACTTAGAACTGAGCAAATGCAGATGATTAAAGACCAGGAATAGCATTATAATGCCATCTGGTGGATGATTTCTTCTCTAATCAAAGAATAACCAACCAACAATCCTTATACTACCATCAACAAAGACGGTGAAGTTTGTAATTCCATCAGAGCTGATCCAATTTTCTATTTTGATGGTTGAGTAAAAGTTCCTAGGGTTGCCTAAAATTGATTGGTTAGTCTAAGTACACACACACACACACAAAGTACATAGTATGGATTGGTATGTGTAAACTTATTGGTTTGAATTGATGTGTTTGGATTGCTTGGTTTGATTGGTTTGATTTATATTGGTTTAAATTAACTGAACGTATGTAACAGATTTGTGTGATTAGTAAAAATGGTTTGTGGTATCACTTATTATTCTTATATCTCTCTTATTGTTTTTATATATCATATAGTACCTTAGTTAGGGGGAGTTTCTGGTTAGATTTTTTTTATGTCAAAGGGGGAGAAATATATAAAATATCCAAGCATAGATTAAGGGGGAATTTTGTGACTCAAGGGAAGTTATAAAATATTTTATATACATGGTTTCCATCATCAAAAAGGGGGAGACTGCTAGCACCTTAATAATTGGTTTTGATGACAAAAACCTTATGACATTATATAAAATATAGGCACTAATGTTTTTATCAACTTATGTATAGTATATAGTGTAGGATATTAGATATGTGTTGACTAAGAAAACTGTACAGTATCAAGAGAAGATTCAAAAGGCTGATACAAAGATTCAAGAGTTAGAGACGAAGACCCATGAGTATTGAAGAATTCAAGATATCAAGATAAGTTATAAAGTCATATATTATTGTTAAAACCTTGACTGCATTTTGTTGATTCCTCTTCTAATTTTTCAAAATGATTTTAAAGTCTACCTTTTGTTTTTAAATGGTTTTTAGATATTATGAATTTCAAAAATAATTTTAAAGAATTTCTATTTTCAAAATATATTTAAAATGATTTCCTACTTTTTGATTCTATAATTATATATTAAGTAATAAAGTGTTTTATGCTTTCTAAATATTTATAAGTGTAATATTTATTATAACTTTGTTTTTAAATGTATATTCACTTATACTTCATATATATTATTTTCAAAAGAAGTTCATATTTAAAACCTTTATATAGTTATAATATTTCAAAATAATTTTATATAGTTTTTCTAAGTTTTATTATGATTAATATATGTATAAACTATGTTTAAATGATTTTACAAAGTATTAAAATATTTTACAAAACCTAGTATTTTCGGAACAAATTTCAAAAAGTGTTCTTCGAATATAGAAAGGATATGTCAACATATATGAATATTTAGGAGGAATTAATGAACCATAGTTAAGATATGTTGACATATATGTCGATTTTTTCAAAATTCAAATTTGAATGGAAGTGTCTTTCCATCATATCTCTTTGCGAATGGACATGGCTATTGTTTCTCTATAAATAGGGGTTGGACCAACAAAATTTGATTAACTAATTTCTTATATTTCTCTCCTCTTTTTTTACTCTCTTGTTTTTTAAAAGAAATTATGCTCAAACTTTTCTCAAATTCAATCAGATCAAATCCAAACTCCATTGATTTGATTCTCTATTGATACTCTCTGATCTCTATCATCTCTATCACTTAAATGACAATCGAAGTGCTATTCAAGAGGTTATAGGATTATTTGTACTCATCAAGAAACTAAGTCTGTAAAATATATTAATCCTACTCTTATACTTTGTGGTGTGCTTGATGTCCCTGAAATCCAAGTGGGTGTGCTTGTGTCCCGTTTGAATCAAGTGGGTGTGCTTGGTATTTTGAAAATCCAAGTGGGTGTGCTATTGTCCCATCCAAATCCAGCAAGTATACCTAAAGCTAAGAAATTGTGGAGGGTATGTCTCGTAGCCTTGAAATCGAGCTTGTGTTAACTTTGATATTTGAAAAGAAATCTATACAAGAAACTGTACGTGACTGGATGTAGAGTAACATTATTCACCCTCCTCTAGTGTTAAATTAGCCTTAAATATCCATCTTCCACAGTCCTGTAGTGTGTAATTGGTATATGTGTTTGGTGGGATGCGTTCCACCATTCAACTAATTTATTCTTTGCGTTCTGCATTTCATGAGGCTAGCTCCAAGTTAGATATATCACAATATCTAGGCTTTTCTGCACAGTGTATTTATTATCTTCGTTCGCCTTTTTAATCGTGCCCCAAGCAACGAAGAAATTCAGTATTTGTATAACTCTATGCGGTTAATGCCCCACTATTACCCCGCTATAACCTTGCTATATCTCGTAGCAGATTTCTGCCGCTATGATATTTCCAAGCCCCAAATATAGCCTTTCCGCTTTAAGCCTCGCTATTTCCGCTATATTCCGTTATTCCCGCTATATTCCGCCATTTACGCTATATCTTCTTTAAAAGAAATGAATTGAAAAATGACATTTATACATTATAAAAATTATGAAATCAATTTATTTAATTGAATTTTTAATATGTTATCAGAAATGAAATGCTCTAATATTCTACTAAATTCAACTATGTTATATAACAATTTTACGTTTATTTACAATATATTCGCACATGTTTTATTTTAAATTATTTATGAATTAATTATTATTCAATTGAATGTTAATTTTTCATTTAGTTACCATTTATATATTTGTAAAAACATTAAATACGAGTTTTATATGCTATTTTAGAGTCATCCGCTATATCCCACTATATACTCGATGTATCCCCGCTATGATCTTTTGCACATCCACCGCATTGAATCCCCCGAGCGCTTTAACTGCACAGGTATAACTTCAAGTACAGTAGAGGAAGTCCTTCCCTTACTTTTTTTGGATCCATCTAGGAATTGTAGAATAGTGACTGGCACCTGAAATAAGCTTAGTTATTTTAAGGACGAGTTTTTCATTGTACACCGTCCGCTAGGATTTACGCATCGGTGGCTATCTAGACGTAAGACTTGCTATTAGTCTTTTCATCTAAGATTGATTCATAGCTTTGTTTGCTTATATCCTTTTCTTTCTTTCTTTTAGATGTACCGATCAGGCATAGCAACGTGACTCTAGTAGAAACTCTTCAGTTGCTTCTTGAAGTCCTAGAGGTGAACAGGATGGCGAGGACATTGCTTACAAGTGAAAATCTCTGAGTGTACAATTTGTTAGAGGCAAACCGCAGCGTCGGTCAAGTTTTAGCTACCTCGAAAAGTGAGGAGGATGGCTCCTCATCCGAAGATGGTGGAGGCTCAATAGTGTCCCCGGTCTAAGGTTTGATTATCGAGATCGAAGGATCATGGGAACACAATGAGGAAGGTGAAGGTGGCGGAGCTGGTCATGACGATGATGGCATGGGCCATGAGCCATCTGTTGATGAGGGCGACGATGACCAACAACCTCTTCAAATAAGAAGCCTCAAGATTAAAATCATCATAAGGCAGACTTCGACTCTGCCTCCACCAGCCATGGTCGCATTTGAAACTCCCATACAGCTTTCTAAGGATATATATATGCTAGTCTGGGTCCAATTCCAGACGATATCCCTTCCTATGACCTTAGCAGTATGAGCATCGAGGATATTGAATCCCTATCCATTTTCAAGAAGATGTGCCTTCTAGCTGAGCAGGGGAGATTACCCCTGTCAGAAATTTTTTAAACCAAGGTTTATCAAGGGGACACTAGAACACTTGCACGCACGCACACACATGCACTTCACTGCACTTTGCTCAACTTGTGTCATGTTCTTATCCTGATAAGGCTTATTCGTCTTTATCTCATTTACTGGTCTAATGGGACAACGTGGTATGTACAAACCTCTTGAGGACAAATGGCCTACCACCTAAGATGTAAGCCAAGCACACTTCCTCATGGTACTAGCCATGACTCCAGTTCTAGTCGGCGTTCAAGCTGTGATAGAGGAAGCCAAGAGAAGGGTTATCAGTCACATGATTCATAGTCGAGGCATCGGTCCAGATCCAAGTTACCCCAATCCAAGGGTTTGGACAAGCACTCTAACCCTCCGATGATGTTCATCGTGATGGATTCCTCATGTTCCCGTTTTTGCTAAGAAGGTAGGGTCATCTCATACTTTCTAACATTCCAATCGATCATCAAAGCCTGATGCTTTTGACTCCTCTTGCCATAAAACTGATAAAAGGCCTATTGAGCAACCCATCATCACAATAGAGCAGCCAGTCGTGTAACGACCCAGAATTTTTAACAATTTAATTTGAAAATATTTAATTAATTTTAAATATTTGAAGGATGGTTTGAATTGAATTTCAAATTATCAGAATGAATTTGGCGATTAAATTATAGAATTTAATCTATTGAAAGTTGAATAAAAATTTGAATCTTCAATTTTAAGCTGATAAAAAATATTTCAAAGGCTTGTAAAATTCATATTGATAATATTGAAGATAATAGAAGCTTCAGAATTGAATTTGAAAGTGATTTGCTCAGTTTTGAAAATATATTGTTTGAATCGATATTTAAAAATAGCCGTCCGAGGCACAGTCTCGGAATTCGACGAAACCAGTTCCATTGGATCCGTAATATTGAATTATTCTCGGATTTCAAATTTCGTATTTTTCGGAGTTGTTATGTGAACATACGACATAGAAACACGTCGAGCTCAAATTGAATTCAATTTAAAACTTTAAATTTATAATTAATTAACAAACACACGTTGTCTTCCCTTAAAACACGCAGAGCATCACGCTCCCTTGTTTCAGCCTTAGATCACGCTAAAGATCGTGCAAGCCATCCTTCTTTACATTTTATATATCCCCTCAGTTTCAAAATCAAAGAAGAACAAAAACAAACGATAATGGCCGCGTCTTTATCTTCCTCTTCAATTTCAAAGGCCGAAGCCGTATCCCTTCTTCCCCTTTCCTTCTTCAATTATAAATCGAACTCAGTAAATAAAAAAAGAAAAAAAGAAAAATCATCAATGGCCGCGCGCGATTTCTGGAAGTGGCGAGCAGGGCGAGCGCCTTCGTGTGCGCGCAAGGTGGAGGCATTCGCGCGTTCGATCGATGAAGGCGGCAACGGCGGCGCCGTGGGTGGTTCGAATCACGAGGGTGGAGGAGCTCGCGATTTGGAATCGCATGCGCAGGCTCGAGGCGCGCGCGTACGCGTACGCGGTGATGATTTTGGGCGAGTCGATCGATGGTGTGCTCAGATGTGATGGCGGCGGCAGCAGCATGGGACTCGCGAGTGGTCGCGTACTCGAGCAAGGACTGGAAAGAAGCACTGGGTTGTTGAGTTCGCCGTGGGTTGCACGCAATGCCGAGATGCTCGGTGACATTGAGTAATTGTGGTGACCGAGTTCGACATGAGATTGGGGGAAGAGGCGTGATTTGGGGCCGGTGTCGGTGGAGCTCAGTGGGGGTCATGTCTTTGAGGAACAGTAAGGTGATTATAGAATTTTTTTTTTATTTAATGTTTCCATCAGTAAAAAAAAAGTAGAATAAATTTAAAAACAGTAATTTAAATATACTATATGCAGTTTGGAATGAAGGAAAATAAAATATAATCTATTAAAGGAAGATTAGTTTATATTTAATTTTTAGTTAAATAAATCTGTTAAAAAAGAATTTGTTCTAGTCACTTAACGAAATTTATTAAAGAGGAAATTTATAAAAGGAAATTTATTTTAAGGAATTAGAAAATTAGGTTATATAAACAGTTCTATAATAAAGAAAAGTTAGTTTGATATAATAAGTAGGGAATTTAATCATTAGTCTAAATAAAATTTATAAACAGAAAATAATTAGTTAACAGAAATTTGGTTGAAAGGAAAATAATTTTATTTAAGAAAAATTAGTTGATTTAAAATTTATAAAAAGGAAATTTAGTTCAATTGGAAATTTCTAGTTAAAATTATTTTAAAAGTAAAATAATTAGTTAAAATAAATTATTAAACAAGAAATTGGTTTAAATAGAACTATCAGTTAATTTAACTATTAAAATGAAATCACCAATCAATCGAAATTATCTAATGAAAATTTATTATTCGATTTGTTCGAATATTAATAAATTGTGTAAATATTTATACAAGGTATAAATCAAGAAAAATCGAGTCAAGATGAGAAATGGATTGCTAATAAAAGCAAAGGTGAGAACTTCTCACTCAAAAGGAATTTTGTTGTTTATTTAAATTTTAAATAGTTAGATTTAAAATTTGTTGATTGAATGCTTGAATGATGATTGTTATATATATATATATATATATATATATATATATATATTGGATGTGAATAGACACTATACGCCGTTAGTAAGCGGAGGTTATTTATTACACACATATACCGCGATATTCCACCTTGAAGTGGAATTGGTATTATATATTATATATAGCAATATATATATATATATTGGCATATGTATATATTGCAGTTGATTGATTTCCCGCATTTTTTATAGCGGATGAGACCCTATTGCGCCGTTAGTAAGCGGATAATATTTTATAAAATCCCATATACCGCGATATTCCGTCTTGAAACGGAATTGGTATTGTGCTAATGTCTGTGGATGCAAGGAAACAGGTTGGAGGGATCCAACTGGATTCCTCATAAATATTTATTGATTTTAGATATTGTGATGTTTGATTGTTTATCATATCGATATATGATATTGGAAAGTCGTGATTGACTATTTGATGTGTTGCATCATCGGATCCAATTTTGAAGTTTAAAAATAACGATTTTGATTTCTAAAGTGATTTTTGGAAATATACGTTTATAAATATTTTTTGGAATTGATTCATCTTAAATAAATAAACGTTATAATTTAATGTTATAAAAATTATGAATTTTGAGAAATACAGTTAACAGTGATTTTTGAAAATATGGGATTGATGGTTTTATAAAATAGTTTAAACTGGGATTTCTGAATTTATTATAAAAAGTTTAAAAATAGGATTTATGAAATTTGATTATTTTATAAATCAAAATGGTGAAATTATAAATGAGTTTAAAGACGTTTTAAAATAGTAATATAAATTGTTTTATACTAAAAGATTTATAAATGGATATTTATAAATTAAAAATATTAGAAGTGTAAAACGAGCTTTTCTAAGTGTTAGAATGAATTGTGAATGAATTTCACAAATGAATGAAATTTATAGGATTATAACGATGAAGTTATAAATAGAATTTTATAAGCAGTGGGTTTATAAAATTTGTAAGGAAAATAAGATAAATTTTGTAAGGTTATTAAAGGAATCGATTTTGGATAAATAAAAGTTATAAGATTTATAAATTCGGGAAGTTTAAAAGAATGTTTTTGCAAACAAATAAATCATAAGTATTTAACTTATAATATGAATTTTTATTATATCATTGTGATATGAATTGAGATAGGTTAATAAAGGAATTTATAAAAAGGAGTTGATATAAAATAAATAGAAATAGAATTTATAAACGTTGTTTTATAAATTCGAAACGACTTACTTTGATAAGTAAATAGTTGTAACTTGTTAATAGAGTTATATTCATGTTTTGAATAGTGAATAATCCTTTAAAATAAAAGGAATAGAAATGATGAAATTGGTTAATAGGTATATTCACGTTTTTGAATAGTGAATAAAATATTTAAGAAATTATTTTGGATGTGATGTTTGAAATAGAATTAAAACGATCTAAAGATGTTTTAAAAGGTGTTGAGATTCGAAACCATAGTTTTCAACATTTATTGTTGAAATAGATGTTTTCGAGAAATAGAAGGAAATGGTAGATTATAACACTGTTGTTATAATAGATGATTTCCGAAAGGAAATGTTTTGTATAGTATTGGGATTTATATATCTATTTTAATTTCGAATCCCTATACTAGTGATTTTGGGTTGTCGTAACGATGTTTTACGCAACATTCGTTTTGGCCCAAATAAATATGGTTAAGTGAATGATTTCCTTAAAGAATGAAATATATACTTAATTTCGATTAGAGTATATTAAATATTTTCTAAGTGTAGAAAATAAAAAGGCTTGTGAATTACTTATAAATAAATAAGTATGGAAATGTTTTTCCAATATTAAGTGAATATTTTGAATTTATCTTTTTGAAGATAAATTGAAAATGAATATTAGAAATCGAATGGGAATCGTATATTCATAAATATTTTGGAATGTAAATTCAATATAGAATTTATAAATGAAATTGGAAATTGGGTTTAAAAATAAATATTGATTTATTTTTGAAGTATGGAAAGTTTATATCTTCTAAAGATATTTTTGGAAAATAAATAATTTGGAAAATTATTTGGAATCTGGTGATGTTGGCATATCCATTGATAGTTCAATAACCGACTATCAATATGTACCTTTGAATAGGTATTTGTTGTGATTTGCTTGAATTTGAATGCCACACTTATTTTTTTTAAAAATAAGCGCTCACTATTCGGGTTAACCGGGAAAGGACCTTGGGGTCGTATAACCCATTCCGAATATGTGATACGTCGTTATGAATTGCATTCGAAGATCGGTGTTGAAGACCGGATATTTTCGAAAATGAAAAGGTTTCTTGTTGATTGTCTCTGCACTGGCTGATCCCCGGTATTGAGATCTCCATATGTGATGGGAAATCCGAACGTGATTAGAGATTATTCGGATTGCAAGGACTTCTTTGTAAGTGTCTTCGGTTCTGTTCGAGCCCGGAACAGACTTGTATGGATTGTGTGTCTGACATTACAAATTGAGATATGAAGCCGATTTCGTTCAAATATATTTCTGTTGGTGGCGGAGAATTTATTCTCTTAGCTTAACACCCTTCTCTGAGACGTACGAGCTCAGAGGTTATATAGTTGAAGTTATCAGCAATATATTCCCAATTTAGTAATGTGACATGCTGAGTGTTGCTGTGAAATGATCATTGTGTTGATTATTTGTGATAGGATCATTTGTTTGATCGTCTATCCTGGTGATCATTTCTATGATCATTTGTTGACCCAAAGCATGGATTTTGTATAAAGTATGTTTTTGTGGACGAGACTTCGTCGAGCCTCACACCCCGGAATGGTCAAAACAGGAAAGAAGCAGCAAGGTTATGAGGGGTAGCGCCCTTTAGGATATGTGCATTTCCTTCTGGAAAAGGGTGGTATCATGGTATGGATCCCAGATACTTACTCATGTTGAAAACACTTTATGATTGTGTGAATTGATTGCGAGCGCTCGGTGAAAGGTCCCAAAGGACCGGAGGATGGCATATTCGGTCAGTTGTTACTCAGTTAGGGGTAACCCGGCCTTGTGTTGGTAGAGATCCGGTTTGGTTCTCGGGGATGTCCATCCAGAGGCATTCTCATGTGGCAATGGGAAGTTTCTTGGCCTGACCATTCGTTGGAAATCCAAAGAAACAATACGAGACTTGTACGGTTTTAGTTGTAGAACCTGCCATCTAATATGGTAGCTATAGTAAGCATACTATAATGGTACCTATGCTGGCTAAGATTTATATTCTACTTTCGAAATATCTTCTACACTATGCACTAATAATAATATCAAAATTGATTTGATTTTAATACGTATCAAGCATCTTTGACTAACATAAGAAGAAATCTCCTCCAAGTCTGCGTTTGCATTGTGTGTGTGGTAGGAGGTCTTATGGTAGTCTCATTCTTAAAAGCATTGCGAATTGACTTTAAAAATATTCCTCTATTTTGATTTTAAAGAAAAATAAACTGTTTTAGTTCTCGCACCAGTCACATGACTAACTCGGAGTTTATTGTTTTCCTTCCTAAACTCTGGGTGCCCATCAATTTACACACGGGCAGTCAAGAGTTAAGGTTTATCAGGATATTCTGGAATTCAGGAGTTGCAGGAGGCAAGATGGATGGCATGGCGTATTACTAGTTTATATAGTACTTTCTTTTCCATTGTTTAATGTTGTACACTCTGATGATATGATGTAATGTAATGTAATGTAATAACTGATATAGTTCTTTGTTTAAAGATTATTCATTTATCTATTATATGTTGTTCCGCTGCGAATTGTGAGATTCTGATATTGTTCTGTTGTTTTCAGTTCTGTTCTATTTGTTGTTTTCTTTTCTCTCTATTTTCTATCTTCTACCTCTTCCTTTTTCTTTTCTTCTTTCTTAAACCCATAACATTTCGGTTTTTCGGCAACGAAAAATCGCCAAACGTTACATTTGGTATCAGAGCATATGGTTAAGCGACAACCATGGTTCTGTTGGGTGTTACTCATTAGAGATAGAGTCAGCAGTACTCTAGAATGAGTTTGAGTGTAATAATAGATATGAGCGCGTATTTGTTAGTGAATATAAAATTGTTTTTGAATCGGGTGAATAAGATAATTTTGCCCAAAACTATTTTTGATAGAGAAAAGAAATGATTTTCTATGAATTATTATAGTATATGGTGGCATGGTTGTTAATAATATTAAATTATTATCATCAGTATATGGAATTAAATAAGAAGTAAAATGGATTGAATTCAAGTAAACTAACTTGATAAATTATTAATTCATGGACTAATGAATTGGAATTTGAATTGGTTAAAATTAAAGTTTAATCCTGAGCTAAATTTGAAGATAAATTTGAATTTGTATATAAATTCCAGTAAGCAAAAGAAATAAATTGAAATTTCCTTTGTTGGTAATTAAGTAAATTCGAGATGAATTGAATATTGAAATGAATTGGTAAATGAAAGTTAATCGATAAAATTCAATATTTAGAATTGAGAATTGAATTCGAATGAAAATTTAATTGTGAATTGAATTCAAATGGATATGTAACTTCAATAGTGAAGTAAAAATGTATAAGAAACATATATCGAAAATTTTGTAATAAATTGACAAAATGGTTTGTATGTTGGAATTATACATTATGGATATACAGGTATTATAAAGGGAATGGATTTTAATTTTGAAGATAAAATTGAATTGCTCGACAAAAAGGTACGTATTTGAATTTCAGTATGAAATTTGATGATTTTCTTCTCCATCCACTTGGCTTTCTCTTTTCTTTTTTATTCTGAGGGGCCGTGGTGCCATTTTGTAGTCGTACCGAGCTAGCCGCGCAGAGGAGACGCTGGCGAAATTTTTCGAAAATTTAGGGTGTTAGAAAAATTTTGGAAGTTTGAAATTTGAATCGTTAGGAAAACAATGTTGGGTTGAAACTTATGATTGGAATTGGAAAGCTAGTTGAAATGATACTAAATCTCTAGTAAAACGATTTAGGTTAGTAGGTTGATAAAACTATTTGGATTGTGAAAAATAGTAGACGGATTAAGGGCATTCTTCTTAACTTGTAATTTCGGGACGAAATTCTTTTAAGGGGGGAAGATTGTAACGACCCAGAATTTTTAACAATTTAATTTGAAAATATTTAATTAATTTTAAATATTTGAAGGATGGTTTGAATTGAATTTCAAATTATCAGAATGAATTTGGCGATTAAATTATAGAATTTAATCTATTGAAAGTTGAATAAAAATTTGAATCTTCAATTTTAAGCTGATAAAAAATATTTCAAAGGCTTGTAAAATTCATATTGATAATATTGAAGATGATAGAAGCTTCAGAATTGAATTTGAAAGTGATTTGCTCAGTTTCGAAAATATATCGTTTGAATCGATATTTAAAAATAGCCGTCCGAGGCACAGTCTCGGAATTCGACGAAACCAGTTCCATTGGATCCGTAATATTGAATTATTCTCGGATTTCAAATTTCGTATTTTTCGGAGTTGTTATGTGAACATATGACATAGAAACACGTCGAGCTCAAATTGAATTCAATTTTAAATTTTAAATTTATAATTAATTAACAAACACACGTTGTCTTCCCTTAAAACACGCAGAGCATCACGCTCCCTTGTTTCAGCCTTAGATCACGCTAAAGATCGTGCAAGCCATCCTTCTTTACATTTTATATATCCCCTCAGTTTCAAAATCAAAGAAGAACAAAAACAAACGATAATGGCCGCGTCTTTATCTTCCTCTTCAATTTCAAAGGCCGAAGCCGTATCCCTTCTTCCCCTTTCCTTCTTCAATTATAAATCGAACTCAGTAAATAAAAAAATAAAAAAAGAAAAATCATCAATGGCCGCGCGCGATTTCTGGAAGTGGCGAGCAGGGCGAGCGCCTTCGTGTGCGCGCAAGGTGGAGGCATTCGCGCGTTCGATCGATGAAGGCGGCAACGGCGGCGCCGTGGGTGGTTCGAATCACGAGGGTGGAGGAGCTCGCGATTTGGAATCGCATGCGCAGGCTCGAGGCGCGCGCGTACGCGTACGCGGTGATGATTTTGGGCGAGTCGATCGATGGTGTGCTCAGATGTGATGGCGGCGGCAGCAGAATGGGACTCGCGAGTGGTCGCGTACTCGAGCAAGGACTGGGAAGAAGCACTGGGTTGTTGAGTTCGCCGTGGGTTGCACGCAATGCCGAGATGCTCGGTGACATTGAGTAATTGTGGTGACCGAGTTCGACATGAGATTGGGGGAAGAGGCGTGATTTGGGGCCGGTGTCGGTGGAGCTCAGTGGGGGTCATGTCTTTGAGGAACAGTAAGGTGATTATAGAATATTTTTTTATTTAATGTTTCCATCAGTAAAAAAAAAAGTAGAATAAATTTAAAAACAGTAATTTAAATATACTATATGCAGTTTGGAATGAAGGAAAATAAAATATAATCTATTAAAGGAAGATTAGTTTATATTTAATTTTTAGTTAAATAAATCTGTTAAAAAAGAATTTGTTCTAGTCACTTAACGAAATTTATTAAAGAGGAAATTTATAAAAGGAAATTTATTTTAAGGAATTAGAAAATTAGGTTATATAAACAGTTCTATAATAAAGAAAAGTTAGTTTGATATAATAAGTAGGGAATTTAATCATTAGTCTAAATAAAATTTATAAACAGAAAATAATTAGTTAACAGAAATTTGGTTGAAAGGAAAATAATTTTATTTAAGAAAAATTAGTTGATTTAAAATTTATAAAAAGGAAATTTAGTTCAATTGGAAATTTCTAGTTAAAATTATTTTAAAAGTAAAATAATTAGTTAAAATAAATTATTAAACAAGAAATTGGTTTAAATAGAACTATCAGTTAATTTAACTATTAAAATGAAATCATCAATCAATCGAAATTATCTAATGAAAATTTATTATTCGATTTGTTCGAATATTAATAAATTGTGTAAATATTTATACAAGGTATAAATCAAGAAAAATCGAGTCAAGATGGGAAATGGATTGCTAATAAAAGCAAAGGTGAGAACTTCTCACTCAAAAGGAATTTTGTTGTTTATTTAAATTTTAAATAGTTAGATTTAAAATTTGTTGATTGAATGATTGAATGCTTGAATGATGATTGTTATATATATATATATATATTGGATGTGAATAGACACTATACGCCGTTAGTAAGCGGAGGTTATTTATTACACACATATACCGCGATATTCCACCTTGAAGTGGAATTGGTATTATATATTATATATAGCAATATATATATATATATATATATATATATATATATATTGGCATATGTATATATTGCAGTTGATTGATTTCCCGCATTTTTTATAGCGGATGAGACCCTATTGCGCCGTTAGTAAGCGGATAATATTTTATAAAATCCCATATACCGCGATATTCCGTCTTGAAACGGAATTGGTATTGTGCTAATGTCTGTGGATGCAAGGAAACAGGTTGGAGGGATCCAACTGGATTCCTCACAAATATTTATTGATTTTAGATATTGTGATGTTTGATTGTTTATCATATCGATATATGATATTGGAAAGTCGTGATTGACTATTTGATGTGTTGCATCATCGGATCCAATTTTGAAGTTTAAAAATAACGATTTTGATTTCTAAAGTGATTTTTGGAAATATACGTTTATAACTATTTTTTGGAATTGATTCATCTTAAATAAATAAACGTTATAATTTAATGTTATAAAAATTATGAATTTTGAGAAATACAGTTAACAGTGATTTTTGAAAATATGGGATTGATGGTTTTATAAAATAGTTTAAACTGGGATTTCTGAATTTATTATAAAAAGTTTAAAAATAGGATTTATGAAATTTGATTATTTTATAAATCAAAATGGTGAAATTATAAATGAGTTTAAAGACGTTTTAAAATAGTAATATAAATTGTTTTATACTAAAAGATTTATAAATGGATATTTATAAATTAAAAATATTAGAAGTGTAAAACGAGCTTTTCTAAGTGTTAGAATGAATTGTGAATGAATTTCACAAATGAATGAAATTTATAGGATTATAACGATGAAGTTATAAATAGAATTTTATAAGCAGTGGGTTTATAAAATTTGTAAGGAAAATAAGATAAATTTTGTAAGGTTATTAAAGGAATCGATTTTGGATAAATAAAAGTTATAAGATTTATAAATTCGGGAAGTTTAAAAGAATGTTTTTGCAAACAAATAAATCATAAGTATTTAACTTATAATATGAATTTTTATTATATCATTGTGATATGAATTGAGATAGGTTAATAAAGAAATTTATAAAAAGGAGTTGATATAAAATAAATAGAAATAGAATTTATAAACGTTGTTTTATAAATTCGAAACGACTTACTTTGATAAGTAAATAGTTGTAACTTGTTAATAGAGTTATATTCACGTTTTGAATAGTGAATAATCCTTTAAAATAAAAGGAATAGAAATGATGAAATTGGTTAATAGGTATATTCACGTTTTTGAATAGTGAATAAAATATTTAAGAAATTATTTTGGATGTGATGTTTGAAATAGAATTAAAACGATCTAAAGATGTTTTAAAAGGTGTTGAGATTCGAAACCATAGTTTTCAACATTTATTGTTGAAATAGATGTTTTCGAGAAATAGAAGGAAATGGTAGATTATAACACTGTTGTTATAATAGATGATTTCCGAAAGGAAATGTTTTGTATAGTATTGGGATTTATATATCTATTTTAATTTCGAATCCCTATACTAGTGATTTTGGGTTGTCGTAACGATGTTTTACGCAACATTCGTTTTGGCCCAAATAAATATGGTTAAGTGAATGATTTCCTTAAAGAATGAAATATATACTTAATTTCGATTAGAGTATATTAAATATTTTCTAAGTGTAGAAAATAAAAAGGCTTGTGAATTACTTATAAATAAATAAGTATGGAAATGTTTTTCCAATATTAAGTGAATATTTTGAATTTATCTTTTTGAAGATAAATTGAAAATGAATATTAGAAATCGAATGGGAATCGTATATTCATAAATATTTTGGAATGTAAATTCAATATAGAATTTATAAATGAAATTGGAAATTGGGTTTAAAAATAAATATTGATTTATTTTTGAAGTATGGAAAGTTTATATCTTCTAAAGATATTTTTGGAAAATAAATAATTTGGAAAATTATTTGGAATCTGGTGATGTTGGCATATCCATTGATAGTTCAATAACCGACTATCAATATGTACCTTTGAATAGGTATTTGTTGTGATTTGCTTGAATTTGAATGCCACACTTATTTTTTTTAAAAATAAGCGCTCACTATTCGGGTTAACCGGGAAAGGACCTTGGGGTCGTATAACCCATTCCGAATATGTGATACGTCGTTATGAATTGCATTCGAAGATCGGTGTTGAAGACCGGATATTTTCGAAAATGAAAAGGTTTCTTGTTGATTGTCTCTGCACTGGCTGATCCCCGGTATTGAGATCTCCATATGTGATGGGAAATCCGAACGTGATTAGAGATTATTCGGATTGCAAGGACTTCTTTGTAAGTGTCTTCGGTTCTGTTCGAGCCCGGAACAGACTTGTATGGATTGTGTGTCTGACATTACAAATTGAGATATGAAGCCGATTTCGTTCAAATATATTTCTGTTGGTGGCGGAGAATTTATTCTCTTAGCTTAACACCCTTCTCTGAGACGTACGAGCTCAGAGGTTATATAGTTGAAGTTATCAGCAATATATTCCCAATTTGGTAATGTGACATGCTGAGTGTTGCTGTGAAATGATCATTGTGTTGATTATTTGTGATAGGATCATTTGTTTGATCGTCTATCCTGGTGATCATTTCTATGATCATTTGTTGACCCAAAGCATGGATTTTGTATAAAGTATGTTTTTGTGGACGAGACTTCGTCGAGCCTCACACCCCGGAATGGTCAAAACAGGAAAGAAGCAGCAAGGTTATGAGGGGTAGCGCCCTTTAGGATATGTGCATTTCCTTCTGGAAAAGGGTGGTATCATGGTATGGAGCCCAGATACTTACTCATGTTGAAAACACTTTATGATTTTGTGAATTGATTGCGAGCGCTCGGTGAAAGGTCCCAAAGGACCGGGGGATGGCATATTCGGTCAGTTGTTACTCAGTTAGGGGTAACCCGGCCTTGTGTTGGTAGAGATCCGGTTTGGTTCTCGGGGATGTCCATCCAGAGGCATTCTCATGTGGCAATGGGAAGTTTCTTGGCCTGACCATTCGTTGGAAATCCAAAGAAACAATACGAGACTTGTACGGTTTTAGTTGTAGAACCTGCCATCTAATATGGTAGCTATAGTAAGCATACTATAATGGTACCTATGCTGGCTAAGATTTATATTCTACTTTCGAAATATCTTCTACACTATGCACTAATAATAATATCAAAATTGATTTGATTTTAATACGTATCAAGCATCTTTGACTAACATAAGAAGAAATCTCCTCCAAGTCTGCGTTTGCATTGTGTGTGTGGTAGGAGGTCTTATGGTAGTCTCATTCTTAAAAGCATTGCGAATTGACTTTAAAAATATTCCTCTATTTTGATTTTAAAGAAAAATAAACTGTTTTAGTTCTCGCACCAGTCACATGACTGACTCGGAGTTTATTGTTTTCCTTCCTAAACTCTGGGTGCCCACCAATTTACACACGGGCAGTCAAGAGTTAAGGTTTATCAGGATATTCTGGAATTCAGGAGTTGCAGGAGGCAAGATGGATGGCATGGCGTATTACTAGTTTATATAGTACTTTCTTTTCCATTGTTTAATGTTGTACACTCTGATGATATGATGTAATGTAATGTAATGTAATAACTGATATAGTTCTTTGTTTAAAGATTATTCATTTATCTATTATATGTTGTTCCGCTGCGAATTGTGAGATTCTGATATTGTTCTGTTGTTTTCAGTTCTGTTCTATTTGCTGTTTTCTTTTCTCTCTATTTTCTATCTTCTACCTCTTCCTTTTTCTTTTCTTCTTTCTTAAACCCATAACATTTCGGTTTTTCGGCAACGAAAAATCGCCAAACGTTACAAGTCGCATCCAACCCTCAAATGGCTGAACTGTAATGCCACTCCCCAAAGATCAGTTTCAAAGTCATTAAGCTTGCTCATAATTTAAAGGATATTCCTCGGACATCAAAGGTTATCAGTAGCGTATGTTAGTGATGCTTATGACCAATATTTCATCAGTAAGAGGTTGGCCGAGCGAGTCTCTAAATAAGCGGAGAGCATGGAGGTTGAGGTCGTAGGACTATGACTTATAGCAAATCAGAATGATGAGACTATCGCTCATCTCAACGTAGAGATTACTGTGCTGAAAAGGCAAAGGTGGATGTCAAATAGAAAGCTAAGGACCTAAGTGAGATGGTCAAGTGGAAAAGAAAGGATCATTTAAGCCAAGTCGAATAGAAGTGGAGGAACTGAAGGCGCAACTCGAAAAGGAGAAAAATGAGAAGGATGAAGCCCTTATAACAGCTCAGGGTCACTGTGATGAGATGCTTGCCACCCACAAATAGAGAGATGATTCATTAGCCAAAGCAAGAATGTGGATGACTTGGTGGCTCCTATGGAGAGTTGGGTCAAAGAGCCGCTCATAATTAATTACAACACTAATGTCATCAAATTTAAGGATTTGGAGTGGCTTAGTAAAGACTATTTTCGATCTCTAGCCTTGGCATGGGAGCAGATCGTTCGAGATTTGAACAACGGGCTTTAGAGGGAGGTAAGGTGAACCTGACAGAGCTAGAGCACAAGATTCTGAACCCAGATGAGATTGAAGTGCTCGGAGCTGGTGAGCTCATTTTGCATCCGGAGTTGGCTTTCACAGTCTAGAAAGACCATGGTGAAGACTTCGAAACTACCCTTCAAGATCACACTAGGTGTCTTACCTCTAGACTCCCAACTGTTTCCATTTCTCTGTCGGATCCTAAAGTCAATCCAGATGCTCCACAAATTCCGAAGACAAGCATGTTATCCTCCATTCTGGAAGGGAATTCGGATGGAACTCCTTCTCAACTTCAGTCCAACAGAGGTATCTCACCGACCTCACCCATATTTAAGGGACCTTACAAGACACCAATCTATGTCGCCAATCTTTTCTTTTATCTTTCTCTAACTTCAGATCAGCCTACGATCACTAGCTCCCCAAAGGAAGGTTCCTAGCCGGGTCAAAAACAACAACGACTGATTCAGTGGTAATAAGTATTTCTAGGACAATCCTAAGCAATCTCATTGGTGATACTCTAAGCCTAAGTGCGCAAATAATTCGCGCCGTGAAAGAAGAGATGACCAATGACTTCTCTGGAGTCCAAGTTGAGGATGATGTTGTTATAGCTAGGACCGCTGATCTTTCACTTGGGTGCATCATGCAACAGTTGCTTCAAGCCCAAGACATACTAGACAAGGGGATCATGCAAGAGCCAGTTGACTTCTTCCCTCCTCCTCTATCTATTGCTTTTCCTGGTGAGACCATTTTTTCTTCAGTCTCTCTACATATGCCGAGAATTACTCAAAGTGCTCCTGCCTCTTCATTGCATAGCACACCTTCAATGGGCAAAGGAACTGGGAGGATAGGAAGGAAGAAGCCTGATGACTACAGTAAGTCATCCTCTAGAGATGGGAAGGACTCGAAGAAGCAGAAGCACAAGAAATGAACATTTACTTGCCTCTGCGTATAGCAGTAGGAACTTGCCTTTTGTTTCGGGCTAATTTTATGCGAGTTTGGCCCCCTCCTTTTGTTTTTTCAATCTCAATGTTAATGAAAGTTGTATCCTTTTTCAAGTTTTATTTTGATGTGAATAACAAATACTTTTTGTTTTGTTCGAGTCTTGTGTGAGCTTGTTTGAGTTCTGAGACATGCGCTAGTCCTAGGTCAGATATAAAGCCATAACAACAGAGCAATATAGTCCTAGGTCAGTTATAAAGCTGGTGGGTTCTTGATCTGCTACATGCATTGGAATCTAGTTGCTTCCATAGTAGGCATCCATAAACGATATCATTTCATGTTCAACGGTCGAATCTACTAGTAGGTCGCTTTTTGAGAACAGGAAGTTGTCTTTCAAACATGCTTTATTTTGATCGGAATAGTCGACGCATGTTCTCCACTTCTTATTGGACTTCTTTACCAAAACTGGATTAGATACCCTTTCTGGGTACATAGCATCGTGGATGAAGCCCTTGTTCTTCAGCTTATCCACCTCCTCTTTTAATGCAGCGGATAGCTCCAGACCCAGGCTACAACACTTTTGTTTCATATAAGCGCATTTGGGATTCACATTTAAGGCGTGGCATGCTATCTCCGACGATATACCACACATGTCGGGATGCATCCAGGCAAACACATCCAGGTTTGTCTAGGAAAAACCAGTCAACTCTTTCATCATCCTTGTATCGAGTTGAGATCCGATATTCAGGGCCTATGTAAGATCGTCTTAATTCACTAAGATTTTGATCATTAACTCCGCAGGAGCTGCCCCTGCATCCTTTCACTCTTTTCTCGGATCCATGTCCTTATGAAATGACTATGCTGCCCGAGCCAGGGCTTAGGCGGTGGTTGCTATGCATCTAAAGCATTGATGCAGGGAATCCTCTCCATACCCTTTCCTTTCTCCCTTCTCTTTGCCTCTTTCATCTTAGTGACATAACATTCCCGACCAAGCCTCAAATCACCTTATACAATTCCCACACCGTTCCCCATTGGGAACTTCATCATCACACACCATGGGTCTATGGGCACTCGAAATTCAACAAGGCCAGATCGGCCCAAAAAGGCATTATACGTAGAGTAAATATCCAAAACAACAAAAGGCATAACCCGCACTCTCTTACATCCGCCTTCTCCAAGAACCACCAGAAAATCCACATATTACACCAACTCAGTAGCAGTCCCATTAGATCCCTGGATTTGAGATTTACACATCTTTAAGTCCATGCCCTCCAGAAGCATTTGGTCGTAGTATTTCATGAACAAAATGCTGATTGAGCTCCCACTGTCAACCAACACTTTTCTCATAGTCGCGGCACCATTCATGGCTAAATTCACCAACAGATCAATAGTCGGGGCCTCCACCCCATCAACATCTATATTTCTAAATACAATATCATATGTCATAGTCCTGAGTTGCTTTGTCGGAGCACCGATATAGCGGCTCTCATTCACTGCATGTTTCAATGCATTCACATACCTCTTCGTCTCATTCTAGCTCTTCTCAGCTGGATGCGGTCCACCAATGATAGGAAAAATCAAGAAACATTTCTCAAGCTACCTAGTTCATCAACACAAGGCCATACATGCCCCTGTTAAGAGTTTGAAGTTCCCAGCCCGCCATCCTACGGGGCTTTCACAAACTGCTATATATTTTTCTCTCGAATCAAATCCTCAATCACATCATGCAAATGGTTGGATTTGTTCATGTTGTGACCATGTTTTTCATGAAATCAAAAAAAATCTCCTGACCTTTTCTCTTTCTTAGTCGACTCCCTCGAAGTCGGTATAACACCTTCACCTCTATACTCATACTATCCAAGAGTAATACTATCGAATAATACGAAGAATGAGGCGATATGGGGTACACAAGTGAATATTCCCATGGGCTGACACTGGTACGCACTAAAACATCGAATAAATAACCCATGTATATGTATGCAATATCAATACAAAGCACTGAACACGTGTACCTCCAGGATAAAAAAATACACAATATATAATAAATACAAAGATCACAGACTCAATCGTAGCATTAATATATAATACTGATTATGAAAATATATCACATCCAATAAACATCACATGAATATACATACAAGAGGCAATACAATATAAGATAATAACCACTATATTATATACCAACCTCCTCTAAGCCGAAAACACAAGCTGGTCATACTGTCCCCGTGCTTGAAATGTCTGGGACTAACTCAAATATTATATAAATAATGACTTTATCTAAATCCATGGTCAATAATATATAAAACTATGTATATACTGGGAATAAATAAATATAATAATTTCATCTCAGTAATCCCAAATATCATATCCATAGAACACCATAAAGCCTAGCATAAAAATATCATCACCTATATAAAATCCTATCAAATAAGAAACCATACAATAATGTTAAATGGGTGAATCATCCATACAATAAGAACAATATCAAAGAATATGAAAAACATCAAGTAATTTGGAATAACACACAGCAATAACCCTAAACGAATACCTTGGGCTAGCACAAGCAATGCCCTGATGTAACGACCCAGAAATTTCGGTCCAGAAACTTCCAGATAGTTAGGAAAAGAAGATGAGATAGAAGAAGAGGAACAGAAAACCAAACTCAAAGTCTCACATATGCAGCGGATAAAATATAATATCACATAAATAATAGTTATACAAAGGAAACTGTACATGTCAAATTACACATTATTATATCAGAGATACAACAGATTTACAATTACAGAACAAATAAATCTATCTGTTTCAGATACTATAATGTATTAACATCAGAAGCTCTCCATACGTTCCTGTTCGCCAGCTCGCCTCCTGTGCTCCAGAACTTCCTTACCTGAAAATCTGTAATACTCGGTCTGACCCGAGCATTACATCAAAGTAACACCCGGGTCAGGCTGGAAACCAGCGTGAGTAAACCCATCTAACTTGGAATTCAAAAGCATACAATTTATATAAACCCGGGGTAACTTATATCAATTACACTTCACAAGTTGTTATAGGCATCAACCATTCCACACAACAATTTCTAAGTGCCAAAACTTAGATTTAAAGGGTCCAATTTACTTAAGTCATTCCACTTCAGCCTATTAGTTTCACATATCAAATTTTAAGAATCGAAGTGGTTTCAGGAATTTACTAATACCCGACTCCGGTCTCTTCGAAAACATTATCAACTTAACTTAAATTATTCAAGTGAAATACAATTCAACTTTAAATACCGGATGTCATAGTAATTCATTATCAATAGATAACCATATCATCATAGATTAAATCAAACATATCATATCACATAGCATCATAAACCACATATTAGGAATAACAATTAATCAAAGGCTTTCAGTATCATTCTATTTATCCTTTAATTACATTTAAGTAATTAACCCTTAATTTAATTTCACAAATTAATTATTCTTAACTCAATACAGTAATTAACCTTTTATTACTTTATTAACTAATTACTAACCATAATCATTAATCACCCTTGATTAATAACAACGGTAATTAACTACCCTTAATTACTACATCAAATAAATTTATTACTCCCTAATTAATTATCTCCAATTAATCCCCTGATTAATTAACCTTCAATTATTCCCCCTAAGTAATTATTACTTTATTAATTCCACAAAGTAATTTAATCCAAATTACTTTCACTTTATAAATCATCCCTTTATTAATTACATCCTGTAATTAATTATTCATTACTTTACAAAGTAATTACACTTTTATAAATTACATTGAGTAATTATACTTACCAAGTTCAATATTGAGTACCCTTAATTAATTAATAAAATTAATTATCTCTAATTAATTTCACTAATTAATCATTTTATAATACTTAATTAATGATCTTCATTAACTATATTACCCAATCCTTTAATTACTTGTCTAAGTAATCAACTATAATTAATCATTTTAATTACCTTAAATTTTTTTTAATGAATTACAAATCATTAAATCTTAATTACCTTTATAATAAAAACATCCTTTTTATTAATGGTTTAATTATCATTCTCAAACATATCTGAAAACATTTTACTTTCAAATTCATTTTTAAATTTCATTTCAAATCAAAGATTTGAAATAATTACATATTTAACCTTAACAAATCTAACCAAGTTAAAACCCTTTAAAAATCAAATGTTGAAAAACATTTACCTTTATAAAAGAAATTCATATAATAATTTTAAACCAAATCATTTAATTTATAAACATTTTATAAAATATACACTTTAACATTAAAGTTGTTTTTAAACATTTAAATTTCATAAACTTATTTATTTTAAAACTCAACATGCAAAAGTAAGTTTGAATCCATACTTAAAAATCTGATTTTAAACTTTGTTTGAAATCTTGTTTCAAATTCTAAATCCTATTTAAAATTTCAATCAGTCAGGTTTTTAAAAACCTGTAACATACCCGAGCCATCACCAAAATAGCTCGAGGCAAAACCCTCCTAGCTTCGAGCAACACCCTAACTTTACTCGAGAAAACTCGAGTCCCTTCACTGCTTCAACCCAATCTACCACCAGAAACAAAGGTTCACGGTGCACCTGCACCGTGACTCTAGCCACTTCCGATCATCCACGCTGGCCTCCTCACGTCGACGATCATCCACCAAACCTATCCCGACCATCAGATCCTCCAAAGCAACTCGAAAACAAAATCGAGCTTCCAATCAAAACTGAAACCAGAAAACAAAACTTGGCAACTCCTCGACCTTGCTCCACCGACCACCGGAAAGTCAGAACCTCCGGCCAAGCCTTCATCAACGACCAATAAACCGATCCCCGGAATTCTGTTGAACTCGATCATCCATAGGAATCGAGACGATCAAAACTTCCAGCAGTTCCAAAACTAGGTCTACAAACAAAATCAAACAACCATCGTCACCCCTGTCATTTATACACCCATCCACTAATTTTCCCTTAGCCATTGACCACTCCTCTTCCTCCAGAATGAACCACGGCCCTCCAGACTAACGAGGTCATCAGAATCTCCTTAAATACCTATTTCTGGTCGAACCAGAAATGCACCCAAATCCCATGACCAAAAATTAAAATTTTGTTATCAAAAATCAAGTTTAAGTTTTAGCATTTGATTCAGATACTTGAATCCATGAATCATGACAATTGAATTTTTAACTAATTTAAAGTTTGCATTGTTGTTAATTTATTTCCAGAGACCATTCAAGATACTTTAACTTAAACAAATTTTTGAACTAAAATTTATGCTATAACAAACATATTTGGTTTAAAACTTAAGTACAATTTAATATTTGATCAAGAGAAATTGGTTCAAGATCAGATTAGAACCTGGGAACAAAAAATCAGATAAAGCATCCAAACACATAGCAAATGCTCACAATCAAATATTCATCTATATATATATACATGCACAGAGATATACTTAAAAATGTATTCTCAACATACTTGATTTCAAAGATTTCAGAGGTAAGCATGCAATATAATCATTTTCTAGGATGTTAAAATAGTGATGTTACTCACATGTAAGCAAGATGAACAGAGCCTTGATTTTAAAAAATAAAATAAAAACACTTTGAACTCTTAAACTGGAAAATTTCCTTGCTTAAAACTTGAATTGCTTGATTCAGGCTTGAAAATTATCTGTTGCTGTTAGCATTGATTTTTTTTCCTTCTGTTTCCAGTTATATTTTTTTTTCTTCTCACTTGACTTAAGTGACAGGTACTTTCTCTAACACATATATAAACATAGGGACTGATTTCATTATTCATTTTTGAGAATAAAGAACCTATCGGAGTTCCATAAACATGCAACGGGTATAAGATTTTCAAATAAAGGTTAAAGCTTTTTATTTCACAGATTTCACTAATAAGAACAACTACGGCCTTTTCATCAATTTATACCTCTAGTAAAGCTAAAATATGTGATTTACTCACCTTAGTAATGTCAAACAGAGGACACAAGCTCTGAAACTAGAAATCTTGTTTTGCTTTAGAAATTAAACTTCAGTTTACTTTAAAAACTTCCATCTTGTTTGTATTTGCTCCTTGCTTTAACAATTGCATGCATCCAAGAAAAGGAAATGCAGGCCTGGAATTTGTTTCCAAACAGAGATACAGAGATCTCTAATTGCATGCAGGCTTCATATCTTTGAAAATTTGTTGATAGGCTTTGATTTGAAGATGTGCAGGTTGTTGTTCTCAGGAAAAATTTAAAGTGGTATGCATGTTTTGATATTAAGAGTGGATTACAGGTTCTTAAATGTTTCAGATTTTTGAAAATGAAGATGAAATTTCAAACTTTGATCTTGTTTCCGGTTTTATGAAGTGGATTGATTTCAGATTGTTTTGAGAAAGGGTTTCAGGGAGTAGATGAATTGCTGGTTTGGGAATAGAACATGCTAAGTCTTTTTTTCTTAGTTTTAAATTTAGAAAATTAGAAAAAGAAAGGGAAGGGAAGGAGATTTTTTTTAATATAAGGGCTGAAAAAAAGAAAATCTAAAATAAATGACACTTGTCTTTAAAATTAACATTTGTCATACACCTTACTTAATTATCTAACATATGTTATTACAAAGTCTAAGAAGATTACATTTGTCTTTAAATTTAATTAGTTATTATTAAATGTTAATTTGTATTTAGTAAATAGATTGATATAAGATAAATATAAACTTATGTTTAAATAGTTAGTTAATATGTACTTATTTATATGTAGGAAATATTGAAATGGATAAATCCAATTATATTTATAAGATAAAGGTTCATACAAACATTTTAAAATTCAAAACAAATTTAAAATATTTATAATTTAAGTTTTTTTTTTCAAGGCTTTTTTTTAGCAAAGGTTAGCGGGGTTATCAGGGCCCCTACCTGATTTTATTGCGACAACACAATAAAATACATAGCTTGTTCATAGAAAAAAACAAGCAAGAAAAGAGAAAAAACAAATAGGGATTAACTAGAGAAAAACAAGCACACGAAGCAAACAAGACAAGAGAAAAACCACCATCTATCTCCAAGCATCTCTAAAAACAGCAGGTATAGAGGGCTGCATCATCATAGCTAGATAAATATCATGCTTCAAGACTTTCCATAACACCTGCCCATCCCTCCTCATATTTTCAAAACAAATCATATTTCTTTCAAGCCACACAATAGACATATATTTCTTCAGGCATATAGTAAGGCATCATGCTTTCATAGTTCGCCACCTCGTTGCTTTATATGTCATGTCAAGATCCATTGGCCTAAGATTGGACAGCAAGTTTCTTCCAGCAAGCTGTATCATTTTACCAAATAGCAACAGATTGCAAGAACATTTTAAAAACAAGTGTTGCATGGTCTCAGGATTATTAGAAAAGAAATAACAGGACACTCCAATATCAAAACCCATCGCCATCAACTTGCTTTTAGTTAACAATGCATTTTGAACAACCTTCCAAAGCATTAAATTATCCCTGGGAGAAGAATCAGTAGACCAAATGTCCTTACTCCATTTAAATGCCTGGATACTGGATCGGTGTAGAAGATTATACACATGAGAGACAGTGTGAGGTTTGGCACACCAATGAACAACATCAACCTCAACTGGAGGGTAGAAGTTACTTTGAATTTCATACCAAACAGCCCTGATGAATTGATTAGAGGAGTAAGGAAGCTGCAGATCACCATGGCTAATAAAATCAACAGCTTTGGCATCTATGGGAATACCAGATTGATTTAGTTGTTGATAGATGAAAAGTTTATGCAATAACACACCATTGGCAACCCAAGGATCAAACCAAAAATTAACTTCAGATGAGTCAGCCATCCTATGGACGATGAGCTGAACGATGAGGGGAAGTAATTTTTTTCAAGGCTTTAAACTCAAATACAAATTAGATTCTAAAATTAAAATTTGAAATCAAGTTATATATATATACATATATAACTACACAATTCACTTTTGAAAAACAATGGTTTTTATTAAAAATCTATGTGTTAAAAACAATGTATCATTTCCAGATATCTATTCCAATATTATCGTAGTTTCAAATATATTCAGATATCTTTTATTACCAGGATTTTATTGGTTCACTAAATAAGGTCAAAACTATTTCAATTATTAGATGCCAAAATTCTGGGTTATCACATTCCTCCCCCCTTTAAATCTTTTCGTCCTCGAAAAGGAACGAAAGCAAATTTTATTATATATTATATTTTTTTTAAACAGTTAAAATATTCTTTAATCATTTTAAAACACTTTTAAAATCTATATAGTATTTTCAAAATAGTTTTATAAAAATATTATTTTATAACTCGATGTCTCAACAAGTCCATCCTCGTTCTTACAGAAATTCGGTCATACGTTGATCAGGCGTAAGACTGAAAATCTACAAGTACTTGGTAAACCCATTTCAACACCCAGTGAAAATACTTGAAAAATAGTTTTATTGAAAATATTGAAAATAGTTTTTGAAAATAGAGTATATATCTTTGGTGAGAATGCTCTGGAAATGATCACCCCCATCCATGGTCACAGTTACATCCAGGGTTACGTTGCCGTCGCAGCAAAAGTCCATGTAACTGCAGGCTCTCAGCGGCCTCTCGATTACGCCATGGATCCCACACAACAGATCACAGTTACACCCAGGGTTACATTGCCGTCGCAGCAAAAGTCCATGTAACTGCAGGCTCTCAACGGCCTTTGATTTTCGCTGTCAAAATGAAACTTCTCCATTCCAACATAGGTCACAGTCTACCGATGTAAAATCAAATGTAGACTGTTAGCTCTCAGCGACGCACACGACTTCCGCTATGTTATCATAGGTCGCAGTCTGCCGATATAAAATCAAACGTAGACTATTGGCTCTCAGCGAGACACACGACCTTTACTATGTTACCATAGATCGCAGTCTACCGATATAAAATCAAACGTAGACCTTGTCTCTCAGCGATACACACGACTTTCGCTATGGTAACCTCTACTCAAGATCCCTAGGAACTAGTTTTGTCCGGACTCCTCACCGGATCAACTTTAGAACCCTCCCTTGGGGCTCATGGCAGCGCCACCCAGTGGTACTCTTGAGAAGTTCATTTCAATGGAGCGCCTTTTTCCCCAGAGCCATTATCAAAATATTTTATACTATATACATATAGTATTTTCAAATCATACACCTAGTATGATCTCATACAAAGCTTCTTTACACAAAATCGATTATTCCAAAATCGGTAATTCTCAAAATAGGCTTTCCAAATTCTCATATTGATTTTACCCTAAAATCAAAAGCCTTTCCAAATCCAAAGGTTCCCAAAATCTTTTCTAAAATCCTCATAAGATCCTTATATATATATATATATATATATATATATATATATATATATATATATATATATATATACAGATATATATAATTTTCAAAACTTTGGATCATTTCAAACTTGTATAAAACTCCTTTTATACTTCAAATATTTTCAAAACCCTTTTCTTTTGACAAAAGATTCATCAATGGGAGTTTTATCTTATATAACTTTATTTATCCAAAATCAAATATTCAAATTTGATTACTCTTTTCAATATCCTTTTCATTCAAATCCGTACAATGTACACATATCATTTGTACGCTATACCAATCTGATCGCTCACTTGACCACATAATTTCACTTTCGAACTAGTATCGTTCACCCGACTTCCTAGTGCGGACACAGATCTGGTTTCTTGATCAGAAACCGTCATTCTTCTTGTATAGTCATAACTATGATAGAGAATATCCAGAATCAATCAACAACCCATATCCAGGTTTGCCGTCGAAAATCGAGTGAAAAATTCCAACTCGGATTGAAATACTATCTCGAAATTCTGTGCTCGAATCTGGATCACATTACTATGCGAATAGAATAACATACGTACACCTTACATATTTATCTTTATTGGTTATTAGCCAAATCAATTCCATTTCTATTCACATTCACTTTGATTTTCATTCACTTACTCACAATTGCTTAAATCCATTCGGATTATCACCTCTACTCTTATCTCGATTGGGTATTTAAACAATAACAGTTTGAACTCTGTCCAGTTTAAATTTAGAAAATAACTTGAAAAGTTAAAGAAATAGATAAGTAGTTGAAAAATAATTACTAGTTTGTAAAATAGCTGTAAAATAGTCCAGTAATTGTAAAATAATTGGAAAATAGTTAAATAGTCATAGAAATTTTAAATAATTGCAAAATAGCTATAAAATAGTAATTAGTAGTTGAAAATAGTAATTAGTTTATAGAATAGTTAGAAAATTGTTAAACAGTTTCAAAAATAATTGTAAAACAAGTATAAGATAGTTTGGCTTTTAAAAGAAAGGATGTTTATATAATGAATAGCTTGGAAAAATAGGTTTATATTAAAATAATTTATATTAAAAATAGTCCAGAGCCAAAACTGTTCACTTCCCAATCTCCATTCTCATCAATTCAATTTAAATTTCCTCTACCATTTAAATTGACCCAATTCCAATTTAAATAACTTCAATTTCCATTGAAATTGATTCAATCCCAATTCAAGTTGAATTATTCTTAACTTCCTCCCAAATTCAATTCAAACTCCATTTGAATTTAAAATTATTCAACTTTAATTACAATTCCAAATTATTCAAATCAATCCAATTCAAATTTTCCATTTGAATCTTATACTCATACATCTTCAATCACCATTTCAATTAATTCAAATCAAATTCAATTTGAACTAATTCAAAATTTCAAATTTAAACCATCTCGAATTATATAAATTCGAGTTAATACTTCAAATGTTGATTTAATTCCTTTAAATCAAATTTCCTTTAAAGTTTTTAAACAATTTAATTCCGAGTCCAAATTTCAAAATTCCATTTTAAAACATCCATCAAATTCCAAATTCCAGATCTCAAACCCATTTGAGGTAACACAAATTCCCCGTTCAGATTAACCATTTAACTTCCCAAGTTAAATTCCAATTTCATCTTGAAATTTCCAAATCAGGTTGATCATTCCAACTTATTTAATCTCTTCCGAGTTAAATTCATTCAATCCCGTTTAACCTTACTCAAATTTGAATTCTCCATTTCAAATTTCAAAATTCTTTCACATCTACAAGTTTAAAAACTTATCACTTTGGGTTTTCACATCTCATTCCAAAATTTTAAAACTCAACACTTAGAGTTTATCTCAAACCATCTTTGATATTTAAGTATATCCACACATTTACATATTTACTTCTTGGCTCGCCAAGCCAAATTTTAAAATTTAAACCACCTTTGGTTTCAAGTCAAAACAAATTCTCTTTAAAATTTTCAAACATTCCTTATTTTAAAATAAGATCATATTCAAAGTAGTTTGAATAATATCATTTCATTTAATCTTTTTGAAACCAATTCAAATGTTTAAACTTAGATTTCAGGACTTCACAATTTGAAACCCACTTTAATTTACATCTTTTCAAATTTACAAGTTACTCTCATTAAATGGTTACTTCCTTAAAACATTTTATTATTTATTAAAGCACAATCATTCCATTATTAAACACAATAACCATCTATTTCTTTGGTTTGAAACCAATTCTAATTCATCTTATTTTGAAATACTTATCCAATTCAAGATTTCAATTTTAGTTTGAATCCATTTCAAACTTATCTTTATTTAATTCCAATTTCAATTTGGTTGTATTCTATTACTTCTTAATTTTATTCTTACTATTACTTTTAATTTAATTAATACTACAACTAATTTCCTTAATATAATAGATAATTTATTTCTTATATAAGATTCATTTACTTTTGAAATCATTTAAAAACCTTTATATAAGAAAATAACAAGTACGCTCTCTGATATTTATACACTAAACTCATCATAGGGTACCACTTACCCTATCCTTAATGAGTTATCCCACCAGAGCCAAGGTTCTCACTTAACCTTCAGCTCTAATACCGAATGTAACGACCCAGAAATTTCGATCCAAAAACTTCCAGATAGTTAGGAAAAGAAGATGAGATAGAAGAAGAGGAATAGAAAACCAAACTCAAAGTCTCACATACGCAGCGGATAAAATATAATATCACATAAATAATAGTTATACAAAGGAAACCGTACATGTCAAATTACACATTATTATATCAGAGTTACAACAGATTTACAATTACAGAACAGATAAATCTATCTGTTTCAGATACTATAATATATTAACATCAGAAGCTCTCCATACGTTCCTGTTCGCCAGCTCGCCTTCTGAGCTCCAAAACGTCCTTACCTGAAAATCTGTAATGGTCTGACCCGAGCATTACATCAATGTAACACTCGGGTCAGGCTGGAAACCAGCGTGAGTAAACCCATCTAACTTGGAATTCGAAAGCATACAATTTAAATAAACCCAGGGTAACTTATATCAATTACACTTCACAAGTTGTTATAGGCATCAACCGTTCCACACAACAATTTCTAAGTGCCAAAACTTAGATTTAAAGGGTCCAATTTACTTAAGTCATTCCACTTCAGCCTATTAGTTTCACATATCAAATTTTAAGAATCGAAGTGGTTTCGGGAATTAACTAATACCCGACTCCAGTCTCTTCGAAACCATTGTCAACTTAACTTAAATTATTCAAGTGAAACACAATTCAACTTTAAATACCGGATGTCATAGTAATTCATTATCAATAGATAACCATATCATCATAGATTAAATCAAACATATCATATCACATAGTGTAACGACCCAGGATTTCTAATAATTTAAATTTGAATATTTAATTGAATTTAAATATTAATAAGTGAAATTTTTAAGTCGAATAATTTATTTTTCGAATATTGGATTTAATTGGATAATTAAATCGATAATTTAATAATTGAAATTACAGAAATAATTAAAATTTGGTTAAATATGATTGAAAATGATTTGTAAAATTTTATTTTATCATGTTGGAGTTAGAACGATATTTTAGAACTTTTAAAATCGAATTAAAAGTTAACTTGTGAAAATTGAATATTTTAATATTTAATTATCGACTGTAAAATAGCCAATTTTTGAACAGTCTCAGAATTGGACGAGACCAGTTCCATTGGATCCGTAATAGTTTGTTATTATCGGATTTCAATTTTCGTAGCAATCGGAGTTGTCGTTTGATCGTGGCAGCTCGAAACGCATCGAATTGTTTTTAATATTAATTTGGCGAGTTAAAATAGCCATTTTTCAAAAAGTCTCGGATTTCGACGAAACTAGTTTCATCGGATCCGTAATGTGATATTATTGTAAGGTTTCAAATTTCGTATCAATTGAATTTACCGTTTGTCCGGGACAAGCCAAAACGCTTCGAAATCGATTTAAATCGGTTTAATTTAAATTGATCGTTTATAGCCATATCTCGCACAGATGATCGAATTAGCTTCCGAAACATGTTCCATTGTGTCCGAAACGCGAGGTAAACCCCAGAAACGCCAGTCACTACGCGTAAATCGGAGTTCAGAAAAATCGAAATGAGTAGTGTTCGTTCGGTTCCCTATAAATACACCCATAATTCTAAAAATAAAAAAGAAATTGAAACCCTAGCCGCCTCTTATGCAATGAATGGCCAGAAAGTGTCGAATTTCATTCATCAATTCCTTGCAATCCATTCACTTATAGCAAATTTGTTCAACTACAAAAACGTTAAGCATTCCGAGATCTTCGATTTCATACGGTCGAGATCATATTTAGTGGATCATGGTGGCCAGAAAACGAGCGGGAAGGGGCCACGTTCGTCTTCGTTTTGCGTGCTGGAGAGGCCGCCGAGCTTGGCCGTGGTTGGGGCGTGGGTGCGCGTGGGTGAGGGCTTCATTATGGTGTAGATTGATCGCCTTCAAGTGGAGCGAGGAGGTGGTGGCTTGGAAACCCTAGATCGTGCAAATGGGTAGCCGTGCGCGTTTCCTTAAAGATGGAAGAAGACTAAAATGACGGCCCTGATCGCATGAAGCTGTTTGAACGGCCAGGATCTGGTGTATGGTTATAAAAGAAAATGTTAAATTATAATATTTAAATCGTGTAATGTTTAAAATGTTGTATCTCTTTCATACGAGGTCGAAAAATTTCGAAACGAGTTGCGTTGGAATCGTGTGGACGAGCACTACGCTATGGAATTGGATTAGAGTCATTTGGAGTGAGTGAAAATTTCGGGTAAAATTAAACGTCCGTTTAATTTTATTCGAAATAAATCGCTAAAACGAAATTGAAATCAAGGTGAGAACTTCTTACTCAATCGAATAGTTTCGATTTAATATTTTAAATAGTTAGATTTGAAATACTTGAATGCATGTTTGAATAATGATTGTTATCTATTGATTGTTAAAATAGACATTATGCGCCGTTAGTAAGCGGATGTTATTTATTAAAAACATATACCGCGAATATTTCATAAACAGTGAAATTGGTATTATATATAATAGCAATATATATATATATATATATATATATTGGCATATGTATATATTGCAGTTGTTGATTTCCCGCATTGTATAGCGGATGAGACCCTATTGCGCCGTCTATTAAGCGGATAATATTTTATAAATCCCATATACCGCGATAATTCCGTACTGGAGCGGAATTGGTATTGTGCTAATGTTTGTGAATGCAGGGAAACAGGTTGGAGGGATCCAACTGGATTCCTCAACTGTATTGATTTATTTACAGATATTTTGATATTTGTTGATTATCATATCGATATATGATATTTGGAAGTCGTGGTTGACTATTTGGTGCTGCTGCATCATCGGATCCATTTCTGAAGTTTTAAAATAATGATTTTTGGTTTTAAAAGGATTTTTAAAGTGATTTTTCAAAGTATATGTTTTTATTAAATTTTGAATTGGTTCATTTTAAATAATTAAAACGTTATAAATTTTTATGTTATAAAAATTACTGTTTGTGTAAAATATAACCAAATTAAGATTTTTGAAATAAATAGTGATTAATTTATAAAATGGTTTAATTGGGAATTTTGAATTATTATAAACGGTTTATATAAAAGATTTATAAAATTGATATTTATAAATTAAAAATACCGGAATTATAAAACGAGTTTTATAAGTAATAAAGTGAAATAAAATGGATTTCATAAGTGAATTGAGATTTATAAATTTATGAAGTATGAATATATAAAATGGATAGATTTTGTAAAATATAAGATTTATAAGTAATCAACTTATAAATCGGATTTTGGCATTTAAAATGAGATATAAAAAGGATTTTTATAAATAGAAGTTTATAAAAATATAAATGGAGTTTATAAACGTTGTTTATAAATCCGAAATCAATTGAATTTGATAAGTTGGATATAGGAATGTATGAAAGGAATTATATTCACGATTTTGGAAAGTGAATATATTATTAAATGAAATGGATATGTTTTGGGGAAGGAATATTATGAAATGATGTTAATGATTTTAAAGATGTTTTAAATTGCATTAAGTATCGAATACATAGATTTCAACATTCATTGTTGAAATAGACGTTTTCGAGAAATAGAAGGAAATGGTGGACTATAACACTGTTGTTATAGTAAATGGTTTCCGAAAGGAAATGTTTTGTATAGTATTGGGATTTATATATCTATTTAAACTTTGAATCCCTATACTGGTGATTTTGGGTCGTCGTAACGATGTTTTACGTAACATTCGTTTTGGCCCAAACAAATGTGTTTAAGAGAATGATTTCTTAAAGAATGAAATATATACTTAATTTTCGATTTAAGTATATTGAATATTTTCTAAGTATTGAAAATAAATGGATTTGTGATGTACTTATTATTAAATAAGTATGGAAATATTTTTCCAATGTGAAATGAATGTTTAGAATTTATCCTTTAAGATAAATTGAAAGTGAATACTGAAAATCGATTGAAAATCGTACATCATAGATATTTTGGGATTATAAATTCACTATGGAATCTATAAAAGAAAGGGGAATTAGTTTAAAAATAAACGTTGATTTATTTTTAAAGTGTGGGAATTAATTTACGGATTTGGAACGTAAATATAAAGTAAATCGTTAAGGATTTATTTAATTGGTTTAAATGGACCATGTTGAAATGAAAGTATTTCTGAGTAAGGAAAAGTGATTTGAAAATTTGTTTTCAAATGGTTGAAGTGTGGAAAATTATATATCTAGTAAAGATATTTTGGAAAGCAAATATTTTGGGAAATTATTTGGATTTGGTGATGTTGAGCATGCCTATTGATAGTTAAATAATCCGACTATCAATATTTACCTTTAAATAGGTATTTGTTGAGATTGTTTGAATTTGAATGCCACACTTATTTTTGAATAAGCGCTCACTATTCGGGTTAGCCGGGAAAGGACCTTGGGGTCGTATAACCCATTCCGAGTATGTGATACGTCGAAATGGATTGCATTTGATGACCGGTGTTGAAGACCGGATGTTTGTGAAAACGGAAGGATTACTGTCGAGTTACTCTACATCGGCTGATCTCCGATATAGAGGTTTTATCACCCTTAGTGACGGGAAGTTCGGTCGTGATTAGTGAATATCCGGATTGCAAGGACTTCTTTGGAAGTGCCTTCGGTTCTGTTCGATCCCGGAACAGACTTGTATGGATTGTATGTCTGACATTACAAATTGAGATATAAAGCTGATTTCTTTCAAATATATTTCTGTTGGTGGCGGAGAATTTATTCTCTTAGCTTAACACCCTTCTCTGAGACGTACGAGCTCAGAGGTTATATAGTTGAAGGTTATTAGTGATATACTCCAATTTGGTAGTGTGGCATGCTGAGTGTTGCTGTGAAATGATCATTGTGTTGATCATTTGTGATAGGATCATTTATTTGATCATTTATCTTGGTGATCATTTCTATGATCATTTGTTGACCCAAAGCATGGCTTTTGTATAAAGTGTGGCTTTGTGGACGAGACTTCGTCGGACCTCACACCCCGGAAATGGTCAAAACAGGAAGGATGCAGCAAGGTTATTAGGGGTAGCGCCCTTTAGTGTATGTCATTCCTTCTGGATAGAGGTGGTATCATGGTATGGAGCCCAGATATTTAACCTATGTTGTTGCTGCATATTTTGTGGTTGTTGGAAATCGAGGATCCTCGGATAGATCGGTTACGATCGGGGGATGACATATTCGTGTCAGCAGTTACCCAGTTAGGGGTAACCCGGCCTTGTGTTGGCAGAGATCCGATTTGGTTCTCGGGACGTCATTCCAGAGGCGTTTCCATGTGGCAATGGAAAGTTCCTTGGCCTGACCATTTGTTGGAAATCCAATTCCCAATACGAAACCCTGTACGGTTTTAGTTGTAGAACATGCCATTTACTTATGGTGGTCACCACTGTTTAGATGGTAGCTATAGTAGACATAGTTCGAAATGTCTATGTTGGCTAAGATTTATATCTTTATTTTCGAAATAAATTTCCTACACTATGCACTAGTAATAATATCAAATGTTTCTTTTTAATGCGTATCAAGCATCTTTGACTATCATAAGGAGAAATCTCCTCCGATTCTGCGTTTGCATTGTGTGTGTGCGGGAGGCCTTATGGTAGTCTCATTTTTAAAAGCATTGCGAATTGACTTTAAAAATATTCCTCTATTTTGACTTTAAAGATAAACTGTTTTGAGTTCTCACACCAGTCACATGACTGACTCGGAGTTTATTGTTTTCCTTTCTAAACTCTGGGTGCCCACCAATTTCTACACGGGCAGTCAAGAGTTAAGGTTTATCAGGATATTCGGGAGTTGCTGGAGGCAAGATGGATGGCATGGCGTATTCACTAGTATATAGTATTTCCTTTTCCGCTGTTGATGTCATTTATTGTTGTACACTCTGATGATGTAATGTAATGTAATGTAATGTAATGTAATTTAATGTAATGTAATAACTGATATAGTTCTTTGTTTAAAGATTATTCATTTATTTATTATATGTTGTTCCGCTGCGAATTGTGAGATTCTGATGTTGTTCTGTTATTTCTTTCTGTTCCGTTCTTTTCTCTTTATTTTCTATCTTTTTCTCTCTTCTTCTACCTCTTTCTTCTTCTTTAACCCTAAGAATTCGTTTTTCCGTTCATCTTGAGTTAATCACTGGAGATTAGTGTCTATTCAAGGAGTACGGATTAGCGGGTCTTCACACATAGCATCATAAACCACATATTAGGAATAACAATTAATCAAAGGCTTTCAATATCATTCTATTTATCCTTTAATTACATTTAAGTAATTAAATCTTAATTTAATTTCACAAATTAATTATTCTTAACTCAATACAGTAATTAACCTTTTAATACTTTATTAACTAATTACTAACCATAATCATTAATCACCCTTGATTAATAACAACAGTGATTAACTTTCCTTAATTACTTCATCAAATAAATTTATTACTCCCTAATTAATTATCTCTAATTAGTCCCCTGATTAATTAACCTTTAATTATTCCCCCTAAGTAATTATTACTTTATTAATTCCACAAAGTAATTTAATCCAAATTACTTTCACTTTATAAATAATCCCTTTATTAATTACATCCTGTAATTAATTATTCATCACTTTACAAAGTAATTACACTTTTATAAATTACATTGAGTAATTATACTTACCAAGTTCAATATTGAGTACCCTTAATTAATTAATAAAATCAATTATCTCTAATTAATTTCACTAATTAATCATTTTATAATACTTAATTAATGATCTTCATTAACTATATTACCCAATCCTTTAATTACTTGTCTAAGTAATTAACTATAATTAATCATTTTAATTACCTTAAAAAAATTAATGAATTACAAATCATTAAATCCTAATTACCTTTATAATAAAAACATCATTTTTATTAATGGTTTAATTATCATTCTCAAACATATCTGAAAACATTTTACTTTCAAATTCATTTTTAGATTTCATTTCAAATCAAAGATTTGAAATAATTACAGATTTAACCTTAACAAATTTAACCAAGTTAAAACCCTTTAAAAATCAAATATTGAAAAAACATTTACTTTTATATAAGAATTTTAAACCAAATCATTTAATTTCAAAACATTTTATAAAATATACACTTTAACATTAAAGTTGTTTTAAACATTTAAATTTCATAGACTTATTTATTTTAAAACTCAACATGCAAAAGTAAGTTTGAATCCATACTTAAAAATCTGATTTTAAACTTTGTTTGAAATCTTGTTTCAAATTCTAAATCCTGTTTAAAATTTCAATCAGTCAGGTTTTTAAAAACCTGTAACATACCCGAGCCATCACCAAAATAGCTCGAGTCAAAACCCTCCTAGCTTCGAGCAACACCCTAACTTTACTCGAGAAAACTCGAGTCCCTTTACTGCTTCAACCTAATCTACCACCAGAAACAAAGGTGCACGGTGCACCTGCACCGTGACTCCAGCCACTTCCGATCATCCACGCTGGCCTCCTCACGTCGACGATCATCCACCAAACCTATCCCGACCATCAGATCCTCCAAAGCAACTCGAAAACAAAATCGACTTCCAATCCAAACTGAAACCAGAAAACAAAACTTGGCAACTCCTCGACCTTGCTCCTCCGACCACCGAAAAGTCAGAACCTCCGCCCAAGCCTTCATCAACGACCAATAAACCGATCCACGGAATTCTGTTGAACTCGATCATCCATAGGAATCGAGGTGATCACAACTTCCAGCAGTGCCAAAACTAGGTCTACAAACAAAATCAAACAACCATCGTCACCCCCGTCATCTATACACCCATCCACTAATTTTCCCTTAGTCACTGACCACTCCTCTTCCTCCATAATGAACCACGGCCCTCCAGACCAACGAGGTCATCAGAATCTCCTTAAATACCTATTTCTGGTCGAACCAGAAATGCCCCCCAAATCCCATGACTAAAAATTGAAATTTTGTTATCAAAAATCAAGTTTAAGTTTTAGCATTTGATTCAGATACTTGAATCCATGAATCATGACAATTGAATTTTTAACTAATTTAAAGTTTGCATTGTTGTTAATTTATTCCCAGAGACCATTCAAGATATTTTAACTTAAACAAATTTTTGAACTAAAATTTATCCTATAACAAACATATTTGGTTTAAAACTTAAGTACAATTTAATATTTGATCAAGAGAAATTGGTTCAAGATCAGATTAGAACCTAGGAACAAAAAATCAGATAAAGCATCCAAACACATAGCAAATGATCACAATCAAATATTCATATATATATATACACATGCACAGAGATATACTTAAAAATGTATTCTCAACATACTTGATTTCAGAGATTTCAGAGGTAAGCATGCAATATAATCATTTTCTAGGATGTTAAAATAGTGATGTTACTCACATGTAAGCAAGATGAACAGAGCCTTGATTTTAAAAATAAAAATAAAAACACTTTGAACTCTTAAACTGGAAAATTTCTTTGCTTAAAACTTGAATTGCTTGATTTAGGCTTGAAAATTATCTATTGCTGTTAGCATTGATTTTTTTCTTTTCTGTTTCCAGTTATATTTTGTTTTCTTCTCTCTTGACTTAAGTGACAGGTTCTTTCTCTAACACATATATAAACATAGGGACTGATTTCATTATTCATTTTTGAGAATAAAGAACCTATCTGAGTTCCATAAACATGCAATGGGGTATAAGATTTTCAAATAAAGGTTAGAGCTTTTTATTTCACGGATTTCACTAATAAGAACAACTACGATCTTTTCATCAATTTATACCTCTAGTAAAGCTAAAACATGTGATTTACTCACCTTAGTAATGTCGAACAGATGTCACAAGCTCTGAAACTAGAAACCTTGTTTTGCTTTTGAAATTAAACTTCAGTTTACTTTAAAAACTTCCATCTTGTTTGTATTTGCTCCTTGCTTTAACAATTGCATGCATCCAAGAAAAGGAAATGCAGGCCTGGAAGTTGTTTCCAAACAGAGATACAAAGATCTCTAATTCCATGCAGGCTTCATATCTTTGAAAATTTGTTGATAGGCTTTGATTTGAAGATGTGCAGGTTGTTGTTCTCAGGAAAAATTTAAAGTGGTATGCAGGTTTTGATATTGAGAGTGGATTACAGGTTTTTAAATTGTTCGGATTTTTGAAAATGAAGATGAATTTTCAAACTTTGATCTTGTTTCAGGTTTTATGAAGTGGATTGATGTGAGATTGTTTTGTGAAAGGGTTTCAGGGAGTAGATGAATTCCTGGTTTGAGAATAGAAAATGCTAAGTCTTTTTTTCTTCTTAGTTTTAAATTTAGAAAATTAGAAAAAGAAAGGGAAGGGAAGGAGATTTTTTTTAATATAAGGGCTGAAAAAAAGAAAATCTAAAATAAATGACACTTGTCCTTAAAATTAACATTTGTCATACACCTTACTTAATTATCTAACATATGTTATTACAAAGCCTAAGAAGATTACACTTGTCTTTAAATTTAATTACTTATTATTAAATGTTAATTTGTATTTAGTTAATAGATTAATATAAGGTAAATATAAACTTATGTTTAAATAGTTAGTTAATATGTACTTATTTATATGTAGGAAATATTGAAATGGATAAATCCAATTATATTTATAAGATAAAGGTTCATACAAATATTTTAAAATTCAAAACAAATTTAAAATATTTATATTTAAGTTTTTTTTTTCAAGGCTTTTTTTAGCAAAGGCTAGCGGGGTTATCAGGGCCCCTACCTGATTTTATTGCGACAACACAATAAAATACATAGCTTGTTCATAGAAAAAAACAAGCAAGAAAAGAGAAAAAACAAACAGGGATTAACTAGAGAAAAACAAGCACACAGAGCAAACAAGACAAGAGAAAAACCACCATCTATCTCCAAGCATCTCTAAAAACAGCAGGTATAGAGGGCTGCATCATCATAGCTAGATAAATATCATGCTTCAAGACTTTCCATAACACCTGCCCATCCCTCTCTTATTTTCAAAACAAATCTTATTTCTTTCAAGCCACACAATAGACATATATTTCTTCAGGCATATAGTAAGGCATCTTGCTTTCATAGTTCGCCACCTCGTTGCTTTATATGTCATGTCAAGATCCATTGGCCTAAGATTGGACAGCAAGTTACTTCTAGCAAGCTGCATCCTTTTACCAAATAGCAATAGATTACAGGAACATTCTAAAAACAAGTGTTGCGTGGTCTCAGGATTATTAGAACAGAAATAACAGGACACTCCAATATCAAAACCCATCTCCATCAACTTGCTTTTAGTTAACAATGCATTTTGAACAACCTTCCAAAGCATTAAATTATCCCTGGGAGAAGAATCAGCAGACCAAATGACCTTACTCCATTTAAATGCCTGGATACTGGATCGGTGCAGAAGATTATACACATGAGAGACAGTGTGAGGTTTGGCACACCAATGAACAACATCAACCTCAACTGGAGGGTAGAAATTACTTTGAATTTCATACCAAACAGCCATGATGAATTGATTAGAGGAGTAAGGAAGCTGCAGATCACCATGGCTAATAAAATCAACAGCTTTGGCATCTATGGGAATACCAGATTGATTTAGTTGTTGATAGATGAAAAGTTTATGCAATAACACACCATTGGAAACCCAAGGATCAAACCAAAAATTAACTTCAGATGAGTCAGCCATCCTATGAACGATGAGCTGAACGATGAGGGGAAGTAATTTTTTTCAAGGCTTTAAACTCAAATACAAATTAGATTCTAAAATTAAAATTTGAAATCAAGTTATATATATAAATATATAACTACACAATTCACTTTTGAAAAATAATGATTTTTATTAATAATCTATGTGTTAAAAACAATGTATCATTTCCAGATATCTATTCCAATATTATCATAGTTTCAAATATAATCAGATATCTTTTATTACCAGGATTTTATCGGTTCACTAAATAAGGCCAAAACTATTTCAATTATCAGATGCCGAAATTCTGGGTTATCACATTCCTCCCCCCTTTAAATCTTTTCGTCCTCGAAAAGGAACGAAAGCAAATTTTATTAAATATTATATTATTATTATTATTTAAAAAAAACAGTTAAAATAATCTTTAATCATTTTAAAACACTTTTAAAATCTATATAGTATTGTCAAAATAGTTTTAAAAAAATATTATTTTATAACTCGATGTCTTAACAAGTCCATCATCGTTCTTACAGAAATTCGGTCATACGTTGATGAGGCGTAAGACTGAAAATCTACAAGTACTTGGTAAACCCGTTTCAACACCCAGTGAAAATACTTGAAAAATAGTTTTATTGAAAATATTGAAAACAGTTTTTGAAAATAGAGGATATATCTTTGGTGAGAATGCTCTGGAAATCATCACCCCCATCCATGGTCACAGTTACATCCAGGGTTACGTTGCCGTCGCAGCAAAAGTCCATGTAACTACAGGCTCTCAGCGGGCTCTCGATTACGCCATGGATCCCACACAACAGATCACAGTTACACCCAGGGTTACGTTGCCGTCGCAGCAAAAGTCCATGTAACTGCAGGCTCTCAGCGGCCTCTGATTTTCGCTGTCAAAATGAAACTTCTCCACTCCAAAATAGGTCGCAGTCTACCGATGTAAAATCAAATGTAGACTGTTGGCTCTCAGCGACGCTCACGACTTCCGCTATGTTATCACAGGTCGCAGTCTACCGATATAAAATCAAACGCAGACTGTTGGCTCTCAGCGAGACACACGACCTTTACTATGTTACCATAGATCGCAGTCTACCGATATAAAATCAAACGTAGACCTTGTCTCTCAGCGACACACACGACTTTCGCTATGGTAACCTCTACTCAAGATCCCCAGGAACTAGTTTTGTCCGGACTCCTCACAGGACAACTTTAGAACCCTCCCTTGGGGCTCAAGGCAGCACCACCCAGTGGTACTCTTGAGAAGTTCATTTCAATGGAGTGCCTTTTGCCCCAGAGCCATCATCAAAATATTTTATACGATATACATATAGTATTTTCAAATCATACACCTAGTATGATCTCATACAATGCTCCTTTACACAAAATTGATTATTCCAAAATCGATAATTCTTAAAATAGGCTTTCCAAATTCTCATATTGATTTTACCCTAAAATCAAAAGCCTTTCCAAATCCAAAGGTTCCCAAAACCTTTTCTAAAATCCTCATAAGATCCTTTATATATATATATATATATATATATATATATATATATATATACAGATATATATAATTTTCAAAACTTTGGATCATTTCAAACTTGTATAAAACTCCTTTTATACTTCAAATATTTTCAAAACCCTTTTCTTTTGACAAAAGATTCATCAAAGGGAGTTTTATCTTATATAAAAAAGATATATAACTTTATTTATCCAAAATCAAATATTCAAATTTGATTACTCTTTTCAATATCCTTTTCATTCAAATCCGTACGATGTACACATATCATTTGTACGCAATACCAGTCTGATCACTCACTTGACCACATAATTTCTCTTTCGAACTAGTATCGTTCACCCGACTTCCTAGTGCGGAGACAGATCTGGTTTTTTGATCAGAAACCGTCATTCTCCTTGCATAGTCATAACTATGATAGAGAATATCCAGAATCAATCAACAACCCATTAAATGGTTACTTCCTTAAAACATATTATTATTTATTAAAGCACAATCATTCCATTATTAAACACAATAACCATCTATTTCTTTGTTTTAAACCAATTCTAATTCATCTTATTTTTAAATACTTCTCCAATTCAAGATTTCAATTTTAGTTTGAATCCATTTCAAACTTATCTTTATTTTATTCCAATTTCAATTTGGTTGTATTCTATTACTTCTTAATTTAATTCTTACTATTACTTTTAATTTAATTAATACTACAACTAATTTCCTTAATATAATAGATAATCTATTTCTTATATAAGATTCATTTACTTTTGAAATCGTTTAAAAACCTTTATATAATAAAATAACAAGTACGCTCTCTCATATTTATACACTAAACTCATTATAGGGTACCACTTACCCTATCCTTAATGAGTTATCCCACCAGAGCCAAGGTTCTCGCTTAACCTTCAGCTCTGATACCGAATGTAACGACCCAGAAATTTCGATCCAGAAACTTCTAGATAGTTATAAAAAGAAGATGAGATGGAAGAAGAGGAATAGAAAACCAAACTCAAAGTCTCACATACGCAGCGGATAAAATATAATACCACGTAAATAATAGTTATACAAAGGAAACCGTACATGTCAAACTACACATTATTATATCAGAGTTACAACAGATTTACAATTACAGAACAGATAAATCTATCTGTTTCAGATACTATAATATATTAGCATCAGAAGCTCTCCATACGTTCCTGTTCGCCAGCTTGCTTTCTGAGCTCCAGAACGTCCTTACCTGAAAATCTGTAATACTCGGTCTGACCCGAGCATTACATCAAAGTAACACCTGGGTCAGGCTGGAAACCAGCGTGAGTAAACCCATCTAACTTGGAATTCAAAAGCATACAATTTATATAAACCTGGGGTAACTTATATCAATTACACTTCACAAGTTCTTATAGGCATCAACCATTCCACACAAAAATTTCTAAGTGCCAAAACTTAGATTTAAAGGGTCCAATTTACTTAAGTCATTCCACTTCAGCCTATTAGTTTCACATATCAAATTTTAAGAATCGAAGTGGTTTCGGGAATTTACTAATACCCGACTCTGGTCTTTTCGAAACCATTGTCAACTTAACTTAAATTATTCAAGTGAAATACAATTCAACTTTAAATACTGAATGTCATAGTAATTCATTATCAATAGATAACCATATCATCATAGATTAAATCAAACATATCATATCACATAGCATCATAAACCACATATTAGGAATAACAATTAATCAAAGGCTTTCAATATCATTCTATTTATCCTTTAATTACATTTAAGTAATTAACCCTTAATTTAATTTCACAAATTAATTATACTTAACTCAATACAGTAATTAACCTTTTATTGCTTTATTAACTAATTACTAACCATAATCATTAATCACCCTTGATTAATAACAACAGTAATTAACTACCCTTAATTACTTCATCAAATAAATTTATTACTCCCTAATTAATTATCTCTAATTAATCCCCTGATTAATTAACCTTTAATTATTCCCCCTAAGTAATTATTACTTTATTAATTCCACAAAGTAATTTAATCCAAATTACTTCCACTTTATAAATCATCCCTTTATTAATTACATCCTATAATTAATTATTCATTACTTTACAAAGTAATTACACTTTTATAAATTACATTGAGTAATTATACTTACCATGTTCAATATTGAGTACCCTTACTTAATTAATAAAATTAATTATCTCTAATTAATTTCACTAATTAATCATTTTATAATACTTAATTAATGATCTTCATTAACTATATTACCCAATCCTTTAATTACATGTCTAAGTAATCAACTATAATTAATCATTTTAATTACCTTAAAAAAAATTAATGAATTACAAATCATTAAATCCTAATTACCTTTATAATAAAAACATCATTTTTATTAATGGTTTAATTATCATTCTCAAACATATCTGAAAACATTTTACTTTCAAATTCATTTTTAGATTTCATTTCAAATCAAAGATTTGAAATAATTACAGATTTAACCTTAACAAATTTAACCTAGTTAAAACCCTTTAAAAATCAAATATTGAAAAACATTTACCTTTATAAAAGAAATTTATATAAGAATTTTAAACCAAATCATTTAATTTCAAAACATTTTATAAAATATACACTTTAACATTAAAGTTGTTTTTAAACATTTAAATTTCATAAACTTATTTATTTTAAAACTCAACATGCAAAAGTAAGTTTGAATCCATACTTAAAAATCTGATTTTAAACTTTGTTTGAAATCTTGTTTCAAATTCTAAATCCTATTTAAAATTTCAATCAGTCAGGTTTTTAAAAACCTGTAACATACCCGAGCCATCACCAAAATAGCTCGAGGCAAAACCCTCCTAGCTTCGAGCAACACCCTAACTTTACTCGAGAAAACTCGAGTCCCTTCACTGCTTCAACCCAATCTACCACCAGAAACAAAGGTTCACGGTGCACCTGCACCGTGACTCTAGCCACTTCCGATCATCCACGCTGGCCTCCTCACGTCGACGATCATCCACCAAACCTATCCCGACCATCAGATCCTCCAAAGCAACTCGAAAACAAAATCGAGCTTCCAATCCAAACTGAAACCAGAAAACAAAACTTGGCAACTCCTCGACCTTGCTCCTCCGACCACCGGAAAGTCAGAACCTCCGGCCAAGCCTTCATCAACGACCAATAAACCGATCCCCGGAATTCTGTTGAACTCGATCATCCATAGGAATCGAGACGATCAAAACTTCCAGCAGTTCCAAAACTAGGTCTACAAACAAAATCAAACAACCATCGTCACCCCTGTCATCTATACACCCATCCACTAATTTTCCCTTAGCCATTGACCACTCCTCTTCCTCCAGAATGAACCACGGCCCTCCAGACTAACGAGGTCATCAGAATCTCCTTAAATACCTATTTCTGGTCGAACCAGAAATGCCCCCAAATCCCATGACCAAAAATTAAAATTTTGTTATCAAAAATCAAGTTTAAGTTTTAGCATTTGATTCAGATACTTGAATCCATGAATCATGACAATTGAATTTTTAACTAATTTAAAGTTTGCATTGTTGTTAATTTATTTCCAGAGACCATTCAAGATATTTTAACTTAAACAAATTTTTGAACTAAAATTTATGGTATAACAAACATATTTGGTTTAAAACTTAAGTACAATTTAATATTTGATCAAGAGAAATTGGTTCAAGATCAGATTAGAACCTTGGAACAAAAAATCAGATAAAGCATCCAAACACATAGCAAATGCTCACAATCAAATATTCATCTATATATATATACACATACATACATACATGCACAGAGATATACTTAAAAATGTATTCTCAACATACTTGATTTCAGAGATTTCAGAGGTAAGCATGCAATATAATCATTTTCTAGGATGTTAAAATAGCGATGTTACTCACATGTAAGCAAGATGAACAGAGCCTTGATTTTAAAAATAAAAGCACTTTGAACTCTTAAACTGGAAAATTTCTTTGCTTAAAACTTGAATTGCTTGATTCAGGCTTGAAAATTATCTATTGCTGTTAGCATTGATTTTTTTTTTCTTTTCTGTTTCCAATTATATTTTGTTTTCTTCTCACTTGACTTAAGTGACAGGTTCTTTCTCTAACACATATATAAACATAGGGACTGATTTCATTATTCATTTTTGAGAATAAAGAACCTATCTGAGTTCCATAAACATGCAATGGGGTATAAGATTTTCAAATAAAGGTTAAAGCTTTTTATTTCACAGATTTCACTAATAAGAACAACTATGGCCTTTTCATCAATTTATACCTCTAGTAAAGCTAAAACATGTGATTTACTCACCTTAGTAATGTCGAACAGAGGACACAAGCTCTGAAACTAGAAATCTTGTTTTGCTTTTGAAATTAAACTTCAATTTACTTTAAAAACTTCCATCTTGTTTGTATTTGCTCCTTGCTTTAACAATTGCATGCATCCAAGAAAAGGAAATGCAGGCCTGGAAGTTGTTTCCAAACAGAGATACAGAGATCTCTAATTCCATGCAGGCTTCATATCTTTGAAAATTTGTTGATAGGCTTTGATTTGAAGATATGCAGGTTGTTGTTCTCGGGAAAAATTTAAAGTGGTATGCAGGTTTTGATATTGAGAGTGGATTGCAGGTTTTTAAATGTTTCAGATTTTTGAAAATGAAGATGAAATTTCAAACTTTGATCTTGTTTCAGGTTTTATGAAGTGGATTGATTTCAGATTGTTTTGAGAAAGGGTTTCAGGGAGTAGATGAATTGCTAGTTTGAGAATAGAACATGCTAAGTCTTTTTTTTCCTCTTAGTTTTAACTTTAGAAAATTAGAAAAAGAAAGGGAAGGGAAGGAGATTTTTTTTAATATAAAGGCTGAAAAAAAGAAAATCTAAAATAAATGACACTTGTCCTTAAAATTAACATTTTTCCATACACCTTACTTAATTATCTAACATATGTTATTACAAAGCCTAAGAAGATTACATTTGTCTTTAAATTTAATTAGTTATTATTAAATGTTAATTTGTATTTAGTTAATAGATTAATATAAGATAAATATAAACTTATGTTTAAATAGTTAGTTAATATGTACTTATTTATATGTAGGAAATATTGAAATGGATAAATCCAATTATATTTATAAGATAAAGATTCATACAAATATTTTAAAATTAAAAAAAATTAAAAATATTTATACTTTAAGTTTTTTTTCCAAGGCTTTAAACTCAAATACAAATTAGATTCTACAATTAAAATTTGAAATCAAGTTATATATATACATATATAACTACACAATTCACTTTTGAAAAACAATGATTTTTATTAAAAATCTATGTGTTTAAAACAATGTATCATTTCCAGATTTCTATTCGAATATTATCATAGTTTCAAATATATTCAGATATCTTTTATTACCAGGATTTTATCGGTTCACTAAATAAGGTCAAAACTTATTCAATTATCAGATGCCGAAATTCAAGGTTATCACACCTGAAATAATATAAGGGACATTTCTAGGTCTGCCATAATCAAAGTAATAAAATAAATAATCATCAAATGGTATGGATATAGCAGAGCCTAATTACAATTTAGACACAAAGTCTCTAGAATAGTCAACTCATTATAGGATAGAGACATATATGCCAATCCACTATCACACAGATATACCATAATCAGAAGGGAGATTAATAGCACACAACATGCTTCGGGAACCCAATGTCTATGAGCAGACATCAAAGTAGCTGGATTCGAACCTATAATCTTTGGTTACCCAAAAGGATATAATGACCCCATCCACCTATGACTCATCTACACATAGCTTCGATCATGACTCTGCACTTTTCCCTATGGTTATAGACTGCCGACCTAGGTGACAAAGGGGCATTCACCTATAGCGATAGCACACGACTATACAAGAAAAAGGTGTCGTGGATCTAGGGCACGACCCCACGATCAGGCCATCAGGGTGGATACTGGTCAATTTGGTTCATTCCCGAACCATATAGCTATATGTTGGCAAGTAGGTAGAGCCATGTGTCAGCCAAGATTAGAGCCCTAGTACTTTATAGTCATGTGTTAACTTACATACATATAAAGCTTTTTGTTAGCCTTCATTAGAAATATATATATATATCTGTGTGTGTGTGTATGTGTGGATATGAGTACTATATGTCATCCGCTTGTGTCCAGCTCCCTTTATGGTTTGGAAGTAAACTAGATGGGCCAGTATCCACCCTCGTGACCTGATCGTGGGGTGCCGCCTCAGATCCATGACACCTTTTTTTTATATAGCTGTGTGTGAATGCTGTTGTGTAACTTAGGCCACCAATCTGTTACTGTAAGGGAAAGTGCAGGGTCGTGACCGAGGCAAAGCATAAGCGAGTCATAGGCAGATGGGGTCACGATGTCCATCGAGGTAACTGAAAACTGTAAGAATGGATCCGACTACTTTGTTGTGTGCTAGCAGACCCTGGGTTCCTGGAGCATGCTATGTGCTATCAGTCTCCCTTTTGGTCCCGGTATATCTATTTGATTGTGGATTGACATATATGTCTCTATCCTATATTGATTTGACTATTTTAAAGACTGTACGCCTAAAGTGTAGTCTGTCCACGTTGTATCCATACAATTCGATGATTGTTTATTTTATTACTTTGATTATGGCAGACTCGGGAATATCCCTTATATTGTTTCAAGGCATTGTTGTGTGCTAGCCCGATGTATCATCTTAGGGCATTGTTGTGTGCTAGCTCAAAGTATTCATTTAGGGATATTGTAGTGTGTTATTCCTATTTACTTGATGTTTCATATTCTTTGATAATGTTCTTATTGTATGGATAATTCACTCATTTGACATTATTTCATGAGTTCTGATTTGATGGCATTTTATATGGGTGATGATATTTTTATACCAGGTTTTATGGTGTTTTACGGATATGATCTTTGGGATTATTGAGATGCGATTATTATATTTATTTATACCCAGTATATACAGGGTTCTATATGTTATTGCCTTAGATTTAGATATAGTCTGACCCATTTATTATTTATATAATATTTGGGTTAGTCTGAGACATTTCAGGTAAAGGGATAGTATAACCTGCTTGTGATTAAGGCTTAGAAGGGGTTAGTATATATAGTATAGTGGTAATTATCTTGTATTATATTGCCACTTGTATGTATATTCATATAATGTATGTGATATATTTTGTAAGATTAATATTATATATTTTCACCGCGATTGACTTTGTAATCCTATATTTATCATATATTGTGTTTTATTCTATCCTAGAGGCACACGCGTTTAGTGCTTTGTGTTGATACTGTGTACATATGTGTGAGTTATTTATTTGATGTTTTAATATGTACCAGTGTCAGCCTATGGGAATATTCATTTGTGTACCCCATATTGCCTCATTCTCTGTATTATCTGGCAATATTACTCTATATTACTCTTGGGTGGTATGGATATAGAGGTGAAGGTTTTACAGCTGGCTTCCTGTATTGCTCGATACCTTGAGTAGCCATGTACATTTTATCAATCGAGATTTTCAACGGATGTTGTTTTCAGGTAAGATCTGAGTCATAATATCCAGTAAGAACAAGATCCTTACAACTTCCTCCAAATAACAAGCCAATATTCAAAGTTCCTCTCAAATGTCAAAGAATCCACTTCATTGCTTGCTAATGAACTTTGCCCGGATTAGGCATATTCTGACTCACAACATCTATTACATGAGCCTAATCTAGTCTAGAGCACACCATAGCATACATCAAACTCTCTACAACACTAGCATATGGAATATCCTCCATAAGGACTTTCTCCTTATCTGATTAGGAGACATATCATAAGATAAAATAAACTAAGAGCCCAACAATCGAGCGAGAACTTTCTCAATATACCATGTCTGAGTTAATATAACTCTCTTCTTTGCATATCTCTGATAATCACCATCCCTAGCATCCGTTGTTCCTTTCCTTAGTAGTTCAAATCAAACTCCCCACCGAGCTCCACTTTCAACTCAATAATACTCGTCATACAATTTGAAACAATCAACATATCATCTATATATAACAGAAAATAAATAATACTTGTCTCACATCTCTTAAAGTGCACACACTAGTCCTTATAGCTCTTGGCAAATCCTTGTAAACGCATAAACTCGTCAAAAAAATTATACTGCTACCTTGGGGATTGCTTCAGTCCATACAAAGATTTATTCAGCTTGCATACATATTCTGGCTTACTAGGACTGATGAACCCTCTAACTGATGGATATAAGTGCCCTCTTTGAGACCTCCATTTAAAAATGCAATTTATTAATTTAATTGCTCAAGCTCCAAATCGAAATTAGAAACTGGAGCAAATAATACATGAATCGAAGTATGTCTCACAACTGGAGAGAATATTTCATGAAACTCCCCCAATTTCTATTGTGCATACTTCTTCACAACCAATCTCGCCTTATATCTCACGTCTCCATCGCCATTGTCTTCCGCTTTATAGGTCCATCTACTACTAATGGCTCGCTCTGCCAATGGAAGCGGCACTAAATCCCAAGTGTGATTTTTGTGCAATGACACCATCTCCTCTACCATAGCTAGCCTCTATCTACTATAATCAGCAGACATAGTAGCATCTCTATAGTCCCTCGGCTCAACATAAATTACACCCAAAGTATATGTAGCCATGTCATCAAAATCAACATCCTCATACTAAGCCCAACAAGATCACGAAGCCAAGTAGGCTTCCTCCTCTCTCTAACTGGTGTAGATTGTGACTGAGCTCTACCATGATTCTGAACCTCCTCATCAACCATAATGTTATTGGCAACACCATCAACTACCTTTCACTTACTCTATGTTTTGTACTCCTTTGTCCTCGAACTATCTTCAACTAATGTAGGCTCCACCTTCAACATAGCCTTCTCATCAAATTAAACATGGCTGCTAGTTATAATCTTCTTTGTACTAGGACATTACATCCTATACCCCTTTACACGTTCACGATACCCAAGAATACACACTTGCTCGTACTTGGATCCAACTTGCCCTTGTTGTCATAAAAATAAGCTAAATATCCAAACACTCTAAGAAATGAATAAAGCACAGGCCTACCTTTCCATGCTTCCTTGGGGAATTTCATATCTATGGCAGAAGAAGGTGTGCAGTTGATGATGAAAAACACCATAGACAGGGCCTCAACCCAGAATCCCTTGTCCAAACCAACAGTCAATCTCAAACATCGGGTTCTCTCTAATAACGTCTGATTCATCCTCTTTGCCACATTCGACTTTGGATCACCCGGTGTGGTATAATGTCTACTTATACCTAGTAGATTAATTCTTGTAACATAAATTCACCACCATTGTCTGATCTCGGAAATTTCAGCTTCTTCCCTGACTGTTTCTCCACTAGTGCTTTTCACTTAAAGAACACGCCAAAGGTCTAATTTTTGGACTTCATTAAATATACCTAAACTTTTCGCAAGAATCATCAATAAAAGAGACAAAATACTTTTCTCCACCTAGAGAAGAACATGGTGAGGGCCCCCATACATCAATATGCACATGCTCCAACACATTTGTTGCCTTTTGTGAACCAACAACAAACACAACCTTCTTCTGCTTACCGAGCGCACATCTCTCATAGAACCCAAGCTTTGATTTATCCACATAATCAATCAAACCACACCTATGTAAAAACTCCAAACTCCACACTCCATCATAACTATCCTAAGATGCCACAACCGAGTCAAGTCAAGATCAAAAGAACCAACTACTGCACCTGACTCTCTTAAAATAGTGCTCCTATTCAACAGAAACAAGTTGCCCGCCTTGGAACCTTTCATTAAAATCCATGAACCCTTTGCGATAGTCAACGTCTTACCTTCTACAATAATCCTCAAACCAAGCATATTAAAAGCTCCAATCGACAATAAACTCCCATGTAATTATGGTACATGTCTCACATCAGTAATAGTCTCAATCACCCCATCAAACATCCTAATCCTCCCATTTGCAACACAAACCATATGATAAGATGCGTCGTTTCCCATAAGAACGGAACCTTCTTCAACTTTCCTATAAGTAATGAAGCAACTCTTATGTGATGTCATGCGATAAGATTCTCCAGAGTTAATAATTCATAGTGCACTCCTCGTAAAAGGTGCACTAGCTGAATAGATATATCATCATCATTTCTCACATCTGATGTCTGTACCTCTGTTGTATATGTCGATGTCTTCTCTTCTACATTCTTTTCTCTCTTCTTCTTCAATTCCGAACGCTCATAATTATATTGTCCAGGCTTCCTACATAATTAACAAATCCTCTTCTTAGGCCTTCTAGATTTGCACTTAGACTTTGATCTATCACTGCCTTTCTTGGATTTGTTATCATTTCTTCCCTTAAAAAACAAAGCCTTCAAACCATCTCCACTTTCATTACCAACCAATTTCCATATCAACATTTCGCTATGCAACCCTGCTTTAACATTAGCCAGGGTAATGGTAGTTCTCCCTTAAATCATAGTATTCACAAACATGCCATACTCTGAGAGCATAATAATATAATCACATACACTTCAACTATAATATTTACATTCATTGCCTTTAACTTCATCACCAAAGTGGTAAGGGTATCTATGTGCTTTGAAAATGAAGTTCTCGGTTTCATTCTAAAGGTATAAAGCTGCTTTTGAAGAATAATATGGTTTGCTAAAGATTTATCCTGATATGTCATTGTCAATGCATCCTATAGCTTTTTTGCCTCCTTTATATGAGAAAACTCCCTAAGGATCTCATCGAAAATGCACAAGTGAATGGTCGTAAGGGTCTCTTCTTCCTTCTCCTCTAAATCCTTCGCTAATGGCCATTTAATTTATCCACATTGAAACTATTTTTTAAAAGTATTCTCCTTATTAAGCATCGCCTCCATCTTCAGCTTTCAGGCTCCAAAATCACATTTTCTATCGAATCGGTTCGCTACATAATTATTCAAACTATCCTTGGATCCTTCCATAGCTAACAAACTTCTAGTGACACCCTATCTCTGATACCAACCGTTAATGTAATTTTATTAAATCAATCTAGAGTCGCCGATTAGGAGACTAAAAGATCTGGCTATATGAACAGTTATAGATTCAATAAAAAGAAAAAAATTGGACCTAAATATTTCTTTTACTAATGAATTTGAGGTGATACAATAGAAAATACAAATCAGAAAAGAAGATTCCTAGATATAAAAATAATGGCTTTTTATCACTTTATTTTCCTGATGACAATGTTAAAGCCTATGCATTTACATAGAAGATAGCTAGGGGAGAGAAACTTTGATGTTTCCACTAGAAAATATCTCGTCCAAAATATCCAAATTTGACTTGGTATAACCCTTTTATTTGATATATTATGGATAATAATTTCAACAGTATCTCCAAATAATTATAGCAATAGATATGTATATGGAAACATATTGTTATTCAAAAAGAATTAAAGTCGAAGGAAGATATGAATCAAATATGTGATAAATTTACATAATCAAGTTGCAACATTATAATCCCAATCATAGCAACGGTAATTGAGCTAAATTTCAACTTATATAAGTAAAAAATAGATATATTTCTTTATATACTGGCTTCACTACAATTATTGATAATTTAAGGGAAATGCAAACTATAATAATAAGAAACTTTCTATTACTGAAATGGTTTTCAAATAACATATCAACTATTTTTGAGCATAAGATGAACAAACATTATACACAAAATGAACAACATGTTGAAGAAATTGTTAGGTGTGACTCGCATAGTGGCAACGTAGGTTGGATGAATAAGTCCCACATCGTAAGAAATATGGCATATAGCATGGTATATATATGGGATGGGTGGCATGTAACATTATGATTCATTTCGTTATAAGTAACTATTTCCAAGACCATGTATATGCCTGTTGGGAGGTGATGAAGGGATGTTTAATCAGGACATCGACACATTGAAAGTTTTGTTAGGTGGCGCCATCACAAACAATGATGCTCGTGAACATAGGGTCACGTTGGAGTGCCAAAAGTCAACATGATATCAGAGCCGATGGTTTGAGGGACCATTAGATGATGCAAAAGTAGCTGAAGCATGGCTCTTAAGGCTTAAGCAAAGAAGAATGGCTCGTCAAGGTGGAGACATGGTTAAGCCGCTTGATTCTACTACTAAAAGAGGACGCATGGATACGCAACCCTCCTCCACTACATTAAGGACTCGATATCTCCAAAATGACTTTAGTGAAAGTACTCGTCTTAAGGTGGCGATTTAGTAAAAAGCAGATAACTACGAACAAAAGTGGGAGATGTAGGCCAACTGTAGAGCTTCATTAGTATGCTCTAATGAAGGTTTGAGGAAATACTCACCAATATGGAAATTGTCAGGAGTGGCTCGCATTATGGGTGCATAGGTTGGATGTATAAGTCTCACATCGTAAGAAATACGAAATATAACGTGGTATATATGGGATTAGTGACACATAACATTGATAATTCCTTTAGTTAAAAGTAAGTGTTGGCAAGACCATGTATGTGTCCATTGGGAGGCGAAGAAGGGATGTTCAATCAGGATGCCGACACATTGGAAGCTTTGTTAGGTGGTTCCATCACACATAATGAAGTGCACATACATGAGGACACGCTGGAGTGCCGAAACTTTAACATAAATAAGTTAGGCAAACCTTTTATTTTCAAACAAGTATATGTTTATATAAGACTCAAAGTGTAAATTCTGTTATTCGGTGATGAACTCTTTAATAAAGAAACAATAGAAATTTTATTTCAATTATCGGATTGTCTTGATGTGTTAGAGCTGTGTCGAGTATGTGCTTCATTGAATAATTAACTAGGTTCGATCTCTCAATTTTTGCTTGATGCATCTGATTTGAACTCTAAGATTAAATGATGGATTTTTGGATTTAAAAATCTTTCGAACATGATACTTGATTTGATATTATGATGGGTACCCAAGGGACTTTGTCATTCCATAAACCAAATAGATAAAATGACAGGATATGGTTCCCCCAACCGAAGAGATGGGGCGATGAACTATGAAGTGCAAGTCCCCTCATCGGAGAGTGAGTGGATGGAATTATACAGGATAATGAGTCATTTCATCAGAGAGTGAGTGGATGGATACACTTGGATATTGGGTTTCCTTGTCGGAGAGGGAGTGGATGGACCTATCCAAGATCGTGAGCCCATTCATCAAAGAGTGAGTGGATGGACGTGCTTGGATATTAAATCCCCTTGCCACAAAGCGAGTAGGTTGAGCTCAATCTAGATCTATGGCTATCTAATCCAAAGAGATCGAAAACTAAACTGGATATTGATTATGTGATCCAGAAAGATCAAAAACTGAAATTTAGGATTTGAATGCCCCTTGATTTTAAAATGATTTGATAATGGATACTGGATTATGTAATTGCCTCGATTCATTGGACTTGCTTATGATGGAATGTTCGGCAATAGTAGACGATTTATAAATAATCTTATGATCAGTGGTAATGTACAAAAATTAATAATGATACTTGACTGCATCATATACGATTTACATAGGATCCTGGGCAAAACCAGGATGGCATTAATAATGGTATATGATAACTCAATCCCAAATGAACTTGGGATAAACTTGATTTACGATATGTGACATGTTAAATCTTGGGGGAACATGGGACGTTATTAATATCGATGAATGATATGTTAACCCCAAGGGACATGGGGTGATTATGATTTATGACTTATAATTAAGGACTCAAGTCCTTAGCTGCGATAGGTCTAGAATGACTTGTGATTTGCATGAGTTGGAAGAAACCGAGTGATTCACCATGATTGGTCCAATAAATAGCCAAAGACCTCAGTTGTTGATAATTATCCAACTTTCAATATTGTTCTTGAGCAAAGCACACCTTATATTCACAAAGCATGCTTTAGGGGGAAAATTTATCATCAAATTTTCCATAGTCTCCAAATAAACTCAAACGATTGAACTGGAGCAAATAATGATAATGACACGGATCCAAAGACTTGGAAAACATCATGAAATGTCAAATGGAAAGGCATAGAGGAGGTATCCAAAAATGGAAAGGGTAGTACAACTTGGCCCCCTTGACTCGGCACCATGTCGAAGTCTAACTAGAGATAAGTTAGAAACTTACTTGAAGGTTTTAATGCAAAGAGAGAAAAAGTCATATGGGGTGAACTAACATGGTATGTTCAAAAGTACAAAACAAGACAAAGCAATAAAAATACATGGAGTTTCACAACTCACCGTGTTGTGAAGCATAACTCAGGTTGTGAAGCATTGGCTGACTTGGACATAATTTTTTGGGAGGAGATTTGTGCTAGAGTGGGGAACATGTGGGGATTTTTCGAGCGATTTCGGCAAAGACTTTTGTCTATAAATAAAGGAGGAGATGCATTGGAAAGGAGATCCTTTCTGAACTACACTAAAATAAATATGAGTGGAATTGTTCAATTTTGAACTACATGCTATATAACTCATACATGAGTTATAAATAACCGAGTTGTAAAATATATTTAGTAGAAACAAAATACGATCAAAGAAAACGATTAAGTGGACATAGATTAGAGTATTTTTCAAACCATTATAAAAGTTGTGTGTTCATTTTCTCTCTTTTAATCTGTTTTCTTTAATAATCTACATTGGCTACTTGATTGGATGTTTGTACCATTTTTGATCCAAATAGATAGTCTCCTAATGGAATAGTTAGTTGACAACAGATACTACAATGTATATGCTTAACACTTTAAGAATGGAATGAATTTTTGCAAATGGAAATTAGTCATTCATTTGGTTTATGGGCAAACGAAAACTTGTTGTAAATAAAATAAATCTTGCTAGATCATTCACATTTTCATGTTAAAAATTAATTTTTATAATTTACACATTACGTGCCATTTGCATCATGGATAGCTCAATATGACAATCAAATAATATCTTAAAATTTTATGCATTATTTATTCTAACAAAGGACTGTCTACTCATCTCATAATAAAGAACATAGATACGTACAGATTCAAATCTTATCGCATATACAAATATAAGCATGCATTTACCTTTCTCTTTCTACCATCTTTCTTTCATAATCCTTAAAAAATATGTACCTAGATTATTCGAAGAAATAACCATCATCACAAGTTATACATAAAATGTAGTGCAATGCTTTGAAATTAAATTTATCGATGATGATGTTGATTTAAAAATGATTAAGCTATTGAATCTAAAGTTATTTAGAGAAAAGGATTAATAAATAGTTTTAACAACTTAATCAACTTCAATACCCTCGACCATAAAAAGGAATACACTCGCACCATCAAGTTCCATCAATTAGCCACTCGAGATCTACTATAAAAATGGCCTTTTGTAAAAAGCAAACAAAAATAATAATGAACTTACTTATGCTTGACAAATTAATATTAATGGATTGAAACAGTAATTAAGATATTATAGAATTTTTTTAAAATACAACCATTAGAAGATATTATATTTTGTATTTCATTTCCATTCTGTGTACTATTTGCACTAATACTGAAGGTGCCATGTTATTACTTCCTAAAGAAGAGAAAGTCCAAACTTTACATTTTTTTCAAAATCCTATATATTTGACTATTACATCAAATAATATTTGAAAATGGAGCTAACATACATTAGACAAACTCACTTATATGCAGAAAATGTTAAGGGATCGTGATCTATAATACCAACCTATAACCTAACACATCAGTTTTCTTTTTAGCTTTTAATAAAATGATGTAATAAGTTAATGCAACTAACAAAAAGATAAAAATAATATAAAATGGTATGTTTATATCTTCCATGCCAATCTTATCAAAAAGGCCGCATTTTAGTAAACTGGTTACGTCAATCTGCTGAATTGATAGATATCAAATCGTAATAGTAAATCATATTGGCGACTGGAAATCAGTCATCACCAAATCTTCCAAAATTCAAAGTAAAATCCATGAATTTGTTTAAGTTCCTAAAATGCCAAAGTCAAAACCTAAGTTTCCACATTCTCATAGAAATATTGCTCCAAAAAGTAACACCAAAAAATTCCAAAAAGTACATATGTAATAGTTAAAAATAGTCTTCCATGAATTCCATTCATAAGCCATTCAAGTAACCCAAGATAATAAGTATCATGGATGTGTTTCTTTGCTTAGGAAACCATTTCTCAACTCTATACAAAAAAGAGTGTAAGAATTTTACTTTTAATTCTAGGAAGATTCAAAAAGTTTAAAACCGAGTAAGGTGCAGGAGAAAAACCAATAGAAGATGAATTACTTTGCTCAAAATCAAAAGAAAGATCCCTAACGTATATACCGTCAATTTAAAATACATAAACCTAACTTATGTATGTGGGCTGACCGTTGGTTCTCGCATAAAAGCGATCATCATTCGAACATGCCGCATTTTACTAGGGAATTACCCCCAACTCTCACTTAGTCAAAGCATACCTTCGACAATAAGAAGACCCCTAGAAAAGAGAGAGTAGAATGCCTTAAGGACAAGGACCAGCATGCATCAAGGTAATTGGGTAAATTTTAATTTTTTTACCTTTTGGATCTTTATTGTGCCCATGTAATCTAAATTTATTTAGAATATTTCTAAATTTGGTATAAAATAATATCAATATTTTATTTACATTTAAAAATAAAGTTTTATTTTGTATAGTTCTTTGTATTGTATAGTATATATATGTGTGTATCATATACACATATGTGTGTATGTGCACATTCAACATAGTAAAGTGTACATAGTTTAACATGCCTGTATATAAATATTGGGATTTACACTGCAACAGACATGTTAGCCCCTCTTATATACATATATGTTGTCTAAATGTATACATATGTATGTTTGTGTGTGTATATATATAATTGTATATATTATAAAGTAATACTTATAAAATATGATTTAAATAACACACACACACACACATATATGTATGTATGTATGTATAAAATATAATTAGATTGCAAAAATGTTTTGAATATTAATATACAAAATAAACTTGAATAAATATATAAAAGTACATATATACATAATTCAAAAGTAAAAATAGTTTTATTATCATTTTAAAGTATGATTTAAAAACTACATATATAATATGTGTATACATAAATATATACAAATAAATACTTATAAATATATTATAATATATAATAATAATAATTAATATTATGGTAGGACTTGAGGTTTTCATTCATTAGACATTATTATTCTGACCTCCTCCTTATTACAACATACAAATTAGTGAAGGTGGAGGTAAGGAGTTATGGCAGTTTACCTATCCATTTATATTTCTGATATATTTTGATATACCCAGTTTCAGACATGTTTTTTTTGGGGATATTGTATTTTGGATATTAGGGATGATATGATGTATTTTGGAGATTCGGGTTTTTATGAAATTGGTACTTATTTCTGATATTTTATTTTATTCTTTCCGCTATGAGATTCTTATAGCATAGATAGATAGCTCTGTATATTGTCCATTGTATCAATTTTACCAACAAATAACCAGCTTTGGAATGAGCCTAAGGTTCGATTAGTTTTATTGGATCGAAAAGTAGGCTTGTTTCGAGGTGGGTTGTTACATTTGGTATTAGAGCTTATGTTATCTGATCAATGGGAATATGAATATGTAAGACCGTGTATTTATTAATTTTGAAAGTATTTTTCAAAACCCTATTATATATACACACTTTTATGAACATATGCAGGCACACTAGGCAAATATTTATTTTCAACAAATAATACTATCTTAGGAAATTGTAATTAATGATCTAACCTACGTATAGTTGATTATGGGTGAAAATCATTCCTCTGAGGCTGGGAACCCCTCCATCCAAGAAATACCCATAATTAGGGGAATGTCAGGATGTTTCAAGCACTACCTAGGCATGTAGGGCAAGTTTCCATTCCTCAACAAGTTGTACCAACGACACTCATTGCTCCGTCTGTTGGAACAGCACCTCGCCCTCTATACTTCCCCAAATTGTGTAAAGACTTCAAAATATGAAAGGACCGGTGTATACAGGTACTGAAGGTTTTATGGAGACAAAGGCTTGGATTAAAGACTATGAACATATATTTCGGGGGCTTGGATAAGAAGACCGGATCAAGAGGAGGATGGATGCACGACATCTTAAAGGGGAGGCATTAAACTGGTGGACACTAGTAGTTGTGGAGAATGCCGAGGAAGAAATTACTTGAGTTGAATTCAGAACTAGCTTTAAGTCACGATGCATGTCCAAAGCTGATGTAAGTTTGTAATTTGAGAATTTTATACAACTTAGGATGGGAGACTCCATGTTAAAGGAGTATATCGATACGTTCATGGAGCCGGCTAAGTTTGGATTAAGTTTGATCGACATCCCTATGAAGAAGGGTATGGAGTTCATTAAAGGCCTGAGTTTCCAAGTTAAGGACCTGCTTTCAACCAAAGTACCCATGTGTGCCACGTATGAGATGGTAATCAAAATGGTCCTACTGTAGATTACGGGTATTAAGGAGAAGGAGAAGGTGGGACCGGCGCAAAATCATGGTGGAAATAAGAAAAGATGATTTTGGACGGACAAGAAGGCTAAAAAGAAAATCAAGAAGGGAAGTATAACATGTGGTAGATGTCAGAAGAAGGGATATGTTACTAAGGATCGCAAGGTGGGCTTGATGAGGGAGGAGTTCAAATAAAGATACTACCACGGCCATGAGGAGGGATACGGTAAGAATTGGTGTCCAAAGCGCTAAGGAGGGACAAAGTGGGAAAGATTATGTCATTAAGGTTGTACCTATCTTGAGTAGACATCCTCTTAAATATCAAGAAAAAGCTGCAATGGAAAGAACAAATGTTACCTTTCGGAATACTATTTGTACCTTATTTTACTTTGGAGCATCAGATTCATTCACAGCTAGAAATGTAGTAAACTCATTGAGTCTAAAAACCCAAGTTGTAGCTAACCCAACAGTAATGTCAAATCCTATTGGGGGGTCAGCACATCTTTCCTTGATTTGTAAAGACCTTCTTATGGATATGTGTAATGTCGATTTTCATGTAACACATATGTTCTTGGTTTTGAGGGGTATGGACTTATCTTGGGAATGAAATGGTTATTTTACTGTAGGGTTGTCTTAGATTGTGATAGGATGATTGTATGATTAAGGAGTTGTAAGAGGTGAGATATAGATGTTCGTTGTACATCCAAAAACTCAACCGAGTTAAGCTATTTATATTCACCGAGTCTATCATAAGATGAGCACTTATCTATGGCCGTAGTCGATAATTTCTTGATGTTCTTGAAGAAATCTTGGGTCTCTTACCCTGAAGGGTGATAGAGTTCAGAATCGATTTGGAAGACGCTAGACCTGTCGCTTTGCTATTAAGACACATGACCCCCAAAGAAAGGCGAAAGTTGGATAAGCAAATTTCGAAGCTGTTGTGAAAGGGATTTATTCACCGTAGTGCTTCAAAATAGGGAGCACCAGTGGTCTTCGCCACTAAGGCAGACGGTTCCTTAAGACTATACGTTGACTATAGAGAAGTCAACATGTTGACAAGAAAAATAGGTATCCCTTACCTAGAATAGATGATTTGTTTGATCAGCTTATTGAAGCAAAAATCCATTTCCAATTGGACTTAGCTACTAGATTCCATCAATTGAGATAGATAAGTATAGCAAATAGAAGTCTGCTTTTCGCACTTTAGAATGATTATATGCATGGGAGGTTTTGCATTTTGGGTAGACAAATGCCCATGCATACTTTGTAGATTTGATGAGTAGAGTCTTTAGGGGGCAGTTGAATAAGTTCATTGTACCATTTGTGGATGATATTATAGTATTCCCCAAAAGTGAGGGTGAGCATGAAAATCACTTAAGGGAGGTACTAGGGACCTAGAGAAGGCACCAACTAAAAGCCAAATTCTCAAAGTATCATTTTTGGAAGAAAAAGGAAAATTTTCTTGGTCATATTGTATCTGAGAATGGATTGTCCATGGACTCCGTAAAAGTAGAAGCTGTTCAAGGCTGAAAGATTCCAAAGAATGCCATGGAAGTTAAGAGTTTTTTTGGGTTGGCGGGTTACTATAGGAAATTCATTAAGGACTTTGCCAAGACAGTAGTCCCACTAACTTGTTTAACCTAGAAAAATCTATTTTTTTAATGGGATGAGAAATGCATGGAAGCATTTGAGAAGCTTATAGGGTTGTTGACTAGTGCGTTGATACTTACCATTCTTGATGGGATGAAACCTTTCACTGTTTACACTGATGCATGACGGGACTAGGAGTTGTTCTTATGCAAGAGGGCAAGGTAATAGCCTATACAAGTAGACAGTTGAAGGACTATGCGAAGAGGTACCCAACTTACAACTTGGAGTAATCGACTATCATCTTAGCTTTGAAGATGTGGAGGCACTATCTTTTAGTAGAAAGGTTTGAGTTATTCACATACCACGAATCCCTTAAATACCTATTTTTCCAAAAGAATTTGAATCTTAAGCAGCAGAGGTGGATAGATTTAATAGCATTGTATGAATTTAAGATGTAGTATACCTCAGAAAAAGGGAATGTTGTTGCCAACATCGTTAGCCGGAGGCATGCTACTCTAGGTGCTATATATGAGTGGAGACAGTCGGAGTTCCCGTTGAATTTCATTTTCCAACCGCCATAAAACCCATTTTAGGCTATTTGGCAGCCATGGAGGTTAGGCCAGCATTGATGGACCATATTAGGCTAGAATAGAAGAAAGATGCGACGATAGTAAATATTTTAGGCAATTTGAGTAGAGAAGAACATTTCCCTCATGGCGATAGGTATGCAATTGACGAAAGAGGATGTTTGTGAAGAGATGGACGCCTTTGTGTTCCCATGGTGGAGGTTGTTTTGGAGGAAGCTATGGCTAAGTGTCACCATTTTTGGATGACATTCACCTCGGTGGCGATAAAATTTATAGGGATATGAAATGGATTTTCTACTAGTCAGGGTGAAGAAAAGGATAGCGAAATTTGTCTCTAGGTGTCTGACGTGCCAAAAGTAAAGGCAGAAAAAGGGAAGTCCAGAGGATTGTTATTACCATTAGAGGTGCCAACTTGGAAATGAGAACACATATCGATGGACTTTGTAGATGGGTTTCCTAGGAGCCAATGGGGAAATGAAGCTATTTAGATTATAGTGGATAAACTCACTAAAGGTACCCACTTTATTTTTGTTAGGAGTAATAGGACTGCATCATCTCTACGCAAGTTTATATTAAGGAAGTGGTGTGACTGCATGGATTCCAGTTAGCATTATTAGTGATAAGGACTCCTTATTCACTAGCGAATTTTGGAAGAGTTTGCAAATTAGCCCTAGGAACGACATTGGATCTTAACACTTCTTACCACCCATAAACAGACGGTCACAAGAAAAAGGTTAATAGGATTTTGGAAGATTTGCTAAGAGCTTGCATCATGGATTTTGGAGGACATTGGAAACAACACTTACCCTTAGTAGAGTTCGTGTACAATAATAGTTAGCAAGCGATGATTGGCATGACACCCTTTAAAGCATTATAGGAAGCCATGTAAATCACCAAATCGGTGGGAAACAACCAACAAAATTCTTCTTGGACCAGTTGATTCGCGAGACCTCGGAAAGATAGAGATGATTGGATGGAAAATGAAGGTCGGACATGACCATCAGAAGTCCTATGCTGACAGGCGAAGGAAGGAATTGGAGTTTTCTATCGAAGACTCGGTCTTCGTAAAAGTTTCCCAACTTAGGATGCGTATGAGGCTTGATACATCAAGGAAGTTGGCACTGAGGTTTGTTGGGCCTTTCCTAATTTTTGAAATGGTGGAAAACTTGCATATAAAGTAGAGTCTCTAGATAAGTTAGTAGGAGTCCATGAAGTCTTTCATATTTTGCACTTGAGGAAATGCCTTCACAACACCGCCACCATAGTAGAGCCTGATCAATTAGTAGATATTGAGATAGAATCGATAGCACCCCCATGCCACTACAAGCATATGAAACTAGGAAGCTTCGCAACAACAAAATTTAGGCTGGTTCGAGTATAATGAGGAGACCCAACGGAAAACACATGGGAAACCGAGGAAAAGATAAAGGCTTAATATCTTGAGATTTTCTTAGGTAAACTTTCTCTCTCCAAAATTTGAGTTTTTGGTTGCATCGTGGTTGCTTGGTTGGATGGTAGAGGATGGTTTCCACACTTTTTACTATTATTTCTGCACTCGTGTAGATTCTTTTTGCATCTTTAGGATGCTTGCATACATGTCTATATGTCACAATCTTGAATTCATGCTAGGACTGAGCTCACCTATAATATATTGCATACGTAATCACATTGCGTTTTAGGCTGAGTAGTTGGTTGTGTAGATAATATAGTTGTATAACATGGTTATAGAGTTAATGTTACATCATCTATCCTATACGGATTTCGGGTACGAAATCGTTTCAAAGGGTAATGAATGTAACACCCTGTAAAAATTAATAATAACCTAATCAATTGATAATAAGGCCAAAAATGGAAATTTTATAAATGTCAAAATCTGGCCACGGAAGTTATACCATTGCATTCATGGTGATTTTTCGATCAACTTTCATATATAAAGTTTTCTAATTGAAGCTCAACCGAAAAAGTTATTGACGTTTGAAGTTTTTGAATTTAAAATAATTCAAATAAATTCAAAATTTGAATTTAAATAGCATCAATGAAAATTTAAATAGGGTAATAAATATTTTTAACATTAACGAATAATTAACATTAGAGAATAACGTAACGGTAACGATAAAATAGGAATTATATAAATAAGAAACAGCAATAATAATTCACGTTCCAAATAAGGGGACCGGTCGAGCCTCATACCTTGACCGATTGACCGCTTGAGGGTGAGCAATCAACCATTGATTAAGAGGTGGTTAGGGTTAGGTTAGGCACTAACAACCTGAATTTTGTCATTTTAAACCAACCTTAATCCGATGTTTCTGGTGTATTCTAACCACTATAAATAAGAGGCTAGCCCCCTCACTTTTATACACAAAAATATCTAAACGCTAGCGAAGCTCTATTAGTCTTCTTCCTCGATTAGATTCAAGAATTCAAGTTCAAAGGGGAAAAGAGATGAAATCTAAAGGAGCGGTTAAGAAAAAGCATAATCAAATCTAAAAGGAAGCTGGAAACCATCTGTGAGCATAAATCTTAGTTTTTCACATTTTTATTACTTGTATAGTAGAAGTTTGAATTTTTCTAATGCCATGGAAATTTTGTTCGCAAAAAATCTAAAACCAAAATCCTAAATTTCCCCAAACGAAATATCAACTCTTAAGTTTACTGGAATCTCAACTGTTTTATATTAAAATAGTAGAATTTGCTTTATTATTGCGATTTGAATATTTTATATTTTACTCCACTTTCAACTTTTCTCATTTTTGTGCTAGAGGGTTTTAAAAAGAAAGTAAGCTAGGAAATGATGTGTAAAATATGAATTCTTCTGTTCGTATTTTACACTGTAAATGATGTGTTAAACATGAATTCTTTTATTTGTAGTTTGCACTGTCTATTTTCGTATTTTAAATATGAATCCATTTTTTCATTTCAAGTTCGTATGTGTAAAAGTTGAATAGAACATAAAGGATTTAAATTGTAAGTATCATTCCTTGAAATAGAGCACTAATTCTACTATATTAATATATAAAATAAGTTTGTATTTGATTCTATTTTGCTAATGCAAGTCTATTGTTTGGCTAAGGATGTTAGCTAATTGTAAGTTGCTATATGGAGTTAGACTTCTATGAATGGAAGTTTTGACATTTAAAACGATTAGTATGGGACACGAAAACCTTCGCACGCTTAGGAATATCCAGTTAACCTATATTATGTACATATAAATATTTTAGCATATAAATATATTATAATTAATAACATATTAATCGCATCATATAGAATACATAGGTAGTACTTAACATTAAGCCATATAGGAAGGACGTAAGAATAATTATGGAAATTAATTCATAATTAAAGACAGAATAAGCAGTTTTCCTTATATGGTTGTAATGCGAAATGCGGTGGGGTGTGTGTGTGGTATTATGTTAAGGGTGTGGACTTATGATTAAGTTATAGGATGCTAGGTCAGTCAAAAGCACATAGAAGTATGCCCAACTAATCTGGCCACCAACAATGTGACTTTGTGACTGATGTGAGACGTCACTTATAATAAATACCCATGGAGGGTGCGAGGTTAATCCTAATCTATAGATATATCTGCCCAGTTAATCTGGCTATTAGCACCTACGAACAGTCGCACTAATATGAGACATCACTGTTGGGTTATGGGTCATAATACTTAAGGTCTGTTTCTAGATTGGGAGTATTAAGTGGCTGTTGTATGGTCCGCCGCCTTCCCACATTAGAAGTATTAAATGGTTGAGATTATCGTTTATGTGAGGTAGTGAGGAATCTTGGGAGGGGTCCGCTTTGAGGTAGAGGTATTAAGTGGCTATTGTATGGTCCACATCTTCCCATAAAGAAGTATAAAGTGGCTTGATGATATTTTGTGCGATGTCAGTTAGGGAGTACTATAGAGGAGCCTGTCTTGGATTAGGTATTAGATGATGGAGATCTGCCTATGATATAGGTATTAAATGGTAAGAGTCTGCATAGTTCCTATTAAAAGGCATTAGGTGGCTCAAAAACTTTCTCTCACATTGTTTGATGGTAATTGCATTGAGACTAGAAAGGGCATTTGGGCTACAATTAAAGGTATGTTGTAGAGTTGGACTAGAAGAGCCTTTGGGCTTACGGAATGAGGTATATTTGGTAGGATGTAATATAGGATTTGTAAGGCATATTTTTTTATCTAAATGATACTGCTCAAATACTATTATGCTAAGACTTAAGATTTTCAGTCACCAGACATTGTTGTTCTGACCCTCTCCTCATTACGATACACATATTCGGGGAAATGATGTCAATTGAGAAAATGAAAGCGGAAGCGAAAACTTGTGGCAATTTATCTTTCTATTTATGTTTTTGATGTACCTAGTTTCAGACATGTTATCGTTTTTGGGATACTGTATATTGGATATTTGGGATGATATTATGTATTTATGAGATTTTGACTTTTATGAAATGGACACTTATTTTTGATATTATGTTTTATCTTTTCCATTGTGAGATTACGATAGCATAAATAGATAGCTCTGTATATTATTCATTGTATCAATTTTACCAACCAACAACCAGCTTTGAAATAGGCTTAAGGTTGGTGGGTTTTATTGGGTCAAAAATTAGACCCATTTCGAGGTGGGTTGTTATAGGTACCTGGTAATAACGATTGTTTATGTCAATTCTCTTCATCAAAACTATATCATTATAAGACTTATGGAATTTGGTTTTGGTCAAAATTCCAATATCGTCTACATTCAACTTGATTAGTCCAAACAAAAAATCATTGATTCAATAATAACATTTATCATTAACCATACTGCTTTGGTTAGAGACTTGACTTTGAGTTGACAACATTCGATCGTGACACTAACTCATATAACTAAAAAGTTAGACATAATTATAGTCGTTCGATGGATGTCATGCCATAATTTAACCGTAATCAAAGTGGATTGTCGACATTGAAGTTCTACATTATTCTCAAGTCGAGACAACTATATAATATCATCACTTTGAGTTATCCTGTTTGAATTTAGTTATTATAAACCAACAAGAAACTCTTGAGTGAGACATTCCATAGTTATCTAATAACTATCAGTACATAACCCGTTGATGTTGCCAACCGTCATGAGTAATACATAAACCCAACATTTGAAGTGTTGGGGCGGGATTCCAACTGGAGACCACTCAAATCGAAACCCCACAAACACAGTGGAAGACGGGATCATGGTAAGAAATGTAAAAACAACCAATCAATAACTCAATTTCAATCTCAACCAATCCAAAAACAATCACAATCCCAAAGAAGCAATTCAAAAATCAAAACAATAATGAAAAATAAATCACACGGTGATTTATAGTGGTTTCGCTAACGTTGTGTTAGTATACATTCACTTTAAAAGAGAGTTTTTATTAATATTGATGAGAAGAGTACAATAGATTGGTTATAATGATCGTAATTTTAATTAGAAATTGATTTGTGGAGAAGAGAAGTGGAGAATTGAAGAGTATAAGGACTCATAGTATTTATTTGCTTCAAGGAGTGACTGTAGAAGGTGAAACTTGTATAGGAGTTGATAGTTCTCGTGGTTGGATGAGACTAGGTTGCGGCATTTGAGGTTAGGTCATGTCTGAAAGAGGAGTTTGGACGTTTTTCGAAAGAGGAAGATGATCGATGGAGAATGTTTGTCCTTATGAATAATTTTGGAAGAATGTTTGTTCTTATGATTAATTCTTAGAAGGATGTTTGTCCTTGTGCTTAAAATATTAAGGTCGTGTCCTTGAGGTTAAAAATATATAAATTTTTGACCTTTAAATTAATTTCACCAACTATAAATTATACGGACTTAAAACAAAAGGCCCACTTAAGTTACGATCCACTGGCTATAATCAGACTGTAAGGAAGCATGCATATAAATAGTCAAACATTCACGTAACGAGGGGACTTACTCCTCATATATACTTGAATAGTTACATTCGTATAGCATTGTATACTTGAATCAATACAACTAATATTCCAATGATGTGGAGCATCCTGACTAAACCAATCTTGTTTCTTTTCTTTACCTTTTGTAATTAATTCTCCTCGCTATTTTTCATCACTATACTAAAATTCATAGCATATATTTAATATTTACTATTATATTTTCGTCCATGAATATAATAACATGTTAATTAAATATATTTTTAACAGTGGATGTTAATATTATAGACTAACCACTGATGATTATGTCCTCTAACATCAACAGCAAATACTCCAATCCATTTACACACACAACGCTATCCCTTTGTTTTTTCCCCTTGTTTTTCTTTTCCAGCTCCACCGAAATATTATTTAATTTTCCGTTCATCTCCCTCGTATTTGTTTTTATCTTCATAATTATTTATAAACTATGATATAATACAGGCTGAAAGCGATAACGGAAGGAATGAACCATAACTTATGAACCGGACTTTCCTGGCTTTCAAAGTTTCAAGTTGAGTATTATATATATATAAACAGGAAATTATTGTCAAGGACAAAATTTCACAGCTTTTTAGCCTCAAGGACAGACCTTCAATATTTTATCCTGAAGGACAACTTTCTGTAGGTATCAGTTTTTAGTTATTGATAGCAGTTTTTAGGTATCAGTTTGTAGTTATCGGTAGCAGTTTTTAGGTATCAGTTTTTAGCTCGGTATCAGTTTTGTTGTCCTTATGAATAATTTTGAAAAATGTTTGTCCTTGTGAATAAATTTTAGAAGAATGTTTGTCCTTGTGGCAAAAATATTGAGGTCGTGTCCTTGAGGCAAAAAATATAGAAATTTTTGTCCTTTAAATTAATTTCCCCAATATAATAACATGTTAATTAAATATATTTTTAACAGTGGATGTTAATATTATAGACTAACCACTGATGATTATGTCCTCTAACATCAACAGCAAATACTCCAATCCATTTACACACACAACGCTATCCCTTTGTTTTTTCCCCTTGTTTTTCTTTTCCAGCTCCACCGAAATATTATTTAATTTTCCGTTCATCTCCCTCGTATTTGTTTTTATCTTCATAATTATTTATAAACTATGATATAATACAGGCTGAAAGCGATAACGGAAGGAATGAACCATAACTTATGAACCGGACTTTCCTGGCTTTCAAAGTTTCAAGTTGAGTATTATATATATATATATATATATATATATATATATATATATATATATATATATATATATATATATATTTTAAAAATAACCTAAATAATTGGTTCCATTTCATATTTTAAAAAACATTGGAGATTTGACCATATAATAGAGATGGACCAATGCATACAAATACACCCATACAATTCCCTCCTCTTACCAGTCTCCTCCAAAACAAAAAATAAAATAAATGGACAATGGCGTTTGGGAAATAGAAGAGTTAGAGGAGTCCACAGAAAACGTAGAACAGCAACCTTCAAGACCGCACAAGCAATTATGGTTAGCAGAAAAGGAAGAAGAAGAAGACGTGTACATAGCCGTAGGAAAAGTGAAATCGAGCATGGATGCTCTTGAATGGGCTTTGAAGCATTTGGCCCGTCCTTCCACGTTTGTCTACCTTATCCATGTCTTTCCTCACCTCCATAATATTCCCAGTCCATGTGAGTTTATTTCCTTTTGTTTTCTTATAAATTTTGCATCGCACATTATGTGTTTGTATTTATGATTCTGCACGAAAATTTTAGCACTACGAGGTCGAATGTCACTAATTCCAATCTAGAACATATGATCACATTTTAGTGTAGTTGCTGCAATACCAAAGTTCATCCTGTTAAAAATGCTCACATGGCTATAGATTAATGTATACAAGTAATCAATGTCCAGGTCATATAAACACAAGATCTGGTTGATTTTATGGACCATTGGCTTGTCCTTTTATGTTGAGTAAATAACAAATAGTAATATATCTGAGAAAGAGAGGATGACAATGGTATTATGTGACAGTGATGTTGAGTGTACATAGTTCTCTAAGTTCAAAAAGTCTAAGTCAATGGTTTACTAGGGTTTATTCTTAGCATATACCTTCTACCTATATTTATAGTCGTCAAAAACATGAATATTTTCTTTATTAAATTGCATAAGAAATGAGAGGTTTACGGAAGGAAGAAGATTTGTTTATTATGAACTAAGCAGAGCTATCTATGAATGTCAACGGTGTATGCAAGGTCTTTATATTTGTCAATATGATTGCACATCCATGTGAAGATAATGGTTTACGCTACAACTGCTAAGCTTCGGTCGAATTGTTCTGCATGCTGCAATCCGACAAGTATGCTTTCCCAAAAATTTAATAGATTAAATATCTAAACCAGTAATAAAATTAACCTACAGAAGAAACCCAAATATCAACTAAATCAACATTACATAGTCCGCAACCCGTTATCATAGATTTTAGTGATGTTATAGATTTAAACCTTGCAATTAACTCTCACTATTAACCCAGCCATCTGTCTCGGGTATGTGTTGGAATTTTATTGCATACAATGTCAGAGTTTACAAACCTTGGCTCTTAGAGCAACCCCAACAGTTGCTTACAAATTACAAAATGTGATTTCTGCACCAATATCACACTCCAACAGAGCGTAGACTAGTGTACATTTCGGATCGAAATGGTTACATTTTTGTAATCAAACTGGACGTCTGTTCAACAAAGCGTCTGACATCAGACGACTGTTGAACAAACGTCTAAAGTCATATGTTTAATTTATAATTTTAATTTGTGAAGCTCAGACGCTTGTTCGACAAGTGTCCAAACACCACGCGCTTGTTCAGTTGAACAAACGTCTGGTATATTTTCTTTTGGAGTATATGTGAGGTTACATTTTGTAACCCCCACAGAATGTAATATTCAACCATAAAATGTTGGAGATGCTCTTAGAATCTTGGTCCTCCAAAAAGAAAAATAAAAAGATCATTTCAAAACTTCTAACATAATCAAAATTTTAAGCCAAAATGTCCGAACATTCATTTAAACCATCAATTGGACAATTCGTTTTAAATATATTTTTCCAGTTAACTACAAATTTATCGAAATGATCCTGAGGCATATAAGAACTTAACTATAAATTTTCATTCCATTTTGAATTGTATAGCTTGAAAAAATCTTTAGGGTGTAAATGAGATGTAGTGGAATGGAATTTAAAAGAACTTTTCTTTATGTAGTGTGTGCGCGCACGCACATGCACACACTTATGTGCACGTATGCGTGATGATAATCATCGATTATACTTCATATTTGCTACAGCTCAAATCCATGATCCTTGCCAATATATATATATATATATATATATATATATATGTATGTATGTATGTATGTATATCACACATTATTCTACACTCTAACGGTTCTACTGCTATACCATTCGAAATTGAGTGAAACCTTGTAAATATTCAATCCAAACTATAAACATCATGTTAAAAAAAATGAAAAATAAATTCGAAACATTTAACATGTTCAAAATATTAATCTAAATATCAACTACTATAATATTTATTTTAACCTTCCATTTTAAATATTATTTTAAACAAGTTAGAATCATTCAAATTAACCAAAGTTTGTGGAGATGATCTTCGGGCATGTAAAAACATATAAACAAAATTACGTTCGATTTCGAATTATGTAGCTTGGAAAATCAAAAATGTAACATCCCTCATTTTGAGATCTGAAAATGAATATCGAAGTGTTGTTGTCACTCATTTTATTTTCAAGCAACAATATGAGATTCTTTTTTTTCATATATATATATATATATATATATATATATATATATATATAATAACAACATAATAAAAAGCCATAGTTCTTAAATAAATTATCTTCAACATTTAAACAATATTTACCACCCAACGTATCCATCGCAAAGTGAATATAGTATACCACATAAATATTATACCACCATGCATTATAAGACTTTATATTATAAAAAAATGAATAGCATAATGTATATGCCTCCTACAGTCTTCATCTTCAGCTATTGGCCAAAAATCTATTATCCTTCAACCCTTAGCCTACTCAAATAAGTATCCAAGAGTTTAAGGGTAAAACATAAACTTCGAGTCAAATATAAGTCCATTATGGATAGGTTAGTCTTAACAATTTATAACATAAACGATACATAGTGAGACTATGTCACAAAATGGAATGAATTTTACCCTCACTAGTATTCTTACATTTATACAAGTAAATTAATCAAGTCCTTCTCGAATTTTGTCATAGACCATTGTGTCATAACTACCAAAATCAATTTCTACCATCACATAAAATTATTGTGCTTAGTATCTTGTATATACATTTTCATAGTTTACTTATCCTAATAATGCTTGGCTTTCACCTCGGTATAAAACACTAACGAGGGTTATTATCATTCACCTAGGTATAAATATTCATTTAGTGTTGGGTTCTTACGAATGTTAATATCATTCACCTAGGTATGACATCGGTTATCACGGTATTATCTTTCCTTGACTCTCTAATACGCTACTGACTTTCACCTAGGTGTTAATTCATCTCGGAAAATTTCTCATACAGAGTTTATTATCACCCCCTCTATGCTTGCCTTCATAGTTCATGTAGATTGCTCTCGCAACACCTCGGTGTATTCATATCTATATAAATTGCTCTCAATGAGGTTACCGGCGGTCCTCTCACTGTTTGCCTTCGTTATTTAAGTAAGTTCCCTCATGAAGGTTACTTATAACATTCACCTAGATGTTTATTGATACTTTTTGCATGGGGAAGCTAGTTTTATAGTGGTCATACCACTAAACAAATGAAAAACAGGTTTGAGACAAGATGCCTCAACAACTACTAGAACATGTAAACTAGCTAAAACATAGGAGTTAGGTAACAAGCCCAAACTATAAAAAATATCCTCCTTCGTGAGAAGAGGAATCACTCTCTACATCGCAAGAAACAGAGAAGGGACATGGATAGAATCTCTAAATAATCTAGCAATGTTGGAAACATAACCTATCGACTCCTAAGAATACATATATTTCCTATCCCAGCTATCATTTTCCATCAATCCCTTCTTCAGCTGTCCATACTCACCCTCTACGACAAGCGCTAAAGAATCACCCGACTCATGATAGAATAGCTACCTATGTTCCTCATGCACATCAGCCACAAACTTAAGGAATGTATCATCTGATGGATTTTAACTAAACTGAGTAGCTTCATGAACCCATGTCTTCACATTAGGATTCTAGGAGATAGGCTGAGGAATTTCATACTCTGAGATCTCAACAATGTTAGGTGGCATGGGTATCCACTTATGTTTCACTACCTTGGGTAATAGAATTTTATTTGGGATATGAATCATGATATCTTCTTTCTCAATAGGCACAACAGGGGTCTTGGAGGGAGAATGCTTACAAACAGTAGTTTGATGACTAAAGGAGCAGCATATCGAATAGATCGAAGGTTTCCATTTGTAGTGGACATCTATAAGGGCAACATGCCCTTTAACAAGTTTAACAAGTAATACCGAAGGAAATAAATGTTCTAGTTTGACCTCGACCAAAGCTCTTACGAATCCAATTCGATCTCTTTTAATAGTTGTCATATCAAAACATGCCAATTCACCTAATAAGCTAGCCAACCAATCAATACCCGTCAAAGATTGCAAAATTGCGAGGACTTTCGAAAACTGAACCCAAACAAGTATGCAAAAACCCGTTCGATAGCAGAATCAACAGATGGGGTCGATTTCGTTACGATAAACGGTTTTCCAAGGATAATAACAGGATCAACATCAAGAATCTGAAGCCTATCTTCCAAACAGGAGAACTAAAAGAAAAACAAATAGTTATCGTATTGTATTGTTATTTTGCCTTTCAGCTTACATGCCTTCATTAATTGGAATTTAATAATAGAAAATGGCGGATTATCGTCTAATAAGAAGCCAACTAACTGTTTACCCCAAAAATCACAGTTTGTGTCTATAACATCAGATGGAGGAATATTGACCCCATTAACACAATTACTTCAAACTTCTTAGGGATGTAGATACCAACATTTTGGGGCTTAGATGTGAATAATGACAACCATTTTAATGCATCTGAAGATTGAGATTCAATGTAGTCTTGCTCTGATTAGGAAGTAGAGCATCAGGGAGAGCATTTGCCTCAGAACTATCATTTACATCCTGATGCCTCTCAGATATATTAGCAACATTGTAATCTGCATTAACATCATCACCAAGCAAATTGATACGAGACTCACCAAGGGCAGCAAAGGCAGATCTAGAAGAAGCAACTTGACCACAAAGCGGCGGCCAATCCGACACAACATCATGTACAGCAGGCGGAGTAGCATTTGAGTGTCTCAGGGGTCAAATCCATAACCTCTACAGCCACAGTCTAGAGCATCATACCACTTGCCACTTGAGCTGGTGGTCTTTGAACCTAGATGTCTACTTATCTCTGCAATTTTCTCTCATAGAAGTTATTGACGTTCCCCTTGGTGTTTGTCGTCATCACTCTGATAGGTTGCTCTCGCGAAGGTTACTGTTATTCATCCAGATGTCTACCAGCTCTACCTTGATAAGTTGCTCACACAAAGGTATTCACCTCGATGTTTACTGTCCAGGACTAGCTTAGTTGCTCTCGCGAAGGTTGCTTTCTATCACCTGCATGTTTACCCTTGTTAACTAAGTAAATTGCTCTCATGAAGGTTACTTTCATTCACCTTGGTGTATATCTAACAACATTCTTGTATAACAAGGTAAATTGTTTCCACAAAGATAACTTATCATTCACAAAGCGTATACCCTAGTGCATTCTACGCTTATGGTAATGTGTTCTTTACAAAGGTTACTATCGTTCACCCGATGTTTGTCGCTCAACATACGTTAATTCATTGAAAATATCCTCATCATTCTCATCTCGAGTTTGTAAGCACTTCCTCGGTTAATGTGGAAGGTAAACAACTTCAAATCTTCATTCTCGGAATTTGCATTAGGAAATACCGAAAGTCCATCTCTGGCTTTTCATCTTTGTTCTACCAACCATCAAAGCGGTTCCAGCTATCCTGGCACTCTTCGTTGGCTTCATTAATTCTCAACCAAGACATCGCATTCTCAGTTTACACTAGTACATAGCCCTCATCATTAACCCTTATTGCCCACTCGTCCCTCAGCCTTTCTCCCTCAGCCTTTCTGGCCTCTTCAAGGTTCAATGTTTGGTGAAGATGTGTGCTTAATATTTTTACTTAATTGTTTCTCTTTAAAACTAGGTTCTTACGCATTTTGCCCTATTATGTCCTACGCATACCATCTGCTGGATTATCATAAGCTAATACGGTTTCCGTTTGTACTAAAATTTAATAAAAGCGTGTTTAGGAGACCTACTATCTGTATTGTTAGGCACATGATCTTTTAACTAAAATCCATGTTTAGTTAACACTCTCGGCGATACCCCAAGAGGTTGGTAAAAACAGTTTTCTTCATTCTAAATCATTTTTAGATAACACCAAAATAATTCAAATAAATCCAAAAAATCATTTTCCTTTAAAAAAAATCTATATTAGGCAAAAACGTGATGCTTTTAATTTGTTTCTTTATTAAAAATCATATCGCACCTTTCTAAATCCATATAAAATTTTAAAATTCATATATATGCATTTTGTCATGGAAACTACCTTAGAAAACCAAAGCTTATCATTTAAAAATTCGACTTAAGTGTTTATAAGCTTAAAACTAGAGTTAACCTCTTAAAATGTGATCATAATTCACAAACTCATTATGGTAAACACTTATAAACATCATTCATAATCAAAACCGAATTAGTTAAGCTTTAAATTTACGTTAAGGAAATATTACACACTTAGGTACAAAGATGAACATTTCTTAAGCTCATTCGAGCTCTTGCTTTCCTAATTTTCAACCGGGTTATGAAGAAACCATTAACAGCCTTTTAAGCTTATTTTTGGTTTGAGTGAATGAAAAGAATGAAAACGAAAGAGATAGCAAAGTGGTGTAAGGACAATGGTAAATGGACTTCGGTTGGTCATGGCCTATTAAGAAAGTAAACCTCTTTGCACCATTCTTTATTCGTTCAACTCTCCATCTAAACAAAATCATAATTAATTAGTTCATATATAAATGATTATTCTGGGTTTAGCTCAACTTCCTTATCCCATATTAATTTACAATCTCGCCGTCTTATTGATCATATCAAATTAATAACTTAGACGTGATAAATAATATTAACACATGGATCGTTACAGAAGGGCGTGGAAGAATCCATCCATATGTGTTTGTGTGTGTATGCTTGTATAACACTTTTTTCCCGTCAAATTTAATTATGCATTATTAGTAAGCAATTAGATGTCGAATCTACAAAAATGGTGATTTGTTAATCGCGTATTATTTCTTAGGATTTTTCTTTTCCCTCATTCTTCCTTATTCTCTCACTATTCCTTCGCCATGTCCATCCTCCTCCATGGCCTTATCTTCTCCTATTGCCTCAGTGCCTTGCAGCCATACCTTTCTCGCCTTCCTTTTTTTTTTCTACTTCAAGCCTAGTTTTGTGATCTCGTTTGATGAATGACATCTTTACAACTAGGTCCAAGAATTGACTGCTAAATCTCAACTTTGACGCCCTTCGCTCCTGGCACACCATCAAACCTCCCCTCCTATTTCAACCCAATCGAAACTCCATTCTCCCAATGCAGGCCCTCTAGCTCCATCGTCATATGCTCACATCACTTTTCCCTTCAACATTCTTATTATGACAGCTCTGAAGCATGTGTCTTCTTCGCACGGCTGCTCCCTCCTATCCACTTTTCTTAGTAGCACATAATTCTCCTGTTTTTCCTACTATTTATATGGATGTTAACACTTGTGTGACAACTCATAGTGTGCATCGTTTTGCACCTCGTAAGACTACTACCTCTACCGAGAAATTGAATGCACACATTATAATTGGATATCTCTTTTTAAGTAGAAATCGAAAAATGCAGAAACATATGTTCTAAATAAATTTGATGTGAGTTATGTTGATGAGGCTAAGGAGCTGCCAAATGAAGCTGCGGATGTGGGAAAGGATGATTGGAAGAACCACTTAGTGGGTTTTTTTCCCAATTACCAACCTTTCCTGTTTAGTGGTTAAAAACCACTTGACCCCAAAATGGAAGCCTAAAGGCCGAAAGTCAAATACGGTAAGTCCATGTAGTTTTTGAGTTCTCTTACAGTTCTCTTACCCTATAGAGCGATGCTACAATTTCGAATTTGACCCTATTATAATTCAGGCGTGGTCTTTAATTTCTATATCTCGCTGGAGATCTCCTATGAGATCTCATTTTCACAGTTAGATGAGACAAGACATCAAATCTCATTCATATTTCCCCTAACACTCATCTCGTCCGAAATATTCAATTCTGATATGAGATATGGATCAAAATCTAAATCCGAGATCTCATCTGAAATTATATATTTTCTTTCTTTTACATATTGTTTTTTTTTTCATTTTCATATGGATTCAAAAGAAACTATTCAATCCGATTACTATTTACTAACTCTTTAAATAATTTACTTTTTATCTTAATGAGTAACAACAAAAAAGCTTTAATTTTTTATGTTCAAAAAAGAAGATATTGTTCAGTCATTACCAAATAAATTAGGCTAATCAAGCTATCACTCTTCTCTAAAACATTAATTTCAAGACTGCAACTTTTATTTTTACTTGCAAAATTATAGTTGTTAAATAAATCATCAAAACATCAATTTTAGACATGTAAATTACTCCGAGATATTCCCGAGATGCGCTTTAAAACATAAGATGTCAATCCGAGATGTACAACCGAGATACACTCATTTCATCTGAGATCTTCTCCAATACGAGATGGTTTGTGTAAAAATTTCAAGATGAAACGCGACTGAAGTCCAAGATTTAAAATCTTGATTCAAAGTAAGGCCTTCTGAACGGTGAAAACTTGTTTTACAATAGTAGCATACTAATTTATTGTTTTATATTCATAACAAATGGAATAAGCAAAAAATAACTCCTTTTGTTTAATAGATGAAACCAGCTGAAGATATAGTGGATGATCTTAATTTCATCAGAAAAATAGCTTAGTTTATTTATTATTTTTTAAAGTTTATTTTTCTTCTACATGTCAAACTTAAATTAGTTGTTCGTAGTTTTTTTATTGTTATTTTAGGATGAGTTCAATGAACATGTGAATTTGATGATGTTGCAATTGAAAATATCAATGTAAGCTATTGAATTGTAATGTCTTATCAGACACACAAACACACACACACACACAGTGGTTTTTAGGTGGAAGATAACAATCATAATAAAGTTGTAAACGCTTATTGTTTTGAATAGAAAATTTTTAGTAGTGAAATATGAAAGAAGACGACTGATCAAATGCTTCAATAGGCATTCAAATTGATTTGACAGAGCATTTTTAGCCGATAAAGTGTTTATCTCAAATTTCATCATCCTAAACATGGTTAAAAAACAACTTTATTATTTAATTTTTGACCTTTTTTGTATGTTATATATTTTGAAAAGAGATGATTTTTTTAGAGGATGAGAGAGACAACTGTCGTATTTTGAAATATTTGGATGCATTTTTACCTAACATAAAATAATAGTTGGTTTCACGAAGTAGAGAACAAAAATTTGTATGATGTCCTTTTGTTTCAGAAGCTAGAAGCATTTTCATAGGTGTCAATAGTAGCATACTAATTTATTGTTTTATATTCGAAAATAAGTCCAAGTTTTCAATGGCATCTGATCGGTGAATCATATTGGCGACTTCATTTGTTTTGAAATATCCAAGTAAAGATATGCTTCAATATGTGAAAATATGTGAAAGCATTAGTCGAGATTACGGGCTTCTGGAGCATCTCCTTGTTCGTAAATTAGTTGACGGGATTAGTCACGTTGATATTCCTTACTTTTGGAAAGAAAGCCTAAGATATGCACTACATGTCATTCTTTTGGTCACACCTTTGTATCTTGCATTCACGCCACATGTACCTCAGCACAGTACCCAGGCCACCCGTATGTCAAGATCCCACTAGTTAAACCTTATGTCCAACAATGAAAAGTTGAAATACCAAATCTACAATCCTTTATTGCGAATGCTATCTCCCAACCTAGGGAAGCAACTCCTCTCGTAACGTTGTTGATGTTGACCAGGTCACTGATGGCAAGCTTGCTAAACTAAAAAAGTTTCCTTGCAATAGCTCTGTTTGTTCACTCTTCACCTATCGCAATCTCCTACGCCCTACAGCTACCACTGCTCCGTCCTCCTCACATCCCCTTTGTGTTCGTTAATCGTAACACATATCTGATTGACTTAATCAATGATATTGTTTACTCTATTGATGATGTGCAGCCTATATCTCAACCTTCTACCGTTCCCCAATAGGCCTTGGTTCATGCGAATTATAATAGCTAAGGTCCATTTGCTTTACTCCTGTTTGCATTTTGTTCTATAAAATTGGTCTTGCAAGATTAATAATATGTATTATAATCATTTATTCAGAGGAATTAGATATTAGTGAACAAAAGATATCAAAATAAGGTAATTTTTTGTTTAGATGATACTAATGATAAGCAAATAACACATGCATAAAATTATCGATGTTCACTATAGATACTAAAATATAGATCTATTATAAATTGAGGATACAAAAAGGTGGATGTGCATTCCTCGTATATATGTGTTTATGTACGTATGTACGCATATGCGCGTGTATAAATCGAGGGATCAAAATCAATCATTGTTTAATTCCCCCAACATGCATCATATTTGGTTATTTTTGTACACACTTTTATTTAAACATGTAGATCATATTTTGTTTTGATCATCACAAGACTTTGAATATACGTAGAAAGAGAGGGATCAAGATCTGCCATTGTTTAGTTCCCACAAAATGCCTTCTATTTGGCTGTTATTTTGTGCACATAGTTTTTTTTTAACATGTAGATTATAAATTTTAAATCGTCACAAGACTTCTAACCTCTCATGAATACAGTATAAATTAATGGTCAAAATAAATAATTTGACGATTCACAATAAACTGTGATTTTGAGGGAGTAAATTTTTTAAGGATGTTGTGAAGATGATGTACATGATAGAAACATCATATCAACAAGCTAACCAGCCAATTCTAGGCATATGTATCAAAAAATGGTAGAATTTAGGAGAATTAAGTGATGAGATCTTGAACCTTCCTCATTTACATACATACAAACACACATGTGTGCACACGCATGTGAGGGATTTAGATCCCCTCTCATCCCACTGTGTATTTCTATGCGTAAACATTTCATATCGGTAAATTTTAATGGACATATTCTATTTGTTATCAAAATCATCCACATAAATTTTGAAGCAATTTGGATCTTTCAACTCCTTAAATTATATTGCAAATTAATTATTCATGTTCACTTGAGATTTGAAGAAGATAAAAGTCTCAATACGAGCATTTTTTTCTATACAACATATATATCCTCGCCTTAAAAATCTCATTTCAATTTTTGTGCAAAATTAATTTCCTAATCGAAATGGTTTTTTGTTGATATGTTATATCATTACCCAGATCTTCTATGCAAAATATGAAATTGTTTTGAAACATTTAACTATTTCAAAATTGCAAGCCAATATGAGTCATCAAAAATATTTATTTCGACTGTCGATTTGGAATATAATTTTAAAGTGGATAACAGTTATGTGGATTCCATTAATAAGAATTTGAAGTGGATAAAAGTTTCAGAACGAAAACAAATTTTCGTAGATGATATTGCAAATGATCACAACATATATACAAAAATTCACTTCAAACCAAATTTATTGCACAAAATGATGGAGGGAGTTTTTTTGTGTGTAAGGTTCCATGACACATCCCACTTTTGTAGCACTCCTACCATAATTTGAGTAAAACCATTATATTCAAAATGACCTCAAATTTTATGGAGATCTTGACCATTTGGAATTGTACAAAGCAAAATATTAAAAAGGTGCTATAAAGAGGTGTGTGGTGAAACCTTCCCTTATATTCAAGTTCTCAAAGGATGGAAGATCTAAACCCACACACGCGATCACGTGTTATCACGTGTTATATATATATATATATATATGTATATATATATATATATATATATATATATAAGCGTGCATGTGCGCATATATATACATAAGTATACGTGCGTGTAACCACACAAGAATAAAATCAATATTAATCATCGATTGTAAATGTAGATTTAGAAGGCTTGAAGGAGCTTAAAATTTTCTGCATTTTTCTGTAGAAAATCAATCAAATAAAACATACCTACGAAAATTTGTTTCTTTTAGAAACATTTTGGCACAAAGACAAAAATAGCACAAAGGTATAAAACACGCAAACATAGGCCAAATAAATATATGAGCACAATAAAGGAAAACAACAAAAGCATGTCCCTCCCTCCTTACATCTTCGTGTAAATCACCATATCCCTTCTTTTAATACAATGTCTCATGGCAACCTAATGTTATCTTCGGTCATGTGGACTTTCTTGACTTGCTCGGAGAATTTTCACTCTAAGTTTGCACATCTCAAAATTATTTTTATTTGTATCTTGGAATGCCCTGCTTCTTTCCTTGCATATAGCAGATACGATGTACAGAGATAACAAAACAGGTTCAAGTAATATCTCTTATTTAACACTTGGATTTATAGATATTGTGCGTGCCCGCACATGTGTGCACACATATCCCTTGGGAGTAGTTTCTAATTAGATAAATAACGAATTTTTCATCTAGTCTTGTCTAAACAAAACCTCTCTATTTTAACTCTATCATCGATAAAAGTAGTATAAATGTTTACATGCTACTCATTATGAGTTTTTCTAAAATTGGAATTGTCCCTGGTTTGCTGACTTTATAGCATGCATTATATCTTATTCTTCTATGCACTTTGACTCGTTATCTTAATCATCTCCAATATTAAATAATTGCTCGTTATTAAAAAATCAATTGATGGTGTAAAGATTGATCTCTTGATACTTATAGAAATTGTATTAATTTTGCCTCCTCCCTTCACATGTGATGTAATCTTGGAAAAGATCACGTGTTGATTTGGAAGACACTGAGTACATGCGATTGTTCAGCGAAAATGGACTAGATCTAAAGAATTATTTTTTATTTCAATACCTTTAAGTATGTGGAGCGATTTTTAATATGTACAGAGGAACAAGTATAGTAGTATTCGGTAGTCACATTATTCTCAACATTTAGTTCTTCGCATATACTCATGCCACACGATTCTAACACATGTACTCTCAAAAAAAATTAATGCAGTTTCACCCCTTCTATTCTAACCAAAACAACCTTCTACTCTAACCAAAACTAGTTGTCGAGTTTGTGTGTACCCCATGATATCCTAATATTTAATCAAGCGAACTAAGTTTGAGTAGTGCTCAAATTTACAACGCTAAATGAACTGCAAGAATATAAACCTGATTTTCTTTCGTGTAAACCTTTCTAGTACTTATCTACATGCTCTAAGCATGAGAAAACACCAATACATTCTTTTATCTTATTCTTCTAAAAATTGATTTAAAAACATTTTTTCTTTATTGCCTCCACTATTTATAAGTTTGTCTCGATCATCAAAAAAAAAACACTAGACTATAGTTTCGATCTCCACAAAATCACAACTAAACAAGTGTAACGACATAATCCAATACCAACTTTCTAGCAATGGCTTTTAAGAAAACAGTCACTATAAACAACTCCACTTTATAAGAACTTCACATATGAAGCACCTTTCACATATCAAAGAATTCTCCTCACCACTTGTTGCATGTACCAAGTATGGCTTTGTACACACCATCACATATGGCATGTCTACCGTAAATTCTATCTCCATATTCGTTGTAGGAGACATCCTTCCTTAGAGAGCTTAATCCAAGATTCCCTATATATTAACATAGATATAGGTCCAATATTCGAGTTATTTGTTCGGTGTGAATGAAACTGCCATTAATGTATCACTCCTATGATGAATATGATGCTCAAAGAGCAAATGGGGAAAAAAGCCATTTTTGTTTATATAAAACTAAAATTGAAGGAAACTTCTAATTTGTTGTTTTCTAAATACCCATTATTGCAGTAGGAATGATTCCGGTAAACCAGGTGAGTGCGCAACAGTTGGAGAGTTTTATGAGCCAAGTACGAAGCAAAAGGCAAGATTTGCTACAAACCTTTCTCGAAGTTTGTTATGCTAAGAAGGTATTTGCCTAGGTTACATTACTTAATAGACAATGCTTGGAAGTTAATAAAGCTTGCCATATTTACTAAAGCACAAATTTTAAACATTTCATGAATGTACAATATGTTGTATAATTCCAAATATGTTTAGTAAAATTTGGGTGTGCTCCAGGTGAATGCAGACGTTCACCTTATCGAAAGCGATACTGTAGCAAAGGCTGTTGCTGAGCTTATTCCTGTGCTCAACATAAAAAGGCTTGTTGTAGGAACTACAAAATCAAATCTAAGGTAATTATTTACAGTTTTTGGAATTTCACAAAACTGAACTGTTTTGTGATAAATTCAATTGTTTCAATATACAAATATAAATTTGCTTACAAAATAAGAATTAGCATAATGCATTTCTCATATGCAAGAACCAATCTCCAACACAGAAATAAAGAAAAAAGCATGTTTCTACAAATTGAATGTTAATGTTTCAAACTAGACGATAAGTTAGCCTAATATTAAAACTATAAATGTAATCTGAAAATCGTTTTACTCTAGAAATTATGTTAAAATTAGTGATTTTTTTCCCTTCAGAAAATGGTAGCTAATAAGATGTTACATTCTGCAGGAAGCTAAAGAAAGGAACCAGCAAAGCTGAACAAATATATAAAAGCGCTCCTCATTACTGTGAAGTGAAGATCATATGCGACGGAAAAGAAGTTTCAATGGTGAATCAATTGCCATCATCAACACCTCCTTCATCTCAATCTGATTCCAGCACTGGAAATGGTAATAATAACAACCAACAAATGGGGAAATATTCAGTATCATGTCTATGCTTTAACAAAGGAGATTGATGTTATTTTTATTTACTGCGCTTATTCTTATTGATTCAGAAAATTGTTATATAACATTCACCAAAAGTATTTGTTGAACTAATGTATATAAAATGTACAAATGATATGCAGCGTCCGTGTGAAATTTCTGCGTTGTTTTTCATTCATAGTTTACGTGATCTTATGAAATTCATTTCTATTTTCGTGTTGATGAAATGAAACGCTGACAAACAGGTTTTTGAAAAAACAATCAAGCACAAATGGGTAAATATTGGGTATCATGTCTGTTTTAATACAGGAGATTGATGATTTTTTATTTATTTGCTGTGCTTATTCTTACTGATTTAGAAAAATGTTGCATTACATTCACCTAAAGTATTTGTTGAACTGTTATGTATACAATTCACAGTAAATATGCAGAGTGTGTGAAATCTATTTCTATTTTCGTGTTGGTGAAATGAAATGCTGACAAACAGGTTTTTGCAAGAATGATCAAGAACAAGGCATTTATAGAACATTTATGTAAACATTAATTTACCAGATTTCAGCATCATACTTGCAAATGCAGTACCTTTTCTACCATCTTCAAATACACAAGAGGAGGAATGACTAGAATACAGATAAAGCACTTCACTTCCGCAGAAAAGCAACAGCAGAAACACGTGAACCTTCCGCTTCACCAAACATTTCGGTGGGTGTAGACTCTAGATGATCGAGATACTGGAAAACCAGAGTCTCCCCTTCTGCTTCTTCTTGTTCTGATTCTTTAGAGGTTGTGGTTTTTAGGTTTAAGGTTTCGGCCTCTTGGAGTAATTCATCTTTTGTGCTATTTAACGATGTGATTACCTAGAAGCATTATCGGTACAGTTTCAGAAAATGAAAACAGTAAGAAAAGGAATACTAGTGGTAAGTTTTGACTGTAGTGTGCTAACCAGTATTCCACCAGGAGCAACCAAGTTGGATACGGACTCCCAATATTCCATTCTGAAAGTTGTACAAAACAAGTTATCAGTCGCACAATCAAGTTCATCAACTTCGGCATGATGATTAGCTTACCATATGAATGCTAAAAGTTCATCTATGTCATGTCATTGAATATCATGAACCAATGCCTTAGAGATGCGATTGGACCCATTGTTGTAAAATTCTTCTAGATGTCAGCCTAAGTGCTAGGCGAGGTTTACAGCTTAACTGTTTGATTAAGCAGCGCTTGATCAGACTTACCATCTCATATAAGCAATATAGACGCTGCTAGGTGTTGTTAATGCACTAGACGAGGCTTGATATCTCATCTAAGTACCCGCATATTGGTATTAGGTGGTCTTCCTTCCTTGCTTTCCGCCTTCGTGTCCGCCTAGTGAGTTTTACAACCTTGGTTGGCCTAGTAATTTTGGTATTCTACATCACAGTCTAGGACAACATTCAGATTGGCATCGTTTAATTTTAGGGTTTATAGTACGACAAAGTTAGGTACCGCTTGTTCCCAACCAACAGCCACTTAATTGACCATTTGTTGCTCAATAACAACATTAAAAGTGTTTGTTTCTTACAAGTATTCAGAACCAGAACACCTACTAAATGAAAAGGTGCTGAGCACTTTTATATTGCTTGTTCAAGTGCTGAATGTTTGATATGATAATTTCTTCCATTTATGTCCTAAAATCTGTAAAATTATTATAGCTCAAGAATACTAAACTTTCAAACTTCAGAAAATACAAAATATAAATCATGAAAATCGAATAGTTTGAAATTTAAATTTGCAAATCGATTGATTTTAAACTTATTTTTGAAATTCCCTTTACATTTATTTTTTTCAATATTAAACTTATTGAAACTTAAAGTTCTGCAAGTAAAAGATTATTGATAATTAATTTTTTCATAACTAATTTTCTTAAGACAAGTTTTTAAATCAAATATGAGAGAAAAAAATTTAAAATAATAAATTTAATCCTATATTCAAGTTTTCTTAAACTTCAAATACATCAGAAATTAAAATTAAAATTTTCTAATAATTTACTTCTACCATAATTCAAAATCTTAAATTTAATCATTATTAATTGAAAATCAACCAATATAAAGGGTAATATTGTAAAAATAACTATATGCTTTAATTATAATCGGAAGTTTTAAATATTTAAACAAACAACCATTCATCATTCAGTATTTAGCATTCAAAATTCAAAATTTTGAATATGAAAGCCTATGCTATTTCAGTTAAAAATTTGTAGTTCTACTCTATTTTACAACAGGTAGAGTTGCTACCAGTTGTTTATTAGTTTATTTCGAAAAAGGATTTTCTGCATTCACAAACAAGCCACAGGCAACGATTCGTTGCTAACAAAATGCACCACCCAATCTGCTGACTTTGACCCAATTACAGAAAGAACAACCCAACAAGTTCATTCTTCATCAAAACTAACAAGAGCACCTGACTTAAAATTTGCCGTTTTCATCCAAAGCTGTTTAATTCCCCAACAGTTAAGGAGCTCAAAAAAAAAAAAAAAAAAAAAAAAAAAAAAAAAAAAAACCCAATCGTGTAGTGACGGCTAAAAAAAAAAGGTCGATAAATTTTTGAATTTTTTTTTTTTTTTACTATTTGGACTCATCAAATAATATACTATTCTGTGTGAGAGAACAGGGGAGGGGGTTTGTGGGGGATGGGTAAGTCGGCAAGAACTGAGAAGCAGATGTATTCTTCGGTAACATGCTCATATTTAGTCAGGATACTTAACCTGTTTTTTACTTTACTGCCTAAACTGTTAAATATACTTTTCATCGTCGAAAAAAGTAGCAGGACTTGGTAAAAGTAGTAGGACATACAACACTTTTGAAAGAAATATGCAAAACCTTGTAACCTACAGCTCAAAATCACATACAAGTACAATAACTAAGATGAAGAAAAATTGACTGAATGCAAAGTCATCATTATAACTGATGGTATTATAATCGTTCTAGAAATTGAACTGTATTCTTTACATAATGCCACTGTAATGCATTTACCTTTTGACTGGAGCATCTGGATCCATCCCAATGGAATCTAGGGTACCTTTGTCCATCACAAGCTGGTATTTTCTGTCCAACTTAGATTCAAGAATATCATCAACCTGGAAAACAACATAGAGTTTGTATATGAACATGGAAGTTTGATGGCTGAAAGTTGTGCTGTTGTAATAGACCATGTATAAACGACAAATAGTGAATCTAAAGGTAAAGTGGCATTTGATTGTGATATTACGCACATTATTCAAGGTTGATATCTATGGAAGATTTTATATATATATATATATATATATATATATATATATATATATATATATATATGCAAGGATCGGCTACACCTTAAATCCCTTTGTTTCGACCACATGTTCAGGTTTAATTAATTATAGTTTCGCTCTCTTCAGACTTCATGTTATTATTTAAATGAGAACGTACAGTGGAAATCGGGGAGAATAGAGGTGTAGCTAAAATAAGGTGTAGTTGCCCATGTATATAGCGTGCGCGCGCACATATATATAAAGGTCGTATCCAACGCCAGTAGTAAGTATTTAATATAAAATTATTCTTCAACGATCGATATGTAATATTCTGAAAATATCGCAAGAATATCATAGGAGCTTAGAGAAATAAAATATCAATATGTTAGCAAGTTATGAAAAATATGGAAACACAAGTTGAAAATATTATCTTTTAGCACTTTAAACAATTGATAGATTGTTTGATAATATATTTACAATTTTATATGATGTATTTACACACGCCCACGCGTGTCTACACACCCTTGAATTTTTAAAACTTGAGAAATTCATGTACATCTTTTAATAAAAAAAAATTGACTATTTTAAGCACATTCTCAACCGATATTTTTAACTGGTATTTTGATGGGATATAGCACCAGCAATATCTGACCTTAGCTACACAGTGTACACCTTCAGCTAGAAGATGAATGTCAATCGGCTAATTTAGAAAAAACTCGAAAAACATGGAAAGGAAGAATAAAGAATATGATTGCTATAAATATTGACAAAAGCTCCTCCCTCGTGTTCTTTTCATTCTCCCTACTCTGAAACTGTATAGTTCCATGTATTTTGTATGTACCATCCCTATATGATTTATACACGGCACCATGTTTGTTTAATCTGCTTCATTCCGTTATTGAAGGAAAAATCAAGTAATTTAATTGGCCATCCTTTTAATTTAGATATTATTTCCAAATCAATGCCTTTTAAGAAAGGAAGTCTTTTTCATTCTAGTGGGTTAGCAGCTGTGGTAACGGGATCGAAATTGGTAAAGAACAAAAGTGTACGAGTTTTAGTTTATATTATTAGTTGATGATATGTATGAACTAAATAAGCTGAGTGCACTTTTTTTATTCTCAAAATTAACTTAGGTGCATACAATGAATTTGATAGAGGAAAAACCATCACGAGCAGCAAGCTTCTCTGCAAGTTCAATGGCCCCTTCACTATAATCAGTTCCAGTCAGATCAGAAAACCTGGAGACCAGTAAATTTGGTAAATCAAATGTTCAATTGCCGAGATAATATGCATGCTACCAAAATATGTTGAGCATATGAGAGCAAAATGTCACAACCAAACTAGCACTCATTGTTACAACATGAAGCAGTTATTAAACACGAATAAAGTTGACTGATTTAAAGAGATGAAAGCATAGGAATTCGGAACAGCACGTCTTCAGAAGCAAACTATGAACTAATAACATTTTAAATTAATTATGACATAGAAGTAGATGAAAAATAAATTTCGGTTGTGCCTGCACATGATCTGTATGTATTTTTATCAGATCACTACATAAATATAATTAAGTAAACAGAAAAGGACAAAATTATGTTTTCTAAAACATCATTGGTTGTTGAACAACAAGGAATGGTAAATAAATAACCAAAAAGGAAAGAAAAAAAACGGTAGTACAACATCACCACTTGGAAACTGAGATTTATGACAGTTCTTATAAATTGCATTAATCGATTAATATCTGAACAACTAGAACCAAATGAGTTATGTGGCACGTCACTGAAGCTAAAGACAGCACAAGTTTCAAAGAAATCATATTCCATAAAATCAAGCGAGGAAACTCCTCAATGCATTCAGAGAAATGGCATAAAACTGTAGAAGGAAATAGTAGCTGTTTGAACCACAAATGGCCCTGGAGTAATAGTAGAGAAATAAAAGTGAAGAAAGTAAATAAAAAACCAGTAAAAAATGAAAACAAAAATTTATACTGGTTCGCAAACTCTGATCTACGTCCACTTAATGATTTTATTGTTTATTTCTGACTTGGAGGCAGAAGTTCTTAGGACTCGACACAACCAAACATTTAGAATTTCAGAGTTATAAGAATATAAGAAATAATGGAGCTAGAGCCAAAAAGCCCCTGAAAAATGGGTCATACCCCTCTATTTATAGAAGTAGGGAGCTAAAATCTCACTCAGAAATATCTTCTAGCCGTTGTACCCGAATTAGACTAGTTCTCCCCAAAAATAGGCGCCGCGTCATAAGAACCGGGAGTCGGTTTCTTCCGAAAAAGTAGGCACCGCGTCATAAGAACTGGAAGTCGGCACCGATCCCTGTGGGAGTCGGCACCGATCCCTAGGTGGGAGTCGGCACCGATCCCTAGGTGGGAGTCGGCACCGATCCCCAAGTTAGCCAGATTTGCTGTCTTTCATTTTTTACCTCGGATCGTCTTATAGTTAACTTCGTGATTTCACGGTTGTCCGCACCAATATTAGCTTATTTCGGAGTCCAAATGGTGGAGTTGTAGAAGAACAAAGTTGTCAATTCAAGAGTTTGTAAAGATCGATAGAGATTTGTATTAAAACAGCATAACAACACTGGAAGTAGGGTCAGGGCATCAAGGCAAGTCTCAGGAGTAAGATGGTCCCCACCGGGCCAAGGGAAAGGAGTCCGTACTGACCCCTGGGGAGTCGGTACTGATCCCCAACTTTGGGGGATCCGGTCTCCCGAAGTTGTTTTGGTGATTTGTGTTTACACTGTTATTTTGTTTATGTCCCGGTTTTGTGTTCTGTTGTCGCATCTCCGGACGTCTTGCCTTGTCAGGTTTATCCGTATTCTGCCCAGTCAAAAGGCGGGATAACAATAGCAAATTAAAAAAAATATAGCAACATGTTCCATAGCTGATTCTAAAAATATACTCAGCACAAGCTCAGTTTCCTTGTGTTCAGTACCATACTATAAGCAAGTAAAATGAAATATTAACCAATTGAGCATTTGCCATAGAGAATATTTCCTCCTGTTCCAAAGGAAAATTTGCAAGGTTTTTTTTTTTTTAATTTGGTTGGCTCCAAAAATAAACATGAAATATCAATTTCTATGTCATAGTTAACGAATTGTTGTTGTAAATATTTATGCGAGACACGAATCTTAAAATACTGCAAAAAGATATTACCCTTGCTTTGAAAGTTGATGCAAAAATAGACCGTTCCCTGTCCCAATGTCAAGAACACTTATGCTACTCAGACCTTGGTCAGATTCACTTGATTCAGATTCATTCACTTCATGAATGTTCATGCATAATTTTTCAATCCAGGTAGCAATAGCATCTGTGACTTCTTGACCAAACCTATGATTTCAAATCAAGTCATAGTTTGTTAATTATTATTCTTAGAGAGAGCAAAACAATAAAGCTTTATTATGAATTGGTTCGTTAGGATGAATAATAGAGAATAAACAGGTCTAACAAATCTATCACATATTTTGCAGTTTAATCCGCACCTACTAAACCTTAAGTATCTGTTACTAACCAAATAATCGCATACAACATTAAAGGAAGATTGAAATATGGCCTATAAAATGTCCATAATCCTTATGCTAATATCTCATATATATATATTTTAGATTTTTTAATATATATATATATATATATATATATATATATTAAAAAATCTAAAACGCCAATAAAGAAGGAGGGAGCAATTACCATAACAGTTCCTAGTAAATTACTTGTAGCAGTACATATACATAGACACTTTCAGCCACGGTTGTGTTTTATGTTCCTAAGATACTAATCATTTAAGAGTTTGGCACAAGTATTGAGATAACTATAAGACATGAGTAAAAATCTCATTCCAAGTAAAGAAAGTCTTAACTGAAATGTCAATTTAAACAAATTTTAATTCCTCAACGACAAGTAGTGAGGAATAGATGGAGTAATAGTCTCAAAATGATAAGTTAACAAATCACTGTCACTGCGCACCAAATTTCTCCTGCATGGCCATGCTCATTAAAATTTGCAAGGTCTTCAGCATACGTTGTATCCCAATAGCTCTGTAAACCCATCATTTGTGTTTCGTCCTCTTCTGCGTCTGGAACTTCCTTATCAGAGCTGCTTGAATGAAATGCAATGGCAAACTATTAAATATTGTACAGGGTACCACAGTTACAAGTGAATTATATCACAAATTCTTTAACATCATGTCAGCAATTTGCCAAGATTGTGTGTAAGGTAAGTGCTAGGGTTGTCGTATGTGGAAAATAAGAATGACGTTTGGAATTGAAATAGTCCCACATCGCTAAATAACTTGGAGAGGCAGTGTGTAAATATTGATTGGTAGACATGTAACATTAAGGATTTCTTTTGTTACCATAAGTGTGTCAACTCATATGTTGTATTTCTCTCAATTTGCTTTAATAACAATGAGCTTAAGAGGATGTATTTATTGCATTTCTTATCAATAGACATGGTAAGTTCATGTATAGAATGGTTGATATTTAACTTACCACACACATTATGCTACACCTTGATCATTTTTTGAGTTAGACGATTCAAAATGGAATGGTTGATATTTAACTTACCATTTTGAACAAATTAAAAGTTTTGAAAAGATCTTATTTTTTGGGGACAGATGTTTGTAATTTATATAGTGTCCACAAAAGTTTCAATTGATTGCGAATCGTATAGCTCAAAAATTCACAAGGGTGCAGACGGAGTGTAAATAAGGTGGAGTTTAGCAGTTATGTAGCTCCACTCTAGCCACATTCTGTCTTTTTTAGTGAAATAATTTTGAAATGAAATAAAATTTTATAAATATAATCTACTACTTATAGAGATGAACTTCACATATCTCAATAACCAGTAGATCGTATTTTCAAAAAAAAAAAAAAAAAAAAAATGTTCTAAAAACTTTTGACACAAAAATGCAGAAAGTGTACAAGAGGACTACATAAGGAGGCTTTTATGCGTGTAATGAGGAAACCCTCATTTGAAGCTTTTGAATTGTCCAAAATATCTTTACAGTCTTTACTATTTTACTCGGAGTAGTTAATTTTGTCATTGTATTCCCACATTCCTATACCACTATATTTGACTGGATGAATGATAACTTCAGGCTGATCCTCGTGGTTTTTTACTTATTTACTGTAATTCTCTTTTTTGTTCAACTAAAATTAAATTCCTCAAAATTTAATATGTATACGTACATATATTTACGATCAGAAATCTGATTATGTGTATAAAGATGATTAGTCGACATCGCTGCAACTAGCAAAGCACAAAAGAGTTCATTTCCCAACTTGTTTTTGTTTGAACTGTATTTTGTTGATTAGGTGGAGGATCAATGCAGCATCAGTGATATGATCTGACGATACTTTGACTGAGGTTCACAACCACCTCTGAGATACTATATAGTATTGAAATATCCATCATCCTGTTAGATACTTCACGATTATAGCATATATCATGTTGTGCTTGGACAGTGGCTTGGTTATTTGAGTTCTTACCACACAGTTTTTGTGTGTGACAAGTGAGAAAGATGCAAAGAGTGGGTTTTGTATTTTTAATTGATCATAATCATTGAGATATTTTCTGATATCAGGAAATCGTGTATGTAAATATTATGTAGAAGTCACTCTTCACATTTTCAATTAGTGTTATGATATTTATATAATGCTAAAATATGGTATCAAACTGGATCCATTAAATATCTAATAAATTTAACTTTCATGCATATCTCATGTCATCTAATATAAACGTCCATGTATGTACTTCAAGAGATATGTTGATCATGAAGGACACGCTAAAAATAGTCCCACAAAAGAAAATCAACAAGTATCATATGAATACAAAGATACTGTTATTAATATAGCCTACTGATTTGTGATAGAGAAGTGGCTGCTTGATAAAGATTATGACTGCTGCTAGTAGTTCTGCAGGATTTTAGAGCTTTTTTATATCCGAACATAGAATATTGTGTAAAAGGACTATGCAGAAATTGACAATAAGATGTTTCGGTTATGTCCTTCAGAAAAATACAACCAAGTGATAAAAGCATACATGATCTGTAATTACTATTTTTACATACAAGCCATCACGTATTTACTATTTTATATACAATTCACCCTATATATACGGATGTTTTTGAAACAACTCATTCAATCGTATCTTTCAAAAAACTTTCAATTCATTTGACATTTTAAAGAATGAATTTTTTGTGCTTTTAATCCATTTCCCTTTTTTGAAGATCAGATTAAACAGTTTAAAAACCTATCACAACGTCACATAACTCACATCAATCCATTGTATGGTTCCATAAGAATTTGTAGCAAATTCCTTTCCAATCAAATACTCTTCAATTGTAATAGAAGTGTTGTATGCTCTCGATTTGAGATAAAAGCATCTTTTATTGGATTCTGAAAGAAAGAATTTGTTCCAGTTCATAATTGCAGGTGATAGAAAATGAAGATAGTGGAAGATCAAAGGAATTTGCTACAAAACTTGATATATCATACTTGAGGATATCAAATATGTATTGAGTTTGTTTACATTTATCCTCTTGTAGTGTACTTTGTCCGCTGCATTTTTGCTTATATATTCATTGTGAACGCTTGCTTGCTAAATTGTTTATGATGTTGTTCACATACTGTCTATTCATACCATACAAATATATTGTGCTAGTGTGATGATTCAACCGCATAGTCTCAAGCTAATATCCTCAACACCTATCACTCGTTTCATACTTTTGAGGTTCGATTTGTCTCATTATATCAAGCGAACCCATCTTTTATTGTCCACATTCGATTAAATTGTTAACTGCTAATTCAATTACTGTTTGATAATCGAGTTTATATCAATAATGTGCAATTGCCAAAAAAAATTATTATATATGAATGTCAACATGCTTGTCCAAAAAATAGACTATCAATAAAACCAGAGATTTATTGATAGTCTCTAAATCCCCCACACACCCCCCCCCCCAAAGGGTGAACATAGAAGTATAAATATATATTAATTATGATGGAACTCCTACTCACTAATTGCTCATGCAAGCCAGTTGCTAACGGTTTACAACCCCATTCTAATTGTCGGAAAAGTCCATCTATTATTGCATTGAGATTTTACATGGATTTGTTGCTGATTGTTCTCTAAACTAACAATTATTTGGAAATTGGTTCACCAATGCAATTGCTTCTGTTTACAAGCTAACTAATCGTTGAACTCTATGAAGCAGCATATAAGCATGCAGCATTCCATTGGGTACTCCAAGCCTTATGACTCAGTTCAATATTTTAATTTTATTTATTTCCCATAAGATAGAGCTACTAAACAGTCCAAAGAATATACAGGTAATTCAACATTATCAAAAGGGGAATATTGCTTTAAAACATTCCACCGATCATGAATAAAATGCAAGAAGTCCAAAAAAAAAAAAAAAAATTAAAACAGAAACTATTTACTATTAGTATATATACATTGTATTTCGATAGTAAAAACTTACAAAATCACAACCAAAAATAAAAACAAAACTCAAAGTTCACACCTATAATCGGGTATTGGCGGGAAATTGCCGCTTGAAAGCACCTCAGTAGCATCCACTTGCCTCTGCTCATCTTCAATATTGCTTCCGTAATCGCTCATAATGGACCACGAATCCGCAGCCATCGAACGATCGTCGTCCGACACAAGATCCGACGTAGCTTCCGCAGCTGGTCCAACCATGCGTGGTTTCAGAGGTTCCGGCGCATCACACCGATTTTCCGTCATTGTCAGATTCAAAGGTGAAATCGTAACCCTAGGAGAGAGAAAAATATTAAACAAAATGAGATCGAAACAGAGTCAGCATTTTCTTTTCTAATTAAAGAGTTTGTTTATTTAGTTATTCTAGGAGGGAAATGCGGCCGTGACATACAGGTTATTATGATACTTCGTATGTTATTTGATTTTTTATGATTTCAGTTTATTTTTATTTCTTTCCATGGAATTTTTACTCTCAAAAATACTATTCAAACTGATACTCACATCACCTGCGTTTTTTTTTTTGCCACGAATCGGGCATGTAAGGACTTGTGCTACGAAACGGCATTTCAAAGAAGTATTTTAATTTTTTTGTTATAAATAATTATTATTTTAGTTGTTTTTAAATAATATAGTTAAATAAATTTACATTATTTATAAATTATTGAATGATAGAAAAAATACGATAAAAAAAGAATATTTTTTTATCACTAGCTATTAGTTCCAAATACAATACTATATTTATCTTATAAATTCCCCAACGAGATATATAACAAGCCGTCTAAGCCCCTGGGCTTGTCCATCGGTAAACAGATAACTCTGTAGTTTGTCTTCATATTAGCCCGAATGTATGTGATTTCCATTTGAAAAATGGGTTATCCTCTTGTCATACAGTTATACATATACAAATGGTTTGTGTCATCTCAGCGTCATGCAAAGAAAGCTCCATTCGGCCGACGCCTACGAGGAGCAGAAATAGTAGCAGGCTGACGCGGATGTGCAGAAGCTCTGAGAGAGCGCTGATCTCGGCGGCATAGTCCATGAAAAACTCGGCATATAGGTGAATGTCGAACTGGACATTAGTAGGTGAAGCCTCCAGAACTGTTAACTTGCAGGAGGAAGTTCCGATGCAACCTTCAAATATCACATTCAACTCTTTAAATTTCGAAGGTGAGAATACTTTGAATTTCTTGTACTTCTTAGCAGCCATGTCCCACCAATCGTCATCTTCTCTGACGATGTTCTTTTCTGCATTCCAAAACCCGCCTTCAATCTGCAACAGCTGGTTCCAGGTGATCCAGTCACGCTTGAGGCCATCAAACTTGTTTTCATCTCAATGTGATTGTAATCGAAGTTCATCTCCATGATGAAGGCTTTGAAGATTTCGGTGTACCAATAACTAACTCAATCTTTGCGAGATCTGATATTAGCGAAGCAAATGACAACAAAGGAAACGTCCGTTCCTCGGTCCAGTCTACAATGTGACAGGTAGAAGAACCGAAAGGTTCATGGTTCAAAATTCTGAAGAAAAAAAATCAAAAAAAATCAAGAAAAATAGAGGAGGTGGATGTTAGTATGAAGAATGCAAATTTGATGAAATTTACCTCAAAAGGTGGCATAGAAATGGAAGAAATGCTTGAATTTTCGGATTGAGGAGGAAGAAGTGTGATTTGGTGAAGAGAAATGAAGGAGGAGGAAATATAAAGAAGGGGAAGGAATGACCGATGGAGAAAGTTGGTGGCGTCCAACGCGTTTGACACGTCAAACGACAACTGCTCGATTCCAACGGTTCAACCAAACGATGCAAATGTACGGGCCCCTTCATTGACGTGTTTGACGCGTTGGATGTGACGCCAACCTAAACTGACCGCCTTTTAACTATGAATGGCACCATAGTTATCATTGGACCAAAGTAATCGCCAGATCAAAATTATGTTTTATGAAGAAAAATATCAAATAGAATTAGAGAGTCAAAACTACAATTCATTTTAATCTTTAAATTTTGTTTGTCTGATCTAACAACTACAAATTTAAATTTGAGCATGAGAGGAAACATAAAGTTTGAGTGTAAAGATCATTTTCTTTTTTATCAGGTTTATCCATGTGCACTTGTATGTGGGTTACGTCAAAGGTAAGCTAAGCAAGACTTTGAAATGTAATAGTGATTGAAGTGTTGAAATTATATGATTTTAATATATGTCAAACTAATTGAAAATATTAGTTATCTTAGCTAGGTGTTGTTTGATTGTATTACTTAGATTTGCAAATTGAATGCAGATTAATTACATTAAACGAAGTAGTGCATTCAAGCTTTCTTTGTGGTCATGACAAAAAAATATCTTCACATGTAGGAAAATAAATTTATGAATCGAAAAGTAGATTGATTACCTAATTGATTGATTGATAAGAGGAAGCATGCGTACTAGAAGAAATGAAGATTGGTCCACGATGCCCACCCACCTTCGGTGCCTTATAATATCATTTAATAGTGTCGAACACCCAACCGATGGAGGGATGTCTCGGGTTCATCATACAAATCATTCATGATACACCGTATATCTCACAACTCATAGACAATATATATTATAAATATGGGTATAAAATGGGTTTGTAGTATTACCGAATGATTGATGTTGAGAAATAACTGAATAATATCAGAATGCATTATTGTTCAAATGGTTATACACGAATAAATAAGTGAACCATAATCTCACGATATAATGACTACATAAATAAATAATTGTCTCTCAACATCATAATATAGTGCTAAGTACAACATAACACTACGCAACAAAATAATTGTAATAGCTCTAAATAGTAGTAAAATCTTAAGCCTTGTGTTCATCTCCTTTGAATAACTACCATGCGAAAGCCACCTCGGAACGATTCTCAACCTACTTGTGATAGTACCTTAGAGCTATAAGGAAAAACTTACAAAGGACTTCAAGTCAACATAAAGTCCGATGTCGGGCATTCAACCACCCAAATACTATATAATAAGATTATAGACCCATCTGAGTACAGGCACCCACACATGACCTTCATGTCAAAGTGATCATGAGACATACATACTACACTGCACTTCACTACACCAAATAAGTGATTTTGCAACATTTTATATCTGTCAATTGCTAACACTTATAAATGTCACAGACCGCTAACAGTAAAAATGTGTTAGGATACCTAAAAAGTGTTAGTAAAAATAAATAGTCTTCTGCATTAATTTTGCCAACGCATATAAGTGTTACAACAATCGGTAAAATTGTAAATAATTTAATAACAAAAGGAGTCTTTTGTAATTTGTAAATAGAATCTCTTTTTCCACGCTTGTCCATTCCTAAACAGATTCTGGCCGCCTAAAATTTAATTTAGGGTTTAACTTCCTTCTTCTCCTCAATCGCACTGAATTAAATCCAGGCCCAGAAATCATTTCAGCCGCTCCCATTATGAGATTTGTCCAATTGTTTCAGCCGCTCCCAGAAATTATTTCAATCGCACTCAATCGCAACGTCCAATTGTGAGATTTGTCGTATGAGATTGTAAGTTGTGTTACAGAATTATGTTTTACATGTTTTCTTATTCTTGCTGTTATTTCAACTCTAGTCAGACTCTCTATTTACAGAATCTCGTATGCGATCGATTTTGAGTTGGAGTCGATGTCTGGTTGTCAGGCGATTTTAGAAAAGGAGCTTGTTCGCGATTGTTTGAGTGAGGAGGTGGATTGGGTTTGATTCGTGTCGATTGCTATTGATTCGGTTTTCAATTTGGATTTGGGGATGAGGCGTTCTATTGACGTCGAGTTCGATTGGGGTTTAGGTTCATTTGCTTCAGAGGAATTTGCGGTGATTCGTCTGGGTGAAGGTGAAAGGGTTCTCAATCATGGTTAGTCATCTTACTATTTTTTTATCATTGTATTTTATTGAATAATATTGTTTCAGTACTCTCTTTTGTTATGATAACACGTTTTCTGTATACAAGTAGAGGATTTAAACTTGCGCAATGGTAACCGTAGCCTCTTGGTTGACAAACATAGGCATTTACGTTGTTATTCTGTGTTAAAACTCGCAGCTTGTATTTCTAATACTACTTGAGGATTATGGGGACGTGATTCTTTCACTATCTATTGCAAAATAAACATTGCATAAACTTTTTATGTCAAGTTGATAGTTTGAATATGTCCATTTTTACAAATGTGGTTTGAATGTGTCATTGTTTAACCAAATAGGTAAAATAAAAATGATGGTAACTTGCATGATTCAGACTATAGAACTATGTGCCGACCTGTAGGAATCGAGAAAATGTTACATTAGATTTGTTTAATTGGTATTTTTCTTAATTTAGTTAAAAATAAGTGTGATGTAACTATATATATTAGTTTGTCATTCCATTCATCACAGGTTGAGAAAACTTTAAGGAAAAAGTTTAAATGGAAAGCTTGCAGAAATAAGCAGATCTTGACATCTTGTTACTCGAGGAATATATATTTATAGGTTTCTTGCTTTTTTTCTTCATTTTTGTTATCTGTAGAAATTAATTCTGTAAATCTAGATACCTGAAAAGAAGAAGGGTAAAAAAACATAAAAGAAAAGGAAAAAAATGACACACACAAACAATATTTTGCATTCAGGTTGAAAGGAGGCTTTATTCTTCTGAAAGCAATGGATTAGTTCAAGTCACATAAATAATAATATTTGTTATCTTACCACGGCTTTATTTACGAAGCTTGTTGATAGAGATTTGTATATATCAATCCCTTTAAAAATAGAGTTAGCTTAATCTCAAAAGCTACTTTCAAAAAGAGACAATTGACAGGTCATTGCACTTCTTAAAGAAACTTTTCCATTGACTTAACTCTTTGTTATATTCATCCATTTTTTCAGGCTGTTGCCAATGTAAACACTATCATTGGGCCTGCATTGGTTGGCAAGGTACGTGAAACTTTTAGATATACGAGTTTTATATACAATTCATTTTATGTAAATAGGAAGATCAACATTATGTGTGTTTTTAAAAATTTTTGTTTACAGGACCCAACTGAGCAAACCCAGATTGATAACTTCATGGTACAAGAGCTTGATGGAACAAAAAATGAATGGGGTTGGTGCAAACAAAAGGTAGCGTTGATGATTATTCTTCCGTTGATTGTGTTTTTTTTCTTTGGGTGCAACTATATTGATATATGAAGTTAATAATATTCCATGTCCCATCTCGTTTTCAGCTTGGTGCAAATGCTATTCTTGCTGTGTCACTTGCCGTATGCAAAGCTGGTGCTAGCGTTAAGAAGATTCCACTGTACCAGGTTTGTTACTTCTTCCTTATTGTCACATGCTAGTATGTTATTTCATGCAATATTATATTGACTAAAATCGCTTTCATGATAAATCACATACATAGTGCAAGTCTAACATGATATGCATTAACATTAATTAGTGATTCATCAGAAACGTATTTGAAGTTCCTTATTAATTTCTTGTTATATGTTACCTTGCGGCACATTGCCAATCTTGCCGGGAACAAGAACTTGGTCTTGCCTGTTCCAGCATTTAATGTTATCAATGGTGGATCACATGCTGGAAACAAGCTCGCCATGCAGGTAAGCAACCTTTTCATCATTGGACCTTGTTAATTTTTTTAGCTAGTTTCACTGTTTTTGATGTTTGTATCATTTGAAACTTAACAGGAATTTATGATCCTCCCTACCGGTGCCTCTTCATTCAAGGAAGCCATGAAAATGGGAGTTGAAGTATACCATAACCTGAAGGTGATTAATTTGTTTAGTAATACAGTCATTTCCATTGTTTTTGTATAAGTTTCATTTTTATATGCCATGTATTTTTTGCAGTCCGTGATCAAGAAGAAGTATGGACAAGATGCTACTAATGTTAGAGATGAGGGTGGCTTTGCTCCTAACATTCAGGTTCGTTATGCTTTATTTAGTTGTATTTTTTGTTATTGGTATAAGGGCTGATGTTGCTACATGCGTAATGAAACATATATATCAATATTATTGAAAAATCATGCATAATCAACTCTATGTTTGTCCTTTTTATTTTCTGCGTCGGCATTATTGTTGGTTTTTTTGCTTTATCTGCGCTCTTAAAAATCTTCTTGAAAGATGTTGGTACAATTTTGCTTGGATTTGTACCATGTTGCGATATATACTATTCAAATATGATTTTACGCAGTGATTTTAGGAATGTATGAGCTAAATTGTGGCTATTAGGTTGATAAAGTTATTTTGATTTCTTCCTTAAAACCTTCCTTTATAGCGGTAGATCTTATTCCAATTTATACAATGTCGTTTGGATTATGTTGAACAACACTATTTATTTCCCTCCATTTTGACTCATTAATTCGAAACTTCTAACTTAACCATTCCCATATGTTATTTGACAATAAAATGTCATTGTTTTGAAACTGTCCAATTCACATAGCACTAAAACTTAAATAGTTGATGTATTTGTTTCCCTATCGTTATTATTTCAATCATGGCTTTATAGTTCCAAATAACCAAAAATGCATGGGCTTACAATATGATCAGTTTCTTCCATTACTTTCATCAAACCATAAATCAGATTCAGCCTACCATTTGTTGTAAGAAATTCAAGTCAATAAATAATGCAATATTTCATTAATTTCATCAATCAAAATTGGCAGCTTGCCCCACACAATATAATTTTTTAGTCAATTATTATTATTCAACAAACGCATCTGTTAAAACATAATCAGTACTTTTCATTTTGTAGCAAATGATAGAATTCATTTACAACTTTGAACACACACACGTGCGCACAAACACATATAAGTACAAGTATATAGTTAGTTCGGTCGGTCATAAGGTATAAATTATAAAACTGAATTGAAATTCAAAAAAAAAAAATCAAAATCAAATTGAGTCCAATTAATTTCGAGTAATTCGATCGATAAACAATTTAACGAAATTATAAAAGTATGTTATTATACAAATGAATGATTACTTAAAGGAAAACATAAATTTATGTTTATAAGGAGATTTTATTAACTTTTACGTCTATATAAAAAATTGACTGATTTACCAAGCAAGCTTATTTTTCTATTAGTTTATATATATGCTTAATATACTCATATCAACCATTTATAGAATAAACTTCTACTGCATTCTTGGTATTTGGATATTTGACAACTTCAGATAGTTTTCCTTATTTATTACTTAGAGGCAATGTGTTTCCAACAATTATTTTTACGACTTTATTTGCAATATTAATACAGTGGAATTTTATGATATTTCCTTTTGGATACTTAACACTTTTTGACAGGTTTTACATTTTTAGTTACTTGAAGCTTTTGTTTTTGATAAATAAATTGAATTATGCTTGAAGCTCCATATACCAAAGATACCAAATTTAACCTTACCATTTTCAAAAGCATGCAACTCCTTGGTTAAAAGGTGATACTTTAGTAGATCATCTATACTTATATGCATGTACTATCTTAATATTTCTAATGTCTTATTGCCAATGAATATATCATTATCGTGCAATTTTACTTGAATTTGTAAAGTGTTGCATTGCCTTTGTGATTTCAAAACCGTACATGTTGTTATTAACAATTGATTATTGTTTTTCATTATTTTTTGGAAATTCAATTTTGGGTTTAGGAAACCTCATCATCATTTAAAACAAACTGGTTAGATTGATTGTCAATTGCATTTCATTTTTATACATAATTGATGTGTTTTATAATGTAAAAAATCTGAATGATATTGGTAAAATACAATAGCCTCAAACAATCTGAATGATTTCTTTAATTTCATGTTACTTTGTATTTTTAGAATTTATACCCATATATGATTTGAATTACTACATAGTTGAGATAGCAAATAATTTACAACTTGTGATTAACTAATAATTAATCTTTTCATCTAACTGAAGCTATACAATAGGATGGTTGTGGAGTACTTCTTCAATACCTCTATATTACTTTGCCCTGACAAAGTCGGCTTTCCTCCAGATCATGCAGTACAGAGTCGGCGGCGCTCCAGTGGGTTGCGTGAGAAAGTAAGACATCATGTTCATGATCAACGAACATGATTATTTCAAATTGGTATTGGTGAGCAATAGAGTGCTATATTTTTTTAAAATTCCAATATATGGCAATAGAAGTGTAAGACATTCCACTATCCAATCTACTCAGTTTACAAATGTCATAATGGACTCATGCAGAAACTTGTATTAGATTGTTTTAGTCTTATATTTTGTAAAATTCCAATATACGTACAAACTACGATAATATGGATTACTTATTGCCATTTCAAAAATAGGCAAATTTATAGTATAATAATTATGAAAACTGTAGTTCAAGAGTGTTACATTTTTTTATGTGATTTTACATGAAAATGGCTTATCAGAATTCCATAATATTTTATCAAAGTTGTGAGAGCTAATGTTGCTTCTGACCTCTGACGGGTAAATTTCAAAACCAACATTACCAACAAAGCTTTTAACTCCAATAAGAATAACCAAAGGTAGAGTAGGTACAGCAAATTCCTGAAGGTACAGCAAATACCTAGCCTGCACAAGCAGGTGAGTATATCTTACCTGCTTGAGCAGGTGAAATATAAATCTCACGTGCGTGACCAGAAGAGGTGTTCTCACTGATATAAGTTGCACCTCTGATTCTATTTATCCAAACTGTTGGATATCTACCACGACCACGGCCACATGGATGAAGGAAAAAAAAGTCACTTGAACACTACTGCTTATTAATACCATGCCTTTGGTGCATGCATAAATTTCTTTAAATTAGTGGTTACGTCATAATGACATTGTCTCCCACAAATCCAAAGGGTGCATTCACCTTCCATTTTCTTAATAAATATATCCGCAGTTGGTCCCGGAACAATAGACCTAAAAACACACAAAACTTTCTCAATCGGCCAATGGTATAAAGATGGATAATAAGCATGTAGCATTTTAAAATGAATATCCTTGCCTTTTTTATGTTATATATTTTTAATGAAGTATACCTTGAGTTCAATAGAACTGTGTACATATGATATTAATGCTACATTTTATTGTATCTAAGTTTTGCTATATTTTGTTTACGTGTGTGAGTATGCATTTGATAATTTATAGCTTTTTGGATGTTAGATGGTGCAACCTAAAAAAGAGAATTATCCAAAAGTTGTGAGATGAGGTTTCATTTTGATTAGTTGCATTGTTAAGCTACCGTATTTCATGATTCCTATCGCAAACTATTTTACCTCAAATGTGTAATATGCATGTTATTTACAATAATTATTTCGTGCTTCACATGCTTCTTTTTTACATAATTTTCCCTTTGCACTAACAAAAGACATATCACATTCATGTCTTACATGTTATTAAAATTTTTTTGAACTTAATCTTAGATTACTCCTCATTTCAATAATTTTCACCCCAAACTCATTACTGATTTCAGTTTTTTTCCACTACACTGCTAACAAACGGTGAATAGGAAAAACTTATTAAATATGGTCAAAATTTGTCATCCTTTTGTTTGAATCCCCACATTTTGATATAAAGTTTTAGACCATATGAGATTTACTTTTAAATTATCCTTTTGCCTTGATCATGTTAAAATTCATATTATAAAACAATTTTAGTTTCTTTATAATTTCATTTATTAAATATAATCTTTTGACAAAAAACTTTAATAACTAATTGACATTTTTGGTATCTAAGTTACTAACAATTCTAATAGAACACATAGTAGTCCTAGTGTTTAAACTAACATTAACATATTTCTTGGCTGCAGAACAACATTGGATCTCGGAAAATTTCAGGAGATAGTTTGGCTAATGTGTACAAATCATTTGTGGCTGACTACCCCATTGTATCAATTGAAGACCCATTTGACCAAGATGACTGGACCACCTATGCTAAAATGACCGCAGAAATGGGTCAACAAGTTCAAATTGTTGGTGATGATCTTCTTGTCACCAACCCAACTGTAAGTTTAAAATGAATAAATATCCAGAAAATAATTTGCTTGACGCCAGGATTGCTCATTATTAGATTAGGTATTATGCTATTTAAGTGTAATCTTACATGAATATGTTTGTTTACACCAGAGGGTTGCCAAGGCTATCAAGGAAAAGACCTGCAATGCCCTTCTTTTGAAGGTAATGTTCTCATCATGTTAATTCCCCACTATATGATTGTGACGAAGTTGTGGTGGTGGTTTTCTTGTATGAAGTCCAGTGAAGTTTTTTTTTTTAATTTTTTTTATGGGATTAGGCAGGAAGGATGATGAATTATGACGTGTGTGCATGTATCAGAGGTTGAATGAATGTGGATGGATTGTTTAGGTGTTGTATTCCGGGTTATGTGCAGGAGATGCACAGCTTGATTGAGCAGGGTGGCAGATTGCAGTAGCGGTGAGAGAGAAATGATGTGCAGTGTGTTGACAGTGAATGGAAAAGGTATGTTGAGGGTGGTCTGTTGATGAATGTGATGCAGGGTGGTTTGTTGAGGGTCAGGTGGTTGTGACAAGGGGAGGAAGACAGTCGTACAGAGTAGTTAGGGGAATGATGACTGGAGCAGGTTGCAAGATGGATGAGATAGTTATGAGTTGTAGCGGTGTGTTGACAAGGAAGAGGTAATGATTTGTTGTCTATGGTGGGAAGGTTGTGGTGGATGTGGTTAGTTGGAATTTTCAGGTGAAAGAAGTTAATACTTTGTCTATACGTATGGCTACCCCATTTTATCTTCATGTAGTTTGATTAACATGTATTTTGCATACTAAGTGCTGATGTAGTTTGATTAACATGTATTTTGCATACTAAGTTTGCAAATTCATAAATACAAAAAAGTTAGAACCTGAGTTGTAACTCAGTCTTTAACCTTTTGATTTTGAAGGTATAAGTTTTTATCGAGTGTTTATATTAAATGCAGGAACTTGAAGAAGGATGCTTTGAATTGTTGTATTGGACATTGAAGAATATTCAAAACCGTTAGAGTTTGGAGTGGATGATCAGGAATGGTTAGGTTAACCGTAAGTCAAACTTTAAGTGTATTTTGAAATATATTTTTTGAGGCTTATGTTGTAATAATATCTGAATATATGACATTGTGGTATTTTAGATATGTAAATAATTGTTTATGATATATTATACTATATTTGCAGAGCGTTTAAATTTTGCATTGAATATGTATGATGAATTATTTGTGATATGGAAACCATTATTTGCAGTGTGTTTATATTTAAACTTTGCGTTTAAGTTTTGGTGTATATATATGTGTTACTAAATAATCATTTTCCAACACTTACAAGTGTTACAGTGTATTTCTATACCAACACTTATAAGTGTTACCGTATATTTCGTTACCAACACTTATAAGTGTTACCGTATATTTCTGTACCAACACTTATAAGTGTTACCGTATATTTCGTTACCAACACTTATAAGTGTTACCGTATATTTCGTTACCAACACTTATAAGCGTTACCGTATATTTAGGTACCAACACTTATAAGTGTTAGTAATACGTATGTTTGTAACACTTATAAGTGTTACAAATCTAGCTGCTCCATTCCTCACAGTCCATTAGTAACACTTAAAAAGTGTTACTGAAATTATTTGTAACACCTATAAATGTTAGAATTTGCCTGTTTTGGTGTAGTGCTTGTATCACCCTCTAACAATTATAAACATTAGCATATGGCTCTAAATGTCCAACTATTATCATAGGTAAATGTAGTTACTCTATAAAGTGAAGTGATCTCGGGTGTCAAGGTAATCTAACATTGTATAACACCAATAACATAAAAGACGATCACAACATGCATGATACTCAATCATGAAACATTGCAAACATAATTCAGAGTGCACTAGAATATATGATAACTCGGATGACCCACTACTTAGCCAATGTCGAACATTCGTCGCTCGCTGGATAAAGTACCAAACAGGAAGACCGTATTATTAACGAACATTTATCTTGGCATGTTGGTCCATCGTAATCAGTTAGGTGAGCATCCATATAGTCATCATTTTAACCTCCCAAGTGGTGAGTTAAACCTTAATTATCAATACTCCCTTGGCACTAGGGTTGTCAATGGGTCGGGTTGGGTTCGGGTCGGGTCGGGTTCGGATCGGGTTCGAGTCGGGTCAATTCGGGTTCGGGTTGATTTTAAATGGGTCGTGTCAACTCGTTTATTAAATAGGTCAGAAATAGCTCAACTCGAACCCGACCCGATTATATATGGGTTGATCCGACCTGTATAACCTGATTATAAATGGGTCGGGTCGGGTCGTAAATGGGTCATAAATGGGCCGGGTCAACCCCAATAATGTATAAATGGGTTATAAACGGGTTATAAACGGGTCAAATTCGGGTTCACGAGTCAGGTTGGGTTATCGGGTCAAACCGTATAAGTATAAATGGGTCAAACTCGGGTTCACGGGTGAAACCCACCAGTTTATAAACGAGTCAAATTTGGGTTGACCCGAAAATGACCCGCCCACTTAATTGGGTCGGGTTAACATGCTAATTTCCATGTAATCTTCGGATCGTGTTTTGGGTCATGTTGGAAATTGATAGCCCTACTTGGCACACATATCATTGGTATAATCCACATAGTACCTTAATTACTCGTAAAGCACCATCTCACTAGCTCGCACACTTTTCATGTCCTTTTTAATTGTTCACGTCATCCGTAAGTAGCTAAATACGTAATATTGGTTCCCACCATTGTAAAAATTCTTTTAGGCCTCCGACTAGTTCCGCCTAGGTGCTAGTCGAGGCATACCGCCTAGCGATTTGCCCAGGCCTGCCTAGACTAGGTTTATTGTATCATGTAGGAATCTGAACATGTATTAAGACACTGGCTATGTATTATTTGAGGTGACGTGCCACATACATGCATCAATGTGCTAGTTTTAGGCGGTATTGCCACCTTGGCTACTCCGAAACACACCAAAGCCCCAAAATTTCAGTTTGTATTAATCGATATTAAAAAAAACACTAAAAATTTAATCAAAATACACTAGCTATCAAAATCGCTTAGCTCCGATTAATTTGCAATTAATCCCCACCTAAGTGATTAATCCATAATCCATACTTACCGCCTAGCATCCACTTAGTGATTTTTACAACCTTGTTGCTTCCTCATGCTTTAATCAATTCATCATTCTCTTTTGTTTGCTCAAAATTCACCGTTTATATACATAAGTCCCTCGGATATTGATCTTGTTAATTTCATTCATCAACCGGTTCTTGAGTTGGTGAAACACACCTTTGGAAGATCCTTGAACATCACTCAAAGTCACATTAAGAAAATCTTGAACAATATTACTGCTCAAAAAGTTCTTTAGAAGTGGAGAAACCAAGGGGATCGGCCTCTACTAGTTCGATAAGCACCCCCTAGCTTAGTCTCTAGCCAGGGTTGCCGATCCCTAGAGTGGGATCAGTTTGGGTGGTTGTTAACCACCCCTTAGCCAACCCATTTTGGGTCTAACTAATCTGCCAATGCTCGATCTCTTCTTCCTTCATCCAGCTTTATTCATCCAACTTCTCATCTTGAAATTAAATGCTTCAAGCCTTCACTTGTAGGTTGATCCCATCTCAAAATATTCTATAACTTTATCCCTTCTTTCATGTAATTTCTGAGTGGATCCACTTCATGCACCCTTTGGCATACTTAAAAATTAGATTGTTTCAAATGACACCAAAACTTTCATGAAGTTATCTTAGATCATTTGGATAATAATAGTCTTTATCGAAATCGATGTTGAAACGAAGAAGATAATATTGTTTGAATAGTGTGACTCAACTGTCTTGACAAACCAGTTCTTGCAGATCCACTCCTTACCGATCCACTCTTTATTCGTCGATTCCTTACAGATCTACCCTTTAACAACTCACTTTTTCCAATCCAATTTTGTCGATCCACTTTTTTGAATCTTCCTTTTCTTCACTGGTTTAGCAAACACCTTTAAGGCAAAGGGTAATTTTACGACTCGACTTCCAGTATCTCAAAATCTATTATCAACACTCGTATGCGCCTTAAACATCACAAAACATGTAGTTAGTCAATGCATGTTATCATAAATAATACGCACACCAAGACCAAGTCATGTCAATCCAAATACCATCAAATCACAACTGATAATATAACATCCCCCATTTTGAGACTCATAAATGCTAATGATGTTGCAGTCGTCTTTAGTATTATTTTTTGACGATAAGATATGATCCGTTATTGTATTTTAACATCAAAGAGAATAGATAATAAAAAGTTTTACAAAAATATTTCATTCACTGCATTAAATGAGTTACATAAACTAACGATCCCTCGCTTAAACAAAATATAATAGTTAAAAATACAAAGATTCTCAAGAGTAACATATGAGATGCCCTTTGACCAACCAGAGTTATAACTACTAGATGGTTATAAACATCCGCATTTTACAAATATAAGAATTTGCGTTACACAGTGGAAGTACTAAGAAAAATACATAATCATCTTGCTTCCTGTAACGTCTTCGGTAAGCCTTTATTCGTTTGAAATATTCCTAACAATCCTTCAACCTTAGCCTACTCAAATGAGTACCCGAGAGTTTAAGAGAAAAATAAAAACTTTGAGTTCGACAAGAAGTCTAGTATGAATAATATTATTCATCCAAAAGTAATATAGATGCATAGTGAGACCATGCTACTAAACGAAATGGGTTTCCATTCACTAGTATTTTATCAAAACAAATGATGTCGAACTAGATATATGATAGATTGAGACAAACCTAATGCATTATGCTCATCTCATCCACCTACAATCATGAAGGTTGAAACCATAATAAAGGACATATTTTGTTTAATGGGTTGAATGAGATTAATTCTATGTACTCAAAAGGGTTTATATGCACACAATCCCTATGTTTACCCACTTTATCCGTTTTTCCTTAGTTACACTTTCCTTGTAACAATGAATTCCAGATTCTTAGGCTTCACCTACATATTTTATTAAATGTGAATATGTTGATATGGGTTATGTTGTACAAACATATGACTATGATCATCTTAGAAGATATACACACACACATACAATATTATACGCCGTTCCTTTCGTTGGAGTTCCAAAAGATGTAGTTAGAGTATTACTCTGTTTGATATTATTATCACCTAACGGTATGTTGGTATGACATTTGGTGTTTAAATGTCAATTCGGGCATTAAATCAGAGTGTTGAAAATAGCGGGTGGTTACATCTTTCATAGCAGAGAAGCTAATATTCGACCTCAATAGCACTTTCCGTTCCCATAATAGCGTTCCTCATAAAATCGTGTAATCTCTTCTTAGTGAAATAAAATTATCGAACACTAAAGTACAAGAACTCCTGCATTTATACCTACAGTATCTCCAATCATTCCAACCGCTGCTCTGCTTGCATCATATTCATAAAGAGCCGATACATCATTCCCATGTCAACCAAATTGCTCTAGCACCCACATTTACATTGGTAGTCTGGTAAGCATTCCTTTTTGCATTCATCCGAGAACTACCAGTTGTTATGGTAGTTCCTTCTCCTAAGATAAGTATTCCACTTCCTGTACCTATAACCTGTTTTCATAAACTGCTATTATGAATCTTTAAGAGATTCTGTAGAAGGGATTAAAACAATGGGAAGGAATAATAATAGACATACATGCTTATATATCAAATAACAAGTTGTTGCTATAACGCTACCACATTCCCCATCTTTGTTATTTCTCTTTTATTTGTGCTAAGTTCTCAAAAATTTATTAAGTTTTCTATAACCTTTTCTTTGATATGAAATTATAACATCCCTCATTTTGATACTCGAAAATGAACACAAATGATGTTGTAGTCATCCTTAATTTTATTTTCCAATGATAAAATGAGATCCTTATTGAACTTTAATATAAAAAAGCATAGGAAATAAAAAGTTCTATAAAATATTTAATTCATTGCATTAAATGAGTTACATAACTCAACAATCCATCACTTAGATAAAATATAATAGTTCAAAGTACAAAGACTCATAAGAGCGACATATGATGATGCCCCCTTGAGTAACTAGAGTTACAACTGTTGGACGATTGTAAACTCCATCGTTATTACAAAAAAAGTAGTAATGGAACACAATGGGACTACTTAGTAAAGTATATAATCGGCTTGCCTCCTACAACATCTTCGATAAGCCTTTATTCACCTAAGAGATTCGTGTTAATCCTTCAACCTCGGCCTACTAAAACGAGCACCTGAGAGTTTAATGGAAAACAAATAACTTTGCACCAAACAAAAGATTTAGTAACAGTAATAATGTTTATCAAAGGTAATATCGATACATAGTAAGACCATGCTGCTAGCAGAATAGGTTTTTCTTCACCGGTATCTTATCAAAAAAAATGATGTTGAATTAGACATTTGTAGGATAGGATGAGATAGGCCTAATGCATTGCACTCACCTCATCCACTTGAAAACGCGAAGGTTAGAATTATAATAAAACAAGATATTTTGTTAAATGGGTTAAATGAGAATATGTTCGTGTATTTAATAGGGTTTAAATGTCACACACTTCTTATGTCTACCTACTTTATTAGTTTTTGCTCAGTTATACTTTTCTTATAACAACGTATTCCAGGTTCTTAAGCCTCTCATACACATTTTATTAAGTGTAAATACATTGATATAATTTTCCTAAGATCACTAAAACCTAATAATTTTCATTGGTCAACAAAAAACATATTAGATTGACTCAAACCTAAATTAGATAGGAAACTGAACTTTTGTTCCTATAAGGATACCAAGATATCCCTATGGCAAAAAAATTATAGTAAGAAACCTTACTCAATCCGTCAGATGTGTATCACAAAATTTGGCCTCCACATTGACAAAGCCCTATGCATTTGGACCGTTAACCTTGATACCTGATGGGCTAATTGGTTACAGCAAGAGGAGATACCATATCACTAGTCCCAAAACACTCAATCTGGTTTACTAGACATTGAACAAGTCATTTTATGATGATCGGGTTTAACTCATCATGGCTTGCCTGGAGCTTATCCTTCATTTTCTTCATCATATGATCTATCTTAACTTTGGTAATTACCTCCATTGAGTTCTAAACTTCCATACCAATTGGTTGTGTAACCTCCTCAACATGTTGGGAATCTGCATTCTCAACATCCTCAACAACTATTGAAGTGGTGGATCGATCTCTTTTAGGGGCTATGTTAAAAGCAACTTATGTAGGTTTTCCAAAAATCTTAGTAGTTCAAAATAACAAAACAAAGGAAATTGGATATATCTCTTGGATTTAGGCAATTCAATAGTAGATGATGGATCCAAACGGATTGAGAATTACGTTCTTAGTGAAAGCACCAAAATTTTAGTACAAAAAAGTAGAACAAACACCTAAGAAATTAACTAGAGAATGAAAATGAAGAAATATAAATGGAAAATGAGTAAAAAAAACAAGACACCAAATGTTTATAGTGGTTTGACCAATTGTTGCCAACGTCCACTTGAGATTTCCATTGATTATCTTGATGTTTTACAAGTACAATTCTTATGGTTCGGTATCACTCCACGGGTGATTACAAGGAAGTATGTAATAATTACAAGGAAGCAAAAAGATCCTTAGAAATGAGCCATTAGCCTCCTATTCATAGCTGTAAGTTGCCGGGAAATGCTCCACCACATCTTCCTCCATGATCTCCACTAACTAGCAGCAGTTGTCCCAGAAACAACGTGTCTAGGTCAGCAATGTTGATGGATTGGTATCGATCCATAAGCATGGATCGGTACCGATCCATAAGATCTTCAAATGGATCAATTTTGATACCTCATGATGTGGAAACTTATTGTTTCATGATTCCTATCTTATCTGCATGGTTATAAGCTTGTTTCTGGGCCGGTACGATGGATCGGTGGGGTAATGAAGTTGCTGATTTCAGGTGCTCAAGGCATTCGACAGCAAATGACATGTGACTGATCAATGGGGCTTGGAATGAGTTTTCATCGTCAATACTCAAGCATAGGAGGAAAATGAGGACATTTTAGGTGCAAGTTTATGGATCAATACCAATCCATGGTGATGGATCGGTACCAATCCATCACTTAGATGGATTCATCTTCGGGATTTTGTGGGATGGCTTTGTTTTCATCTTGTGATCTGGATTATACTTAGTTTTTGGACATCATGGCTATCTCTCCGGGCTTCGTGCCTTAATAACTTAAAGTTCATCTTGTCTAGTCCATTCAGATATTGTTTAATCAAAAGGCTGGATAACACTTTCCCCCTAAAGTACATCTTGTTTCAAACACGATGTAATTTGAATTGAGATAAGTAGAAATTGCCATATTGGACTCAAACCCGTGCTTTGTATAGTTGTTATCCTTCCTTTGGACCTTTTTGGTAAAGTGTTGTGTCCTAGCTATTCGTTACGATGTTTCACTAGCATCTGGCACTATAAAACTGGAGTGCGCTCTTTGATCTATCATTTCAAGCTTGATATTTGAACTAGTTCCTTTTCTAGAACTTTTAGGTTTGAATTTTTTTCCCCGATTTTGGTTAGGGAATGTTGAACATTCACATGTACATATACATACATGCACATTCTTATGGAGTTGTTCGAGCATATACGTATACACAAACATGCATATATGGGTCTTCATCCCTTTCTTCTACTTTTTTTTCTTTTTTTTAAAAAATCCGTCGTTTGGTATCGATCCATGGGAATGGATCAATACCGATCCAAGCCTTAGAATGAGGCGAATCATATGCCTAGATTTTAGGGTTTGGGGTTTTACATACCCATCCATTCCTTTCCTCTTTCAATTTACTTCTGAACTTCGACTTCGAGCTTTTATCTGCCATTTAAATACTTTGCATCTAAGCTGAAATTTGCACCGCCATCCTTTGATATTTTAAACTACCACCATCACCCTCTATTTGTACTCAACGTCTTTATCCATTATATCACACTCGAACCCACTCCAAATCCAAGCGAACACTTGAATCGAACATCTAGCTCAGTCGTCTCTTCGTTCTGCGACATATTTAGGTAGGCAATGATGGTGATGGAGAGGCTGGTGGAACTTTACGTTGATGTTCACATTTAGGATCGAGGGAGATGATGAAAAAAACCAAAATCTATCCAAGGGGATGGATCGACACCAATCCAACCTTGGTGGATTTTGGCTCTTCATTTGCTTTAGGGCATTGCAATATGCATCATACTCGAGTTTTTTTAAACATTATCTCCCAAGTTCCAAGACATTTTGAATGTACAGACGATGATGTGAAGCCCATTGGGACGATCAGTAATGACAGTAACATTGGATAGACTCCAGGCTTTTAAATAAACCATTGCACAATATTGGAAATCGAAACTACATGACACTGCATGAAGCAGTAGCCTACATCATGTTGCACTGTATTCTTACTTTAGCACGGGGCAATCTTTTAATCTATCTAATATAACTTCTATATTGAGCTTTGATAGTTATGGGTCATAGATGTTCCGAGTGTCTCTCCACTCAAGTAGTAGGTCCATCGATTTCCAAGTATGCCGAGTTAAATACCAAGTCAAGCTCGACTGCAGTTCCATTTGTGTGACAAACTCCAGTGCAACCAATTCTTCAACCTAAAAATCTACAAGCAAAAAAAAACTACTACGAAAGTTCCAATGGAGCCTATAGAAGGCCCAAAATTCGAAGATGCTCCTGACACACTTGATGATGCCATCATATTAGACGATCCAGTAGATTATGTATCATTAAAAATTGAGGAGGGATCACTCAGGGGGATCTACGAGAAACACGGTATCTCATTTGAGGACATGTTGGTTCCTACATGCTACCAAAGGGCACATCATCTCCCAGACGGGTATACAACATGCAACAAATACATGTGCTTGGCATGATGTGTCCCACCGTACAATCAATTTATTTGAAAAGTCCTGCACTATATAAGGATGGCTCCAACTCAGCTCTATTCGAACAACTACGCATTCCTTCATAGCTTTTTTATCATCTTCGCTCGCCGTTTCAACTGGGTTCTTGATAATGAAGAGATTCGATACTTAATCAGCTTCAAGCATTACAAGGGAAATCCTTTCCTCATTTTCCTAGATCAATCTAGGGGATTTTAAATTATGGTTAGCACCTGTAATAAATTGAGCTATTTCAAGGATGAATTCTTTTTTATTCACTGTCCTCATATATTTGCATAGTGATGGTTATTGCACGTGAGCCCCATTTATGTCCTTTTCATATAAGTCCATGATCATATTTATTCCATCACCGAATGTCTTTTTCATTCTTTGTAGATGTACCACACAAGCCTAGCAACGTGGCTTTGTCAAAGACTCTCTGATAACTTCACGAAATTCCAAAGGCAGAGAGAGAGTCTAAGACACTTCTTAGTGATAAGAATTTTCAAGCCTGCAACATATTGGACCCAAATAGTGTCGGTCTCACTCCAGAAGCCACTGATTGTGACGAGGATGATTCTTCGTCTGGAGATAATGGAGACTATTCACCGGTGCCCCTAGTTCAAAGTCAAGTTATCGAGACTGAAGGAGCAGGAGAACACTTTAAGAAAGGAAAAGGTGACGAAGCTGATCATAATGATGATGACGTGGGCAATGGCACATCTGTTGATGGTGGCGTTGACGACTAACAACCTCTTCAAAGAAGAAGTCTTAAGATTAAACTTGCCAAAAGGCAGACTCCAATCCTACCTCCGCTAGCTATAGTAGCATCTGAAACTCCTATAGTACGACCTTAGCAACATGGGCATTGGGGATGTTGTATCCCCATTCATTTCTAAGAAGATGCACCTTGAAATAAAGTAGGGGAGATTACCCCCATCAGCAAAATTATAACACATGGTCCATTAGGGGAACACTGAGACACTTGCACGCACACACACATGCACTGCAATTTGCTCGGCTTTATGTCGTGTTCTTGTCCTGTTAAGGTTGATTCGTCTTCGTTTCATTTGCAAGTTCAATGGAATGATGCGGTTTGTACAAGGATCTTGAGGATCAGATGGCGTATTAGCCAAGATGCAAACCAACCATGAGAGAAGGACTATATACCACATGACTCGTCATCGAGGAATCGATCTAGATCTAGGCCACCTATATCAAGGTGTTTGGAAAGCCACTCTAGCCACCGCATCAATATTCCTCATGATGACCCATCTTGTGCATCCCTTTTTTCCAAGCACACAACATCTCTCGTACTTCACAGCATTCCGATCAACTGTCGAAGTCCGCTACTTTTGATTCCTCTTGGCACAGAGATGGTAAAATGCCTACTGATCAGCCTTTGAACAACCTGTTGTTGAAGCAGAGCAGCCAGCCGCATCCAAATCTCAAATAGCTGAATTACAATGTCACTTCCCAAAAATCAATTTTAAACGATGTAAGTTTGTTCCCTATTTGGAGGATGTTCATCTAGGGGTTAAAGACCATACGGTTGCATATGTGGGTGACGTATATGATCAGTATTACATTTGGAGGAGTTGTCTGAGTAGATCTTTGAATATGCTGAGAGTGTGGAGACTGAGGATGCGGGACTACAACTTATAGCAAGCCAGAATGATGAGACCATCGCTCACCTTGGCGAAGAGGTTGCTGAGTTGAAAAATAAAGTAGAATGCCGACCAAAAGGTCAAGGAATCAAATGCGGCGATCGAGTGGGAAAAATATCATTTAAGCCAAGTCAAATCTGTCCATTATAGAAAATTTCAACTGGTTGAAGAGGTAGAGCAGCTGAAGCATAGCTCGAAAAAGAAAATAAAGAGAAAGATAAAGCCCTTCAAACAACTCGAAACTAGTATGAAGAAATGCTCAACACTCGTAAATAGAGGGACAATACGTTGGACAAAGCTAAGAAAGTGGATGATTTGGTGACAATCACGAAGAGGTGGGTTAAAGATAAGTTCGAGCCACTCATCACCATTTACAACGCCAATATACCCAAGTTTAGAGATTTGGCGTGGCTTGGAAAAGGCTATCTCCGAGCTCCAACGCTAGCATGGGAGTAGATTGTGTAGGAAGAGCAACAACATTCAAAAGGAGGTAAAGTAAATCTGATAGAGTTGGAGAGCGAGATTCTAAGTCTAGTAGAAATTGACGCACTCAACGGAGGTGAGCTTATCCTACACCCGGAGTTGGCTACTACAGTTTAGAAAGATTAAGCCGAAGGGTCCGTCTCTACTCCTCAGGAGCTTGCTGCAGGTCTCACTTCTGAACCTCCAGCTGCATCTATTCCTCCACCTGTCTCTCTATACAATCTAGATGCATGATAAATGCAGAAAACAAGCATGTTGTCTCTCATTCAAGAAGGGAATTCAGATGGTATGCTCGCCTATACGGAGCCTCAATCCAACGGAGGTATATCGTTAAACTCATCCATATTTGAGAAGGCGCAGATGACACCGATCGATGTCGTTAATCTCTCCTTTCATGTTTCTTAAATTTTAGGTCAGCCTGTGATTTCTAGTCTCGTGAAGGAGGGCTTCCAACCGAGATAACAAGCAATAATGACCGATTCAAGGGTCTTGACTATTTCTAGGATGACTCCGGGCATTCTAGGTGGCGACACTCTGAGCCTTGGCGTGCAATGATTCATGCTTTACAAGAAGAAGGGCCTGGTTACCTTTAGGGTATGCATACCGAATGCATGTTCAGATCACCGGGTCGATTGATCTTGCTCAAGGGATTTCAATGAGCGAGCTTCTTGAACAACAACTCAAGTCCGATTCAGAGATTGAGCAAGAGGTGGTCGACTTCATCCCTCCTCTTCTACCTATTGCTTTGCTTGGCAAGGCCATTTTCATTCTGTTTATGTTACATATGGTCAGAAGTAGTCAAGGCGCATCTGCTACCCTCACTGCGTAGTTCGCATTCGAAGGGCAAAGGAAGCGGAGGGTGATTAAGGAAGAAACCAGGGGCATCCAATGCACCATCATACATGAAGGAGGAGGAGAAGAAGTCCATAAAGCAATCATCTGCCTCCTTCATGTTTTTGGTTGTATAACTATAAGACCTATTTTGCATTTTATTTTCAACCCGACATTGTGTAGGTTTGGCCCCCGCTTTTATTTCCATTTTAGATGTTAATAACACTTCTATTTCTCCTCCAATTCTTATTTTGGCTGCTAATAATATTGAATTTTTGTTTCGCTCAAATCTTATGTGAATTTGACTTAGTGTTTGAGAAATATCCTTTGTATTCAACATGCTTGCGATCCACTTCTCATCGTCATCATTAGACAACATTACTAGTCCATTTCATTGTTTAGGTAGGCACGCGATGATTATTAGAGCGTCTATTCGCACATGCCCACACATGACCGCACATGACCATATCCAATTCTGGATCTTGGTCTAATTTTGATTACTTGGAAAAATGACTTAAACATTCCTTTTAGGGATTTTTTGAGTGTGATCGCGCTTATCTCCAGGTGTCAATTGAAACAATTCATTGCTAGATGGAAATTTGGGCTTCATCCTGTATTTTTGGATAAAGTTGAACATATGCCAAGTCATCAGTGTGGTTCCTAGATCGTCGTGACTTCATGAGCATATCATCCACATAAACCTCTAATAAGCTCCCTATTTGATCTCTAAACATCTTGTTTATCAATCTCTGGTAAGTTGCTTCGGCATTCTTCAATCCAAAAGGCATGATTAGATATAGCAGTACAGTCCTAGGTTGGTAACAAAGCTAGTGTATTCTTGGTCTGGGACGTGCATCAGAATCTGATTGTAACTAGAGTATACATCCATGAATGAGAGCAATTCATGCCCAACCATCAAGTCTACTAGTCAATAAATCCTCGAAAGTGCGAAGCTGTCCTTCGGGCATGCCTTGTTCAAGTCTGAATAGTCAACTCATGCCCTCAACTTCCCGTTAACATTTTTTACCGAGACTGGATTGGATACCCACTCCGGATATAGGTCGTCACGGATGAAGCTGTTGTCTCTCAACTTCTTTACTTCTTCTTTGAGTGCAACGGATCTTTTCGGACCCAACTGCGGTGTTTCTGTTTCGTAGGAATGCTAGGATTTACATTTAATGCCTCGACGATATTCTATACATGTCTAAGTGAGTCTAGGTGAACACATCCAGGTTTGCCCGAAGAAAACTAATTAATTCTTTAATCATCTTCACGCCAAGCTGCAATCCGACCTTCAGGACCTATGTAGGATCATCCTGGTTGATCAGGATGTTAATTATCAACTCGGTTGGACCAACCCTTCCATTCTATAGGTCATTCCAGGATCCATATCCTTATGGAACTGACTATGCTGCTCGAACCAGGACTCAGACAATGATTGTTATGCGTTCAAAGCCTTAATGCAGAGAGTCTTCTCCACACCCTTTCCTTTCTCTCTTTGCCTTGCCTCTTTTAGCTCAGTAACATAACATTCATAGCCAAGCCCCTGATCCCCTTGCATTATTCCCACATCATTCTCTCTTGGGAACTTCATTGTTCGACATCAAGGAGCTATGGCTGCTCGGAATTCAGCAAAGGCCAGTTGACCCAAAAATGAATTATAAGCAGAATAAATATCCAACATAACGAAAGGCACGACCTACACTCTCTTGTGTTCGCCCTCTCCAAGCACCGTCGGTAGATCCACACATCCCACTGGTTCAGTAGCAGTCCCATCAAGTCCCTAGATTTGAGATTTACATGGCTTTAAGTCCTTTCCCTCCAAAAGCATCTGGTCGTAGGATTTCTTGAATAAAATGTTGAGTGAACTCCCACAGTCATCCGGCACTTTCCTTACAATAGCAGGGCCAATCATGGTCGATATCACTAACAGATCAATCGTTGGGGTCTCTACCCCATCGGCATCTCTATTTTGGAAAACAATATCATCTATCATGGTTCTGAGTTGCTTTATCGTAACATCGTCTTCAACGGTGAAAAATCTCGTTCACTTCATGCTGAAATGAACCTACATATCGCTAAATTTCATTCCAGCTCTTCTCAGCTGGATGTGGTCCTCCAATATTAGTATTGATCACCAATCGCTTCTTAAGCTGCCTAGGCTCATCAACCAGGCCTAGCTTGCCCCTACTAGGTGTTTGAAATCCTTTGCCCGCCATCCTACTAGGCCTGCACAAACTGTTGTAACTTCTTCTTATGAATCAAATCTTCGATCACATCATGCAAATGCCTGCATTCGTTGGTGTTGTGACCATGAGTTATGAAATTTGCAAAACTTGCCAAAGTTTTTCTCCTTTTCAGTTGACTCCCTTGAAGCCGGCTTTTTGTACTGCTCTTTGGCATGAATAGCCATGTATATATTCTCAATCGAGTTATTTAATGAAGTGTAGTTGCCAAACTTTGGGATTCTTGGATGCCTCCTTGAATCTAATTTCATATCTTTAGCTCCATTGTCATTCTTGCTCTGTCCACCACTTTTATTTTCTATTTTAACATTGACATTGTTGGAATTCCCTCCAAACTATTTTACAGCAATATTGCTTTCTATCATTTCAGTCGATTGACCGACATAGCCTTCCTGGCGGTAGTACTTACCTCCTTCAAGCACAAGAACTGATTCGCCTGTCTATAGAACACGACCATCATCGGTGGAGGTTTTGTCTTCAACCACCTCTCGAAATCAGTCTCGGGATGAATCCCTTAATCAGTGCCACAACATAATATCTTCTTGAGCATTGCTCACCTCATTCGCTGCAATATTGAACCTATGCAAGAAGTCTTTCAAAGACTCTCCCGCTCCTTAGAAGAGGTTAAAAAGTGACATGATGTCCTTCAGATGGGTAGCATGCATACGGAACCGCTCAATGAAATTCTATGTTAATTGCTCGAAAGATGATATGGATCTCGACAGCAGTCGGGTGAACCACATTGTCGCCACTTCCTCTAAGAAAATGAGGAAACAACGACATCATACAACATCAGTAGCTCTGGCAGAGTCCATGTGTCAGTCATACTTTATCAAAAGTTGCCCTGGATCCGTCTTCCTATTATATGATGGCATCATCGACATCAAAAACCTCCTTGGGTACTCCTTGTATAGGATCTCTTCTATGAACACATTCCGGCTCAAAGAGGAACCCCAATAATCAATAGTCCGATGATGGCTCTCACTTATAAGTCTCCTTACCATTTCAGTTAAATTTGGGTCGGCTGGATCTACTGAATGGCGGTGATCGTGATCCACCCCGAGTGTTTTGCCCGAAAAATGCTCTCGGTTAGTTTCACAATACCCGAGTTCCATTGACACTAGGAGAACCATTTGTTCAGTAGCTCCGTGTAGAAACACTTCATGGAGGATCCATAGTAGCAGCCTAGTCTCCAACATTCTAGCCATCCACATCATGACCAAAAGCTAAACCATCATCATCACTTAGAAGTCGACTGCCCGGACCAAGTTTCGATGGTTCTGTACCAATCCCTCTAAATAAATAGGTACCAATCCATAAGCCTTTTCCACGATTCGATCCCAATCTTTATTTCGACTTCCCAGTTTCTTTTTTAAGCATCCTCTGCTTTCTGTCCCTCTGCCTTTGTTCTGATGATGAGGAACTGTCAAATTCTAAACTAGAAGATGTCAAGTCCTTACTGCTTCTCCTGCAACTGTTAGTCAACTGATTTAGCAAATCCAAGCTTTATTTCATTTGCTGATTCAACTCATTACGGCTTGCCTGGGCCTATCCTTCATTTGCTTCATTATGTGGTCCATCTCAACCTTAGTAATTACCTCTATTAGGTTCTAAACTTCCATAGCAATTAGCTGTGCAACCTCCTTAACATTTTGGGAATCGACGTTCTCAATATCATCAACAACTCTTGAAGTGGTGGATCTATCTCTTCTAAGGGCCATGGTTAAAAGCAACTTATGTCGATATTCTGAAAGTCTGAGTAGTTCAAAATGAAAAATCAAAGGAAACTATATCAACCTCTCGTACTTAGGAAATCCAATAGTAGATGATTCATCTAAATGGACTGAGAGTCATGTTCTCAACGAAAGCACCAAAATGTTGGTATGGAAAAATGGAATAAAAAATCAAGAAATTAAGTAGAGAATGAAAATAAAGAAATGTAAATAGATAATGAGTAAAAAAATAAGACATCAGACATTTATAGTGGTTCGGCCAATTGTTGCCTACGTCCACTTGATATTTCTATTTGTTATCTTGCTGTTTTACAAGTACAGTTCTTATGGTTCAATATCACTCCACGGGTGATTACAAGGAAGTATGTAATAATTGCAAGGAAGGAAAAAGATCTGTGAAAATGAGCCCCTAGCCTTCTATATATAGCCGTAGGTTGTCGAGAAATACTCCACCACGTCTTCCTCCATGATCTCCTCTAGCAGCAGTTGTAGTAGAGAAAACATGGCTAGGTCAGCAATGTCGATGGATCGGTACCGATCCATAGGCACAGGTCGATAACGATCCATAAGATCTTCAAATGGATCGATTCTGATACTTTGTGATGTGGCAGCTAGTTTTTTTCTTCATGATTCCTATCTTGTTTACATGGTTATGAGCTTGTTTCTGGCCTGATAAGATGTATCAGTGGAGGAAATGGAGTTACTAATTTCAAGTGCTGGAGGAGTTCGATTGCAAATGACTTGTGATCAATCAATGGAGCTTGGAATGAGTTTCCATCATCCATACTTGAGCATAGGAGGAAATGGTGCATTTTGGGTGCAAGTTTCTGGATCGGTATCGATCCATGGTGATGGATCGGTACTAATCTATTACTCAAATGGATTTGTTTTCGGGATTTTGTGGGATGGCTTTGTTTTTCATCTTGCGATCTAGACTGTACTTGATATCTAAGCTTTGTGGCTATCACTCCAGGCTTCATGCCTCGCTAACTTTCAATTTCATCTTGTCAAGTCCATTCATATACTACCCGATCAAAAGGCTGGATAACACTTATAAACTAGAATATTCACATCTTTAAGTTACATTATATTATTCCTGCTTATAATTTAACACTTCCAATTTTCTTCCTTTTAGAAGTCATTGGAACTAGTTTTAAAGTTATCAAAGTCATACTTTAAAGACTATTGATGTCATACTTTTGCGCTACTGAAAATGTAGTACTTGTTAATGGAAGCATTAGTATAAGCCCTATTGAAAACATGAATTTTCAAGGCTTTTCAAAAGTATGAAATGGGCTAACGAAGATATAGCCATATATTATCGAAAGTATTGTGTCATTAATGGAGGTTCACAAAACATGTGATCAAAAATATAGTTTATAGTTGTCAAAAGTATGCCTTAACTGTTAATACCTGAGAAATTGGTTTCAATGATAAAAACTTTAGGAAGTCATATAAAATATAAATACTAATGTTTTATCAAGGTATATAGTATATATTATAGGATATTAGACATGTATTGATTTAAGAAGATCGTACAGTATCAAGTAAAAATTGAAGGGATTCAAGAGCTAGAGAATGAAGACTCATGAGTATTGATGAGTTCAAGATTTCAAGATATTCCAGATAAGTTATAGAGTTATAGATTTATGTTAAAATTCTGATAGCACTTGATCTCTCTCTCTCTCTCTCTATTTTTTAAATAACTTTTTAAATATTCTTTTCAAAACAACTTTTAAATAGTTTTTAATTACTTATATTTATAGATATTATTTTAGGTTTTTGATATTTTACTAAGTAATTGTTTTTATTAAATTTTGATTTGTATTGGTTTATTTTTCAAAAACTGTATCATATAATTTTACTTAAGTTTTATTATGATTTAAAGTGTACAAATTATATCTAAGCATGTTTATAGAGTATCAAACTATTAAAATCAATACATTTTCAAAATAATATTTTAAAGTGTTTTTCAAAATTATAAAGAGTATGTCGACATACTCTATCCCTGTATGTCGACATACTAACCGTGATTTTCAATAATTAAATTTCAAAAGAAACGTCTATTCGTCGTATCTCTTCATTAATGGTCATGATCATTATTCCTCTATAAATACTTGTCTTCCCAACAAATTTTATCATCATTTCTCATTCTTCTTCTCTCCTCCTTATCCTCTTTCATTTTCTAAATAAAAATATAACAATACTTTATCGAATTTCAACTAGAATCAAACTCAATCACCATTAGTTTGATTCTCTATCGTTTTCTTTTTGATTTCTATCATATCTCTCACTCCAATCAAGATTAAAGTGCTATTCAAGAGTTATAGGATCATTTATAATCAAGGTTGAATATCTGAGTCTGTAAAACTCTATCAAATCAAAACACTATACATGTGGGTGAGACTGTAGCCCGTAATGCTTAGTAGCTCGTAAATCTAGTGGGTGTGCTTGTAGCCTAGAAATCAAGTGACTCTATCTAGAGGTCGGGATTTTGGAGGGTGTGTCTTGTGGCCTTAAAGTCAAGATTGATTTCGCATTTACTAGTTGAAAAGAAATCCATCCAAGGAATTATACGGGATTGGATGAAGGGTAACTCCGAAACAGTATAAAATCCTAGTGTGTTCTTTCCTTTTATTGCATTTAATTTTATCTGTGTTTTGATTCTGTGATTGTTTTTGTGATCAATAATTGTATAATTCTAAGTATAATTTCAAAATATTTCAAAAAGATTCATATAAATTAGAAAACATCGTTCACCCCATCCTCTAGTGTTAATTTAGCCTTAAGATTCCTCTTTCACAATCTTACGTTTGGCATTAGAGCATTGGTTTTCAAAGTTTTCATAATCTGATTTTCAAAAAGTTTAAATGACTACCAACACTGGTAATAGTACTATTAGTGACACGGTTAATACATTTGTTAGTAACTCATTTGTTGAAGGACAATCTACTGCTAGACCACCACTTTTTAATAGAAGTAACTACCCAAATTGGTCATGTAGAATGAAAATCTATTTGTAATCAATTAGATTAGACACTAGGAATATCATACAAACTGAGTACACTGAACCCGAGACTAATTTTGCACAATGGATTGCTGAAGAAAAGGCAGTTGCACAAAGTAACTCTAAGGCCATGAATACTCTATTCTGTTCACTTGATAGAAGTGAATTTAATGGAGTATCTACATATATGTTTGCATTTGAAATTTGAAGAATTTTGCAAGTTACACATGAAGGCACAAGTAAGGTTAAACAGACAAAGATTTCCATGTTAACAACCAGTTTCAATTATTTAAAATTAGTCCAAATGAGTCCATATCTGATATATATAGGATATTTCAAGATATAGTACACTCAATTATTGCATTGGGTAAAAGTCTCTCCGAGGAGGATCGAGTTAAAAAATCCTTAATTTACTTACTACCGAATGTGACCAAAAGACTCTTGCAATGAAGAGGTAATGATATTAGCAAACTAAAGATTGAAGAGTTAATCGACAATTTAATGTCTTTGAGGCACAAATGCAGGGCGATGGAGAAAACAAAGCAATAGAGAAGAAATCCATATCATTCAATGCAATGATGGATAATTTGGATTCAAATAGCGATAATGATGAAGAAATTGCTTTCATGACAAGGAAATTCAGAAAATTCCTGAAATATAGGAAGACAAACAATTTAAAAAGAAATGACAACAAAATTCCTAGAAACAGAAGTAGAAGAGGAAATGGCATCAGATGTTATAACTACGATGAACCTGGTCACTTAAAACGAGCTATCCGCATTCTAAGAAATTGAAAACCACACCAAACACTAATTCAAGTGAAAATGAATCCGATACGGAAATAGCCAACATGAGCTTCACAACAATACATATTTCAGATATAACTGGTGAAATCGGATCAGAAAAAGGTGTGCATTTAATATATTAAAAGCGTTATATCATTTGAATTTTGATTGTTTGATTGTTAGGAATATCCTATAAATTAATATTGGTTGAATATTGTGAGACTTTTATATTTTTGTATTTTTTTATAATATAATAATAATATAAAATATATTTATAATAGTTTTTAACTATTTTTCATATATTTTTCTATAAATAGAATAACTACAAATAGTTATATGTGAAATAAAATAAGATACATTTAAAAACAAATCACTTTGAAAAATTCAATGCACATGTCGGCATATGCCCCTAGATATGTCGACAAACATGTGCAAAATTTGAATTTGAATTTCAAATTCAAATTTTGAATTTTCCCTCCATCTTTTCACCTACCCCAATGTTCTAAAAAGCGTCTCTTGATGAGAGAACATGTCATTTGATTCTCTGTTTATTATCTCCATCTCTTTTCATTCAATTCACCTTTCATTTCAAAATTCAAACCTTCATCAACTCTCTTATCTCTTCAAAACATTCATCAATGGCTTTCTCAAGCACTCCAACCTCCATGAGACTCTCCAAAACTATTAAAAACTTTCTCTTCCATTATAAAAAAGCTATGAAAGCTTATATTAGCTATATGAATTATGACAAAGTTTATACGGGAAAGTTTGCTATTTTTATTGATTTTTCTACTTATGAAATTGATATTCTTTGTTCTCAAAATAGAATTATCAGTTTGATTAATACTTAGAATGATTTTGTTTGCTATCCACGCTTGATCAAAATGTTTTATGCAAACATGAAAGGGAAATTTCATGAAGGTAAAGAAGGAAAAGTGTGGAGTAGCGTTAAAGGAACTTCAATCGTTTTAAATTGCAAACTTTTGGGTACCATTCTTGGATGCAAATCTACCAGAATGGACCATACTTCTTTCAAAATTAATGAGCATGATCATGATGTTTTTCTTAACATATTCGAAGTTAATGATAATTTTGAGTTTCAAACCGAAGTTTTCGTCCAAAAGCTAGAATTCTTAATCTTCTTTTGCAACATATTATAACTCCTTGCTCAGGAAATAATAATAATACTACCTTGAAATTTTGTAAAGCTCCTCTTTCCATTTATGGTCAATATGACATTAATCAGGCATAAGTTATTTTGGATGAATTTTATCCCAAAAATCTTTCCAACGATGAAAATACACCATTTCATGGTATTTATCTTACCCGTATTTTCAACTACTTTGGTGTAGACTTTAAAGGAGAGAAATTTGTCTATCGTAAAGTGTTTTATCGAGCAAATATAGCTCTTATGAAAATTCCACCTATTTTCGAGCCATATGAGAGGTTAGCACGTGAAGAGAAGGAAGAAATACAAAAAGTGAAGGAAGAAGAAGAAGGAGAAGAAATGGATATTGAAGAAAAAGAGGAGGAAAACTCTTTAGAAAGCATTGAATATCCACTCCGTCCAACCAACCAAGACCTTCTCAATAATCAAAACAAGATTGTTGAAAACCAAATGATTCTTAAACGCTCCATGAGTTAGAAGTTAAATAATATTTCCAATAAAATGGACAAATTCTTTGGAAAAGTGAAACGCAAGGTTGGTATCTCTATATCATCCTCTTCATCCACATCCTTCTAGTTAATACATAGTTGTTTAAGTATGCTATATTTGGTTGTTTTAGTTTAAGTGTAGTTTGAATCTATGTGTCTTTTCATTCTCTTATGTTCTATGTATTCTCGACCTTAGTATTAATGAAAAATCTATTTCCTTACTGTTATACATTGATTATCATCTTTGGAAATCATAACTAGTATAATAGTATAAGTTAAATACATTAGAATATCAAAACATAACAGTTTTGAAAATTTGTATGTATATGTCGACATACCCTAAGTATGTATGTCAACATACAATGCTAAATTTTCAAAAAATAATAATTTTGAAAATTGAATTGACGGCAAATGTCTATTCAATTCCAACGACTTTTCGCCCCTTTATGTACACATTCAGAGTAGAAACCACTCATATTCCACTCACTTCCTTCTTCATTTACATTTCTAAACTACAAATCATAAATAATGGCTTCTCCTGTTCAAAAATTAACCGACCTCGAAAAAATGCTTGAATTTTTCAAAAACATTCTCTCTTTCATCCTACGAAACTAGAGACACTTAGAATTGAGTCAAATGCAACAAGGAGCACGAAAGACATTTAGACGCGATTCGATGGATGATCAGCCCTGAGCAAAGATGAACCAACCGATAAACCAGAGTGCACCATCAACAAAGATAATAAGGATTGAGAGGCTATTAAATCCATTTTTGACACTGATGGATGGGTTGAAGTCCCTACGAAATATCTAGTTTAAAAATAGGTTTGATTATATATATACTTAATTTAATTAGATCGATTTGTTTGGATTTGACTGGTTTTGAATTTTGTTTTGAATTTGAATATTGTTTGGTGTGTGACATTATGTATGCTTGGAATTAATTGAAATATTGAATAATGTTATCTCACTTTATAAATCATATTTCTTATATATCATTCTTGTCATTTTGTATTTCATAATCATACTACTTATCACTTATATATATATTTATATCATTATGAGTATATAGTATTTTATTCAGAGGGAGTTAGAATTAATATTAAGAGATAGGGTTAGAATTATAGTTATAATTAGTTATTCTTGATTGATGACAAAAGGGGAGAAATATATAAAACACTAGGCACAGATTAAGGGGCCGGGGGAGGGGGGTTTGTTAGGTATAGATTAAGGGGGAGTTATATTATATTTTATATACAAAGTTGTCATCATCAAAAAGAGGGAGATTGTTAGTACCTGAGATATTACTTTCGATGTCAACAACTTTAGGAAATCATATAAAATATAAATACTAATGTTTTATCAAGGTATATTGTATATAGTGTAGGATATTAGACATGTGATGATTTAAGAAGAATGTACAGTATCAAGTAAAGATTGAAGAGATTAAAGATGTTGATATAGAGACTCAAGAGCTAGAGAATAAAGACCCGTGAGTATTGAAAATTTCAAGATTTCAAGATATTCCAGATAAGTTATTGAGTCATATAATTATGTTAAAATTCTGATAGCATTTGATCTCTCTCTCTCTCTCTCCCATCTCTCTATTTTTAAATAAGTTTTTAAATATTCTTTTCAAAACAACTTTTAAGTAGTTTTCAATTTCTTATACTTATAAATATTATTTTAAGTTTTTGATATTTTACTAAGTTATTTTTTTTATATTAAATTTTGATTTATATTGGTTTATTTTTTAAAAATCTTACCATATAATTTTACTCAAGTTTTATTATGATTTAAAAGTGTACAAATCATATTTAAGCATGTTTACAAATTATCAAATTATTTTACAAAGCAATACATTTTCAAAACAAAATTTTAAAGTGTTTTTCAAAATTACAAAAAGTATGTCGGGATACTCTACCCTGTATATCGACATAATAGCCGTGATTTTCAAAAACCAAATTTCAAAAGAAGTGTCAATTCATCATATCTCTTCATAAACGGACATGACCGTTATTCCTCTATAAATACATGTCTTCCCAACGAATTCTATCATCATTTTTCGTTCTTCTTCTCTCCTTCTTGTCCTTTTTAATTTTCAAACAAAAATATAACCATACTATGTCGAATTTCAACCAAGATCAAATTCAATCACCACCAGTTTGATTCTCTATCATTTGCTCTTGGATTTCTATCATCACTCTCACTCCAATCAAGATCAAAGTATTATTCAAGAGTTATACGATCATTTGTAATCTAGATTGAAGATCCGAGTTTGTAAAGCTCTATCAAATCAAACCGCTATACTTGTGGGTGAGATTGTAGCCCGTAAATCAATTGGGTGAGATTGTAGCCCGTAAATCAATTGCGTGTTCTTAGTAGCCTGTAAATCTAGTGGGTATGCTTGTAGCCCGAAAATCAAGTGACTCTACCCAGAGGTCAGGATTTTGGATGGTGTGTCTCATGGCCTTGAAATCGAGATTGTATTTGCACAAAACATGTTGAAAAAAATCCGTACAAGAAATTGTGCGGGATTGGATTTAGGGTAACTCTGAATCAGTATAAAATCTTGATGTTTTCTTTCCTTTTACTTTTACAGCATTTCCTTTTATCTGTGTTCTGATTATGTGATTGTTTTTAGGATTTATAATTGAATGATTCTAAGTATAATTTCAAAATATTTCAAAAATATTCATATAAATTAGAAAACATTATTACCCCTCTCTAGTGTTAATTTAGCCTTAAGATTCCTATTCTGCAATCTTACATTAACCGCACTAATAAAAAAATGCTTAACGAAAACATAATTAATGAAAATATAATTGTGAAAAATATAGATGTTAGAAACATAGCTAGTGGAAACATGGTTATCGAAAACATGGCTAACAAAAACATGGCATGAGTGTGATGACATAAACACAGTTATTAGAGATATAACATAAGCACATAACGAAAACATAACTATCAAAGATATAGCGTAAATATGCTAACAGAAACATAAATATTGGAAACACAGCTAATAAAAATGCGATTTTAACTTGCCAATGGAAACTCAACCGTGTTATTAAAAACGTAGTGGCAGACCCATAATTAATTTTAACACTGTTTTATTTCTTTATAAAGTAAATTCTTTTGACCACATCTCGTCTTATGTTAAATTCTGATTTACTAGTTACTTACTTTGTTGATTTCTTACCATATAATTTCTATAGGATGTTTCTCATTTAATAAAGTATATTATTAATCACTTAATCAATTAAATAATCACCTTAATTACTTTATTTTTTGCTTTTTTCAATAGTTCATAATAATTAGTGTTTACATTACAAAATTGTGAAAAATTATGGAATGTAATAGCCATTCTTTTCTTCCTCATAATTTATTTTATGGGAAAATAAAGATTTTTCTTATTTTAAATAATTAATTCTCAAAATTACCTTGTTTTATAACTTAGAAAAACTGTAAAATTGATCTTATATTGGAAAATATCAAAATTGTAAACCCATCTCTATTTTAATGTTATGATCTTCATCTTGAAATTTCTAATTATTTAGAGGTCATTAGCTATGGTTTCAATTTGATAAACCTTTTTTGCTTCAATATTCTTCATATAAATTCATAGAAGCATTATATGCCCAAAACCCATGTTTTTATCATTCCAGAACATCACATTTTTAATCAAATACAGAAATAAAGATATAAATATTGGATCGATGGTAATATTATTTACCATAGGTTGTTTAAAAATGGAGAGATGCGCCTTAATTATTCTTTTTCTTCGAGGTTTTAAATCTATCTTCTTTGATGAAATAAGTATTTAAAGAGAAGAAGACATTGATTAGGTTTTTCTTTCTTTTTGATAACAAAAAGGAATGAACAACTCATGAAAATTTTAGGGATTTTCCTAAGTGATTTGGGAATTAGGCTTTCCAATTCTAAATCATTTCTAAAAAAATTACTTCAAACCTTATACATTTTTCATTAATATTAGTTTCTCTTTACTTTAGAGTATTATCATTAACCTCTTTGTTAAAGAGATTACAAAATTATTTAATTAGGCACTTCTCCTTATTCATTGCTTTCTTTCACATTATCATTATTTATTCATCAGTCAGTTGAATTATCAATAATAATATGTATCGAAAATAGAGGTGTTACAAGCTCCCATCCTTATAGCAATTTCATCGCTGAAATTCATGTAAGGTAATATCATACACAGTAAACAACATATAGGTGACACAATCATGTAGAATATAACTTTACTGGCATAACCACTGGTCAAAAGTTTATACAATTATAGATCATACATCAAATGGTTTTGTATGTTCTACCGTAGTCATGAATGTTAGAATTCCATTGGGAAGCTTACATCATATCAGCTAAAGTGAAAAGAGTTATAATGATACAAAGTCTTACAATGTAATAAAACCATAATCACTTCGATTACACCATAATATATTTACATTGTAAGATACATATGTCTTTACGATACCAATCAAATCCAATCCATATACATAATAAAACTAAGTCATAACACTTATTTACACCATTTACAATATGCACAATAAACTCTTTTCTTCATACCATCTCATACCTAGCTCCATCAACCTAGAGATATGAATAAAGAGGGAAAATAGGAGTGAGTCTGATATAAGTCTTGTTAGTGAGCCATACTTTCTCCACACATACTATAAAGATAATACTATAACATATTATGAGTCTAAAGTCTCGGTCACCTCACGCGCTACTGGTCAAGCCATACTTAACCTATCATATACACCTGATCGTATCACATCAATTTATGTGGACTCACTTCCTTGGACTTGCCACATATGCTACAAGGTCGCATGTTGTCCACTTTCACATCGATCTTATGTAAAACTCACTTCCATGGACTCGTCTCATACGCGATAGGGTTGCTTGTTGTATATACCTTGTATATAAAGTGGATTCACATCCTGGATTTTCATCTTGCACTACATGATCGCTTAACATCCACACCTCCACGTTGGAATGCCGAAGCACTATAGGGGAGAAATGCAATACATGTGCCAACTTCTTATGTCATAGGCTCATATCCTGGTCACCTACTTATGCCATAGGCTTGTACACATTCATGTGAACGTCAAACAAATTCTATTCTCGAATAACATAGAAAATTTAACTCAAATAAAAGATACATCCACATGATTCATCTTGGATTCATAGCGTTGATAATCATCTCCCAAACAGCCTTTAAACATCTTTTAAAAACAAAGGAATGGAACTATATTATAACACTCTACCTCTATACTCATACAATCCGAAAGTACTACAAAGTAATACTGCCGGATAATATGGAGAATAATGATATATGGGGTACACACGTGAATATTCTCTTGGACTAACACTTGTTTTTAGTATTGAATAAATAACTCACCTTTATGTACACAGTATCGACACAAAGCAGTAAACATGTATGCCTCCAGGTTAGGACCATACACAATATATAATATATAATATAACATATAGAGTCATCATCGCAACGATAATATATAATATACAAAGCATGTCCAATATACAACTTAAGGATGTACGTACGTAAGACTATATAATGTAAGATAACATACAACAATACTGAATATTAGCTTCCTCTATGCATAGAAAAACACAAGTTGGTCTCATCATCACTGATCCTAAAATGTCTCAGACTAACCTAAGTATTATGTAAATAATACATGGCTTAGACTATGTCTAAATATAGGGGTCAATATACATATGTAACTATGTATATGCAGGATATAATAACATGATGACACTATCTTAGTAAATCAAGATAGCAACCATAATGTCAATGTATATATAATAATGTATGCGTGTTGTATAATTATAATATCATAAACAATTCCTAAAGTATCCCAAAATGTTAAGCATCACCATGCATAAAGTTGTCATCATCCATATAAAATCACATCAAATATATAATCACGAAACTAATATCAAATGGGTGAGCCATACATATCAAAATCATCATCACTCGAGATATCATCAAGTATAGTCAGGTTAGCGCACAATGCCCAAATATATTTCTCAATCCCAAATAATAAAATCTTAACATCAGTATAATAATAGTCTGCATATCTGTAAAATCATATAGAATAAAATATATGAGAATCCACCATACCTAGGACACCTATCATAGGTATAATCCCATCTTCTCATATAGAAATAACGCATAATAATAAATAGTGATGGGAATTAACTATTTGACAGACACGAAGCCTAAGTAGAGTCATATCTCAACATGTGGGTTGCCCATCCATATCCATAATTAGGTGAGGTGTATCAAAAGTATATGAAAATCTATCACTCTGGTAGAACCAGAAGACAGACCAATGGCCGTCTGCCTACTCTAGGAGCACAGGGTTGGCGCCTACTCTAGGAGCACAGGGTTGGCTCATACAATCTTCTGTTATCTCTATGGTAACCATGGCACATATCCACCAATGTGCTCGTCAATGCGAGGACTTCCAGTCAAGACCTAAGTCGAGTGTGTGAAAACTCGAAGCTTGCTTTAGGTCGAGCATGTGGAAATTTGAAGTTGGCTCAGGATCGAGCATACGAACATTTGAAGCGTTCTTCGAGTCGAGCTGCAAGTTGACTCGAGAAAAATATTCTTCCATGGTTGGTTGCCACGGATTGGTTTATTTGAAAGAAGACCACATTAATTTGATCAAAGCAAGATCCGAGTGGAACCGCTTTTTACTCGAACCATGCTCTCGGTCAACCGAACGTTCGGTAAATCGATAGGATGCGGAAATAGTTTAATTTTGTATTTACCCGAAGCTTAAAGTTGTCCGATCTTGCTCCAAGTCGAGCATGTGAAAACTCAAAGATCTCTTCAGATCAAGAAGTGAGTTGATAATTTGAAGCCTGCTTTGGGTTTGGCATGTGGTCTGGCATGTGAAAGTTTGATACTTGCTCTTGATCAAGCATACGACTGTTTGTAGCATGGTTCAAATTGAACTGCAAGTGGACTCGAGAAATATATTTGTCCATAATTAGTTGCCACAGTTGATGCTTCTAAAACTATCCAATATGAAAATACCACCCATAAGCGATTGTGGGAACTGCTCTCTCAGAAATATCTATACCATCACTATTCCTGGAGTGTGAGTATCCCGAAATGCAAACTTGCTGTGTGACTCATTGGATGCACCCATGTTCATCTCTCGATCGTAGTGGAAAAATGCCTCTTATCGTACTGCTTCGGAGTCCACTTGTACCAGGTCATGCCAGAACCATGCATACATTGACTCCCATTAGTATCAAGCTCCTTTCTACTCTATAGTCACTTATTGTGCTATATCGAGCCTGACTGTCTTTTAGAATCTCCCGTTTGCACCGGGCTCACTCACGTGGTGTCTCCATCAGTGTTGTGCGTCCACTACAGAACACCCCCTGAGTGTTTGCGAAATACATCGCCCTAGTCAACTCTTACTCTTATTTGGGTATTTAACTATTACCCAAACCACGATGACTTATTTTCCTTTGATAGAGAACTGATTTTGCCACTATCTCTAGCATGTGTACTTAGCCCAAAATAGGCTCAAATATTCAAATTTTCATTTATATAATTTTTTATGACATTATATAATTTATATTCTTTAACTTGGGCCTTAGGCCAAGGTTCAAACTCACTTTTTTCGTTGCAAATTTTCGACCGCTGGACCTAGCCGGTCGATTGCTTGCACTCATCAATGTGAGGACTTCCAGTCATGACCCGACTCTGACCCCTATGGTAATAGACTACTAGCCTAGGTGACACAAGAGGCTAGAGTTAACCATCCTCTTAGGAATACTATAGTGTGTCATGGATCTAGGGAGCGACCCTATGATAAGGCCTCTAAGACGGATGCTAGTCATCCGGTTCATTCCAACACAATGTCCAAGAGTACATCATGATAGACAAACACATAGTATCTACATATGTAGGTATCCCACCTAACTCAAATTCATGAGCTTGCTCAAGACCATTATCACCTCACGAAAGTACTATCCCACTATCACCGATCATTTCACATGAGTGACATCTAGTTACAGAGAATACTCGAGTAAATACCACAATGGCATCATATACCACTGCGTGATACTCAATTGTTTATTCACTGCTCATAAACTATACTCCATCTCCATAATATTTTATATAACAAGTCTAAAGGATAAATGGAGAAATATTATCGAAAGTCCCATAACAAATAATATTATAACTCCGTTTATTCAGATTCCTCGTCATACAAAATTAAATATCTCGAAATCAAGCATAAGTAAGTCATCGCTATATAAAATCACATTAAAAGCAACTAATCAAAATAATATCAAATGGTGAACCATTCATATCATCAAAAGTCAGTATAAAAGAGACGAGAATAATATAATAAATTTTCTCAAAATAGACAATAAAATATATACTAAATTTACAATATTTATATACTAATGATAATACATTTAAACATTTATATAATAAATAGTACATTCATCTTAATTATAATTCTAAAATAAAGACTCAAATACTGTAATTTATTTCCAAATCCATATATATATATATATATATATTCATAACTTCCAAAATCACTTTACAGGGCATTATAATTATAAAAGCCATTTCCCATTTTTCTATAATTAAATATCACTTTACAAGAAATTAATCAGCTTTCAAATTATTCCATTACATATCAAACTATCGAATATAATTCAAGTTCATTATTTTATTTTCAAAATATTAGTTACTCAAACCATAAAATAATTTCAAAATATTCGATAACTCAAACAATTAAATATAATCATTATTTATTTTTATTATTTATTTTATTTTAAAACATACATACACAGTTTAGCGCATCAGCGGCACCATGGTCGACCACTAGCGATGGACCGATAGGCGGTCGGCCGGTATAACCTATCGGTCATGAACCGTTGAAGTAAATATTTGATAATTTTGCTTCAGTTCCTCCACCATTCTGTTATCTACTCCTCTGATTTGATGTACACCAATGATACAAGCACAAAAATGATATTCCATACATGTTTATCAAATAGATATAGATTGTGAGTTAGATCACTCACTAAGAGATGGAGAATTTCAATTACACGCATGCTCCTTTTCCTCATTCCTTTATTGTACTTCGCCAACTTCAACAATTTTTGATATAACTTGAATTACTCCTTAGCTATAGCCTACTATTGTAAAAATTCTTCTAGGCCTCCACCTAGCCCTGCCTAGGCGTTAGGCTAGGCTACCGCTTAGGATTTTCTTAGGCTCGCCTAGAAAATATTTACCACCTCATGTAAGAATCAAAACATGTATTTAGGTACTGGTTATGCATTATTTAAAGTTCAATGCCACATATAAGCATCAATGTGCCAGTTTTACTTCCCTGGCATTCCTAAGCACATTCAAAATCCCAAAATTCTAATTTATATCAATCGATACTAAACAAAACACGAGAACTTTATCCAAACTAGTTATCCAAAATTCCTAGCTTCGATTAAACCGCGCCTAAATGATTAATCCGTAGTCCGTACTAACTGCCTAGCGTCCACCTAATGATTTTTACAACCTTGGTTATATGTGTGCATTAGTGTTGGGAAGCACATAGTTAAATTTGGGGATTTATTTGATTTGGTTTGGAATTTTGAAGAGGAGGAACTTGAGCCTTTTGAATTATAGGAGTTGAACCATCAGGATGCTTAAGCTAGTTAATATGTGTATGTTTATAAAATAAAAGGGGAAATATGGAAATGAAAAACTCAAGATATTGTGATGGAGTTAAGCTAGATGAATTCGGGCTTAATTAACTTATTGACTAACCTTATTTCCATTTTATATAATTACTCTTATATTTTTTTAGTATAACCCACTTTAACCACATAAAATCATATTTAATCCTACTTAACTTCTAATAACATCATCCATATTTTATCCTTAACAATTAATCATCTTATTTAAAATTAAAGATTTATATTTTATAATTTAAATTATCAAAATTAATTAACATATCAAATATTTATCAAATTAAAATTCTTTTAACTTTATAAATATTTTCCAAATTATTCTTCATAATCCCACACTTATCATTAAAACTTGTTAAATTATTCTAATCTTTATTATCAAATTCTTAATTAAATTCTTCTTGACACCTGGTTGTTACAAACTTCCCCTCTTAAGAGAAATGTGTCCTCGCAATTCCTTCTTAGGGAAAATTTATAACTAAACTAATAACTCATTACCTAACTATCCTATTTACAATTTATATTTAAATACACACAAACAAGCATTTATACTAATCATATATTGCTCTATGTTTACAATTACGGGTTACCACGTATAGTGATTTGCATTGACATGTCAAGTATCAAATAGAGCGACATAACATCAATAATTAGACCTTTCATCGGTGGCTTTACTCCTAAACTCAGATTCATCTTCCTTGCCCAGTGAGATTGAGTTTTAAATGAACTCTTCCGGAAGATCTCAAAACTTCTACAAAAATTGAAATACATCCCATATGTTGGAATTTCCAAAATGCTTCAGAATAATCTCTATAGCATAAAGATACCCCATAATTCACAACATTCTAAAAAATATAAAACTTTTCTCATTAATTCTTGATTAAATTCTTTTATATTCATAAATATAAAACATCTTAGTTATCCTTAAAATATTAAAATTTTCAAATAATCATTTTCATAAAATACAATAACTTGCAATCTTCAAAATACTTTATCATAAAAACTTATTCCATAAATATTTCTTTTTTGTCCAAATGAAAAATTATTAAAATTCAATCACTATCTAACGTTTTATTTTCTTTTAAACAAAATTTTTCCATATGAAAATATAAATTAAACAAATCCTAAAATATCCAATTCATAAAATTATATTTTTCTAGAATATTTCATTATCACAAAATCAAAGTGTCCAAAACTATACAGTTAGTATTCCAAATACAAATGAATTACATTTTCAATTATTCTAAACTTCTTTCAACTAGAAACACACACGCGCATACGCATGCACACACACACAAGTTTTATTTATTACTAGTCACTATTATACTCGAAATTTTAACGTTTATATAAATCAATTCAAATTATACATAAACATCCAAAAGTTTCACTTACTAGTTATTTGAACATATTACATATATATTTCAAATTTACAAATATTATAAAATACAACGACATTACCTCGCCATTTGTTTTTAGTGACTACAATTATCAATTGGCTGCAATATTGACCGCATAATCAACACCACCTCGTCATTGACCTCAATTGTCCACAAAGTGCAATGGCTACAATCGCCGCTAAGACTATATGTAATTAGAAATTATCTCTACCATCAAAATTTCTACTCCAAAACATATACCAGATTCAAAATATTTATATACTAATAATAATACCTTTAAACATTTGTATAATAAATAGTACATTCCTCTTAATTATAATTCCCAAATAAAGAATCAAACACTATAATTTATTTCCAAATCCGTATACATACATACATACATATGTATTCATAACTTTTAAAATCACTTTACATGGAAATTATAATTATAAAAGCTCCCCATTTTCTATAATTAAATATTACTTTATAACAAATTAATCAACTTTCAAATTATTCCATTGCATATCAAACTATCGAATATAATTCAAGTACATTATTTTATTTTTAAAATTTGTTACTCAAACCATAAAATAATTTCAAAATATTTGATAATTCAAATAATAAAATATATCTATTATTTATTTATTATTTTATTTTTAGAGCATACATACACAATTTAGTGCACCATGGTCGACCACTAGCGGTCGACTAGTATAACCTACTGATCATGGACCGCTGAAGCAAATATTTGACCATTTTGCTTTAGTTCCTCCACCGTATCTAATCCTTTGATTCGATGTACACCAATGATACAAGCATACAAATGATATTCCATACATATTTATATCTAATAGACACAGATTTATGAGTTAGATAACTCACAAAAGATGGAGAAATTCCATTACACACATGCTTCACTATACTTCGCCAACTTCAACAATTTTTGATAAAACTTAAATTACTCCTTAACTATAGCCTAATGTTGTGAAAATCCTTTTAGGCCTCCGCTTAGGCCTCGCTTAGGTGCTAGGCTAGGCTTACCACGTGCGATTTTCCTAGGCCTGCCTAGACAAAGTTTACCGTCTCATGTAAGAATCAAAACATGTATTTAGGTACTGGTTATGCATTATTTAAGGTTCAATGCCACATATAAGCATCAATGTGCTAGTTTTAGGCTGTTTTGCTTCCTTGGCTATTCCTAAGCACATTCGAAATCCAAAAATTCTAATTTATATCAATCGACATTAAAAAAAACACTAAAACTTCATCCAAAATACATTATTTATCCAAAATTCCTAGCTCCGTTAATTCGCACCTAGACGATTAATCCATAGTCCATACTAATCGCCTAGCATCCACCTAGCGATTTTTACAACCTCGGCTATAGGTGTATATTAGTGTCGGGAAGCACAAAGTTAAATTTGGGGATTTATTTGATTTTTTTTGGAATTCAGAAGAGGAGGAAATTAAGCCTTTTGAATTACAGGAGTTGAAACATCAAGATGCTTAAGTTAGTGAATGCGCTTACATCTATAAAATGAAAGGAGAAATCTGGAAATGGGGAACTTTGGATATTGTGATGGGGGTGGCGAACGGCCAAGGAGCTGGAACATAGATAAAATTTCTGTTATATTACAACAACAAAAAGAAGAGGAAATTAAAAAAAACTAAAGATCTAGTAAAAGATCAAAAAATCCTTTAGTTTCCTTCAGATGAAGAATTATTTACATTACAAACTAATGTTTCTGACAATTTTTGGGCAGGAGTATTAATCGCAAAACAAAATGAAGCAGTGGCATATTCTTTTGGAAAATTTAACAAACCTCAGATTAAATATGCTACATATGATAGAGAATTACTTTTATTAAATTAGCAATCAAAAGACTAATAAGTTATCTTCTACATAGGCAATTTATATTTGAAACATATAATAAATCTGTTGCTCAAGTTTTAAAAAGAAAACCGTAAACAATCCAAAAGAAAAATCTTCGAAAATTAGATTAGCAATATACTTAGAGATATATAATTATGAGAAATAAATTTTGGGTTACACTAATTTTGCTATTGATCTTCTTACGAGGTTATGAAAAAATGGATGAAGTCGATTTAAAAAGAATTCAAGGATTGCTGGAAAAATGAAAAGACAAGAAGATTTTCAAAAGTAAAATCATCAAAAAAGACAAAACAAGTCTCCAAAGAGGCTTCCACCTCACAAATTTTGAAAGAAACTGATACTCCCATATGTGTAAATGATGAAATGGTCCAACAGACAAAGAATGTTCCAATGAACAAGGGTAAGACAATATCTCCTAAGGAGTACAAAAGTTTCTACTAATGAGCAAAGGCAAACATATTGCTCCCGTAGGAGTACAAGGATCATATGCCTCAACAATGGTAAAAGATTGGTGCAATTTAGAAATGAAAACAACAAATCCAAATTTATATGAAAACTTCAATGGATTTTCCAAAGTTATCTAATTTGTAGACCATAGAGCTACAAATATCTAGTTATTCCAACTAGAAAAGATTTACTTGGGGTTAAAACATACAGTAGCCCAAAATGAAAAAAAAACTACAAGACACAAAAAAATAGTGTGTAGATTGCCTCAACACTCTTCTACATCTAAATCTAAAGAACTAGATATAAAAGAAGTAGAACCATTCACTGACAATTCAGTAAAACAAAGCCGTTTAAAGAAAATATTCACTCAAGTGCAAACATCTGATCTTGTGAATCAAAGAATTCAAGACTTTATAAAATTACTTAGAATATATGAGATCGACAACACAAAAACCAAAGAGATGGAAGTTGAAGTGATGGTACAAAATATGATCTCTTTATATCAAATAGAGCAACATAACATCAATGATTAAACCTTTTATCGGTGGTTTTATTCCTAAACTCAGATTCATCTTCCTTGCCTAGTGTTTATAACCATGTACATTGAGTTTCAAATGAACTCATTTGGAAATATCTCAAAAATTCTACAAAAATTAAATTACATCATATATGTTGGAATTTCCAGGATGCTTTGGAATAATCTCTATGGCATAAAGATGTCCCGTAATTCACAACACTCCAAAAAATATAAAAAATTTCTCGATAATTCTTGATTAAAATCTTTTATATTTATAAATATAAAACATCTTATTTATCCTTAAAATATTAAAATTCTCAAATAATTATTTCCATAAAATACTAAAACTTAAAATCTTCAAAATACTTTATCGTAAAAACTTATTCCATAAATATTTCATTTCCGTCCAAATAAAAAATTATTAAAATTTAATCACTATTTAACGTTTTATTTTCTTTCAAACAAAATTTTTCTACATGGAAATATAAGTTAAAAATCCCCAAAATATCAAACTCAAAGAAAATTATATTTTTCTGGAATATTTCGTAATCACAAATCAAAGTATCCACCAAAGCTATACAATTTCGATTCCAAATATAAATGACTTATATTTTCATTATTCTAAACTTCCTTCAATTAGAAAAACACACATATACAAAGACACACACACATATATAAGTTTTATTTATTACTGCCCACTATCATACTCAAAATTTTAACATCTGAAGAAACCAATTCAAATCATACATAAACATCCAAAAGTTTCACTTAGTTTACTTCAACATATAGCATATATATTTCAAATTTACAAATATTATAAAATATAACGACATTACCTCGCCATTTATTTTTAATGACTACGATTGTCAGTTGGCTGCAATATTGACCGCATGATCAACACCACCTCTTCAATAACCTTAACTGTCAAGTAAAGTGCAATGGCAGCAATCGCCGTTAAGAATATCTGTAATTATAAATTATTTCTACCATCAAAATTTCTAATCCAAATCATCATAAACAAACAAATATATATATATATATATATATATATATATATATTATTTAAACATTGCCTTTCAAATAATTTAACCTTTCTCATAAAACAAATTGTTTTTCTTATCTAAATATTATCTATAGCTCCTTCCAAAACTTTAAACCTTTTTCCAATACATTGCAATCTTTACAAAACGTTTTAAACTTTTCAAAATATTAAAATCCTTTCAAAACATTATGTCTACATGTCTCATCCAATTATTTAGTAATCCCTATCGATAACGTTGGCTAGATGCATCAACCATAATCCTTAAAGCACTTAACAAATAGATTAGCATAGATTTTTTCTTTGAAAATATCTTCCAACAATGATACATATATTCTTTCAATAATCTTACCTTTATAAAATAATCATTTGATTTCATTACAAAACATATCCAAATTGAAAATCCATGTATATATACATATTATCAAAAGGTTTATAATTTCAAACATTTTATTAGTTTCATCAAATACTATCTAATGCATTACATATAGACACACACAAAAGATAGAAATTTTTTAACACTTTGTACAAACGTATACTTACTTGCATTGAAATATTTACAAGTGCTTTCCAAACATACATTAAAATAATAAATCACCTTGAATAGTTGAACATCCCACATAAAATAACAAACATCATTCTCATTCATTCATAGCAATAGGTAAACATCAAAATTAAATTCATTTCACTCTTTTAATCAGTATTTTTAAATAATATATTATTTTAAATAAAAATATAATCCTCAATTTCTCTAATGGTAACTTCATTACTAAAGACGCCGCAAGGATTTATGTACCAATATTTGAGTGGCTTCCATTTTTCATGTAATGATTCCTACTTAATTTTTATGCTTAACAAAAATTACCAATTCAATACAAGCAAACATCAACCAACAATCAAACATAAGAAATAACGATTAATGCACTCGGCTGAAAAACTGTTCATTAGTTTCCATTGTGCATTCTGATCAATACGGATTGGAATACAGTAATTTATACCAAGCCACCGAAGGTCAATCATTTTATATTTATATACTCTAAAGAATTAAAAGTGAAAATATTATAATAAAAGTAGAAAATAAGTCCCTTGATGATCACCCTAGTAATCATTGTATGCATACACACACACACACACATACACATGCACACACACTATCCCTTATTATGGGGTAACTACCCAACACACCTAAGGGGACAAAGACTCTAGGTCTCATCTAAGATAACGACTTATGTCTCAAATATACATTATATTGGTTTTAATCTGCTATGATACCAAATTTAACACTCCACCTCAATACTTAGACTATCTAAGAGTGCTACTAAGTAATACCGTCAAATAATATGGAGACTAAGGCTATTTGACGTACATACATGAATATTTCCTTAGGCAAACACTGGTCTGTATTTCAATATCAAATAAATAACTCACCTTTGCGTACACAGTATTAACACAAAGCAATAAACACCTGTGCCTCCAAGATAGAACAATACAAAATATGCAATAAATAATAGCAAATGTAGAGTAATAATCACAGAGATAATATATAATATACAATATACAAAGCACGTCCAATATACAACTCAAGGATATACGTACATGAGACTATATAATGTAAGATAACATACAACAATATTGAATACAAGCTTCCTCTATGCCCAAAAAACACAAGTTGGTCTCCTCGTCCCTGACCTTGAAATGTTATGGACTGAACCGAATATTATGTAAATAACATAAAGCTCGAACTATGTCTAAATATAGAGGTCAATATACATATGTAACTCAAAATATTCAGGATATACTAACATGATAACACCATCTAAATAACTCAAGACAACAACTACAATCTCAATGTAGATATGTAATAATGTATGCATGGTGTATAGTTATAATATCACAAACAAATCCTAAAGTATGCCAAAATGTTCAGCATCAAAAAACCATGCATAAAGTGTCATCACCCATATAAAATCACATTAAATAAATAATTATGAAACTGATATCAAATGGGTGAATCATACATATCAAAATCATTATCAAAGTCCAGAAATCATCAATACTCGAGGTATCATTAAGTATAACCAGACTAGCCTATAGTAATGCCCAAACATACCCCACAATCCCAAATAATGAAATCCTAAAATCAATATAATAATAGTCCGCCTATCTATAAAATGATATAGAATAAAAGATATAAAAATTCACTATACCCTGCACACCTATCCTCGGTATAATCTCATATCCTCATATAGAATAACACATAATAATAAACAGTGATGAGAATTAACTGTATGACAGACATGAAGTCTCAAGTAGAGTCATATCTCAACTGTGGGTTACCCACCCATATCCATACTTAGGCGAGATGTATCAATAATATTTACCAATCTATCACTCTGCTAGAACTAGAAGGGAGACCAATTGTCGTCTGCCTACTCCAGGAGCATACGAGTTATCCACTCGGATTTACTCCTACAATCTTCTTTTATCTTCAAGGTAATCGTGGCATATATCTACCAATGTGCTCGTCAACGCGAGGACTTCTAGTCATGACCCAACTCCTACCCTAATGGTAAATGACTGCTGGATTAGATGACACAAGGTGCTACGATTAACTACCCTGCTATGAATACTATAGCGTGCCATGGATATGAGGCTCGACCTCACGATCATGCTGATAGGATAGATGCTAGCCATTTAGTTCACTCCAACACAATATCCAAGAGTACATCATGATAGAAAACACATAGTATCTACATATATAAGTATCCCACCTAACTCAAATCCATGAGTTTGCTCAAGACCATGATTACCCCTCACGTAAGTATTATCTCAGTGTCGCTGATCCTATCACATGAGTGACATCTACTTATAATGAATAATTGAATAAATATCACAATAGTGTCCTATACCACCGCATGGTACTCAATCATTTATTCACTGCTCATAAACTACACTCTATCTCCATAATATTCTATAAAATGAGTCCACAGAATAACCAGGGAAATATTACCAAAAGTCCCTTGCCGGATGGAATTATAACTCTGTTTATTCAGATTCCTCCTTACACATAATTAAATATCACGAAATCGAGTATATGTATGTCGTCACTCTATAAAATCACATCAAAAGCAACTAATTAAAATAATATCTAATGGTGAATCATTCATATCATCCAAAAATCGGTATAGAAGAGATGAGAATAATATAATAAATTTTCTCGAAATAGAGAAAAAATATATACTAATAATATTTATATACCAATAATAGTTCCTTTAAAACGTTTATATAATAAATAGTACATTTATCTTAATTATAATTCCAAAATAAAGACTCAAATACTATAATTCGTTTCCAAATCTATATATATTCACATACACACATATTCATAACGTGAAAAATCACTTTACAAGTCAATTATAATTATAAAATTCATTTTCGAATTTTCTATAATTAAATATCACTTTAGAATAAATTAATCAACTTTTGAATTATTCCTTCGCATTTCAAACCATCGAATATAATTCAGATTCATTGTTTTATTTTCAAATATTTGTTACTCAAACCATAAAATAATTTCGAAATATTGGATAATTCAGATCATAAAATATATTCATAATTTATTTTTATTTTTTTAAACATACACACACAGTTTACTGCATCAGGGGCACCACCGGTCGACTGCTAGCTGTCGACCGCTATGTGTCGACCGATGCAGCCTACTGGCTCTAACTGTTGAAGCAAATATTTAATCATTTTACTTTAGTTCCTCTACCATCCTACTATCCACTCCTCCAATTTGATTCTCACCAATGATGCGAGCGCACAAATGATATTCCATACATGTTTATATCAAATACATATAAATTTGTGAATTAGATCACTCACCAAAAGATAGAGAACTTCAATTACATTCCCGCTTCTTTTTTTCATTGCTTTACTGTACTTCGCCAATTTCAACAATTTGTGATAAAACTTGCATTGCTCCTTAGTTATAGGTGTAGATTAGTGTCAGGAAGCACATGGTTAAATTTGGGTATTTACTGTGATTTATTTGATTTTTTTGGAATGTAGAAGAGGAGCAAGTTGAGCTTTCTGAATAACAGGAGAAGAAACATCAAGATGCTTAAGATAGTGAACGTACTTATATTTATAAAATGAAAGGAGAAATCTAGAAATGGAAAACTTTGGATATTGTGATGGGGGTTTGGGCTTAAGCTAATTGAATTTGGGCTTAATTAACATATATACTAACCTTATTTCCATTTTATAAATTACTCTAATATATTTTTATTCTAACCCACTTTAATCAAATATAATCATATTCAATCCTTCTTAAATTCTATAACATCATCCATATTTTATCCTTAAGAGATGATCATCTTAATTCAAATTTAAGATTAATCTTTTATAATTTAAATTATCAAAATTAATTATCAAATCTAATATTTATTAAATTAAAATTCTTTTGGCTTTATAAATATTTTCCATCATACTTTCCAAATTATTCTTTATAATCCCATACTTAACATTAAAATTTATTCAATTATTCTAAAATCTTTATTTTCAAATTCTAAATTAAATGCTTCTCAACACTGGGTTGTTACATATATATTGTTCAGTTTCAGTCCAGGTTCAACCTGCACCCAAAACACGACTACCGATGGTATAGGTTAGTAGACTGATCATAGTCGGAATTCAAAATTATAATCGCTATTTTGGTCGTTCCTCGCGCCCTTTTGCCACCTTCATTCCACCTCCAATCATTTAAGAACGCCCCTAGCATCTTAAACTTCGTTTCTACTGTCATCTTATACTTAAATTCCATTAATTTTCATAGTATATTCTTTTAATTCATAGAAAAAGGGGAAATCTAGATTATGGTTTACTGTTTTATCAACTTGCCTCCCAAATCCATGTTAAATACGAAATTAAGTGGTTTTAAATTATTATGTACTCTATTTGAGACCATAAATCATATTATAGAATTGTAGTTGCATTATATTGAGAGAAAACCAATAATAACTCACCGAATCGCTCTCCACTGCTTCTGCCTTCGCTGTTCGGACCGTTGTGCCACTAGGCTTTATAAATTTGCCTTCAAATTATTATAAATGTGTATTCCTCTTCATAAACTTCATAATGCCGCTGGTTTTGTGTGAATTTGTCGAGATTTGAGTGAGATACGATGGTCTAAAGCTTTGGGAAGAAAGAAGGAAAATGAGAAAGGATAAGCAGTCTCTAAACTACGCCTATAGATACCTTATAGCATCATCAATACAAGAATCGAATCCAAGAATGCCGATACTCTACCAAATCGAAGAGAAAAATTCTAGAGAACTTTTTTAATAGTAAGGAACTATCAAAAATGATTACTACATATTATATCCGCTCAAATCTATAATCAAGTAACAAGTATTAGAGATTTGATTGATCTCTACTATGATCTAGGAAGGCTAAAGCTTTGCCAAGAAAGGAATTGGCCATTTGCATTTGTTGTAACCAATCTAGAGATCTATAAACATTATAATAGTTGTAAAAAAGAGAAAATATAATAAATAATATATAGTGGATGTACATTAGAGATTTTCAAATCACTATACAAATTCTATGTCCCATTTACTTTTTCTGTAATTTATTTATTGCTTTTTAGTATATTTCCTAAGGTTTGTTATCTAAACTAGAGCCAAAATTTAATTATTTTGCTAAGCAAGGATCGCAAACTCCTAGAGGTCAACACTAGGATCACATTTGGGGTTCTAAGCTCTAGTAAATCAATATTTCGAGGTGTTTGGTATTTTTGACACAAAAATTTATAGTGCTTTTAGTGAGAACTCGATCTAGATCATAAAATCACTAACTAGGTAAGAAGTATCTAAGAGGACACATTGGAAGGAGAACATTCAAAGCATGGATGTACTCAAGAAGGTACTTGTTGTTGGAGTTAATCAGTAAACTATGGAACCAAAGATTAAGTGTGGGCTACGAAGGAAACTATCTTGCTTTTGAAACTTGACTTGATAAAATATATTATCTCTCACGTAGATTTCATAATTCATTTCTTTGATTAAGTTTTTATAATATATGCCTTGAAATATACGTGATGCGCTCTCTTTCAAAGTAGATATTCAAAAATAAATTAATATAAAACTTCTTTCCTTTGTTTAGCTCCTACATTTCAATTATGCAGTTTTTTGTTATTTTTAGTTATCGCTAATATGCGACCAAATGAGTCCTTGATCCCAACGATTGAAATGTCCCAGCATTATGTTGGTTTGGTAGAACGATCAATTTTATTTTTGGGATAAGATCAACCTTTGTTATTATTTCATCTAATAGGTTACCGATCATGAGTTTTTCTTTAGGGTGGGAGCTTTCCATGTCTTTCCATTGGATTGATTTCTATTTTTTTCTCCATCTACCTGTAAAATACCTATCATTCATCTTATTCTTTACCGGTATTTGATTTATGTGAATTCATTCATATTATTCTTTACCATAATTTTATTTATGTGAATCATTAGTGAAATAACAAATTATACCAAATTGATTTGATTAGGACGACATTTTGGTTTTATGTTTTTGCTATTTTTTGTTGTGATTTTACATATTTCACCTTAGACTTTTTATGTCCATTTTTGGGAGAAATTCTATAATACATGATTTTGTAAGATAATTATCCTCGTTGTCTAATAGTGCATATCATTATTATATAAGGAAATAAAAAAAATCACAAATATAGAATTAAGATATGAGTAGATATCAAACTAAAAAAATCAAAATTTTCCTCTGTAATCATGCAAACTGTTATTCAAACACTTCAATAAAAACTAATTAGCTTTTCTATTTTAAGGAACTAAGTGAAATTAGTTATAATATTTTCTAGGGGATTTCTGTCAAACTTAACAATAAGTGATTGCTTAATGCAACAAAAAATAAGTGATAAAAATGCATGAAGCCATTTGTTTGCAATAAGTGTTTAGGATATCTAATGCATTTTAGAAAATGATACATTAATGTTTATTCTAACTTATAATTGTTCTAAATTCATCCTTTTATTTACTAATCATTTTTTTGAAATTAATTTAAACGAGTAATTTAAAGAATTTATTTCGAAAAAATAGTAGTCATGTTTGGTTTAATATAAGTGAATATATATTAAGTGATTGGCTCAGTGTGAAGATGGTTGACCTGATGATAGATCGATGGATGTATGAGGTCACCGCTTGAATTATTGATGACAGTTCTCAGTTTGAGTGATTTATTTTCATGGAAATGATATATATAGTTGATCATCGGTAGCACTAAAAATAACTCTTGTAACTCAAGTGGCAGATCCATGCAGGCAGAATGCTTTGTGATATGCAATAATCTACGAGAACATGAGATAATAATCGATGATGACATGAGATATCATATATATAAATAGTCGTGTTTGAGTTGCGAAGCATTAAGGGAGGAATGAGTTCGGTGTTGAACCATTACAAGACTTTAATTTGAAATGGTGTTAAGGGACTGGCGAGTTTGGGCATGCTCTTTTATGGTAACGTTGTTCTTTTTTCTTGCAAAATATAAATGGACCCATTAGGCCAAATCACAACAACATAGGCCCGCATAGTATGTGTTGGCCAATATCATCTCCAGTCCAATTGCATGTATGCCTTCAACATCGCAAACCGCAAAGAGATGGTCACCCAATTTCGTTAAAATCTTGACCTTTTCGTCCGTATCCTCTTGTTTAATGAAAAGATATAAGCATCACAGACAACATGTCCCACTTTATCACTTAGTGACCAAGTCACATCAAGAAAACATCACATTTCAAGACCCCTTAACCGTCCATAAGTCCCTCTGTGCCTCTCCTTGGTTACGACACATTCCATGATGACCAGCCTCTATGTTCCCTCCATTTTATCGTGATTCTATAGACTTCTAACAAATGCCCATGTCCCCTCTGCAAAAAAAGGTGGCGACCTCATATTACACCCATCACAAAAGCAACATAATGAAACTATGCATTTGAAAAAGCGTCGCTGTACAATAACCAATCTCTATACTTTACTGGTAAAAGTGCCAACCACTCCATGCCATCCCCCTTACACTAACACTCCATGGTACAACCCATTAGTTAGCATGCATATGAGCCATTCTTTTCTACGAAGTCCAAACTAGGTGCCATCTAAACCAAAGATCGCGATCAGTAGTCATGAGGAAACTTAGCACTCAAGGCATCAATCTAAGCCCTTTAAGATATGATCTCTTCAGCTATAAATAAGGGATCCCATGCACTTCTACAAAGATCAAATTTTATAATCTCAATACATATATTTTGCTAGCTAAAAGCTCTTGTAATAACCATTATGATTTCTCTTATAACCAAAATCTCTAAGATATAAAACACCAACCACAGCGAGCATAGATCTTTGCTAAGATCGAACCACTCTACATCTTGTGTCACTTTTATCGCACCATTTACTACTCTCTTTTCCATTCTTCATTTTTAACCACGATCTTAGTAAAAAGCAGTTGCTAAAATCTACCTCTAACCATAATTTTGAGGTTGGTTAGAAATGTAATCAACATTTTGGTGCTAGAAGGAGGGCCTCCACCAAAAGCTTTCAACTTTCATCACTTTCTCCTCTTCAGAAGATCTATTCTTCTCATGAAAAGGCATTCACCTTGCAAACTAGCAACAGTAAAGCCGATGTTGAGAATTTCAACGACCATAACATCAACGGTGGCTTGCGACCAGTGCCATCAAGTCCATTTCTAGTATGAGCAATGATACGTAGCTTGGCCTAGTGAATGAGATGATAAACGCAGGGAAAAAACCCTATGATCTGAATAGTCTTCGGGCTCGGGTAAAAGCCTAAGAAACCGTAACTATGGTCCAACTATAACGAATGCCATGGACATGACCCCTATCCCAATTATGATTCTTAGTGCTTTCAACATCATGCATGACGCCTATGAGAGGTTCATGCTCGAGAGGCCTATTACGGCTGCTTCCGTCCATATTAGGGACGTGCATGCTGCACATACTCATGACTTTGCTCATAATTCTCTAGTGCTTGAACGAGTCCCATCACTCGAGGCTCATGTTGCTTGTTTCTCCCCCTCCTCTGCAAGGAAATCGACCTTTGAATGACTTAGCATAGTGGATGAGGGGCATGATCTGTGCTTTGACTGCTTAGTGGTAAAGGACATGAAAGAAATGATGAGACTAGGGAATTTACTATTCACTCCCAATCCCAATAGGAAGCTCCAAACCCTCGCTCTTGCGGAGGCAAGGCGAAAACTCTAGGTCTTCTTCTATGAATAAAAACAGGAGGTTTCCTACACATGTTCGCCATTGTCGCTTTTTGTCTCCTTATAAAGCCAAAGACCCCCTTTCCCCCATAAGGCATAGAAGGAGCCCCTACCCAACAATGGACACGCGTCGACCATAAGGGGTAGATGCGACTGTTTAGGAGGGAATTACATTGATCAAGTAGCAGATGCTTATTAATGCAAACTTGAAACCAAGGATGAAAAGGCCACTCTATGATGAGAATAGGGAACCATTTTCCAAAGAGCTATTAAATAATTATATTTATCGGAGTTAAGCGTTGCTTCCCATTGAAAAATATAAAGGGAGAACCAACCCATTTGATCATGTCACTACTTTCAACTCCATTACTCGAGTTGGTTAACTCTCCAACAACTCCAAATGCCTCTTATTTCTCTTTACCATAATGGCAGCGGACTCATATTGGTTCTATTATCTATAAGCAGGTAGCATCAATCTTAAGCCAAACTGTGCACCGACTTAAAAATTCACTTCTTTACCTCTCGAATAGAAACCATAATGGCTAGTGGAACTTTGCAACATATGACAAGGACCAATTAAGTTTCTCTACTTCTATGTCAACCGCTTCAACAAGGAGCTAACTTGGGAAAAGGGAGCAAATAAGAATAGCTTAGAAGTCTCCTGCTCTAGGGTGAGGTGCCATTCTAAGATATGGAACGAGTTATAAGCCACCCATCTTATCGCTAACGGGTTTCTTTCAAAGAGTCAAAAGTGTTTTGAGATGGAGGAGATAGGTATATCTAACAACAACGAGAAGGATACACGAGGTGATAGGCACAACTCGCATGGTGAGGGTATCCATGGATGAAATCACCATTAAAGGCACAAAAATGCTCTAAGGATGACTCCCAATTCAAGCCTAGGTATACAAATTATGCCTCATCAAATCGTGACATAAAAACAATTTTTCTTGCAACCAAGAATCGCCATCCATACACCGGCCTTCTCCTGCCCGCTCAAGGAGAAAGGAGGAGCCTCATGGTATTAGAATTTTTTTTAAATTCCACCAATTGAATGGTCATGCCACTAATGAGTGTCATTATTTAGTAGAAGAGATAATGTAGTTGATATTCACGTATACTTTTGCAATATGTCGTAGAATAAAGAGCCGAACGACCAAAACTTCCTGCCTTGACTTAGTGGGCAGATGGAAACAATATGGACGCCCTCAAGACAAAGATATTATCAGTATTTAATGGTCGCCACGTAGCCGGGAGCAATAGAGGGGTCCAAGCCCAACACAAAAGGGAGCTCATCCCTACAAAACAAGTATATTTAGTGGAGCTTCGAGCACCAAAAGTATCGAGAGTGGATGAAGATGAAGTTGATATCACCTTTACAACCAAAGTCAAAAGAGCTATTACCTATCCTTACCATGAGCCCATGGTCATCTCCATCAACATCACCAGCACCAAAGCACATCGGGTCTCTATTGATGAGGGCAGCTCTATGAACATCATGTTCAAAATCATCTTTGATAAATGAAGCTCCCATCATAAACTCTCACTCCATGCACTTTTCCCATTTATCACTTCAACGGCCTCGGGATTATTCCATTAGGTTTGTCCTCGCATGTGGTCACCTTTGGTGAGGAACACACTCTACCAAAATGCAGGTTAACTTTGTTGTAGTGGAGTGCCCATCCATCTGCAACATTCTTATAGGTAGGCAAGCTTTGGTGGACCTTGAACCAGTCATGGGATATTGGAAACTAATAAGGAAATTCCCAATCAAGGGGAGTCGACTACTTCCATAATAATCAACAAGTTTCCAGGGACTGCTAGAGCATCTCTCTACAATATGCTAAAAAATGGGTACCAATGCTCTAACAAGAGGCGGTAACCCTCGACAATGGCCAACCTAAGAGGATACAAGAGAACTCAATTTCTCTTGCCTATGTGTAACGAGCTCGACATATCAACTTCCCTTAAGAGAGCATGAGAGCCCCATGAAGCTTCCACTCACTTTGGGTACATTAATTTTATCAAAACATCCGAGAAAGTGCATGAATCCCTCAAAGTTCTTGCCTATGTCAGATAACTGAAAATCATAAAGTTTGACTGGACGCAAGAGTTAATCGGTGCTCCTTTCCATGCCTGATACATCAATCATATTGAAGCCTTCGAGAGAGTGTATGTGCCTTTGAGGTTCTTGCTCATGTCGGGCCTAGCCAAATCAACAACTATGAGAGGATGTGAGAGCCGATCAATGCTCTTGTCTACCCTTGAACCTTCACCTGAATGATTGCAAATGCACTGCCTTATTATATCGAGTCCACCCTCAAGAGAATGAAAGATTTTCTTATTGGTCTCATTCGTTTTGAGGTTGAAATATTGAAGATTGTGTATTTTCTAACTAGGCAAGCCAGAACCTATATGGGAGCTCATGCTGCTTGGAATGAATAGGTCCACCCTCATTGGCAAGCGAGGACAAGTGACACTGCAATAGATGTTTATTCTATACCAGAGCACTTGTCTATGAGAGACAAGGAAGGTGACATCCCTCATATTCATGCATAGACGTCCATTCCACTGAGGACTTCATACATCACATGGTCAATGCATTCGACCCGTGTGAATTAGAGTTTGATGTGAGGAGCGATAACGATGACTCTTTAGAACCCCGCGTGGGGGACCTCAACCTAGATGGCAGCCTAACTACGAAGCTCTAAATGGTCATCTTAGACAATGGCGACCAAAGCCGAACCTTCCAAATCAACATAGAACTAGACCTTTCGGTAAGAATAGAATTGACAGAATTCCTTAACCAGAGTACTGACGTGTTTGCTTGAGAGCATGTAGCCATGACAGACATAGATCCCTCCATCATATGCAATGCCCCTTACATTGACCCCAAAGCTCACCCTCTTCGCCAAAAAAGAAGACCACTTAAGCTTAAGAGTTATAAAGCATTAAAAAAAAGCTTCTCAATAATAGGTTCATCATAGAATACGAGTATCCAGTATAGGCAACCAACCCATTTGTAGTTCGAAAGCTCAATAAGATCCAGAGGACATGCATCGATTTCTCCAATCTCGACAATACTTGCTCGAAATTTTTCTTTCCATATCACACATCGATCAACTCATGAACGCAATGAGAGAACATGAACTGCTAACCTTCATGGATGCTTATTTCTTGTACAATCAAATTTCCATGTGTGGTCCTGACCAGAAACACACTTTATTCATATTCAATGCACATTATATTATTATAAAATGTCGCTCTTTGGTCTTCATGGATGCCTATTTTGATTTGGCCAAAACATTTTTCTTAGGATTGACTTGTCATGAAAAACTTTTGTCTTTCCTCCTAAAATTTCCCACAATTTTCATATGTGTCGTTCCTAATCTCTTCTAATTCATTGAGTTGTAATTTTCTATTTTCACCAGCCTTTTTAAGATCAAAGTTTATATTTTTTATTGCCTGAAACGCTTTATGTTCAAGCTTGAATGGTAAGTGACGTGCTTTACCATACACTAATCTATAAGGGACATCCCAAACTTAGTTTTAAAAGCAGTTCTGTAAGCCCAAAGCAGATATGTCAATCTTTAAGACCAATCATTTTGATTTTTATTAAAAAAAATTCTCCTAAGATTATTTGATTTGTCGATTTGAAGCTTCAACTTGTCCATAAGTGTGAGGATGATTAGGAGTGGATAACTTGTGGGTTATCGAGTATTTCTTCATTAAAGCAGGGAAAGATTGATTACAAAAATGAGTTCCGTTATTACCTATTATTGTGTGAAGTGTGCTAAACCTAGAAAAGATATTTTCTTTTAGGAATTTCACAATAATTTTATAGTCATTTTTTTACACAGAATGGCTTTAACCCATTTAGAAACGTAATCGATGGCAAGAAGAATATAAATATTTCCAAAAGAGTTAGGAAATGGTCCTATAAAGGCAATTCCCCAAACGTCAAAGATTTCAATTGTTAGGATTGGGGTCAATGGCATCGTGTTTCATTTTATTATATTTCCTAACATTTAACAATGCTCACACGCTTTAAAAAACTCAAACGCGTCTTTGAAAAGTGTAGGCCAATAAAAGTGTAACGACCCAGAAATTTTATTAATTAATATTTGAGTATTTAATTAATTTTAAATATTAATAAGTGAATTTATAAGTCAAATAAATTTTATTTTGAATTATTGGATTTAATTGGATAATTAAATCGATAATTTAATATGTTAAATTATGGAAATAATTGAAAATAGAGTTAAATATGATTGAAAATGATTTGTAAAATTTTATTTTATCATATTGAAGTTAGAATGATATTTTAGAACTTTTAAAATCGAATTAAAAGTTAATTTGTGAAAATTGAATATTTTAATAATTTAATCGACTAGTGAAAATAGTCAATTTTTGAACAGTCTCAGAATTGAACGAAACCAGTTCCATTGGATCCGTAATAGTTAGTTATTATCGGATTTCAAATTTCGTGTCAATCGGAGTTATCGTTTGATCGTAGCAGCTCGAAACGCATCGAATTATTTTTAATTTTAAATTTGGCGAGTCAAAATAGCCATTTTTCAAAAAGTCTCGGATTTCGACGAAACCAGTTTCATCGGATCCGTAATGTGATATTATTGTAAGGTTTCAAATTTCAAGTCAATTGGATTTACGGTTTGTCCGGTACAAATTAAAACGCCTAGAAATCGATTTAAATCGGTTTAATTTAAATTGAGCGTTTATAGCCATAACTCGCACATACTTCCGAATTAGCTTTTGAAACCTGTTCCATTGTGTCCGGAACGTGGGATAAACCCTAGGTACGTCAGTTACGGCGCGTAAATCGGAGTTCGGAATTTCCGGAATGAATAGTGTTTACGCTTGATTTTCTATAAAAGGAGACCCTACCCCTTCATAAATAAAAAAAAAAAAAATAACAAAACCCTAGCCGCCAGAAGTGAAACCCACGGCCAGAATTGATCCACTTTCTCTCCTCCAAATCTCTCAATCCATAACTCGATTCAACAATCTTCCAACATGAAAGTCGTAGAGGATGGTGAGATCTTGGATGTCAACGGTGGTGATCGTCTAATTCACGACGAGGAGGGAGAAAGGGGGCCGCGTTTGTCATGAAGTCGGCCTCGATTTGCGCGCTTGGATGGTGGCCGAGCTCCACGTGCTTCAGGCCGATGATGATGTTGGTGGAGGCCTTCGATTTGCAACTCCCTGATCGAATTCAAGTCGAGTGATTTTGGTGCAAAATTAAACCCTAATCATGCTATATGGGTTCGGCAATAAACTGTAGGAGAACGCATACGAGAAGAAGAAGGGGGGGAAGGGGGAGCGCACGGATCTGAAGGAGTTTGGAATCCTACAGCCAGGATTTGTTGTAGTTAAGAAAATAAAATTTTGTTGTAATTTTATATTATAAATTTGTGTAAACTTCAAATATTTATAACTTTTTCATACGAGGTCGAAAACGCGCGAAACCAGTTGCGTTGGAATCGTATGGACGAGCACTACGCGATGGAGTTGGTTTGGAGTCGTTTGGAGTTAGTGAGAATTTTGGGTAAAATTAAACGTCCGTTTAATTTTATTCGAAATAAAAGCTAAAACGGGATTTAAAACCAAGGTGAGAACTTCTCACTCAATCGAATCAGTTTCGATTTTATTTTAAATAGTTAGATTTAAAATATTTGAATGCATGTTTGAATGATGATTGAATATCTATTGATTGTTAAAATAGACATTATACGCCGTTATTAAGCGGATGTTATTTATTAAAAACATATACCGCGAATATTTCATAAACAGTGAAATTGGTATTATATATAATATCAATATATATATATATATTGGCATATGTATATATTGCAGTTGATTGATTTCCCGTATTTTTTAGCGGATGAGACCCTATTGCGCCGTTATTAAGCGGATAATATTTAATAAGAACATGTACCGCGATAATTTCGTACTGGAGCGAAATTGGTATTGTGCTAATGTTTTTGGATGCAGGAAACAGGTTGGAGGGATCCAACTGGATTCCTCAACAGTTTTTATTTGATTTTCAGATATTTTGATATTTGATGGATTATCATATCGATATATGATATCGTTGTTTGTCGTGATTGACTATTTGGTGTGTAGCATCATTGTACCCAGATTTTAGGATTTTAAAATAATTTTAAAGTGATTTTTGAGAATATACTATATTTTGGAATTAATCCATTATGAATAAATAACGATATAATTTTTAATGTTATAAAAATTATGGTTTTTGTGAAATATAGTTAAAAGCTGATTTTTGAGAAATGTGAATTAATGATTTTTATAAAATAGTTTAAATTGGATTTTTGAACATATTATAAAAGTTTAAATATAGGATTTATAAAATTTGATTATTTTATAAATCAAGAGAATGGTGAAATTATAAAGGAATTTAAAGACGTTTTAGAAGAATAATATAAATTGATTTATATTAAGAGATTTATAAATAGATATTTATAAATTGAAATATTGACATTATAAAACGAGTTTTTATAAGTGTTTGAATGAAGTAAAAATGAATTTCATTAATGAATGAAATTTATAGGATTATAAACAGTGAAGTTATAAATGAAATTTTATAAACAGTAGGTTTATAAAATTTATAAAGTTATTGAAAGAATGGAGTTTTGATAAATAAACGAATCTTATAAGTTATAAGATTTATAATTATGAAGTTCAAAGGAACGATTTTAGTAAAACGAATAAATTATAAGTATTTAACTTATAATATGAACGTTTAGTTTATAATTTAGTTATAAACTGGAATAGGTTAATAAAAGGATTTATAAAAAAGGAAGTTTTTATAAATAAATAGAAATGGAATTTATAAACGTTGTTTTATAAATCCGCAAACAACTTATTTTGATAAGTTAATTGTCATAACTTATTTAATGGAGTTATATTCACATTTTTGAATAGTGAATAATCCTTTGAATTGAAATGAATAAAAGGATGAAATTTGTTAACGAAGTTTATTCACGTTTTTGAATAGTGAATAACACGTTAAAGAAATTGTTTTAGATTTGGTGTTTTAAACAGAATTAAAACGATCTAACGATGTTTTAAAAGATGTTGAGATTCGAAACCATAGATTTCAACATTTATTGTTGAAATAGACGTTTTCGAGAAATAAAAGGAAATGATGAACTATAACACTGTTGTTATAGTAAATAATTTCCGAAAGGAAATGTTTTGAATAGTATTGGGATTTATATATCTATTTAATTTCGAATCCCTATACTAGTGATTTTGGGTTGTCGTAACGATGTTTTACGCAACATTCGTTTTGGCCCAAATAAATATGTTTAAGAGAATGATTTCCTTAAAGAATGAAATATATACTTAATTCGATTTAAGTATATTAAATATTTTCCAAAGTTGAAAATAAAAAGATTTGTGAATTACTTATGAATAAATTAGTATGGAAACGTTTTCCAATATGAAGTGAATAATTAAAATTTATGTTTTTGAAGATAAATTGAAATGAATAATTGAAATCGTATATGCATGAATATTTTGGAATATAAATTCATTATGGAATTTATATGTGAAAGTAGAATTTGTTTGAAAATAAATATTGATTTATTTTTGAAGTGTGAAAATTATATATCTTGTAAAGATATTTTGGAAAGTAAATAATTTGGAAAATTATTTGGAATCTGGTGATGTGTGCATATCAATTGATAGTTCAATAACCGACTATCAATATTTCCCTTTGAATGGGTATTTGATGTGATTTGTTTGAATGTGAATGCTACACTTATTTTTGAATAAGCGCTCACTATTCGGGTTAACCGGGAAAGGACCATGGGGTCGTATAACCCATTCCGAATATGTGATACGTCGTTGTGAATTGCATTGAAGATCGGTGTTGAAGACCCGGTATTTGCAAAAGCGATAGGATGACCTGTCGATTGACTCTGCACCGAGTAGCTACGGTATTGAGTTCTCCATATGTGATGGTGAATCCGATCAGGATTGTGAATATCCGGATTGCAAGGACTTCTTTGTAAGTGCCTTCGGTTTTGTTCGAGCCCGGAACAGACTTGTATGGATTGTATGTCTGACATTACAAGTTGAGATATAAAGCCGATTTCTTTCAAATATATTTCTGTTGGTGGCGGAGAATTTATTCTTTTAGCTTAACACCCTTCTCTGAGACGTACGAGCTCAGAGGTTATGTAGTTGAATGTTATCAGCGATATATTCCCAATTTGGTAATGTGACATGCTGAGTGATGCTGAAATGATCATTGTGTTGATTATTTGTGATAGGATCGTTTATTTGATCGTCTATCCTTGTGATCATTGTGTTGATCATTTGTTGACCCTAAGCATGGCTTTTGTATAAAGTATGTTTTTGTGGACGTGACTTCGTCGAGCCTCACACCCCGTGAATGGTCAAAACAGGAAAGAAGCAGCAAGGTTATGAGGGGTAGCACCCTTTAGGATGTGTCCATTTCCTTCTGGAAAAGGGTGGTATCATGGTATGGAGCCGAGATACTTACTCATGTTGAAAACACTTTGTTATGATTGTGTGAATTGATTACGAGCGCTCGGTGAAAAGGTCCCAAAGGACCGGGGGATGGCATATTCGGTCAGTTGTTACTCAGTTAAGGGTAACCCGGCCTTGTGTTGGTAGAGATCCGGTTTGGTTCTCGGGGATGTCCATCCAGAGGCATTCTCATGTGGCAATGGGAAGTTCCTTGGCCTGATCATTCGTTGGAAATCCAAAGAAACAATACGAGACTTGTACGGTTTTAGTTGTATAACCTGCTATGGAATGTGGCGGTAACCTGCTATTGAACATAGTTAGCTATAGTAGGCATACGATAATGGTCGTATGTTGGCTAAGATTTATATTCTACTTTCGAAATGAATTTTTCTCTACACTATGCACTAATAATAATATCAAATGTTCTTTTAAATGCGTATCAAGCATCTTTGACTATCATAAGGAGAAATCTCCTCCGATTCTGCGTTTGCATTGTGTGTGTGTGCGGGAGGCCTTATGGTAGTCTCATTGTCAAATCCTTTTTTGTCGGGAAAGTTCTCAATGACATTGTCAAATCCTTTTTTGATGGTGCATTTGCAGGGCAAGACAGGTGATCATCGATGACATTGTCAAATCCTTTTTTGTCTTTGATTGTAAGATCAAGATCTTGAGTAACAAGATCCATCGAATCAAACGAGACTTAGCATAATTTTTAGCAAAAATGTACCTAAGAGCGGAATGTTCGGTGTAGGCCGTGATATGTGAGCCTACCGAATAACGTTTGAAATTTTTTAGTGCAAAAACTACAGCTAGAAGCTCTTTTTTGGTGGTTGCGTAGTTTAATTAAGCGTCATTCAAAATCATACTAGCATAGTAGATGACATGAAGTATCTTGTCGATGTGTTGTCCTAGGATAGCACCAACCTCAAAGTTTGAAGCGTCACACATAATCTCCAAGGGAAGATCCTAATTTGGTGAGCAAATGATGGGAGCAGAAATGAGTTCATTTTTAAGATATTCAAAAGTAGAGACACAGTCACAATTGAAATCGATAAGAACATCTTTTCCTAAAAGAGTAGTTAAAGGTAGAGATATTTTACTGAAGTCTTTCACAAAGCATTAGTAAAAACTAGCATGCCTTAAGAATGATCGAATGCCCTTGGTGAATTTAGGAATCGGTAGATTTTAAATAATATCGACTTTTTCTTTACCTACCTTAATGCCCTTATTTGAAATGACATGTCTGAGGACTATGCCCCATTTAACCATAAAGTGGCATTTTTTCCAATTTAAAGTTAAGTGTTTCTCTTTGCATTGATTTAGAACCAACTCAAGATGATGTAAGCATTCAGAAAAAGAATCTCCAAAGATACAGAAATCGTCCATAAATACTTCTAAAAAGCATTCGATCATATCAGAAAAGATGCTAACCATGCACCTTTGTAAAGTCGTGGGGGCATTACAAAGTTCGCATGGCAACATCGACAGGCAGAAGTGCCAAAAGGACATGTGAGGGTCATTTTTTCTTTATCTTCTCGAGCGATTGGAATTTGGTTATAATCAGAATAACCATCAAGAAAATAATAGAATCCATGGTCGGCTAATCATTCATGCATTTGGTCAATGAAAGGAAGAGGGAAATGATCTTTACATGTTGCAGCATTTAATTTTTGATAGTCAATGCAAACATGCCAATCCATTTGAGTACAAGTTGGAACGAGTTTGTTAGCATTATTCATGATAATGGTGAGTCTAGATTTTTTTAGTATGACGTGAATTAGACTGACCAAAGAGCTATCGGATATATGCTATATCATACTTGTTATCTAGGAGCTTAAGAAATTCTTCACGAACCGCATCTTTCATTTTGGGGTTAAGCCTTCATCGTGCATCATGAGTAGACTTGGCTTCGTTAATTACGTGAATGCGATGTTGAAAATTTGCAGGGCAAATTCCCTTAATATCGTAATGGGTCCAATCGCTTCTTTGTTTTTCAAAGAATTGAAAGAACAGATATTTTATTCTGGAGAAAAAGTTTCATTCTCACTTTAGCGTGCGTACTTAAAGTGACATGGAAGTGGTTTGAGCTCTAACTTTGGAGATTGCTTAATCAAAGAAATCGGTTGAGTTTTAGGCTCAACCGTGAGAGGTTCGAAGGGAAATATATCTTCAATTTCATTTTGCATGTCTTGGAACAATTGGTCGTAGGCCGCCTCGCATTCATTGATAAGGTCAATCATTTCATTTTCGAAGTTTTCTTGAATTACGCTAACTTCCAAAGTGTTGTCAGCTGGTTTGTTTGATTGATTTTCTAAATTGAGGATGTTAAGACCGAAGGTCATGTTACCAAAAGAAATTTTCATTGAACCATTTCAACATTTGATCAAAGAATTCGAGGTGGCTAAGAAGGGTTGTCCTAAAATTGAAGGAATTTGACTTGTAGGATTGTTTACAGGTCATCTTTCAAGAACGATGAAATAGACTGGAAATATGGATTGCTCTACTTTAATGAGTACGTCCTCGATTTCTCCAATTGGTTACTTTACAGGATGATCGACAAATTGAAGGGTGACTTTTTTCGGTTTAATCTCACCTAAGCCTAGTTGTTGATGCATAGAGTATGGAATCAAGTTTACACTCGCACTGAAGTCTGACAAGCATTTATTAATTATCTTGTCTCCTATTGTACATGAGAAGTTGGGGCAATCGGGATCTTTGTATTTCACAGGAACAGACTGAGACAAGACTTCATTTAGACTGGCCACTAAGAAGACTTTTTTAGCTACTTGAGTGTGTCTTTTTTGAGTGCTCAAGTCCTTCAAAAATTTGGCATAGGTTGGGGCTTGTTGAATTATGTCTAAAAGACAAATGTTGACCTTGACTTGCTTAAAAATTTCTAACACTTTTTCCATTTGTTTTGAATGTTTCTTAGCATGAAGTCTATAATAAAATGGAGCTCGCAACTCAGTAGAGGGTATTGGAATTTGGAAAAAAAATTCCGGTAAGTCATTAGGATTGATATTTTGGTTATCAATTTGCTTACCGGATCGAAAAGTAATGATAACATTCATTTGATTCAAATAGTTATCTTGAATGACATAAGCTTGGTTTGAGCTTATGTTTTGATTTCTAGGGTTTGGAATAGTTGACTCAAGAACATACGTCTTTCTTGTTCACTCATAGAAGTGGCTAACTGACTCATTTGCATTTCAAGTTTAGCGATTGATTAACTCGTATTTTGCATGTACGAGTTTACCAATTTTTGCAAATTGTTGTTCAATTGAAAATTTTGAGCGGTTCGCTTTAGCCAAAGTTTCCAAACTTTTTTCAAGTGTTGACATGCATTTGTCATCTTGAGGAATAAAAGATTGTTGCGCTTGGTTTTGAGAAGGTGGGCCCAAGTTTTGCTGAAATTGATTTGGTTAAAAAGGAGGATTTAAAGCCTTGTTTAGGATTGCTTGAAAAGATGGTCGAACCATATTCGTGTTCGAATTGTTTTGGTTCCAAGCGAAGTTAGGATAATTTCTTCAACTGGGATTGTATGTTGGAGAAACAGATCATTCCTAACTTTGTTAAAAGCATTGATTTGTTCTAATGAGTAAGGACGGTGATTGATGATGTGATTTGGATCATTACATTTATAACACAAGACTTGAGAAGCTTGGCACATTTGATTTAATGGAAATACATTTCAAATTTATCATCGATTTTTTCTTCTAAGTGTAATGATGATCCCATCGAATGTGCTCAATCTTAAATAAATTGATTTCTTGTTAGATCATTCCCTTCGAGTTGATTTTATGCTAAGTTTTCAAGAAATCGCCAAGCAGCATCATGATGTTGTGCTAAATAGTTTCCCTAACACATTAATTCAAGCATTGTTCGAGAGCTATTTTCAAGTCCGATATATAAAATTTGGCAAAAGGTCCTTTTTCAAAATTGTGATGTGGGCATTTTATTAAAAGTTTCTTGATTCTTTCAAAATATTTTCCAAAGGATTCACCGCAAATTGATGAAAATTTACAATTTTATTTTGAATTTTTGTTATTTTTCCAAGGAGTAAAATTTCTTTAAGAAAATTTTTACAAATTCATCTCATGTTTTAATCAAATTTGAAGGCAAGCTATACAATCATTTCTCAACGTAGTTGTAATTGTGAATGGAATTAACCTACGTTTTATTCCATCGTCCCATAATTGTTGAAAATTTATAGTTTGACAAACTTGTTCAAATTTCATTAAAAAGATATAAGGATCATTATTTTAAAAATATTACCAAATTTTGGAAGTGTGTTAATGTGACTTGAATGGATTTTAAAATGATTACCCGTCAGGGCAGGTAAGATAATGTAAGAAGGGACAAAAACACGAACGGGGAAAATTCTGCCCATCAGGGTACGAGGAGGATTTTCGTTCGTTGTGATGGAAGGATTGTTTGTTCGAACTAAGCGGCTCGTCGATGTGTCACGAGTTCAAACAGTCATGCACAAGGGAGATGATTGATGGGAGAAAGAGAAAGGTACACTCCAAAGGTAAGAGAAAAGATGGAAGCGTGTTTATTTTTTTTTTAAAAATTCTCATTTTTTTATTAAGAGAAAAGATAGGAAAATATTTTTTTACAAAAGAAAATTGTTTTTTCTTTTTGGATTTTTGTTTTTTATATATGCTTGAAACTAATGCAACTAAATGAATGCAAGGACTTAATCAAATTTTTTTTGCCCTTAGTAGCTCGCGATCAAAAATTGTATTGTAACACTTTGACTTAATTCAACAAATAATTCTTAGCTAGATAACAGATAGGATTTATCAGTGCGCCATGAATCACTGTAGAAATGCATCTGAAGGTTTAAGTACTTTCAATGACATAATTAATATGATATCCTACGAATCACTATAATAATTATAAATGATCAAGACTCTAACATTGCCTTAGACACCAACAAATAGTTTGTTACAAGGAAATGCAATTTGTAGGTTAAGTCCAATGTCTAATCTATATTATTTAAGTCAACTTTGTACAATGAAATGCAATTTGTAGGTTAAGGAAAGGTGATGAAGTCCCCACCTTATGTGAAGTTGGGTGTTGCCTTTGGAAAAAAACAAGTATGAGATGATGCAAATTAGAAATTAAATATGAGATAACAATGCAACTACAAATGAATTTTTATTTTTTAAATGAAAGCAACCAACAATGCCGGAAAATAAAAATAAGAGATAAGAAGACGACACTAGAGCATGTAGAATTATTAGAAAATTTATTTAAAAGCAGCAATTTTTTCAGCGCAATTCTTTTTTGCAAGTAAAGCAGGGCATGCTTTAACGAGCAATTCTTCTCCATCTAATTTATTCTATTGCAGCCTAAAAGTTTGAACAAGATTTTGATTTTGTCAAACTTTTTTTTAAATGATAGAACAAAAACAAAGGGCAAATGAAAACAATTTATTTTTTAAAGAAGAGAAGAGAATGAAAGTAAACAAAAAGAAAACTTTTAAAAAAAATTAGAACTCAACTCGAATTACGAAGATTTTTTTCGAAAGAAATTTTTTAAGTGGAGATTGAAGTTACAAGCCTAAGCTCAAGCCAATACCATAACTAAACAAAACACAGTTCTATTAAACAAAACATCAACCCGCATGCACAAGTATGCATAAGATTAATTACTAATACTCTACCCCTCTTCTCTCTATTAAAACAAAAATCACGAATTTGGCATTTTTTCCAAAAGAAATGCAAAATCAAAATCCAATTTTCAGTTTGCAAATGAACATGAAATAAATTTAGTTACGGTGTTCGGGTTGCTGTTTTTTAGGGTTGCGAAGGGTGGTCATGTTGGGTGATTATGATTTTGGGTGTTGGTTGACGGGTTGAAGTTGCTTGGATTGCGGTTTGGGATTTTTTTGCGGTTGTGGGTTTTTGAGGCGATTAGGCAGCGATGTGGTTGCACGGGTTTGGATTGCTGAGATAATGGTTTTCCGAGTTGTGCGTCTGGCGGAGTGCTTGATTGCGGGTTACGTGTTTGAACTTGTTGCAGGTTGAACTTGGAATTGTTTTTAAGGAGGTACTGCAGAGGGTGATTCAAGTTGAGGAGTTTTTGTTTGAGGGTTGTTTGAGTGCAGGTCGTGGTGGTGTAGTAGAGGATGGTGATGGGTTGTTTATTAAAGTTGAAGGATGGTGATTGTAGGGTTAAGGAGGAAGGTGTTTTGAGGTGTAATCGTATGTCTTGGGGTGGTTAATTGGTGAGGCAGAGGGGAGATTTTGGAAACATAAATGAAACAAAATATAACATATCAACGAAACAAAATGTATTACAAGAAACAAAAAAGAAATACAGTTTTTTTGTAAGTGTAAATTTTACTCTTAAAACTAACAGATGCAATAAGAAAGTTTGAGATGTTGTTTTTAACAAATGCACAAAACAAAAAATAAGTGCAATATTGAGTGCAGATATGTAACAAGGTGCAAGGTAGAGACAAAAATGCAATGGACAAAACAGAAAATGAAATACACAAAAATGTAATTGGTAAAACACGAGTTTTTTCTTTCTTTTAAAAGTGAGCACAAAATAAAATAAAACCGATGAAAAAAATTTCAAAGAGTAAAATTAAAATTTAATTATTTTCCCTGGCACTGGCGTCAAAAACTTAATTTGGAAATGGATATTCTATCGATCAGAAAACCATTAAATGTTATAAAATATAACACCACAAGTGCTTGACATGCAATTGCAATATGTATGCAAGTACAGATCGATCTACAAGAAGAGCAAAAATTTTAAAATTACTCAATCAAATTATACCAAAAGTTTTGAAAATATTTTTAACTAAAAATTATAGAAGAGAAAAATTAGAAATAAAGCAATGAGATTAGAAAACAATTTAGAGATAAATCCACTCTCATATTCGTATAAATCAACACACAATAAATTTATAATCTCTCTTTTTAATACAAGCAGAAATAGCTTATTTATTATAAGTATGGTCTATTTATGATATTTACTAACAAAACTTAAATCATCAAACTTTAATACATCATCCAAACTCATTTATCAAATTTTATGAAACTGATTGTGAAGTTAGAAGTAAAATCTATTTTAAGTATGATTTATTTACTATTTTTTGATTAAATAACATAGGAAACCAATTTTTGATTCTACTTTAACTTTATTATCAAAATCAATTAGCTAAATGAAGATGTAACTTGTGTTTATATTTGATTAAGTATAACCTATTTGTGATAAACAACATAGGCTATCAAAAACACTAATAAACATCAAACTTCCATCAACATCTATATTTACATCAAGCATAATAATAAGAGATCATAAATGACACTATTATGTTGAATTTTCATGATTCGTAAGAGCTTTATTACTCCAAAATTGAAAGGGGTTTAGCCTGTCATCTTTGAATTCATATCAACACAAATGTATTTCAACATAAACAAAAAGGAAGGAAATGCTAATCAAAAGGAAAGTGAGCTAACTAATTGCACAAAAGTAAATCTACACTAGTTTGTAATAAAGAAATCTACTCTACTAGCACGAAATAAAATAGCATTAAAAAAGAGAATGAAATAAAAGTGCATAAAATAAAAGAATAGGCCATGAAGCCATTAAAGAGACGAGAATTTTTATCTCTACTTTGTGGTTACAACTATGCATCCCAGTATATGAAACATAAGAGGGTATTTATACAAGTTTTGTTGATCCAAAATGTGGTACCAACACCCAAGAGATTATGTATAGAATGAATTTAAAGAAAAAGTAAACTAAAATGAGAAAAATAAAACAACACACGTTAATACTTGTTTGGCCAACCATTTCCTATGTTCACTTGAGATTTTTATTGATGATATAGCTATTTTACTAATGCTTTTCTTGGTTCAATACCACTCGATAGGCTATTACATGAAATGCGTGAAAATTGCTTAAGAGCTAAAAGATCCATGAAATAATGCCCCTCTATGCCTATTTATAGATGTAGATTAGTGGGAAATGCTCTACCACATTCCCCTTCACGATCATATGATGTAGTGGTAGTCGTACTCAAGAAGACGTGGTCATGTCAACAATCAGCTATGGATCATATCGATCCGTAGGCATGGATCGGTACCTATCCATAGGATCTTCTTATGAATCTCTCTAGCCACCTTAGAATGAAGCAATACATCATTAGCTTTGTGATTTTAAACTTGTTTGTGTAGTCATGAGCTTGTTTCTTAGTCAATAAGATGGATCGATGGAAGAGTAAACTTGTTGGTTTCTAGCACTTGAACCATTCGATGGTAAACATTGGGAGGCCGATACATGGAACTTGTAATTGGTTTCTGATATCAAGATTTAACAATAGGAGGGAGATGGAACTATTATGGATAGATCCTATGGATCGGTACTGAACCATGGGGTGGATCAGTACCGATCCATAACCTTGATAGATTGTGCTTTGATTCTTTCGTAGTGGTCTTGTCTTTTTCTTGTGATCTTAGTTGTATCTAGTTTCTGGACTCTACGACTATCTCTTTGGGCCTTCCACCTAGATAGCTTTCAAGTTCTATACGTCAAGTAAGTCTAAATATTGCATGGTCAAAAGGCTGGATAACACCTACCTACCAAAATGCATCTTGTTGCAAACATAATGTGCTTTAATCAAGACAAGTTGGGATTTCCACATCGGACTCAAATCGGTGCTTCAATAGTTTTTATCCTTTCTTCGAATCTTTTTAATAAAGTGTCGCGTTTACAGCCTTTTGTTTTGATACTTCGTTAGCATATAAGACTATAAAAACTAGAGTGTGCTCTCATGATCTGCCATTTCGCCTTTGGTAATTTTGAACTAGTTTCTTTTTTGGATATTTCAGGTTCGAATATGTCTTTTCTTCGGTTTTAGTTATTGAATGTTGAGCATGTACGCATACAAGTATTTTGATTTTCCCTCGTGCCTTACTTCCATGGACACGCTAGTTCCTGTGAAATAGTAGAGATATGTATACACAAATATATGTATATATTTCATTTTTTTATCTTTTATTAAATGTCGAACTATCGGCACTGATCCATAGCGTTGGAATGAGGCAATTTCTCTGCCTATTATTTTGGTTCGATGATTATATACTTGTGTTGTTTCCTATTATCATTTACTTTATTCTTGCTATCCAATCTCGAGCTCTCTTCTATCATTAAAGTATCTCGCCTCCAAATCCAACTGCCATTGTTTGCCTTGCTTTGCCATCGTTCCTTACCATATCTTTGACATCCAAACAATTGCTATCACCTCACCGAACTGGTCACTGATTGAACTCATAAAATAGGACCCGATCAATCTTACCTTCGAACCAAATCATGATCCAAATCTTGAATTGATTGCTTTCTTGAACTTTGACATCTATAGGTAGGAAATGATGGAGGTGGATGCTGGCGAACTTCATGTCGATGCCGGTGCCTTAGACCGAGCGACGAAGCGGAAAAGAGACAAAAACCCACCAAGGGCATCGATCGGTGCTGATCCTCCCCTTAGGGACTTTTGGTCTTCAAACTCTCTCGTAGGAGTTACATTGTCAATCAATGTTTGATTTTTACAAGCACTATTTCTCAGATCCTCAAGCGTTTCCAAGGCAAGATCAATGAGGCGAAGCTCCGTTGGGATGGTCAGTGATGACTTCGGATAACACCAAACTTTTAAGTAAACTGTTGTACAATATCGAAAATTAGTAATGCACAACACTTCACTAAGCTTTCACTTTAGCATAAGGCGTGACTTTAAATCAATTATATGTTGAGCTTTGATGGCTATGGTTCGTACACGTTCCGAGCTTCTCTCTATTTAGGCTGCAGGTCCATCAACTTCTAGATATGTCGAATTAGACAAAGAATCAAGCTTGACTCCAGTCCTATCTGGTCAACAAACTCTGGCATAACCTGTACCTTAACTTGAAAATCCGCAAGTAGAACAACATATCCCTGCATTCCAATAGAGCCTGTTGAAGGGCCATAAGTTAAACTTGCCCCTGACACTCTTGATGATGTAGTTATATTAGATGATCCTATCGACTCTATCACTTTAAATATCGAGGAAGGCTCACCTAGGAGAATTTGTGAGATGCATGGAATCTTTTTTGAGGACATGTTGGTTCTGGTATGTCACCAGATAGCACACCATCCACTGATGGGTTTACAACGTGTAATAGTTATATGTGCTTGGCAGGAGGCATCCCACCATTTAATCAATATATTCAACAAGTTCTACATTTTATGAGATTGGCTCCAGCTCAGCTTCATCCAAATAACTATGTTCCTCCACAGTTTGTTCATTATATTTGCTTGCCATTTTGATCGGATCCCCAGTAATCAAGAGACCCGACATTTTTTCAGTTTCAAATGTCGTAAAGGAAATCCTTCCCTCATCTTCTTAAAGCCATCCATGGGTTGTCGAATCATAGTTGGCACTTGGAATAAACTAAGGTATTTCAAGGATGAGTTCTTTTTTCTTCGCCATCCTCCTTGATTTGCACAACGATGGTTGTCTGCCCGTAATTCTATTTCCTTTTTTTACGTATGAACTCAGGTTCATAGTTTCTACTTCTACCAAATGTATTTTTCTTCTTTATAGATATTCCATGCAAGCCTACAAATGCTGCTTTAGAAGAGACCATCAGATAGCTCCATGCGATCCTAGAGGAAGAGAGAGAGAGAGAGAGGCCAAGACATGGCTCAATGATGAGAATCTGCGGTCTTATAACTTGTTAGAATTTGATCATAGTGTTGGTGCTGCTCCGAAAGCCTCTGACAATGATGAGGATGATTGTTCATCCGAACATGATGGAAATCACTCGCTGGTGCCCTCAATTCATAGTCCAGTAGTTGATATTAGCGATGTGCAGGAGCATGTCGAAGAACGTAAAATTAGAGGTGAAAGTGAGGTGGGAGGCAACGGAGAAGAAGAAGGCCAAGGCGGTACTGATGCGCTGTGAGATATATGATAGGTTATGCGATTGTGTAATGTTTTATTTCCTTCTCTTCTCTTCCATTCTCATTTTTATTTCTTTTCCATTTCCCTTCTTTACCTCTATTTCTTTTTATTAACAATCATCCTACATCGGTCGAATGCTCTAACAACACACTATTTGGTTATATGAGAATTATGGGTGTAGGGCGATCATTACATTAGTATCAAAGCTTAGGTTACATGATTAATCTAAGTCGATACTGTGATTCAGTAGAGATAGGGTAGGAGTTCCGGCCCTAAACTATATTGAGAGTATGTCTATATATGAAAGAGCGCGCATTTGTCATATATTTTGGTTTTCAAATCTATATAGTAGTACATATAGTATATATGTTGTATTGCAAACACAAGTACTATTGATGTAGTTTTTCTTTATGAGAGATCGATCATTCATATTTTATATTAAGAATGGTCTGACATATGAGAAATGCTATTATTGGCTCCATCTTCGAAGTTGAGGATTGGGCAAGATCAGGGTCACTAACCCTAATTGATAAAAGATATTCGCTAAGATGGTGCGAATCATTTTCTAGAATGCCTAAGTTACTCTAAATGATTATGGTGCTGAAGTGCGAATGCCTAGAGTCGATTTTGCTGAGTCCTATAAAGTTTATATGAGTCTAAGAGGCAGACTATTCCTTAGAACGGAGTTGACTATTAAGGTGTAAGATGAGGTGATATTTGCAAAAGCATCTTTGATGACTTGGAGTTAGACGATATAATGAGGCAAAAGTTAATTTCTAGGGCGGACAATGAACTGGTGGAGTTCCCTTATAGCTTCGATTACCGAGGATCATTTTATTGGGATTAATTCATAGTTCGCATCGAAGAGTAATTTATCTTGACTTTTCAAAAGTTGATGTTGTTTTGTGAGTTCGCCGATTTGAAATAAGGTGATAGGTCTGTGTTAATAGTACGTGGTTGTATTCGATGTGCTATTATCTTCCATGGATACTCCACTTAGAAAGAACAAAGAATTTATTACTGGGTTGAGCGATCATCTTGAGAAGAGATTGATTAGTCATATTGACGAGAGCTTTGAAAAGTTCATTGAAAAAGACTTTATGATGTGAGGGCCTGGACCTAGTGTAGAAGGATTGTCTCGAATGAGCTAAGTAGGGACAAACTCTGGATATGTATTATATGCATTTCCGATTTCATCTTCTCCATCAACGAAAGAGACGGAAAATAGCATCACCATTTGAGAGTACGCTTAACATTTATGGCGATTCCATATGTGTTTTTTTAACATCGAGATTTCACATTCCTTCATACCTAGTGATATGTTGATAGATTGTGATTGAGATGCAAAATTGTTGACCGACCCTTTAATTATGCCAAACCTTGTTGTGGGCTTAGGCAGACTATACAAGTGTAACCTCCCATATTTTGTCACCAGAAATTAGTACCATGGATGACTTCAGCATCTATAGCGTTTAGCTTCGGGCCTCAAAATGAGGGAGTGTTGCAACATGGTTAGTCGATACTTTGCCTTATCGAGTCATGGATTTTTGTTTGTTTTATTGTTTGTTATTGATTTTTTTGGGATCAATTGGGTTTAGTATTTGAGTTTAGGAATTGACTAGATGAAGGGGTATGGAATAGTGGTGGGTTGCGAGAGGCCATTGGTGATGATAGGGACTGATGATGAGCGGAAGGTAGTGTGTGGCTACCCATCAGATGATGAGATGGTTGGCTTTCTATATTCGCTCGATATCCCACACAATGAGTTGTCATCCGTGCCACTAACTAGAGAGTGTCTGGGCACATTTGATGAGGTGATCGGATTACCACCATATAGGAATTGAGTTCCGTATCGATCTGGTTAGACATGATTGACTAATAGTTAGAGTTTTAAGGCAGATGATGCCCAAAGAGCAGAGGAGACCAAGGTGCGAGCGGATGACTTATTGATGCGAGTGTTCATTCATTGGAGCATATTCAAAGGGGGATGCACCTATAGTGTCCACCACTAGGGGGAATGGCTCTTTAGGGTCCTATGTTGATTATCGTGAGTTGGATGAGATGATGAAAAAGTATTCACTCCCACTTGTTGATGGCTTATTCAATCAGCTCTATAGCGTGAATGTGTTCTCTCAGTTGAACCTTACGATGGGGTTTTATCCATTGAGAGTAATTAGAGAGAGTGTGTTGATCACTGCGTTTTGTACGCTACATTGATTTTTCATTGGTTGGTTATGCCATTCGGGCTAACCAACGAGTCGGCATACTCTGTTGATTTCTTGAACCGTGTTTAGAGGAATCACTTGAGTAAGTCTGTGCTTATGTTCATTGATGATACTTTCATCCACCATGGATGAAAGAGGAGCACAAGACACGATTATTGATTATGTTAGAGGTGCTAAGAAAATATCCACTGATGATGAGGAGTTTCCTTGGATTGGTGAGATGTTATATACAATTTACCAAGGACTTATCAAAGGTAGCATCACCGTTAACCAATTCGAAGAGAAGAATCGGATCTTTTTAAAGAAGCATGGTGCAAACATACATTTATGAGTTTGACATAGAGGTTGATGAGTGCACTGATGTTACTCATTCTGAGCGAAATGAGGAGTCGATAGTACGCACATTCCTATGGTACTTAACTAGGTGTGGTATTAATGCCAAAAGGTAAGGTTGTCACATATATTAGTTGATAGCCAAAAGTGCCCAAGAGGAAGTACCCAACACATGATTGGAGTTGGCAACTATCATGTTTGATTTGAGTGGAAGACATACCAGTTTGGTAGCGGTATTCCTAGAGTGTACATTGCTCGAGTTTATTGCTGGTTATGATGTCAGAACTCGATGTGAGCTAGTGGCAAAGATGATGGCTAGTTTGACCATCATACCTACTTGGATTTAGAAGATCGATACTAGTCAGATGCATGGAGCTAGATTAGTGAAGATTGTAGCTAATTTAAAAGAATAAATAGTGTCTGTAGAGATGATGCAATGCAGACTCGATCGATATGGTTGGCTCCATAGGAATAAGAGATTGTTTGCTCTCGAGTAGTGGAACAAATATCTATGGGCTGCATCTATGAAATGCAAAGGATTATAAGAGAATAAGATAGCATTTGAGTCTTAGTCGATAGATTGACGAAGAATGCTAGATTTATATTTGATAAGTCCAATAGAATGACATCCATATTAGTTGAGCTATATATGGAATGGATAATGTAATTCCACAGTGTGCAAAAGAGCATTGTAAGTGGGCAGAACCCATTGTTCACTAGTGGGTTTTGTAAGAACTTAGAAGAGGCATTCAGAAATTTGGCACCAAACCGATTAGATGATATTGGGATTAAACCAGGAACTTCGAGACCTCATAGGCCTATTCGTATCGATAGACATGATACGAAACATGTTACGAAGAAGGTAGTGGGGTAATGGGGGTTTAGTTTGTTTGTACCAAAATTGGGCAAAACTCTTCGGAAGTATTTGAAGAGATAAAATGAAGAAAGTAAATGTCAAAAGAGGATTATCTAACAAACACTTCAAAAACAAATAAGAAAAAACATGTAGAAACACAGAGATTTAGAGTGGTTCGGCGTTTGGCCTACGTCCACTATGAAATTGATGATTTTATTAATGTTTGTTTGCTGATTACAACTGGTTACGATGGATTACATCAATGGATTTCGAGTACAACAGTGATCTTTGAGTACAAAAATGGTTTCGGCAGAGTCTGGACGTAGGAGAGCTAAAATGTCCCTTTTTTTGTAGGCTCTAGGATGCTATTTGTAGGTGCAGGATGCAAATATCTCGCTCAGATCTCGGAACACCTCTTCTCGCACGTGAGTGGGCCCACACGATCGATCTCATGTCATTTGCAATCGGTCCGTGATTGATACGAACAAATTTTGTATAGATCAAGATTTGATCCAATCGAGTCTAAATTTAGCATGAACATTCTTTAGGTCATACGTAAGCTCCTGTGAAAATTTGGTGGTATTTGGACTTGTAGATTATGAGTTATGATCGATGCAAGTTTGGGCTTTTTGGTTGCCGTTCTCTTCGTATCGATGCTATTCGTATCACTTTTTGGGCACGTGCTTGCAAGTTGACATGGCGCTAACTCCTCGAATCAATCCACTTTTCTTGTCGAGTGACCAAATCTTTCAAAGGGGTGTACCTTATTCGTATCGATCCAGTTGAGTCTTGTTCGTATCGATCGAAGTTGTTCTGTTCGTATCGATTGCCATGGCCTTGTTCGTATTGATGCTCATAGGCCACTTCATATCAATAGCTGGAGGTTGTTTTCATATCATTCATTTGATGTTTTATTTGTATCGATCGTTGATCGATCGATATGAACTATGCGATTGGGATCGATGCGAATTGACTCCAATTGATTGATACGAAGTTGAACCAATTTGGTGGATACAAAGTAGAACCAGGCAGAGCGGACACACAATTGAGTGTACATGATGGATACGACAACAGATAACGTGATGGATACAACAGATAACGTGATGGATACAAACAGTTGGATGCGAAATGATGGATATGAATAGATAGATGTGTGTGAGTTGATTTTCTTGGATTGCATTGATCATATCTTGAGCACACGAACTCCGATTGACTTTAAATTTGGAACGTTGGCTTTCATAGATTTGCTTGTCATGTCACATCAATTGAAGTTTGATATGGACTAGGACAAAATTTGTCGACATCCATAGTGAACCTGTGTATAACTGATCTTTGGAAGGAACTGCCCTTGGTTTCTAGTCAATTCATTGGTGTCACGGCCTTGCCAAAAGACGGAATAACATTTTCCCCCCAAAGTACATCTTGTGAGAACATGACGTGCTTTGGAAAGTTGCAATCTTCATCCTAAATAGTTTTATCTGACTTATCTGAATGGTTGTCGTCTTTTCGTTGAAAGATGTAACCCTTGATTGATCTTCAATAATATGAACTGTTGACTGCCAATTGTTGTACTGTGCACTGTTGTAACTGAGCGTTGCATGATAGATAATTGTTGTCCGTTGTTGTAATCATTACCATATGAATATTCAATTTTTTAAAAAAATTGGATGTTAGTTCGTCATACATGACTGTATGTTAGCCCGACTTCCGTTAACGTTCGCATGTTCACGAGTCGTTGTCAGTCAGTTTATTTTTGTATCGAACTCTGTATTGACCCTCTCCTGAATCAATGTAAAATTCGATTTATAACAATGCCTGATGGTTGTTTTGGAATGTCCCCTCGTATCGATCCTCTCCTGGATCGATGTAAAAGGTCGAAAAAATGATTTCGTCTCGATGTCGATCGACACGATTTGGTTGGTCTCTTTTTTTTATTTTTTGTGTATCGTATCGATGGATACGAGTACTAGTGGACCTCAGAGTTATGGATATGAATTGGTCATGTCACATCGATAGGCGTGAATTTTCCTGATCTATGAGTGGATGGATACGAAATTATCATTTCGCGTCGATGGAGTTGGGATTGGCCGCCGATGGATATGAACAACTACACTTTGGATCGCTCTGGATCGATGGATATTAATAAGCCTCTTCGTATCAATGGTAGTTGTGACCGTTCCAACCGGTACTTGGCTACAGGGAGATGCTTCGTCTCTTTCTTAGGTTCGAACCATATAAATACATTCCGGACATAAAAAAATTCCATCCGTTTTTCATTTTACTTCCAACCTTCGTATCGGTAGAGAGACCTTAGAAAAGAAAACTGTTCTTGCCTTTGAATCAAACTAACTCCCAATCCTTTGAACTAATCACCAAAGCTAGGTAAATAAAGCATGAATTTGTGTCGAAAACAACGAGACTTGGAATTCTATGCTGCCCCGTTTGCCTCCTTGATCGATTCTGACAAAGTAGTGGCTGGAGGCTATCACCATAAGGTCGAGGAGGGAGAGGGTGGCACTCGAGTGGTTTTGGAGAAGATGAAGTGTGGAGGGCAACATGACTTCAGTTTCGTATCAGTGAAAGAAAGGAGATGACTTGGCTTCGTATCGATTTGGGGCATGAGTTTCATATCGATGAAAAATGGATTGGTAAAATGGTGAATTTCGTATCGATCCGGAGTCATAGCAGTTCGTATCGATTGACTTCATGGTTTTAGATCGGTGCGAACTTCATGGTTTGAGATCGATACGAAATCAGCAAATATTTGATCGATGCGATTTGAAAATTTTGAACTAATATGAACTATGTTGCAACTTGATCGATGTAAATCCAGTGTGACTTGATCGATACGAAGTCGAAAGTGTACTGATCGATACGAACAAGAGCTTCAGGTCAATATGAAGTCAACAAGCTACTGATCGATACGAAATTGGAGTTTCTGACTGATACGAAAATAAGGCCTTTGAAATGAACGATCCGAGCTTTGACTTTGATGGATATGAACTTCATGAAAATTCGAACATTTGACTCCGTCGAGTTTCGGCCTCGCACAATTGGACTTAACTGCTAAACTGCATATATATTACTACCTCTTGAAGCTCGTCGATGGAACTGTAACTTAACAAAATTTTAACAAACTTTAACTCAGATCGGTCTGTAAAGTCTGGATGGCACAGTTGTGGTGGTCAGTGATGACGGTCACTCCAGCTGAATTTCGAAGTCTTGTTGTTTTAATATTTTTTCAAAGTTTGTCGAATTTCTCAAGTAACATGTAGCACTGCACTACATAACACATTCATGCATTTCACACTAGGGAACACATGGGCTTATTATCGTCTAATGATGATTTTTGATAAGTTAATTAGCTATGGAATCCATAAGTTTTCAACAGCAGGAAACTCAACGTTCATCTCTTCCAATAATAGAGTTGCTGGCCATCGCGGCCGAGGTCATCGATCCAGCTTCGGACGAGTTGCTAGGCGCAACTTTTACTATGAATCCACAAGACTCTATGCTGTCCAATGTCTTTGAAGACATGTTGGGATGGATATGCCTAAGACATGGTTTATCATTCGTCGATGTTTTGTTACCGGGGCCGAATGTTAGACCACATGCTCCCCCGGAAGGGTTTACTGCTTTCAACATGCATTCATGCACAGTTGCGATGCTTCCTCCCTTTAATCAATACATTAGAGAAGTGCTAGCCTTCTTTGGAATTTCATCGTCACAATTACACCCGAACGAATATGCACTTCTAAACAGTTTATTTGTTGTATTCATGGAGCATCTTTTCCAACCACCAATTCCGATCGAAATTAGATACCTATTTAATGTTAAGAGTTGGGGAGATAGTCCTTCGTTCACATTCCTGGAGGCAGTTAGGAACTTTCATGTGGTGATGAGATCTTGGGCAAAGCTCGGCTATTTTGAGACAAAATGGTTCTATGTCCGATGCCCTCCAGGATTCGCCAGTCGATGGTTAGCCAGACTTAAGTGCCACAATTTTCTTCGGTAATTCACGAATTTGTTGTAATTGATGCTTAATCTCATATCTTCTTTCCTTTTACAATTGTGATTCCATGACCTGAAGGCGCTCATTTTAAAGAAATAGTACGGGTCCTTCAAGAAGTGCCAAGCGAAATGAGGGACATAGACTCGATGCTAACAGACAGAAACTTGAGGACAGTCGGGCTAATTGAGCGAAATCAGAGCATTAGGCTTGAAATAACGCTAAGGGTGGCTTCAGTGAAACAGGCTAAACATAGAGCGTCCGGGATCGTAATAACCAATGATGTGAGGAAGAAAATACGCCAACCGATGATGAACCCATAGTCGGGATATTTGACAGCTTTCAAAGTCTTGAGGGAAGGAGAAAAGGCAAGACTACAGCGCATAAGCGCCACAAATCTTTGAGATGGAAATCCGTAATCATGTTTTTGCCTGTTCCTGGTATTAGAATTTTAGAGGCCCCTCCCTCGCAAGTGGAGAACCTTTTCAAAGGGCTTGCCGATATCCCAATCTCGAATTATGTTTCACTTCAACATGATGTAGGATTGGAGGAGCTTCAGAGTGCTTTAGACTTAAGTGAGTCTCTTCTCACAAGTGTGGTTGACATTTTCGGTTGGTCGGGGAGTTTCACATACATATACACTTCACGACACTACACGATTTTCATTCACAAGCTATTTACTTTGGGAGATTACTAACTCTTTTCTTCTTTCTTCTTTACAGATACAATGACTAAATGAGATTCCATGCTTGGCAGCCTCCGCTCAGCATGTCAAGTATCTAGCTCGTATTATAAGTCCCGTCGGAAGGAGGACAATAGAAACCATGATTGCGGTTATTCGAGCCAAGAACGTTATGAGAGAGAGGGCTAGGGATTATAGACATCGATCCCGATCGCGATCTCCTCCTTGATCCCCTATATAAACTTCGGCCATGGAAAACAACCAATAGAGCATCCTCACCAAAAACATCTTCTCAAACTTCTAGGCCTGAATCATTGCGTCGTAGACATGAGGCCGAAACTCCCATTGTTGCTGAACAAGCTATTACTGAGCCCATTGGGGATGGGGCTATTAGAATTGCCTAGTTGAAGAAATATTTTCCAAACTTATGCTTTGACGGCTACATCTTCCTCCTTCACTTGAAGAGAATTCCATTGGGGGCAGAGCACACAATGCATGATTATATTCATGAGATCTGTACCCAGTACAAGGTGTGGGGGAAAGCTACAGAAAAAGCATCGAAGGTTGCCTTTGGGCGGGCGAATACCATTGAGAAATTAGAAAACGAGCTTGCTCAAAAGGACCGGATTATTCAAGCGCTTAACGACGAGGCCAAATCTTCTCAGAAATCAAAAATAGAGGCCACCCAATAGGCCGATGAGGTGAACTTGGCATTAGAGAGGATGCGGTAGACACATTTTGCCTTAGTGGAGGAGATGGGCCACCAAAACACCACTGTCACAGCCGAACGGGATGCTGCTCTTAAAGAACTTGACAAGCTCAAAGCCAAATTTTTCGAAATCATCAAGGAGAGGGATGATGCAAATAGCATATCCTAGGAGGCATGTGAACAGGCCGTAGTGCTTCGGGGCAAACGGGATGCGGCTACGGCTAAGGTCCGGGAGGTGGAGACTGAGGTCAAGGAGAAGGTCCGAATGGTGGAGTCTAGGCTAGAGGCTGACATTGAAGATCTTATCATTACTCATAATGCTAACGTCTTGTACCATAGGAACCTGGCCTGGCTCAATAATTATCCGACACATCTATACAACGCCTGAGGCCGATTAGTAGAAGATAAAAAGGCTGCCCATTAGGGTGTATCGGTCGATGAATTCAAGCTTGAGAACCGAATGCTGAATGAAGATGAAAGGAAAGTTCTCCATGATGCCATGATTTCATATGAGAAGGAGAAGCTTGGCGCTCAGCACTTGGAGATTGAAGAAGGTTCTGGTGTCGAGCACCATGATACAAGTCCCGAAACTCTTATGCCGACTCAGCGTGTACCGACTTCTGCTGTTGATTCTCAATCCATTCCTGCTTACAACCCGGATCAGCCGTAGATATCTCAAACTAGTGAGGAAAACTATGAGGCCGTTCAGTAGCCAATGAGTCGAACTGAGGAAGGAACTCTAAATATTTCATATGCATGTTCACGATCGGAAGCTTCACTTGAAATATTTAATAATAGTTTTCCCTTTTCTCTTTCCATTGATTGGAGCCACATCAGTCGCGCCTCCTGCTACTCAAGAATCACATCGTGCGCAGGAGGAGATAATTACGGATGTGACCACGACATCGGCTACTGCACCTACAGACGATGTACAAGGGAGCACACTTTCATTTGATGAATAGATGATGGAGGAACTTCTCAGTCATCATAGTGACCCTTTTTTGGATTTTCCGTTTTTCATAAGTGGAAGCGCACCTGTAACCAGATCCTCAAGCCCAATCGCAAGAATTTTCGACGAAGCACAAACACTTCATGAGGAAGAAATTATAGCCGAGATCAACGCTGAAATGAAAGCAGCTGCCTGGGCCAGTAGCTTCCGGGGTGGAATGGCGGGCCCTGGTCCATCCCTGTTACAAATAATATCTCCTGGTGGCACCGTTGTCGACACCAGCGTGTTTATTCCACTGCCTGTAGTGGACCCGACCCCTCCGACTCCGCCTGTTGGAAGTATTCCTATATACTTGAGTTCAAAGGAGGAAATCAATATAATGCCCTTTGAAGGAGATCAGCCACCGAAGGGCAAAGGGTCAAAGAGGAAACTCAGTGGGAGCTCTAGCGGGTCTATGCCGAAGAAGAAACCAAGAAAGAAGAAAGAGTAGATATGCTTCTTCGGCTCATTTTTGTGTAGATAGGAATTTCTTTAGCTTTTGTTGGCCGTGTATAGATGCGGGTTTGGCCCCTGCTAGTAGGATTTTTGGAAATAACATGTACATAAATTCCTTCCACAGATAGTTGAAATGAAATTCTATTTTGTCTACAACTCAATTATCGTTTATTTGCTTAGGTATTCCAGCATTTGAATTCTTGTCCTGTAAACTTATGAAGTTTTTGACCTTTGGATCTGGTTTTGAGTTTATTTGTTAAGTCCCTGGAATCACGGCTACGAGTCGTGTCCGGACACTAATCTGAACTCCGATGCTACATTGCTTCAGTCAGTGATCGACACTTAAGTTATGCCCCCAATTTCAGGGATGAGTTGTAAATATCGGCTAGCGATTGCATTTCGCCTCCAATACATCGAGCCTAACGTCGTTGAATTGATGCTGAAACAAGTGAGGGTCGAGTGGTCGAATCACACTGCTCGCTTATTGATGATCACATCCGCACTCCCTAGATTTTCATTATGCGCCGACGGTCCATCACGCCTTTTTAAGTTTTAGGTATATGTTGACGCTCTGGGGACTTAAGTCGTTGTATGGTTGGTCAATCACACTTTCTTGATACTTAGCATTTTGTCCGCACTCTAGGGACTTAGAATTGGGTTACGGATGATCGATTTGTATCTGGTTTGTGTTTAAGCTCTAATCCACTCTCTGGGGATTTAGAGTTAGTCGATGTTTATTCTCCAATCCGCCCTCTACGGACTTAGAGTTAATTGCGATTTATACTTCGGTTTGCACTCTGGGAATCCAGGGTTAGTCGACGTTTGTACTTCGGTTCGCACTCCAGGAACCTGAAGTTGGTTGATGTTGACACTCCGGTTCACATTCTGGGAATCCGGAGTTAGTAGATTTTTATATTCTAGTTCGCACTCTAGGAACTTAGAGTTGATGTTTATACTCCTACTCGCACTCTGGGAATTTGGAGTTGATGTTTATACTCCAATTCGTACTCTGGGAATTTGGAGTTGGATGACAGACGGTCAATCACGTCTGTTTAGGCATTTGAATTTCGTTCGCACTCCAAGAACGATGGATTTATCAGGATCGTGGATGGTCGATTCACATCCACCCTAAGTTAATAAGTGAGGTCGTTAGATGGATGGATCCATCCTCGAATATGGGTGAGGTCGTTTGGTGAATGGATCCACCCTCCTCGAAACTGCATTTATAAGTTTATACTCCAGCTCGCAATCTAGGAGACTGGAGTTAGTTAGAGGATTTTCGTGTATCAATCTTGTTTAGTCTTTAGCGTGATGGCTTCCTCCCGAGCTCAGGTTTCACTTAGCGAGTAACCGGTCGTATCACAGTTGCTCCCTATTTGAATAGATCCCACCGCACGATGGAACTTATCTTTTCTTGCATCGTGATGGTTGTATGACACGTTCAATAAATCACAGCTCTGGCTCGAAGAGATTGTATTTTATTGCTGAAATAAGAAAATATGAAAAAGTCAGTTGCCTTATTAGAAATTCAAATTTCGAAATGCAGAAACAAATTACTAATGAAAAGTAAACTAAATAAATAAAGCCTGTCATGTGTAGTAGCGACGAAGGCTTTCGTTGTTCCAGGCTCTTGGCAGAGTAAGACCGTCAACGGTCGACAATTTAAATGTGCCATCTCCAAGCTATCGTTCAATCACATACGACCTTTCCCACGTTGATTTCATGTGTGAAGGAACGAGGTAGATTCTTTTGAGGATGAGATCTTCGAGTATGAAGATTCGGGGTCAGACCGTGGCATTGTATAATCGGGCGACTCGACTTTGGTATACAGCTGCCCTCAAGTCAGCCTCTTCTTGCTTCTCATTCAGCAAATCCAGGGATTCGGCAAGTAATATAGCATTTGTCTACGGATCTTGATGAATCACACGATGAGAAGGTCTTCCATCTTGACTGGTTTATGGCTTCTGAACCATAAGAAAGAGAGAATGGAGTGTGTTCGATCGCGGACTTGTGGGTTGTTCGGTAAGCCTATGTAGCCATAGGAAGTACATCGACCCACTTGCCCCCGACCTTTTCCAGTCGTTTCTTCAGAATAGACTTTATGAGTTTGTTCATAACTTCAACCTGTCCATTCGCTTGAGGGTGTGCAACTGCATAGAATTTCTTCTGAATGTGGAATTGCTAACATAAATTCTTAAATTCAACACTGTCGAATTGGGTTCCATTATCAGTGATGATGGTATGTGGGAGATCAAATCGACAGATAATGTTGCGAATTACAAAGTTGATCACCTTCTTTATTGTGATTGTAGCAAGGGGTTCAGCTTGGTAAAGTGATCGACTGCAACGATGACGTACTTCGCACCACCTTTGGCCAGAGATTGAGAGCTAATAATATCAATGCCCCAGACTGCTAATGCCCATGGATCGACCATCTGGGTTATTTCAGTAGGAGGGGCTCTAGGAATCCAAGCGTGTTTTTTACATTCGTCACATTTTCTGGCGTAGTCCGACGCATCATGATTCACAGACGGCCAATAATATCCATATCGGAGTACTTTTTTAAGTAAAGCTTACCCCACGGTGTGATTGCCACATTCTCCTTCGTGTACATCATATAACACTCGTTTAATTTCATCGTGAGCGATACAATGTAGTAGTGGAACAGAGTATCCTCTTTTATAGATGACTCCATTCTGAACAGTGAACCGCCAGGATTTTCGAAGAACTTGTCTTTTTTCACTCCTACGCACTAGCAATGTTCCATGCTCGAGATAATTTTTGAACGGAGTCATCAGTGACTCCTTATCGGGAATGACCTCAAATACCCAATCTGTCTCCATTCGATCGATGCTTGGGGAAGTTAATGTTTCCATAGGAATGAGTGTCATTTGTTGCGCTTCACATGTGCTGGCTAGTTTTTCCAATGAATCAGCTTTTTGATTGCGCTCTCGGGAGATGCAGTAGATAGCATAATAATCGAACTGATTCAGTATCTCCTGGAGCCGAGCTAGGTAAGCAGCCAATCTTCGACCTTTGGCCTGGTACTCCCCTTAAACTTGACATACGACCAGTTGCGAATAACAATAAATCTCCACAGCAATTACTTTTAAATCTTGGGAAAGTCTCAATCCGGCAATTAAGGCTCCATACTCAGCTTCATTGTTGGTCGCACGAAAATCAAACTTCAAAGCATAGCATATAGATCGACCCTCGGGAGTTTCAAGTACAACCTCGGTACTTGAGCGATGGCCATTCGATACACCATCAGTATGCAGCTTCCAAATATACTTGGGAGGTTCACTGGTTTCAGGCAAGTCCTCTGGGATGGTAAATTCTGCTATGAAATCTGCTAGGACTTGTCCTTGAATGGCTCGCCTTGGAGTATAGGTAATATCAAACTAAATTAACTCAATATTCCACTTGAGTAACCTACCAGACGTCTCAGGCGGCGTAAGGACCTTTCGTAACAGCTGATCGGCGTAAACAGTGAAAGGATGAGCCTGGAAATATGGACGGAGCTTCCTTAAGGCAATAACAAGACAATTAGCTAACTTCTTAGCTTCGGATAATTTCTCTCAGCTTTGGTTAGTCGTTTACTAATATAGTAGACCAGTTTTTGCACTCGATCCTCCTCCCGAATTAGGGCAGCACTTATCGCGTTTTCTTATACCGCCAAGTAAAGGTACAATTTCTCGTGACCGATAGGCTTCGACAAAATAGACGGTGTGGAGAGGTGCTGAATTAGTGCTCGGAATGCACCCTCACATTCCGTTGTCCATTCAAAGTTCCTTTCCGGATCAAATCGAAGAAGGGAATGCATTTGTTAATGGATTTTGAAATAAACCTGCCCAGTGCTGCTACTTTCCCGTAAGGCTCTGGACTTGCTTTATAATTCTGGTAGTCTCAAGATTTATGATCGGTTAGATCTTTTCGGGGTTGGCATCAATTCCTTCAGTGCGACGATAAACCCAAGGAATTTTCCGGATGCGACCCAAAAGTGACATTTCAACGGATTGAGCTTCATTCTGTATTCTCCGAGGATATTAAACATTGACTCTAGGTCTTTAATGTGATCAGTGGAAAATCGTGATTTCACTATCATGTCATCCATGTATACCTCCATGGTTTTTACAATCTGGTTGGCGAACATCCGATTAACCAATTGTTGGAAGGTTGCACCGGCTTTCTTGAGTCCAAACGACATATTTATAACAATAGAGTCCCAGATCGGTCACGAAGCTGGTATGCTCCTGGTCGGGCAAGTGCATGGGTATCTAGTTATAGCCTGAATACGCGTCCATGAAGGTTAGGAGTTCATGTCCAGCCGTTGAATCTATAATATGATCGATTCGAGAAAGTGGAAAACTGTCTTTTGGGCAAGCTTTATTCAAGTCTGAATAGTCAAGACACGTTCTCCATTTTCCATTTGGCTTTCGGACGAGTGCAGGGTTAGATACCCATTCTGGGTATAATGCATCTCGAATAAACTCATTCGATTTAAGCTTATGTACCTCTTCTATAAGGGCGGAAGATCACTCTGGATCCACATCACGCCTTTTTTGTTTGACCGGGATGTACCGCTGGTCAATGTTCAATGCGTGGCTGCAATACCCGGGGAAATTCCACACATGTCAGAATGTTTCCAAGCAAACAGATCAAGGTTTTCTCGGAGAAATTCAACCAATTCCTCTAGCATTTGTTGGCTTAACTGAGATCCAACCTTTATCATTCTAGAATTGTTGCTATCGTCAATCAAGACATCGATCATCTGTTCGGCCAGAGAAGCTTAACTGTCTTACTTTCACCTACGCTTTCGTTATCTCTTGGGTCAAGATCTCTTTGGAATTGGTTGGGATGCCTGGGCCTGTGCCGAGGCACCAATTGTTAATTTTCAATGAAGCGGATGTAGAGAGATTCCTCTGCGCCTTTTCCATTTTTCTTTCGCTGCGCATCTCGCAGCTCAGCAACATAACAGGCTGTCCCAACAGCCTGATCTCCTTGAACAATTCCCACTCCATGATCGGTGGGGAACTTTAGAGTCAAATACCATGGGGCAATGGCATCCCTGAATCAGCTAGAGCTAGTCGGCCCAAGAAAGCATTGTACGGCGAGTCGATGTCCAGCACAACAAATTGTAATATCCAGACTCTTCGGCATTCTTCAGTTCCTAAATCCACTGGAAATTCCACCATTCTAGTGGGTATGGTCGCACTCCTATTGAGGCCATGAATACGGGATTGACAAGGCTTCAAATCTTTAGCCTCGATCTTCATCTGGTCATAGGCTCGCTTAAACAGTATATTCACAGAACTTCCACTGTCGACTAAGATCCTCTTCATCCAAGCAGGACCTACTTGAGCTGATATGACAAGTGTATCAGTAGTGGGGGCTTCGACTCTGTCAGCATCTCTATCTCGGAACACACTGTCATCAGTCATCGTCTTCTATTGTTTGGCCAGAGCCCCATCTTCCAAATTACTACAACACTCGAAGTCTGCATGCCTAATAGAACTGGCATACAACTCCATTTCCTTCCAGCTTCGGTCTGCTAGATGAGGACCACCACTAATAGTATTTATTACCAACCTCCCACCGGTATGAGCAGGTTCCTCCTATTTCGCCTGATTAGGTACACGATTCTGATTTGATGGGCTCGCAACTCCAGACTGCGGCATCCGAACAAACTGCTCTAACTTCCTTTCTCTTATCAACTTTTCAATGAGATCCTGCAAGTAACGACACTCTTTCGTGTTATGCCATAGCTGTCATGGAATCTACAAAACTTTATTGTCTTGATTTGTTTCTCTGATGATGGTCTTGGGGCAGGTTTCATATATTGAATGGTATTACAAGTCTGTAAGTACACATTCTCCAACGACGTATTCAAAGGAGTGTAATTATCAAACATGGGAGACCTACGTCGCGAACCACGATTCTGATCCTGTTTCTTATTTCGATCTCCATTACCTCTTTGTTGATTCTGTTTATTTTGTATATTCAATTGCACTTTTCCGGAGCTCTCTTCGGATTGTTTAACAGCTGCATTACTCTGGAGTCCTTCGACACTGGGCCCTGCGTTATCCTTTTTTATAAACTGTTTTGCATCCTCCCTTCTCAAGAATTGGGCTGCCTTGGAATAGAAACGGTCTAATGATGTAGGGGGTATTTCGACCAGCCAGTTGCCGAATTCTGAATCGATATCTGTTCCCTTAGTTAGTGCCATTAGAATAGAGTTATCATTGGGAATACTAATCTCAACATAAGCAGCATGAAATCTTTCCAAATAATGTCTGAGTGTCTTTCTGAGAGCTTGAGTGACACTAGACAAAGTGTTAACATCCTTCGACCTCGTTACATGCATTCGAAACTGCTCAACAAACTTTGTCGCCATCTGATCAAAGCACGAGATAGATCGAGGTGGCAGAAGGGTAAATCACATGGTAGCTATGCCTCCAAGAGAGATCGAAAAACACCGGCATTTAACTTCATCGTCAGCTCGTGCAGCATTCATCAATCATTCGTACTTCAAAATATGCTGATTGAGATCTGAGCTTCCTTTATAGACGGGTAGAGTTGGCATTCTAACTCACCGAGGTGGTTCAGCATAGAGTATGTCATCAGTGAAAGGGTATAACTTTGAGAGATTCCCCGCTCGTCGTTAGTAAGACCCTGACTTTCACGGATCATTTGATGGATCATTATCGGTATATCTAGCATCTAAACATTTTGAGCACGTTTGGCCAAGGTGTGGTTGGGTTCCACAATGCGAGGCCAGGCCGGACGTGGTCGATGGTCCAGGTCTCGCCTCTTTGGTTCTAAGTCTTCAGGGATGTAAGGCTCGAGAGTATGTTGACGTTGGATCGGATGTATCTAGTTTCGAGCATCAACTCTTGGCTCAGTAGCAGTGGCGGTAGTCTGGTTGTTTGCAACATGATATGGAATAGTACCTCCTCGGGTAGAGGGTCCATTCTGATGGCTAATGGACGGACCAACTTTTGGTTTCCCAAGGCTCAGTGCGTGCTGATGTCCAACAGCTTGGGTATAACTTCCATCTAGCCGTGGGTGCATGGATCTGTGATGATAGTCTGAAGAAGCTGAACTCTCAGTGGATGAATAAGAAGCATGATCCCTCCTGGATCTCCTACGCCTTTGGCGATTCAGCTGATCGGTTAATTCTGCATTGGCATGCAGCTATTGAGTAAGTTGTTAATGGCTCTGGGTCAGCTCTTGCATTAGCATCTAAAACTCTTCCATGGTGACAGGGCCTTGCGGATCTGATGGTCCAACAGCATTTTGATCTGTCGGAGGTAGTTGTACGGGATTCTGTTGATTCCGTCCTTCTGGATCTGCAGCAGTAGAAGTGGTCCTTGTGTTTACTATGGTGAATAGCGAAGCTCTTTCCTAGATTTGATGCAAATCTGAATAGGATGGAATAAATTTGAACTTGAGATCTAGATCTTCTCCTTAGATTTACGTAATCTGGTATCGATAGTAGATCCAACATGCAAGAGAAAAAATGTGTTTTCTCAGTGAAAGCACCAAATTGTTTGTACCAAAATTGGGCACAATACTCTTCGTAAGCATTTGAAGAGATAAAATGAAGAAAGTAAATGTCAAAAGAGGATTATCTAACAAACATTTCAAAAATAGATAAGAAAAAACACGCAAAAACATAGAGATTTAGAGTGGTTCGGCGTATAGCCTACGCCCACTATGAAATTGATGATTTTATTGATGTTTTTTTGCCAATTATAACTGGTTACAATGGATTACAACAATGGATTTCGAGTACAACAGTGATCTTTGAGTACAAAAATGGTTTCGGCAAAGTCTGAACGTAGGAGAGTTAAAAAGCCCCTTTTTCTATAGGCTCTGGGATGCTATTTATAGGCGTAGGATGTAAATATCTCGCTCAGATCTTGGAAGACCTCTTCTATCATGTGAGTGGGCCCACAAGATCGATCCCATGTTGTTTGCACCCGAGCCGTGATCGATACGAACGGATTTCGTATCGATCGAGATTTGATCCAATCAAGTCAAAATTTAGCCTGAACATTCTGTAGGTCGTACGTAAGCTCCTACGAAAATTTGGTGGAATTTGGGCTTGTAGATTGTGAGTTATGGTCGATGCAAATTTGGGCTTCTCGGTTGCCGTTCTCTTCATAACGATGCTATTTGTATTGCTTTTTGGGCACGTGCTTGCAAGTTGACGTGGCCCTAACTCCTCAAATCGATTCACTTTTCATGCCTAGTGATCGAGTCTTTGAAATGGGAGTACCTTATTCGTATCGATCAAGTTGAGTCTTGTTCGTATCGATCGAAGTTGTTCTGTTCATATCGATTGCCATAGCGTTGTTCGTATCGTTACTCATAGGCTACTTCGTATCGATAGCTGAGGGTCGTTTCGTATCGATAGCTGGAGGTTGTTTTCGTATCATTCGTTTAATGTTTTATTTATATCATTCGTTGATTGATTTATACGAACTGTGCGATTGAGATTGATGCGAATTGACTCCAATTGATCGATACGAAGTTGAACCAATTTGGTAGATACGAAGTGGAACCAGGCTGAGTGGACACAAAGTTGAGTGTATATGATGGACACGAACAACAGATAACATGATGGATACGAACAACAGATTACGCGATGGATACGAACAACAGATAACGTGATGGATATGAACAGATGGATGCAAAATGATGGATACAAATAGACGGATGTGTGTGAGTTGATTTCCTTGGATTGCATCGATCGTATCTTGAGCACATGAGCTCTGATTGACTTGAAATTTGGAACGTTGGCTTTCATAGCTTTGCTTGTCATGTTCTATCAGTTTCAGCTTGATCAGGACTCAGACAAAATTTATCGACATCCATAGTGAACCTATGTATAACTGATCTTCGGGACGAACTGCCCTTGGTTTCTAGTCGATTCCTTGGTGTTACGACCTTGCCAAAAGGCGGGATAACAAGTATAGTAAAAGCGAAGGCTATAGCATATGAGAGATGGAGAAGAGCATGAGGACCGCTTGTCTGGCGCTTTTTACTTGATGAGATTTCTCTATTTTGCTAGCTTTCATATCAGATATCATATGTGATGTTTTATACTAGATATTTTAGCATCTGCATGTTAGTATAGACATGAATGTTACTTTGTGATGTTTGATCTTATGTGTGCCTATTTTTTGATGGTTGCATTTGATATGGCTACTTTGCTTATACGGTTGTTAGGCATGTCGGATAGCTATGATTTGATATAGAGCATTTATTTGAGACGATTGCTATATATAATCTGTTATGCTTATTCACATGATGATGTTACTATTGTGCTTTATTGTCTTCGTTGAGTGCTTGATCAGGTACATGGAAGCAAGTGTTGGCTATTTTTATGCTTACCCGCTTATATTCGCATTTAAATGGTATGCTCTTGCTTATAAAAGAGGCATGTAACACATGTAGTGTATATTTGGCTATACATGCTTGGTTGTCCTCGAAAACAAGATGCCTCAGATATGAGATGTATATATACCTATGTTGTATCTGTATTTTTCCCAGACCTAACCGTGCAAAGGTGGTGCTGCCGAAATATTCCTGATATAAGCTAAAATTGAGAGAAAAGTCAATGTATAGGATATTAGATGTTGCCGATAATTGAGAGAGTTAGTAACATATGATATTAAGTCGACTTCCCTTTCGATTAGCGAGTTGGCGCTTTTGTTTTCCATTGTCCGTTTCTTTGGAAATAAGTGCGTAACTCAGACGTTTGGCTTAGCCACATTGATTTTGGATTTATTTGTGATTGTACTTAGTTATAAGGATAATGGCTCCAAGCTAATTCCAAGTCCATTCCCTTGGTTGTGATCTGTAACATCTCCCGACTTGAAGGCCCAAAACTAACGGTTATGGATGTTGCAGTCATCCATAGTTATTAATCCTCGACGATCAAATACAGTGGTGCTAGATTCATTGGTATATAGATCACATGAATATGGAAAATTTTTAATTATTCAAAAACATATTTCCACATTCCATTCAAAACATTTCATGTTCATTACATAATCCCAAAACGTTAACCAAGTTCAGAAAAATATAATTATTACATATACGCCAAGAGCGACATATGAAGATGCCCCCTTGGTTGATTAGAGTACATAGTGAGGCTAATAAATCTGCCTTTACAACCAAATACACAGCGAAAAAAGATAACTCTAACTAACTAACTACCTCCTGCATGCGTCCAAAAGCTTTATTCGCCTAAGAAGAGAACTTGAAAATCGTAAACCTCAAACTACTCGAAATCAATTGAGTACCAAGAGTTTAAGGGGAAAACAAAAACTTCAAGTTAGACATAAAGCCTGGTATGAATAATAATCTAACATCTCAATCCATTTAGATATCTAGTGAGACCATGCAGCTTAGTGGAACGGGTTTCCCTTCTCTGGTATCTTAAAACCTTTATAAAACCATATATTGTGCTCCTGCATTCATAATGGTAAAAATGTACATTTCAAAATATGATGATATGCATATTTTAAACATTTAGGATTTGCCATCCAAGTTTAATTTGACACCTTGTCATAAATCATAGTTTTAGGGTCACTATTAACCTATTAGTTTTCATGGGTTTACTAATTACCTTTTCCATTTCACATGAACATCCCGTCCTAATTAATAGTTTTCATGGGATCACTAAGAACTCATAGGTTCCTACCAATTAACTTAATAAATTTATGGGACCCCTTGAACCTGCCAGTCATTCCAATAACTAATCCCCTTATCCTAGTTTTTATGGTTGACTAGGAACCTATGGACTTATCCAGTAACTCACTTCTTGTCTTAATTTTCATGAGTTTACTAGGAAACTACTGATGCTTTCATTAACTTCTTTCTTATCCTAGTTTTCATGGGTTGACTAGGAAGCTGTTGACTGATGTCAATTATTAATCTGGATATAGTTTTCATGGGTTCACTACAAATAAATTATCCCCTGCCAACTGTCTTTAATACATAGTTTTCATGGGTTTACTATGAACCTATCTCCTGAACAACTTAAAAGTTTAAGCATCCTATATTTTTGGTCTCCTCGACTCTCAAGATGCAATTCTACTCATTCAAGAGTTTAATCAATTTATATTCACTATTGGGTTAACCTAGCAGGTTCTTCTACCTCCTTTTTTTTATCCCCAAAATACAGTTATGGGTTTACATGTGAATATGTTCATATTTGAAGAAGCAACATAATAATTTAACAATGCCACTCCTATGGTAGTTAATCCCTTTAACTTATATTTTTATCAAGGCAATACTTCTTCAAATTTAGTTATTTAAAGTTCTTTCAAAACCCCTTTATATAGCCATGGGGTTTTACTTTAAAATTTAAGTTGGGTTTTAATACCTTTCGACACCTTCGAAAATTTTGCTTTCGATCTCATAGGACGACCTCCTTTGAAAGCCCAAAAATCCATCTTTAAAACATAAGGCTCATGCCTTTTGAATACTTTAAAACATTGCTTTCAAAACCTTTTGCCTAGGTTAAAGTATTATCGTATAAATATAGAAGCATAGCTTCAAAACCATTTGAAAGTGCTCTTTTGAAACCATTGAAGGTTACCCTTCGAAACCATTGGTTTATACATAAAACATCATTTTCGGGTCAAAGTGAACATAAGCAAAAGCATCTCTTTGGAAACCATTCTTTAATTAAAAAAAATAGTATTGGGGAAGCTTGATGGCGTCGAAACCATCCTTTCAAAAGCATTAAAGCACTTGGGTAAAACAATTGAAGGTTAGATTCGAAACCCCTTCCAAAACCATTGCTTTGAAACCCCTAAACCCTTACGAAAGCATTAGGAAGTGGCTTGTATTTATAAAACAACTGAACCTTTCGACAATATTGATGCCTTCAATGCCATAGGAAGGTCACCAATTCACCGAAGGGTTTCGACTTGGTCGAAACTACCCCTTCAAAAAGCTTTAAAAAAAATCTTAGTAACTCCTTCAGAAGCTACTTCTTTAAAACATGAGCGGAGGCTCTCTTTCAAAAGCCTCATTGAAATACTCTTTCGAAACCATTGGTTTCGGCTACTTCGAAACACATTTGTAAATAGGCAAGCACTTTTCTTTTAAAACAAAATAAAATAAAGGAACCAATCCCTTCGAAAGCTACCTTTCGACACCCTACCTTCCCTTCCTCCAATCCACCACGTACCATTGAAGATTGATTGAGATTGATTTCTTCTAGCTTGAATCCTAAGCTTTGCTTTGGTTTTCTCTTCTGTCTTCCTGATGGCCGACCTTGCTCTTTCTCTTTCTTACGTTTTTGTTTAGGACAAAATGAACGTGTATGGCTAAGGAAATAGTATAAGGAGGGAGAATGCGGGCGGAAATCACCATAACGCCTTATATTTATTTAGCTAACACTTAACCATTTGTAAGTGCATTTAATTTAAATAAGCACGAACACTACATATTTATTACAACCTTCTTATCTACATTATTCTATTTAATTTATTTTACTCAAATCTCCTGAATAACGTCATTAATATTAGGGGTATTATAGGCACCCCTCCTTAATGAATTTCGTCCTCGAAATTCAGTAATGACTAACTAGCAAACATAAGAATCTGTAACAACTCCTAACATCCATACCAGCCTACCCGACTAGCAACTAATATATATTAGTCTAATTTAGACATACCATCAAAGTAGATCAAAATAAGCATCTCGAATCCTATCCTCTGTCTTCCAAGTACCGTCCTTCTCGTTGTCACTCCACTAAACATTCACCAACTTGACTATCTTGGTCCTCAATCTTTTCTCATCTATCGCTACAACCCAAACTGGTTGTCTGACGAAAGTTAAATCAGGCTCTACTACCAAATCTTCCAACTCAGTCGATGGAATAGTAGCCTTTGGATCATGCACATACTTGTAAAGATAAGACACATGGAATAAATTATGGATGCCTACCAAACTGCTCGGTAACTCTACTCTGTATGCGAGCTTTTCAATCCTTTCTAAAATCTGAAATGGCCCAACATATCTCAATGCCAACTTTTCCGACTTTCCAAATCATACCACACCCTTCATCTGTGATACCTTAATGAAGAACCTATTTCCCACTGAGAACTCTAGGTCTTTACGCCTCTTATCTACGCAACTCTTTTTCCAGGATTGAGCTTTCTTTATCCATTCTTGGATTAACTCAATCTTTTCTGACACCTCTTTAACCAAATCCGGACCAAAGACCAATCTGTCTTCAGTCTCCAACCAACATGCTGGCGATATGCATGGCCTTCCATACAAAGCTTCCAAAGGCGTCGTTCCTATACTAATCTGATAACTATCATTATAGGAAAACTCAATCAAATACAGGTGATCTTCCCATGATCCACCGAAGTCCAACACACAAGCTCTTAATAAATCCTCGAGTATCTTATTGACTCTCTCTATCTGCCCATCCGTCTGTGGGTGATATGTTGTACTCATCTTGAGCTTGGTACCTAATACATCTTGTTGACTCCTCCAATATTCACTAGTGAATAATGCATCTATGTCGCTGACTATGCTACTAGGTATCCCATGAGGTCTAACTATGTTCTTCATGAACAACTTAGCCAAAACTGGTGCCGTCTTGGTCGAATTTACTGGAATGAAATGGGCACTCTTGGTAAACCTGTCCATAATAACCCATATGCTTGATTTCCTTTTCTTAACCTTTGCAACCCATCAATAAAATCATGGATATCGAATCCCATTTTCAAACTGGAATCTCTAAATGCTGAAGTAACCCACTTGGCTTCTGATGTTCGGCCTTTACTTGTTGACAGTTAACACACTGCCTAACCCATAAGCTAATATCCCTCTTCATTTCTACCCAATAGAAGCTCTTCTTCATGTCTTGATACATCTTGTTCCCTCCAGGATGAATCATGAACTTCGATTGGTGACATTCCTCCAAAACTTCCCTCCTTAAGTTGCATAACCATCTCTTCTTTCTCAACCATCCTCTTTGGTCAAGACTAAGGTCTTTTAGATCATCGATCTCTAATCCTACCTCAAGCCTTTTAATCCTTTCATCTAAAACTAGATCCTCTCTCTACTTAGAAGCTATCCTCTTAATTAGCATTGGCCAAACTTCTAAACATGATAACATGGTAGTATCCTGACTAGAACTAGCAGTAGATCTCAACTGCACACCGTAACTGGCCTAGACTTCTAGATCCTTTCATTCTACCAACATCGCTAACACCACATTCTGATGTTTCCTACTGAGAGCATCTTCTACATTTTTTCCTTTCGCATGAGTATACTCGATACCGAAATCATAAGCTGCCAAAAATTCCAACCACCTCTGCTGCCTCATACTCAACTCCTTCCGAGAGAATAAATACCTTAATGACTTATGATTGGTATATAACTCAAATCTCTTCCCTAAGAGAATGCCTCTTAATCTTCAAGGCAAAAATCACCGCAGCTAACTCCAAATCATGAGTAGGATATCTTACTTCGTGCGGTTTAAGCTACCTAGATGTGTAAGCAATGACTTTACCCTTCTACATCAACACTGCTTCCAATCCAGTCCCACATGCATCTGTGTTTACTACCAACTCTTGGTTACCATTTGGAACTACTAACACTGGAACATTGGTTAACAAATGTTTTAACTTAAGGGATGCTTCCACACTTTTGTCGGACCAAACAAACTTCACTTCCTTCCTGGTAAGCTTAGTCAAAGGCGCTGTTATCCGCGAGAAATCGTTGATTAATCTCCGGTAATAGCTAGCAAGTCTAAGAAAACTCCCGATCTCGATTACCGTCTCTGGTCTCTTCCAATTATTCACAGCTTCGGTCTTATCTACATCAACCAACAATCCCTCCTCTAAAATCACATGACCAAGAAACTTAAACTCTTTCTTCCAAAAATGACACTTGAAATTTTTTGCCTTCAGCTGATTCTGACTCAGCGTCTCCAGAACCACTCTAAAATGAATCTGATGCTCTCTTTCATCTTTTGAGTACACTAAAATGTCATCTATGAATACCAGCACGAACCTACCCAAGTGCTCTCGGAAAACCCGGTTCATTAAACCAACGAAGAAAGCAGGTGTATTCGTCAATCCAAATGGCATCAACAACCACTCATGCGAACTGTACCCTGTCCAAAATGCTGTCAAAGGAATGTTATCCTTCGCCACTGTCAACTTATGGAACCCTGTCACCAAATCCAATTGGGAGAACACTCTGGCTCCACTCAACTGATCAAACAGATGATCTATCCTCGACAGAGGGTATCTATTCTTGATCGTCCTTTCGTTTAACTTACGATAGTCGATGCACATCTTTAACGACCCATATGGCTTCTACACCAACACCGCGCCCGCTCCCCAAGGCGAACTGCTTGGTCTAATAAAATTACTTTCCTTAAGATCCACTAGCTGCACCTTTAATTCCTTCATCTCTGTTGGTGTCGTCCTGCTAGGTGGTCTACTGACAGGTTCGCCTCATGGTACAAGATCTATCCGAAACTTAATAGCTCATTTCAATGGTAGTCCTATGACTGGCTCAAAGATATCTGCAAACTCCCTTGCGACTCAAACCTAACTTAACTCTTCTCCAACCTCCATGGCACTTAATAGAGCACAGACACTCTTACTAGAATTTTCCACTGTGAATATGATTTGGTTATGACTATTAGGTGTCTTAATGATATTTCCCTATCCTGGAAAAATATCCTAGCCTCATACTTACCCAAGAAATCCATACCAAAAATGATCCTGAAATCTACGAAATCAACATATAGACTGCATGTTATGACCTAGCAAATCAAGTTCTAACTAGTCACATCTCATCCCTAAAGTTGTATACCCTCATATTGGATTCACAACCCTTAAGGAAGTAACAATGTATGTGGGTTCTATACATAACTTACCAATCGAATACAATGACATAAATGAATGTGACGCATCGGTATCAAATAGTACCCTAACTGGTATAATATGAATCAAAAGAGTACCTTCCATCACAGTTTTCCCTTTTTATGCTGCAGTAGGTCTAGAAGAAGATGATGGTCCAATAGCAAACACCTACCCTTTGTCCGCCTTGACTGACTCTGGACACTGGTTCTTATAATGTCCAACTTGGTCGCAGTTGAAGCATTTCACATTCTTCTCCTCTGCAGGCTTCTTTCCCTTGCCCGTTTGGAACTCATGAGCACAATGGCCCTTCTTATCACACTTATAGCATACCAAATCTACATTTGTCTTCTTGGTAGCCTCTCTTTTCTAGGCTCCCTTCTTCTTAAAGATTTTCCTTTTCTTTCCCCGAGGACCCGGGGATTCAACTGGCTTCTCTTTAACTGACACAGCAAGCATCTCCTCATGGCGGATGGCCATCTCCACCACCACATAACAAGGTTCTCTGACATGAGTCATAGTCATTCTGCCTAGCTCTAGCCTTAATCCATGAATAAATCTATTATTCGTCCTGATATTAGTGTCAACCAAAGCATATCCATATCGAGAGAACTCATCAAACTTAGCAGTATACTCGATCAACGACATCTCTCCTTGAACAAAGACAATGAACTTCCTCATCAATGCCGACTTGGAAACTACAGATAAAACCTATGCTCAAACATTCTTCAAAAATCAGCCCTTGTCAGCTCTTCTTTAGGAACTCCATGTGTCACACTGTTCCACCAGTGAAGCGCTAATCCTTGCAACTGTCTAGAGGCTAGCCTTCTCTTTTCTCCATCATCCAAGCCTAAATTAGTAAAAATCCTCTCATAGTTCAAAATCCAATTCTCAACCTCAATAGCATCCTTTGTTATCATAAATGGCTTTCCACCCAAAATGGTGTAATCACTGCTCAGCTTAGCATAGTTATATCCAACTGGAACTACATGATTAACTCCACCTACATTACCAACAGCTCCTGCTTGCAAAAGATTGGACAACAACTGATACACCTTCCCTGCATCTACTAGCGGATTTCTAGCACCTACATTGGCTTCGACATTTTGGTTAGCATTAGCTTGTCGACCTTGGTTTCTTCAAGTATTAGGTTGAGCATTTTTGCTGGTTGTGGTGCTTCCTTCACCAAGATTTCCTCTTCCATTTCCTGCTTCCATATCCACTTTCTCGTAAATCTACAAATGATCCTAGCAAGATATAAAAAACGGTCTAAGAGAGAGGGGAACATGTACTTAGATATACACCTATATATCAAATACAAGTACGTTACTATTACGTTAACCCAAACCCCGATCATACTTTCGAATTCTTTGGATTATGTTCCAACAAGCTTTTAGGTTTTACTTTTCTTTTAAAGTTTCATAAACCTATGCTCTAATACCAACTTGTAACATCCCCTACTTGGAGGCCCAAAATTAATGGGTACGGATGCCGTAATCATCCATAGTTATTAATCCTCAATGACCAAATACGGTGGTGCTAGATTCAATGATACAGAGATCATAAGCATATGGAAAAAATTAAATTATTCAAAAAAATATTTCCACATTCCATTCAAAACGTTTCATGTTCATTACATAATCCGAAAACGTTAACCACATTCAAAAAAATATAATTATTACATATACGCCAAGAGCGATATATGAAGACGCCCCTTGGTTGATCGGAGTATATAGCAAGGAAAATAAATCCGCCTTTACATCCAAATGCATAACAAAAAAAGATAACTCTAAATAACTAACTACCTCTTGCACTTTGGAAGCTTTATTTGTCTAATAAGAGAATCTGAAAATCTTAAACCTCAAACTACTCAAAATCAATTGAGTACCCGAGAGTTTAAGGGAAAACAAAAATTTCGAGTCAGACATAAAGTCTGATATGAATAATAATCTAACATTTCAATCCTTTAAGATATCTAGTGAGACCATTCCGCTTAGCGGAATGAGTTTTCCCTTACTAGTATCCTAAAACCTAACCGTATATTGTGCTCCTGCATCCACAATTATAAAAACATACATTTCAAAAATATTATGATGATATGCATATATAAAACATTTAGGATTTCCCATCCCAGTTTATTTTGACACCTTTTCATAAATCATAGTTTTAGGCTCACTATTAATCTATTAGTTTTGAAGGGTTAACCAATAACCTTTTCCATTTCACATGAACATTTTGTCCTTGGGTCACTAAGAACCTATAGGCTCTTGCTAATTAACTTAATTAATTCATGGGTCACCTTGAACCTATTAGTCACTCCTATAACTAACCCCCTTGTCTTAGTTTTCATGGTTTAACTAGAAACCTATGGACTTATCCAGTAACTCACTTCTCATCCTACTTTTCATGGGTTTACTAGGAGCCTACTAATGCTTTCATTAACTTCTTTTTTATCCTTGTTTTCATGGGTTGACTAGGAACATATCGAGCGATGTTAATTCTTAATTTGGGTATAGTTTTCACGGTTCACAACAAACCATTTAGTCCCTGCCAACTGTCCTTAGTACATAATTTTCATGGGTTTACTATTAACCTATCTCCTGGACAACTTCAAAGTTTAAGCATCCTATATTTTTAGTCTCCCTGACTCTCTGGATGCAATACTACTCATTCAGGAGTTTAATCAATTTATATTCACTACAGGTTGACCAGCTGGTTCTTTTACTACTTTCTTTATCCCTAAAATACAATTATGGGTTTGCATGTGAATATCTTCATATTTGAAGAAGCAACATAATAATTTAACAATACTACTCCGGTAGGTTTAAGATCCTATAGTTAATCCCTTTAACTTATATTTTTATCAGGCAATACTTCTTTAATTTTACTTACTTAAAGTCCTTTCAAAACTCCTTTATTCAGCCATGAGCTTTTCCTTAAAAATTTGAGTTTGGGTTTTAAAACCTTTCGACACCTTTGAAACTTTTTCTTTCGATCTCATAGGATGACCTCCTTCGAAAGCCCAAAAATCCATCTTTAAAACATAAGGCTCCCACCTTCCGAATACTTTAAAACATCAATTTCGAAACCTTTCGACCAGGTTAAAGTACTATCATTTAAATATAGAATAATAGCATCAAAACCATTTGAAAGTGCTTTTTTGAAACCGTTGAAGGTTACCCTTCGAAGCCATTGAAAGTCCTTCTTTCGAAAGAATTGGGTTTATACCGAAAACATCCATTTTTGGCCAAAGTGAACATAAGGGAAGCATCTCTTTCGAAACCACTCATTAATTTAAAAAGTATTAGGGAAGTTTGATGGCGTCGAAACCATCCTTTCGAAAGCATTAAAGCACCTGGGTAAAACAATTAAAGGTTAGCTTCGAAACCCCTTCCGAAACCATTGCCTTCGAAACCCCTAACCACCTTTGAAAGCATTAGGAAGTGGCTTATATTTATTAAACAACTGAACCTTTCAACAACATTGATGCCTTCAATGCCATCGAAAGGTCACCAATTCATAGAAGGGTTTTAACTTGGTCGAAACTGCCCCTTCAAAGCTTTAAAAAAAAATCTAAGTAACTCCTTCGGATGCTACTTCTTTATAACGTAGGCGGCGGCTCTCTTTCGAAAGCCCTTTTGAAATACTCTTTTGAAACCATTGGTTTTGACTACTTCGAAACCCATTTGTAAATAGGCAACCATTTTTCTTTTAAAACAAAATAAAACGAAGGAACCAACCCTTTCGAAAGCTACCTTTCGACACACTACCTTCCATCAACCCTTTCGAAAGCTACCTTTCGACACACTACCTTCCATCTTTCTCCAATCTACTACATACCGTTTTAATGATACCATATGTATTGGTTTATTGGTTTCGACGTAGAAGGTATCTGGTAGGTTGGAGGTGGAAGGACTGAGTCGGAGGGTCCTTCTAAAGAAGGCGAAACCCCTTTTTCTGAGCAAAAAGGCTGTTTTTACCAAATAAAGTAAACTTTTTGTAAATAACTAGCCCACTTGTAAACACATGATTGGTTACGTCAAACTTTTAAATTATTTTACTAAAATTTGCCGCATTTGTCTCAGATATAAAACTAAACAACATTTAACATTAAGCCATTCTTACTAACAAAACATTTAAATCATTTAGGCCCTCCTTTCAAAATAATTTAATTTCCATACTAAATCACTTAGGAAAATCCCTTAAAATTCCAGAAATTCATTTTAATCATGTTATCTAACATATCAAAATTTCAGACCCAAATTCTTAATATATTTTCAAAATAAATTTATAAACCCAAATAACCATGTTTCGTTCGAAAATTCATAATTTATTCCCCACGGCTCGGAAAATTAAAAAAAATGATAGCCAACTCCAAAATCATGTTTCCCATAACATATAATTTTTCTATGGCATTTAAAAATCATTTAACTTTGGTTTTACCTTGAAACCGTTCGTATCTCCTTTAAACATCCTTGTTTAAGCCATATAAGTTATAACTCAAGCATATCATCATTCAATAAATCATAAAAATGAATTTATCCCTTAAATCGAAAACCATATGATTATAAATCCAAAATAGTGGTGTAGTGATTATTATTCACCTTAGATTGGATAAGGAGATTGAAGATTGATTGAGACTGATTTCTTCTAGCTTGAATCCAAAATTTTAATTTGATTTTCTTTTGTCTTCCATCTTCCTAATGGCCAGCCTTGCTCTTTCTTTTTCTTATGTTTTTTTTTTTGCAAGGCAAGCCGGTTTTATAGTGGACCGTCCACTGTTTATTACGAACGTAATAAAAGTTGAAATACAGGAGTAAGCTAAAAAAAACCTTAACTACTAAGAAAAAGAAAATACAGCACATGAGTGTGGCAGAGAAGCCACAGCTACTAAATGAAAAACCAAAACAGAACTACTCCTCCGAAGAGGAAGAATCTCCATCATCCACAATATCCTGAGAAGACACCAAAGGAATATCCCTCAAAAGACCGACAAAGGGGCGGAAAAGGGCAGCAAGACAAGGATCATATGCCACAGTATCAGGAGAGTAAATGAAGGTACGATCCCAGGAAGAGCGGCAAGCAAGGTAGAATTCGTACTCGCAAAAAGACCGTCCACATCAAGGACTAATGAATCACCAAAAGGAATGTAATAAAGGCATCTTAGGTCCAGAAAATCATCAGAAACGAATCTAAAGTAGGAATTAGTTAAGGGATTAAATCGCATATCTGAAAGGTGATCAACCCAACACCTCTCATCCTCATCCCAAACAACAGAAAGTCTAGGAGGAACAGGATCAAGGGCGGCAACAGGTAACACAGAACCAATACCCAACATAGGAGATGAGGAGGCAGGCTCAGCAGAAGGAGCGGAAGGCGGCCCCGAGACCGGAATAGGAGTAGCCAGAGGCGAGAAAGCAACTTTGGGTACCCATTTCCTAAGTGGGGGGCGAGGCAGAGGAATCTTAGGAGCAGCAGCGGAGGAGACAGGATGCTTACATGCGATAGCTAGGTGGCCAAAAGAATTACAACAAGTACAAATATCAGGAACCCAACCGTATCGGACATGAACCTCCACAACATGCCCAACAGCTAGCTGAACAGGAATTGAAGAAGGGAGAGGCTTATCAGGGGAAATCTCAACAGAGCCTTAGCATACACCAATTTTTCACGAGCGACAGTATTAGAATCAAAACATTTTAATTTTCCTACGTTATAAGCTAACCAATTCAAACCAAGCAAAGGTTGAAGAGCCAGGGGATTTGCGAAAAGTAAACCCAAACAGGGATAGAAAGTACTTGCTCACGAGAGCTAGCCACAGTCAGGGACCAAGGCGTAATAATAAATGGTTGCCCATCAAAAAAGGAAGGCTCGACCTCAAGGACAAGACGGCGTTCCTCGGGGGATGAAAATTTTAGAAAATACATGGAGTCAACCTGCTTTACACGCAAACCACCACGAAGCTTCCAGGTCTTACGACAAATAGTAACTGCATCAAGAAGGCGGTGCTTAGGATCCAAAAAGAAACCCACAAGGTAATCCGACCAAAAGTCCATACCGGCCTGCATCACAATAGGAGGAGGGACCATCACTCCATCCTGCTCAATTATTTCAAAATCAATCGGAATGTAGTCTCCCGCATTGCGGGGAAGAGAGGAGAGTAGCGAGGTCCAAGTTTTAGAGCCAGCTAGGGAAGGAGAAGTTGATGTTGCAAGATGCACAGTTTCGTGGGAGATACCTACAGAAACAGGCCCATCCAAACAAACTGAACATCTATATCCACAGTCTTTGTCACAAGCATTAACACGAGCATCATCAGTGCATTACCCCACCAGGCGATACAGCAGAATCTAAAGTATCCAACATATCATTAACACGAGCACTATCAGGGTCAAGAGGTGTATCACCTGAGACATTCACATTTAAACCTATTTCGGATTTCCCAGATCCACTTTTCAAATTTCCAGATTGTCCCAATTCAGCACAATCAACATGACACGCAACAAGAGAAGGGGGTACTCACCAATCGCGCTCGTAGGCAGTGCAGTAACAACAGGAAAAGGGACCGCAGTAGGCACAAAAATCGGCACCACCGGATAATCAAGAGGGTGAGCGGCAGGAGCTAGAGGAGATGGCCGAGGAGCGGGCAAGGGAGGGAAATCAACGACTGAAAGTAGAGGAGGTGAGGGACGTAACTGCGAAGACAGCATAGCACTGAAACTGCGACCAGATCTAGTAGTAGAGCGTAGGGGGGAAGGAGCGACTAGTATAAGGGTGGAGAATGTGGAGGGCAATTACCCTAATGCCCTTATATTTATTTAGCTAACACTTGACCATTTATAAGTTCATTTAATTTAAGTAAGCACGACCACTACATATTTATTAATCAACCTCAATCTCCTTATCTACATTATTCTATTTAATTTATTCTAATTAAATCTCTTAAATAATGTTATTAAAAATTAGGGGTGTTACGTGATCACTTTCAACGATTATTGTCGTGAGTTGGTGAGTAACGATTTTTTTTATCGTTGCTTATGTGAGGGTATTGGGTTGTGTTGCTACGTCCTTAGGATTTCGAGGATAAAATCCTTTTAAGGATGGGAGAATGTAGTGACCCATATTTAACGATAGAATATTTAAATAATTAATTTAAATATTGAATCGTTAATTAATTAACAATCCCAAAACATGATTTTTTTCGCATACGATCAAATCAGGACTAGAAACCAATTCCATCGAGTTTGTATCGACATTAGAAATTAAAAGTGTAAGGATCGACACATTTGGAAATCGGATGATCCAATGGACGAAATGGTCTCAAAAAGTGCGAATTTATCATCCTAGAGCATTTTCTCAGATAGTGATGAAATTTAAACCATCGAAACCAAAAAATAAGGTATATACGCAGATGTGTTTTATAACGATCAAACGCACCATTTGATCATGCGAGCTCGATGATTTTTTATTGGAGAATTCAAATAAATGGAATAGAATATTATTATTTAAATCACATAAACCCTCCTCTCTCATTTCAGTATATTGTTCCATTCATTTTTAAATAGAGAATTATCGCCTCACTTTTTCTTGTTTCAAAAATAAAAAACCAGTGATTTGAACCACGATAATAACAAACCGCCTTCATTTAACTTGTGTCGACGAGATCTCCAACCCCATATCAATTTTTAACGTGTGGTGATGATTATGGAAATGGATGTGGCTTGTGCAGAACTAGAATTTCACCTCGTTTTTGACAGGGAAGGAGTTAGGCAAAACAAGGATCGGCGTTGTCTATCTCATGTCGAAGTGCACCTCGCCATGCCATCGAATGGAACTTCGGTCAACCCGAGAAGAGTGCGACATTGTGATGGGTTTAACATATGCTGGGTGATGCATTTAGGAAGAGAATACCGGGCTAGGTGATTTTGGCATGAATGAGTCGAGCATCATACGAGGAGTTCAACGGCATGGATGGCGTTTAGTTTTGTCGACTATTTCTTTGTATCAGTGTGAAAGATGCATGACAAATGGGGTTTTCTTGCATCTAGACATATATGTGCATGGAATAATTGAGGAAGATGGATTACCTGAGTGATTAAGGTAAATTAATTAGTTTAGATTATTAATTTTTATTTAAATCTGTTATATTATATTCTGCGTATCTTATGCATACGAGGTTCATTTTGGATGTCGTTTCTTGTATTGAACTTTTGATGGAGAGCTATATGACTTGGCGATAGGTTGGAAAGATTTGGTTAAGATGAGTGATATTATCTCCCACCATAATATGGTTGTTAGTATATTATTAAAACAACGTTTTGAAATGTTCTCTACCTTGAAAAGGGGATTTCTAAAATATTTAAACCTATATATTATTTTATAAAAGTGTTTTAAAATGATTTTAATTAAATATCACATTTTCCCCACTGGTACACTATTTTGACTATATTGATAGATTTGGACTATTTTTGATATTAATCCCCCATTGGCTGTTTGGATGGATTGTATTGTGTTATTATAGGCGTATATATGCTGTTATAACATTTCTATGCTTTTTTGTTGCATGTCTACTTGTTTGTTAGTTAGTTGAGAACGCCGTTCGAAGGCGATATAGGAAACTCCCATTAGATAGAGTTTAGTGTATATTGATCGAATGCACACATAATGGAGACTCAAATGAAGGTATAGAGTTTCGAGCATATCGATTGAGTGCACAAATGATGATAAACTCGAATGGATGGGATAAATATGTGGAGGAGTATTGGTGCATGCTAACTGATTTTGAAGACGAAGGATGATGGACATGGATATGTACTTCGGACTTCAGGGAAGATGCCAAACGTTTCCATTGGTTCGTATTTAACCATTTTTGGTTAAATACATGACCAATGTGGTCGTTGTTAACTACTCTAGAGTGGTCGATACCTACCATTATTAATAATAGCCTATTTGGCCAATTTTGACATAGATGATAGAGAGATTTCGAGGAGCACAACATAATGGTTCGTTCATTCATTGTTTGATTTTGGTGTTACTACTCTTCAATGAGTGGTTTTGGGAACGAAGCTAAGACGTGACGCTTCGACACGATGACTTCATGATTCAACTATGATGATTTCATGATGGGAAGTGACGGATTCAACAATGAATAACTGTACTTCAAGATACAGAGTAGTTGACTATGAGTTTTATTGAGGGGACTGTTGGAGAGAGGTTATGGGATGCATGATGATACTCTATTACTTATGATGTTTGTCTACAGTAGTTCCCAATCGCGACAACTCCAGATGGGAGTTGTAAGGACAGTTTCAGGATGATCTCTATTACAGATGGCTTGTGCAAAGGGATTATTTAAATTCGTAGGCATTGAAGTGCACTCATAAAGCAAGGGTAGGTGAGGACGTTCTCTTGGATTATAGGGAGTGACGCGGATCGCTCGATGTTTTGATCTATACATTGGACTATTATAGGGAGTGCAGTCTATTTTCTGGCCTACTGAGTGACATGGATTCGAGCATCGATAAACTGAGATGTTGAATAGTCCTTGACTAGGTGGCTCGCTGGAGTATCATATATCCAACGCACTAAGTGAGTGAATGTGAGGATGGATGATGGATTCCATGTTTGTTTGACTGTTTTTATCACCTTAAGGATGTTACACGATTTAGATATTACCAATGTCGATATCTAGACATCCTTAGTACTTTGATGTATAGTACGCCCATGATGATCATCATAAGTAGCGTATAAACGATGTTATGTGCTAACTCTATGGATGCAAGGATAGTTCGGGTATGATTCTCCATACCCTTTATTACATATACTATACCGACTTTTATAGTGTTTTGAGACTATTTATAGCTCACACCAGACCGATGTCTGACTTGAGGTTTTATGCTTTTCTTTTTATTATCTCGGGTGCTCTTAAATGAGTAGACTAGATAGTAGGTGTAAATATCACTTGTAGCCGTGCCGATGGACTAGCAAATGGTAATACTTTCTTATGTTTAGATTTCGAGTTATTATTGTTTATTCGATTATGTGGCACTGTGGAGCATTGGCAGTGCTGACTTACTATTATTAGAGGCAACTTATCAGTTGAGTTTATTTGGTTGTATAAACTCTATTACTGTTTTGTGTAACTGTAGATTTAAGGTAAAAAGTAGTATTATAGAGACTAAGATATCAACGAAGGAATAATCTATCTAATTGAAACGTCATCACAACAGAAACATAATGTCAAATATAATGCTAATCTTAAAAACAATAGAAATAAAAATCTAAATTTATCAAAAATATCCAATCTCAAATTATTATAGCATCGTAGTATCAAAAATAGTCAGTACATATCAAATTCACAGTACCATAAAAATAGTCCCTCATATGCAAAGTATTGAAAAAGTAAATGTATTGATACGAAATACATGATAAAAGATAAATAGATTTAGACTCCAAGCGCGATAATCCGATGATAGCAATGATCTTGTCAATGACTACTCTGTCCATGTGTGGTAGAGGAAAAAAATGGAATGGGTCAGACATAAAGTCTGGTGAATGTGAACAAGGCTAACAAAGATATCAAATATAATCGACTCCAAGTCTATTATAAGTGATATAGAATGTATACAGTATTTGTGTACCTAAGGTCACATGCCTAAGGCATAAGTCAACAGTCTAAAAACATGGGGGATAATAATAGATCGCAAAGGATCTCTTAATAATTGGGGACTGACAAGCTTAACACTTTAACTCATACTAGTAATAGAGCGGAAGAACACACATATAAACTCCCATAGCGACTCGTCGAATACATCCATGCCCAACCGCTTGATCCTAATACAAAAATACCTTTCACGCACCCCAAAAGTTATTATGCCTAACTCCTACCGTACTAGATATAACCTATCTTTAGGCACCATAAGCCCATACATGCATAGAAAACGAAAGATCGAAAATCTGATCAAAACAAACAAGAGACCGATAATCCCAGTCCCAGCACATAAGTGCACCTTTAGCCGTCTAAACGGCACACCGTACCCAACTTTACGATAGAGAAAAAGCAAATGAATTTTGAACCTCGAAATAAAAGACATAAATGTCCACCAGTCAAACGTTCTAAAGAACAACATGGTCCATAAATCTAAAAGCACAAGGCGGCTAAATAGTCTGATAAGTCCAAAAATGCATCAGTCTTAGGTCGATTTCCTACAAGCTAACAACACAAGGCTTCAAACAATTTACTTAGTCCAAAACGATGTATGACAGTCGACTCAATCTTAGGTCGATTGCCTACAAGTTGACATCATCATTTTACTTAGTTTATAATTTTGATTCATTTACTTACTTATTCCAAAACATATTACAGCTAATCATTATGCAACTAATCATTAGGCTTCAACAAAAATGAAACTAACCATTATGCAAACTAATCATAACGTTTCTACGATATTAGATCTAATCATTACAAAGTCTAATTATTATGTTTCTACAATATTAAATCTAATCATTACGTAGTCTAATCATTACGCAACTTTCACATTATTTAAATCCTCAATTTAATAGTATAAAACCATGTTTTAGCATTGGATTTAGGGTTCTACAACTTGCATATATCAATTGCAATTAGAGAAAAATATTCGTCGTTTTAGATTCTAGATTTACAATTTCAATAGATTGACTTTAGAATTTACAGTCTACTCAAAATAGAGTAGAAATTAGAATCAACTAATATAATAATCTTATTAAAATCTGTGCCCACTCACCTCCATTCTAAGCTCTAGGTTTTCCCTAAACATTGTAAGCCTTTGTCTTCAATCTTCACTTAGACCCTTCTCTAGTTGTAAGATCTCTATTTTTTTAATTTTTAGGTTGAGATTTGGAAGAGAATTGGAATTTAGAAACTGGTTTAGAAAATTGGGGTGTAGGGTTTTATTTTGATAGTGCTTTGCTGGAAAGAAGAAGATTAGGTTTAGGCGAACCCTTAGCTATGAATTTATAAAGCAATGCCCTCAACCAACACTGTCAGATCATAAGCCTAACTTATCTCTACCGCCCTCCAAAGCCTTGCCATGCATGAAAGAAGGTTGGATAAATGCACAACGTGATCGAAAAATTGTGACCCTCGATTTCACACAAGGTCGAGTTGACCGCCCACGGTTGACCTGGCCTATGTCGGGTCGGCCGCCTCGTGGTCCATTAATTATTATTTTTTTATTTTGTTTTCACATTTATTCAAACTTTTATAAATTTTTTATTTTTGCTTGGATTTTAACAAGTTATATATAAAAGTTGTATAAAAAATTACTACCGACACAGTGGTGCAAGTTCCATAGTTAAATTCGGACGTTTGTGAAAATTATTCTTTTAGATTAATTCTTAACTTTTATTTATATTTTCGCATTTATTTCTAGAAAATTGTAGGGTGTTACATTCTCACTCTCTCAAAGGATTTCGTCCCTGAAATCTCTAAGGATAGAAGAATGCAAAAGCAACTAGCAACCAAATCTATATCCATCTGCTCATCCATTATCCATAGCCACCATAGTCCTTAATATTTTCTAAAGTAATTATGTAATTATGTAACGTGGAATGCATATGAACCTGAACTAAAGCAAAGGAGTAGTTGATCTGCTGGTTTAGTCGACCTTCGTTTTATGCAAGTATATTTATGTCATGCATCCAAATGTATGGAACTCCTAAAATAAACAGATAATTCTACATGTATGCTCAGCCATACATCCAAGTGCAATATCCAAATGCAAAGATCATCTATGGATAACAAACAAAACTAGAAAACAATATGCATAAGGTATGAATGTGTGTGCCTAAGGGACTCAATATCTTAGTGCATGCAATGCAACCATTTGCAACCATAAACACTCATGTATATCCAATAGCATCCATCAACCATAATATGTTTCATTGACATGTTTACAAACCTACCTACCATCCAAAGGTCTATACCTAATAGTTTACCCTCCTCCAAGGTTCTACTTAAGGGTTCTAACTAAGAAAGATCAAAATATAAGATATACTAGAAAAGAGTTGTGTATGGGAAGCTCGAATCCTCTTCTCGTGCTCCTACGTACGCTCAGCTGGATCGTCTTCCTGCTGAAATATTAACTAATTTGATCTCCTTATTATGGAGCCGCTTAGTGCCATGCTCTAGAACTTTGGTAGGTACATGGAAAATAAGCAACTCACACTCCACCTCAACCTACTCTAAACTACTAGGCTCCACTACAACAGTCGAATCATACAAAACTTTCCGTAAATGTGAAGCATGAAAAACATCATATACACCAGCCAACTTCTCTAGAAGTCTAACTCTATAAGCTAATCACCCATCCCTTGCTACAATTGGATATGGTCCAACAAATATCGAAGCTAACTTCAAAATCTCCCCACATGTCTCAAGGGTGAGATCTTTACAAATACCATATCTCTGACCACAACTCCAACTCAGAGCGTCTCCTATCTACATAAGGCATCTGTCGATCTTGATTTGCCTTCATCCTTTTCCAAATCAAGTCCACCATCGTTGAAATCTTCCTCACATTAGGCCTAACGATAATCATATCTGTAGTGTCCCACCAACATAAGACGATCTACCAGGTCCGCCATACAAAGCCTTGAATGGTGTCATCCCTATACTAGCATAATAACCATTATTGTAGGAAAACTCCACTAATGGCAAGTGATCCTCCCAAGGTCCTCCAAAATCAATGATACACATCCTAAGAAAATCCTCCAAAACCTGATTACTCTCCCTATCTGACCATCAGTATGTAGATGGTATGTATACTCAAGCTCAACCCAGTCCCCAAAGCCTCAGGTAGACCCCTCCAAAACTCCCTAGTGAAAAGTGGGTCTCCATCACTAACTATACTGGTAGGTACTCCATGAAGTCTAACTACCTCCCTAACATATAAAGCTGCCAATGAAGCTGTTGTCATAGTGCTCCTCATAGGTATAAAATAAGCGCACTTGGTCAATCTGTCCACTATAACCCAAGTGCTCTCATTCCCTATCCTAAATCTTGGTAATCCATCTAAGAAGTCCATAGAAATGCTTTCCCACTTCCACCGTGGAATGTCCAGTGGCTATAACAATCCTCTGGGATTCTTCTGTTCTGCCTTTACCCTTTGACAAGTCATACATTTAGCAACATACTCTGCCACTTACCTCTTTATCCCAGACCAAAAGAAAACTCTCCTTATGTCCCGGTACATCTTATCTCCATTGGGGTAAATTGTCATCCTAAAATGGCAAGACTCCGCCAATACTACATCTACGAAGTCCACACTACGGGGAATACAAAATCTACCATCTTCCCTCAACAATCTCCTCAAGTCTACGACATAATGCCTAAGATGACTTGATGACTCTCCTCTGCCCAATCTATCCAAAATATCTGCCAGCTCATCATCCTCTCTCTACCTAGATCCAATATGCTCTATCAAGGTTGGCTGAACATCTAGGGCTACTGATAACCCGGGGTAATATCAGATGATGGTCTAAAGTAAAAGGTGGAAATATACTCCAAATGTCTCCACCCTAAAAATAAAGGACTCGATGTAGCTCTCTGTCTACTTAATGCATCTGCTATAACATTTACCTTGCCCGGGGTATAAGAGATCTCAGTCATAAGAGGCTAAAGACTCCATCTATCTATGCTTCCTTAAGTTTAAGTACTTTTTGGAAGAACAAGTACTTCAAAGACTTGTGGATTGCAAAAAGCTCAAATCTCTCACCTAAAAGATAATGTCTCCAAGACTTAAAAGAAAAGACTATAGCTGCCAACTCAAGATCATGTGTCGGGTAGTTCCTCTCATAAGTCTTTAACTGCCTACTAGCATAGCATACAACATTGTCCTATTGCATCAACACTGCTCCTAGTCTCGTAACACAAGCATTGGTATAGGATGTAAAAGGCTTACCCCCATCATGTAACACTAATACAAGTACACTAGTCAAAGACTCCTTTAATCTATTGAAGGCATTGACCCTAATATTTGGTAACATTATTTAGGATATTTAACTAGTTAAATGAAATAATATAATGTAACGATTAAGGGATTAATTGTTACTAAAAAGGATAGTCGTGCCATGTTAACAAATGAACTAAAGTGGGGATTTGAACTAAAAATAAGAGAGGGAAATAGGTAAGGGCAAAATAGGAAAGGACACATCCTTATATCCTAAACCCTTACACTCATTCACTTCACACATTCACTTTCTACAAAATAAAATCATTGAGGTCAGCCACCACTAAAGGAAAAACAAGAAGGAGATAAATAAATTAGAGGAAGGAAGATTAAGTAATCAATTCTATTCTCAAATCCCAACCCTTAATAAAAAAGCTAAGGTGAATAATCACTACATCTCAAGTTTTTAATGGTTTTCATTTTTAATTTGAAATCCGACTATTTGCAAATGTTTTGTCATGCTTTGAATGATAACATGTATATCTATATGTTGTTGATGATTTATGCTCATTCACATTGATTTTTTGATATGTTTTGACGTGATAACCCTATTATATGACGTCCAATTGCCTTGCAAGTTTAGATTTAGATCAGAAACGATAATTTAAAAGCGGAATTTAATTTTCATTATTTTTTGAATTAGTATGGATTTTATACGAATTTTCTAGTGAAGAAAATGATATTTTGAGTTTAAAATTAATTACGGCCAAATTTTATTATCTTAGGGTCTAAAATTTATATATGTTGGAAAACATATTGAAAATGATTTACAAGAATTTTTGTAGAATATTTCTAAGTGTTTTAAAGGATATATAAAATTATTTAAGTATGGGATTTAAATGTTTTATATATTTATAAAAAGGAAAATGGGTATTTTGTAAATAATTCAAATTGGTTATTTCTAAAAATTGGCAGTACTTTTAGAAAAGAAAATTTGCTACCAATCATAATTTGACAAACAAGGCAGATAGGTAAAAAAAATTAATTTAAAAAGTCAAATCAGTTTATACATGCTTTTTCCCGTTTTAATGCTATCGGCACCAGGCTTCTGACCCCTCATCTCCGCCTTCGACTCCATCAAAGTCAATGCATATAGTATCGGATACTTGGCACGTAGTGAATTAGATATAAGTGGGGGATCGAAGCATGTTGTGTTTTCAAATGAAAATGCACCCGCTTTGCTTTCGAAAGGATTGCTTTCAACTTGGTTGGCTATCGACTGAGTCAAAAATGTTTTGAAGAAATAGTTTCGAATAAGGTTGCGCCTTTTGTTTTAAATGAATGCTTTCGAAGGGGTCGAAACCCCTGACTTACGCTTTTTACCTTCTGGAGCATATGGTTTCGAAAGGATACTTTGTTTTTAAAAACCCAAGACGCTTCTCCAATGCTTTTGAAGGGATGGCTTCGACACCATCACTTCTTTATTTAGGAAATGCTTTCAAAAGAGCGCTTTCGACTTTGTTGTTTTATGACCCTTTTTATGCTGATGATAGTAGAACCCAAAGGTTTCGAAAGGAAAGGTTTTTAATGATTTTGAAAAGTTTTAAAGAAGGATGTCTAAGTTTTAAAGCTTTCGAGGGAGATGTCTTTCAATGCTTTTGAAAGGATAAATATGAATGGTTTCGAAAGGTATGATTTCAAAAGGTATGTTTTGGCCTTCGGCTTAAGGTTTTACTTGTATCGAAATGGGTACTTCCAATGGTTTCAAAAGGGATACTTTCAAAGGTTTCACAAGTGGTACTTTCGAAAGTTTAAACATTTTCATCAACAAGGTTTTTTGTAAAGAATATGTAACAATGCAAGGTGATTTGAGTAAAGAAAAGAGTATATATAATTTTTTGTTTAAAGAATGATCTAAAGGTTCAAATCAATTTTGAAAGAAAAGGTTTTCAAGGAAATTTTTATGGACATATAACCCTAAGTAAAATGACTCAGATATTAGAATACCAGATCAGACTAGTTTGGGGTCGTGGCCTATACTTTAACTAGTAGCCCTTAGCTAAAATAGGACCAATATTCCAATATGTTGTGTTTTGTCACAGGTAAGACTAAAATTATGTTACACACAGAAATGAATCTAAAAAGGAAAGACAGGTTACTAGTGAGCCTGCAAAACCATTGGGATCAGTTAGACCTGAAAAAGTAAGTAAGAGCAGACCGTTCAAAAGAGGAGTATCTAACAAACGTTAGATTTTTATGTTTTTCTGGTAGGCCTGAGTCAGCCAAGGGTCAGTATTTAGCCAAACAAAACTATAGTGTTTGGACAGATAGTCTATTTGATAACTGATATGTATATATACATGATATCTCTTTACAGAGTTAATTAGTTTTTGTTGCAGGATTATAATTTGCAAAAGATATGTTTTCAAAGGATATTAGTGGGGGGAACTCATTCCACTAAGCGGCGTGGTCTCACAATATCAGATAATCGAGATGTATAGTATTATTTACACCAGGCTTTATGTCTGACTCAAAGTTTATATTTTACCCCTTAAACTCTTGGGTGCTGCGAATTGATTTGAGTACGTTGAGGGTTGAGGGTTTACAGGATTTAGTAGGTTGGCGAATAAAGCATACAGAGAAGAGTAGGTGGCTGAAGGATAGCTATTTAGGGGTTGTTATTTTATCTTGTTCCGTTGTGTTGTACAATGTCAGTTTGACTATATAGTACTCTGGTCAAACAAAGGGGCATTGTCATATGTTGATCTTGGTGTATTTATGTAATGATAATAATTGATTTGAACCTGGGAAACGATATGGGACTATGTAATTATATACGAAACATGTTTTGTGAAATGTAATATGAAAAGCTATTTTTGAAATTTTGATTTTTGTTTCATATTCATGCGTCTCTGATATTATGGATATCATTAGCATTACCATATCTTGTCACTAGAATTTAATACTATAGATGATTGCAGCATCTGTAGCGCTTAGCTTTTGGCCTCTAAATACGGAGTGTTACAGGCATCCTTACACTTAGCATTCCATACAAAAGCTAGATTCTTCTTGGTAAGGCGGGTCGATAGGGCATATATCTTAGCGAAATCCTTAATGGACTTCCTATAATAAACCGCGAAACCCAAAAAGCTCCTTCATGGCATTTTTCGGAACATGCCAATTTTGCACCGCTGTAAACTTACAAGGATCTACAATCTAACCACTCTTAGAAACAATATGTCCTAAAAAGTGAACCTCATCTCTCCAAAAGTGGCACTTAGAAAACTTAGCCTTATGCTTATGTGCTCGAAGGACCCTGAGCACCTCCTCCAAATGCAAAGCATGCTCCTCCTTACTCCTAGAGTATACCAAGATGTCATCCACAAACACCACTACAAACTTATTTGGCAACTCCTTAAACACTCGACTCATAAGTCCACAAAACAAGCGAGAGCTTTGGTTAATCCAAACGACATGACTAACAACTCATATAACCCACCAGAAGTCCTTAATGCTATCTTTTGAATACTATCCTTAGCTACTCTCAACCGATGGAAAACTGTGGCTAAGTAAAGTTGGGAAAATAATCTCACTCTAACCAACTGACCAAAGAAAACATCTATGCAGGGTAAAGGATAGCAATCCTTCTTCGCCATCTTATTCATCTCGCGGTAATCGACACAGAGTCTAAGAGAACCATCGACCTTAGTGGAAAAGACGATTAGCGCTCCCCACTTGAAAATACTCCTCCTAATGAAGCTCTTCTCCAATAATACATTCTTGCTTATTCAACTCGCGTCGTACCCTTGGAGCCATATGCCTCAAAGGTAAAGCAATCGATCTTGCATTCTCAATAAGGTAGATCCTAAGCTCAGTCTCTCTGTTTTGGGAAACCATAACCTCAGAAAATAAATAGGGAAAATCCCTAACTACTGGAATAGGAACAAGCTCATCATGCGGTAGGTCTAAAGAATAAATCTCAACATAACTGACCCTCGCGGATCGCAGACAACCTCTAAACTATGCCCGCTACAAGAGCCTAATCTAGCAATCCCCCCATCACAGTCTAATATAGCCCCATATAGGGACATCCAATCCATGCCTAGTATATGCCCAAACCCAGAGAACCCCAACACATAGGCATCACACTCAAACTCGACCCCTAAAATCATCAACCTCAAATCCTGACAAATCATAGACAAATAACTCGATCCCCACACGAGATTTGACACAACCATAGGGTTCGTCATAATACTAGTGTCTAAGTGTAAGTCATTAACAAGTCTACTAGAGATAAAAGAATGAGAGGCACCAGTATCGAATAAAGTGTGAATAGAAAGACCAGAAAGAGAAAATACACCTTCAGTCACCACCTTCTTCCCCTTATCCAGTGCTGGCTGGACACTGGAAATGGGAACAACCCTCACAGAATATGCTTGGACCACCTAAGTAGTAGCTATAGAAGTAGGTCTGGGTGGTGCTGGACAATTCCTCTTTATATGCCCAACCTGATCACAATTGAATCACTTCGGTTTCTACAGTGAACAGTCCCTAACATGATGATTGCCCCCCACTTCTGAAACACTACAACTCCTTCTTCTAGATCTTCCCTTTAGATGGAGGTCCACCCTTCTTCTTCCCTTTTTGAAATTCTTCACTTTAGCCTTTGGAGACTTACCCACCTATTTAGTAATAGAAGTAAGCAATGCCATCTCAACCTAACCCTCATAGGTAGCTCCCATAGGAATATGACACACTATTAAGCCCAGTAGTGGCTGATTCAAACCCTTAGCAAACTTAAGTTCCTTTTTATGCAGGGTATTGATCAACTCCATTCCAAACCTCGCAAGCTCATTAAACTGATTAAAATATTCATTAACTGAAAACTACCCTAATTTAGATTCATAAACTTCTCCAACACAACTCCCTCCTTAGCCTACGACAAGAACTTTAACTCAAACCTTCGCCTAAACTCTCCCCAAGTCACAATACCACTACCAGTCTCGGCTTCAACCACCTCCCACCAACTAAGAGTCTCTCCCTACAGCTATCAAGTAGCAAGTTGCCTCCTAACCTCGTCTGTCAAACCCATAAGTCCAAATATCCACCCACAACTATGGATCCAAGCTCTAGCATCAACAAAAGTCTCAGTGCCTAAGAATGGCTTGCCACCCAAGTTGGAAAAGTCCTTGCATAACTTGGAAAAGTCACAAGCGACAAGTGGATGAGCAGAGGCCCCACCAGTCGCCATCTTCGTAGGCTCTCTAGCCGAAGGCTCAACCCCTCTCCTAGTTGTAAGTAGCGGTGGAACCAAATAGGCATGATCACGCCTGGAATATTTGAAATGTCGGTAGAACCAGATCCTGCGGGATCAACCATCTCTGTCTATGAATAGTAAAAATTTAATTAATTACTTCCGCAGATAGCTCAAACAAGATTGAAGATAGAGAACATCATAGGCATGAATTACAATAAGCATAGGCACAAATTTTGAGGTATTCTTAAAGATATATGTATGTATGTATGTATGTATGTATGTATATGTATTGTTAAAAATATTTATATGTATATATATATGTATACTTTGGAAATCTATTTTAAAAACAATTTCAGAAATCATTTATTATTCTTAAAATCATACATACATACATACATACACACACACATATATATCCATAGGGTCAAATGTGCTCCTATCCTTAGGAAATGTTGAACTGAGCTCTGGTACTACATGTAACAACCGACATCTCTTAGCATGCCAAAAACACACTTCAAAAGACATGGATCATCGGTTTAAAGTAAAAAGTAGTATCACAGAGACTAAGATATCAACAAAGAAATAATCTATCTAATCCAAGCGCCATCACAATGGAAATATAATCTTAGATATAATGGTAATCTCAAACATAACAAAAAATAAAAATCTCAAAAGTATAAAAAATACCTAATCTCAAAATATAACAGTATCTTAGTCTTTGAAAATCATCACTACATATTATTAGAGTATCATAACAATAATCTCTCATAAGCAAAGTATTGAAAAAACAAATGTACTGAAAGGGAATACATGATAAATGATAAATAGAGCTAGACTCTAGGCATGATAATCCGACGGTAGCAATGTACCTGTCAACGACTCCTCTATCCACCTATGGTGGGAAAAATGGAATGTGTCAGACATAAAGTTTGGTGAATGAGAACAAGACTAACAAGAAACTTAAATGTAACTGAATCTAAGTCTATTCTAAGTGATATAAAGTGTATACAGTGCCCATGCATCTAAGGTCACGTGTCGAAGGTCATCGGTCAACAGTCTGAGAACATGAGGGATAACAATAGATCGCAAATGATCGCTTAATAATTATGGATAGACCTGCTTGCCCACTTTAACTTATACTAGGACTAGAGAGGAAGAACACATATGTAAACTCGCATAGTGACTCATTGAATGCATCCATGCCCAACCCCTCGATCCTAGTAGCAAAATACCTCTTACACACCCCCGAGAGTAACGCCTAACACCTGCAAGTATTGGATATAACCTAGTTTTAAGCGCCATAAGCCCATACGAGCACAACAAACAAAAGATCAAAAATTTGATCACAATAAATAAGATACCGATAAACTAGTCCTAGCACATAAGTGTATGTTTAGCCGTCTAAATGACACACCGTACCCAACTTCACAATACGGAAAAAGCAAATTAAATTCATACCTCAAAATAAGAAGACATAAATGTCCACCAGTCAAACAGTATAAAGGACAACAAAGTTGACAAATCTAAAGGCACAGGGACGTTAAACGGTCTAATAAGTCTAAAATGACATACAACAGTCAACCAATATCATTCGTAGGTAGATCATCTATAAGCTAACAACACAAGGCCTCAAACAGTTTGCTTAGTCTAGACGACATACGACAATCAACCTGTAACATCCTACCTTTTTGTACGTTTTAAATCGACGATAAACCACGCACGTCAGACTCAAACCATACAAAAGGGCGAATTGTTATTGGGGTGAATAAGAAAAAGGAAGAAAGAAATAAAAAATGAATCTCACAGTGGAATGACAAAATATAATAATCAAATAACAGTTCATGAAGCTGTTTTTCAAAACATTTAATTATACTTATACAACATATATCAGAGTTACACATACCAGAGAATAATAAATAATGTAGCAGAACAGTATGAATGTAGTGGAATAATATAATAAGTAATAGTAATACAATCTTCGTCTTCGTCCTCCAGAAATAAAGTCTTCAAATCCTGAAATGTTCAGACTGACCCGAGCGAATTGAAAAGACAAAACACTCGAGTTAGAACTAAAAGATATTATGTAAGTTAAATCAACGGAAATAAATATGAGTGTAACGGCGTCAGAGATGTTTACGGAATTTGACATTTCTTATCCAGTGTCAAGGTGAGTGCAGTAACTTAAGAGATGCTCGGTATTCACATCTCCTAAGGATCCGTTAAACTATTTACTATGTATTAATATTTCGCTATTATAATAATGTCTATGGTAAAATAAACTTACTTTTAAATAGCGTTAAGGGGTTACCCATATAGCCCTTACCACATAATAGTCCCAATAGTCAATCCAGCATCATGGTTCCTCCTGATCGGGAAGCCACTAGAGGATACCACATGGGCTACGGGAGAAAACCAAACTCGTACAAGGCGTGACAGGGTAGGTGACACGGCACACAAGGCAATGCCAGGGTAGATATACCAACTACGCATCCGGGCTGGTGGTAAGCGTGGCAGCTACTACTACCCACCTCGAGCCACATCCTTGAAATCAAAAATCAAAAGTGGCCACGGAATCAATCCAAAAGTCAGAGTATAATATCGAAGGAGTGTGTCCGATAAGAGGGGCTACCTCCTTTACTCGAGAATCGCTCCTGTTTTAGCCACCTTATGCCAACTCACGGCAGTCGGGTCCACATATATAACTTAATAGAACGTCGCCACCATCCTACTTCATTCCGGAGTCTCCATCGTGTACACAGTTGTTAAAGTGGTTTTCGGAGTTGGCAGAGAGTATAACAACTTCCGATCTCGATCTCTTAAACAACCAAACGTTATTATAACACCGCGGACATTTCAAAATAATTTATACTACAAAATCAGAATACAATATCCATTTCAAAACCATATAAATACGATATCATTTCCATTTCAAAAACCAAATCAATATGATATCAATTTTATAAAAACCCAAATCAATGTAATATCATTTTTTTATTTCAAATTTATCTCTTTTCCAAAATCATAGCTCTTCCAAAATTATAACACTTCGAAATTAAACACTTAAAGTATAACACTTTCAAATTATAATACTTTGAAACACATAACTTTGAAACATAACTACATCACCTAAATGGCTTAAATACTAAAATACTTTATATAATAAATAGCTTCTTCAATTTCGCAAATCAATTCCAAAACAACTCGAATTCCAAAAACTTTATATGTAAATCAAATCCCAAATCAGGAATTTCAATACAATTCAGTTTCCAAATAAACTATTCCAAGTTATATTGATTTCCCAACCGATTGATCCACAAAATAGACCCTTTTAAATTCAATATATTTCAAGCCTTAAGTATTCAACAATTTCAAAACTAAGTTTGATAATTACAATTCAGCAATACAAGTTTCTATTATTTAGTTTTGAAATATTTTACTAAATAAATCCATTATAATTTAAATATAACCCAAATTTCAAATAACTGAATATTTCCTTAAATTTAATTATACTTGAAATATTCATTTAAATCACTCTAAACCAAAATCAAGTTATAAGAACCATACCCTTTAAAGCCTCAATTTATTTAAATTTCAAATAAAATTAATTCGAGTATAATTCTTAAATAATTTAATTCAAACAAATTTCATATTTATCTTCCAACCTAAGTTTTATTCAAGTCATTATAAACTCTATATACAAAATAACTTAAACAGGTACTTAACCATATTATATAAAATAATCAAACTTTATTATTTGGCTTATTTTATATTTCCTAACGAATATAAACATAGCTAAAATTCAATAATAAAATAACATTTATATAACATCCGAAATCAGTATTTATATAACCTATATATTTCTTTACAAAACCATAGTAATCATTTCAAATTATTTTTATATATAGACCGCGGTGTCTGTATATAATTTTCTATCCTATAATCAAGTGATATGGATATTTATCATTTCAATCCATAATTTAAAACATAAATACAGTTATATATCATTTCAAACCGCAATCCCAAATGAAATAAAATCCATAACAACTTGCAGTTTATAACAATATAAAATACAACATCCATTCATCCAATATCAATCATCAAACATTTATCACAATCATCATCCAATTCAATCAATAACATCAATATAGAATAGCTAATAAATAACAGGCATTTACTGACAGTTTATATTCAATGATAAATTAAATAACAATTTAACTGGCAGTTTATATGCAATAATAAATTGATTAACAATTTAATTCAAATAAATTCAATTTAACCGGGATGATGATTAAAAATATGCCAAACAGTCATGAATAAATTTGTATTCATATCATATATCAATTTAACAAATATAAGAAATTTTAGAAGTTGTGAGTAGATTAAAACACTCACCTTTTGAATTTAAATTGAATTTAAATCCAATTTAAACCCAAAATTTGAACAGTCTCAGAATCTGTCCAAACCCATGCCAAAATGTCCGAAATTCTAATGCGAACCTAGCGGAGAAAACAACACGTGAATCTGTGTCCGTATGCAAAAGTTATGATAATTAGACATTTTGGAAAATAAAATTAAATAGAAAAAGAACAAATGACATACTCAACACAAAGCCATGTCATCAGGTTCTAGACGCGCACGCTATCTTCCCCAGACCTCCACTCGAACCCAATAACCCCTAGTTGACCGAAGCTTTGACCGCGAACGTTTGTCGCCACGGCCATCTATAGCATTGCCGACCTACATCATCGCCACCTAGTCACCAAGTCGCACCCTATGGTGCCCCCACGGCCACCACATCGCTGGAAAAAACACAGCCGCCGCCTAGGGTATAGCCCTAGGTTGAATTTCTGATGATGATCCAGCCGTTAATCCATCAAACGAACACCAGCGATGAAAAGAACTCGTCCATCTCTACGCAATGGTAACCTCCAATTGACGATCAGGCGAAGTTGATTACGACACGATGAACGACCTTGCTTTGTTCCTTAATTTCTTGACGAACAAAAATTCGGATTGGAAAACGAATCACAGATCTGAGATGCGCTCGTCGAGAGCTTTCCGACGATTTAAAATATGATATAGTTTGAAGAGTTTGAAATTTTGATTTGGTTTTGAATTGCAAGTGGATTTGGAAGTGAGAATTTGTTTATCTTCCATTAAGGAGGAGAGACAGGTGAATTGTACATACAGAAATAAGGAATAAGAAATAGGCTAGGGTTTATAACAAGGTGTATATATAGACAAAGCTGAAAAATAGAGGAACGGATACGATTGGTTTGGACCGTTGAACGATAAATGGCCCGAAAAGCCCGTTTCGACTCCGGAACGAAATTGGGTCAACTCATATATCAAAATAGATGTTTTAAAATATTTAAAAATCAATGGAACAGGTTTCAGGTCCAAATTCCGTCGTATGAAGAAGTTATGCTAAAATCAAGTTATTTGAAATTGATTTCAGTTGATTTCAATTTAATTGATTTCTAGGCGTTTCGAGTCCGTACGATCAAACGACAAGTCCGATCGCTACGAAGCTTGGAATCCTACAATAATTGACCATTACGGATCCGATGAAACTGGTTTCGTCGAATTCCGATCAGTGGCCAAAATGGCTAATTTCACATTGATTAAATAAATTAATTAATTAAGTCAAATTTTCAATTTCAATTCTATAATTGACAATTTTAATCATTTTTAAATTTCTTAATCATTTATACTAATTTAAACAGTCTAGATGTCCATTTAGACTTAATTAATTTATCAATTTCAGTGTTAACCTCAATTCATTAAATTCAGAATTTATAAATATAATTCCCAAAAATTCCATTTAATCAAATAAATTAATAATTATTCCATTCATTATTGTCAAATAGATGGATTTAACATTGGATTCAAAACTATTACATTAGTATTTTCACATTCCGTCTTTATTTCAAATAACGTAATATCTAGATATTTTAGTTTCATTTAATTGCAATAAATCCAATTATTATAGTTCAAATCTCAATAAATTGATAAATCTTTATTTCCATTCTTTTGAATTCCACAAATTGTCCTATCATAAATAACATGGACATTATTCCCAAATAATATTATAATTACTATTTATTATTATCAATTCACTAATTAATTCAATATCTACGTTTGTTATCTTGTATTAAATTTATTACCAAGTATACATTTGCCTTTTTCAACTAATTGGGATTTCATTCAAGTTCATAATAATTAACTATAAATAACATTGTTGCATTTCACTTTAGATATTATTTCATTAAATAAATTATAAATTTTTTATATCTTCCAATATTTATTCACAATTCCTAATTAAATTAACATTTGTAATTATCGAAAATTACGGGTCTTTACACTCTCCCCACTCAAAACTTTTCGTCCCCGAAAAGGAAAAGAAGGGAAAAGAAAGAATTGAGTAAATAATACATCTTACTCAAAAATATTAACTTTATAAACAAATAAATTTACAAAATTAATTAATTTAAATAAAATATACCACTTCATCACCAATAAATCTTTTTATACTCAAATTAATAAAGTTTGGAAAACAATTTCAAAAATTTTCTAAGTCCAAAATTTACGGAAAATTTCGGCAGATTCTTCTTTGTACGGAGAGGCTCGGGAGAAAATATAATATCAAATATAACAATATAAAACATATATTTTTCAAAATAATATATCCCAACACGGGAAAACAATATAATAGCGCTATAAAACCGTAATCCGAAAACGTACCTATTTGTCGAGCAATTTACGCTTATTTTATGAAACCAAAAGCAGTAGCAATTGCTTCCATAACCTGTATTTCACTTATATAATCCAAAAGAGTTAATAATAATATAAAATAAAATATTTATAGTTGTTTCAACCACCAACATCCAAATTAATACAAAAAAAACAATCACTTGCAACAGAGCATACAACCATCACATAAAATCAACACAAACCAATTATCCATTCATTTCAAACAAAACAAATAGTTGTTCCGGTTCAAAACTTTAAATTGTACAGAATGAAAAATAAACTACTAAGTGCACCATTTACTTAATAGTCGTAGATGAAACTAAATAGACTATTCATTCACCCAAACAAATTAAAAGTATCTTTGCCTAAACAACCATAAACCAAACAGATAACAATTTCAAACAATAGATCAAGTTCATTCTTATTAATTTTATTTCATAACATTTGTTGTTTGATTTCCTTTTCATTCAATTAATGATTTATCTTTTTAATTTACATTTAACTTCTTACAAAATTTCCATTTATTTTCATTTATTCTTATCATGTAAATTTTCTTTTTATTGCATTACATTCATTTATTCACCACTTAATTTCATTTATTTACAACTTTCATCTTTCTACTTATTTTCCTTATAAATAACTTCAACATTTACTTAAGCTTATTATCATTTCTTTATAACTTTTATATTATATTTAATAGGTGGCCTTTCAGTCATACTTAAGTTTACAACCATTATAACATTAAATTCTTATTTATAAAAGCAAATTCATTGAATACATTCATTACTTCAAGTTTTTACTTGTACAATATCCATTCCATTTTCTTATAAGCATTAGAACTTTTAATATTTGGTAAGTTATACATATGCACTAAGAATGCAATTGAAGGTTATACAAGTCTCTCTTCTTTCCTTTAATTAATTTAACGTTCAATAATCATATCTTTTGTTTTTATGTTACATATTTCAACTTTCTTTTAAATTTATTTATAACTTAGCATTTAATCTCTTATTTTAATTAGAGGTTCCAATTATTAATTAGTTATAACTCATTTCACTACAATAATTGAAACTATTGATTAACAGAAACTTAAGAACTGAATACCAGGTTAAGTTTCAAATCATTTTAAAACAATAGATAGATGTATACACTTGCAATTTATATATCCAATTACATTTAAAAAAAATTGAAATTTATATTTGCTTATCAAAATAAATTTGTAGTAAAATTACTACAGTGGCCTTCCCACTTTGAAACTCGAAAATGAATGTCGATGATGCGTGCACTCATCACCGAAATTATTTTCCAACGACAGAGAGGGGAGTACAGAACATATTTATTTCTAAAATTTCTTTAAAACAATTCTTTCAATCATATTGAAATATTTATATCAGAAAATACTTTTAAATAATATTATTATTATATTCCAATCATTTGAAAGAAATTTTCGAAACTCCGAAACTTAAGTTCTAAAATTTCCGATTTTCATTATTTTATTTTAGATCTTATTTCCAACCAATATTTATAAATTTCACTACCTAACAACCAATATATTACAACCAAATATATCCTTTATAAAATATATTACTTTATATACAGAAAATATAATAGGAAAAGTTATTTCATTCACCTATATTCAAACAAATATTGTGTCGGTCTGTCCTATTAAGTGTTTAGAAATCCCTATTGATGTCATAGCGTCCTATGCACCAATCAGAATTTATAAATACAAAACGGAACAAATTATCACAATATCAAAAGATTTTTTTATAACACCAACAAATACGCTCTCTCATATATATACGCTCAGCGACTCATCATAGGGTATTACTACCCTATTGATAAAGAGTCAAACCCCACAAAGCTAAGGTTTATCGCTAAACCAAAGCTCTGATGCCACGTGTAACATCCCACCTTTTTGTACGTTTTAAATCGACGATAAACTACACACGTCAGACTCAAACCATACAAAAGGGCGATTTGTCATTGGAGTGAATAAGAAAAAGGAAGAAAGAAATAAAACAAAATAGAATCTCACAACGGAATGACAAAATATAATAATCAAATAACAGTTCATGAAGCTTTTTTTCAAAGCATTCAATTATACTTATACAACATATATCAGAGTTACACATACCAGAGAATAATAAATAATGCAGTGGAACAATATAAATGTAGTGGAATAATATAATAAGTTATAGTAATACAATCTTCGTCTTCGTCCTCCAGAAATAAAGTCTTCAAATCCTGAAATGCTCATACTGACCCAAGCAAATTGAAAAGACAAAACACTCGAGTCGGAACTAAAAGATCTTATGTAAGTTAAATCAACGGAAATAAATATGAGTGTAACAGCGTCAGAGATGTTTACGGGATTTGACATCTCCTATTCAGTGTCAACGTGAGCACAATAATCAAGTGATGCTCGGGATTCACATCTCCTAAGGATCCGTTAAACTATTTACTATGCAGTAATATTTCACTACTATAATAATGTCTATAGTAAAATACACTTACTTTTAAATAGCATTAAGGGGTTACCCATATAGCCCTTACCACATAATAGTCCCAGTAGTCCATCCAGTATTATGGTTCTTCCTGATCGAGAAGCTACCAGAGGATACCACACGGGCAACGGGAGAAAACCAAACTCGACAAGGCGCGATAGGGTAGGTGACACGGCATACAAGGCAATGCCAGGGTAGATATACCAATTATGCATTTGGGCTGGTGGTAACGCGCAGCAGCTACTACCGCCTACCTCAAGCCATACCCCTAAAGCCAAAAATAAAAAGTGGCCACCGAATCAATCCAAAAGTCGAAGTATAATATCGAAGGAGTGTGTTCGATAAGAGGGGCTACCTCCTTGGCCCGAGAATCGCTCCTATTTTAGCTACCTTATGCCAACTCACGGGAGTCGGGTCCACATATATACCTTAATAGAACTCGCCACCATCCTACTTCATTTTGGAATCTCCACCGCGTACAAGGTTGTTAAAGTGGTTTTCGGAGTTGGCAGAGAGTATGACAACTTTCGATCTCTGTCTCTTTAACAGCCAAACTTTATTATAACACCGCGGTCATTTCAAAATAATTTATACTTCAAAATCAAAATATGATATCCATTTCAAAACCATATAAATACGATATCATTTCCATTTCAAAAACCAAATCAATATGATATCATTTTTATAAAAACCCAAATCAATGTAATATCATTTTTTTATTTCAAATATATCTCTTTTCCAAAATCATAGCACTTCCAAAGTTATAACACTTCGAAATTAAACACTTAAAGTATAACACTTTCAAATTATAATACTTTGAAACTCATAACTTTGAAACATAACTACACCACTTAAATGGCTTAAATATTAAAATACTTTATATGATAAATAGCTTCTTCAATTTCACAATTCAATTCCAAAACAACTCGAATTCCAAAAACTTTATATTTAAATCAAATCCCAAATTATAAATTTCAATACAATTCAGTTTTCAAATAAAATATTCCAAATTATATTGATTTCCCAACCGATTGATCCACAAAATAGACCCTTTCAAATTCAGTATATTTCAAGCCTTAAGTATTCAACAATTTCAAAACTAAGTTTGATAATTACAATTCAGCAATACAATTTTCTGTTATTTAGTTTTGAAATATTTTACTAAATAAATCCATTATAGTTTAAATATAACCCAAATTTCAAATAACTGAATATTTCCTTAAATTTAATTATACTTGAAGTAGTCATTTAAATCACTCTAAACCAAAATCAAGTTATAAGAATCATACCCTTTAAAGCCTCAATTTTATTTAAATTTCAAATCAAATTTATTCGAGTATAATTCTTAAATAATTTACTTCAAACCAATTTAATATTTGTCTTCCAACCTAAGTTTTATTTAAGTCATTGTAAACTCTATATACATAACTTAAACAGGTACTTAACCATAATATATAAAACATTCAAACTTTATTATTTTGCTTATTTTATATTTCCAAACGAATTTAAACATAGCTAAAAATCAATAATAAAGTAACACTTATATAACATCTGAAATCAATATTTATATAAAATATATTTCTTTACAAAACCATAGTAATCATTTCAAATTATTTTTATATATTGACTGCGGTGTCTGTATCTAATTTTCTATCCTATGGTCAAGTGATAGAGATATTTATCATTTCAATTCGTAATTTAAAGCATAAATACGGTTATATATCATTTCAAGCCGCAATCCCAAATGAAATAAAATCCATAACAACTTGTAGTTTATAACAATATAAAATACAACATCCATTCATCAAATATCAATCATCAAACATTTATCACAATCATCATCCAATTCAATCAATAACATCAATATAGAATAGCTAATAAATAACAGGCATTTACTGGCAGTTTATATTCAATGATAAATTAAATAAAAATTTAACTGGCAGTTTATATGCAATAATAAATTAATTAACAATTTAATTCAAATAAATTCAATTTAACTGGGATGATGATTAAAAATATGCCAAATAGTCATAAATAAATTTCTATTCATATCATATATCAATTTAACAAACATAAGAAATTTTAGAAGTTGTGAGTGGATTAAAACACTCACCTTTTGACTTTAAATTGAATTTAAATCCAATTGAAACTCAAAATTTGAATAGTCTCATAATCCATCCAAACTGGCACCAAAATGTTTGTAATTCCAATACGAACCTAGCGGAGAAAACCGCGCGCGAATCTGAGTCCGTATGCAAAAGTTATGATAATTAGACGATTTGGAAAACAAAATTAAATAGAAAAAGAATAAATGACATACTCAACACAAAGCCACGTCATCAGGTTCTAGATGAGCACATTATCTTCCCTAGACCACCGCTCGAACCCAATAACCCACGGTTGACCGATGCTTTGACCGCAAACGCTCGTCGCCACAGCCATCTACAACAATGCCGACCTACATCATTGCCGCCTACTCGCTAAGCCGCACCCAATGGTGCCCTCACGGCCACCACGTCGTCGGAAATAACACGGCCGTCGCCTAGGTTTTAGCGCTAGGTTGAATTTACGACGATGATCCAGCCATTAATCCATCAAACGAACACCAGCGATGAGAAGCACTTGCCCATCTCTACGCAACGGTAACCTCTAATTGACGATCAGGGGAAGTTGATTACGGCACGATGAACGGTCGTGCTTTATTCTTTAATTTCTAGACGAATAGAGATTTAGATTGGAAAACGAATCATAGATCTGAGATGCGCTCGTCGAGAGCTTTTCGACGATATAAAATATGATATAGCTTGAAGAGTTTGAAATTTTGATTTGGTTTTAAATTGCAAGTGGATTTGGAAGTGAGAATTTGTTTGTCTGACATTAAGGAGGAGAGACAGCTGAATTATACGTACAGAAATGGGGAATAAGAAATAGGCTAGGGTTTATAACAAGGTATATATAGACAAAGCGGAAAAATAGAGGAACGGATATGATTGGTTTGGACCGTTGAACGATAAATGACCCGAAAAGCCCGTTTCGACTCCGTAACGAAATTGGGTCAACCCATATATCAAAATAGATGTTTTAAAATATTTAAAAATCAATGGAACAGGTTTCAGGTACAAATTCCATCGTATGAAGAAGTTATACTAAAATCAAGTTATTTCAAATTGACTTCAATTGATTTCTAGGCGTTTCGAGTCCGTACGATCAAACGACAAGTCCGATCGCTACGAAACTTGAAATCCTACAATAATTCACTGTTACAGATCTGATGAAACTAGTTTCGTCGAAATCCGAGTCGATGGCCAAAATGGCTAATTTCACATTGATTAAATAAATTAATAAATTAATTAATTAAATCAAAATTTCAATTTCAATTCTATAATTGACAATTTTAATCGTTTTTAAATTCTTAATCATTTATACTAATTTAAACAATTTAGATGTCCATTTAGAGTTGGTTAATTCATCAATATCAGTGTTAACCTCAATTCATTAAATTCAGAATTTATAAATATAATTCCCAAAAATTCCATTTAATTAAATAAATTAATAATTATTCCATTCATTATTGTCAAATAGATGGTTTTAACATTGGATTCAAAACTATTGCATTAATATTCTCACATTCCGTCTTAATTTCAAATAACATAAATTGAGATATTTTAATTTCATTTAATTTTAATAATCCAATTGTTATAGTTCAAATTCCAATAAATTGATAAATCTTTATTTCCATTCTTTTAAATTCCATAAATTGTCCTATCATAAATAACATTAACATTATTCCTAAATAATATTATAATTACTATTTATTATTATTAATTCATTAATTAATTCAATATCTACGTTTGTTATCTTGTATTAAATTTATTACTAAGTATACATTTACCTTTTTCAACTAATTGTGATTTCATTCAAATTCATAATAATTAACTATAAATAACATTGCTGCGTTTCACTTCAGTTTTTATTTCATTAAATAATTATAAAATTTTTATATCTTCCAATATTTATTCACAATTCCCAATTAAATTAACATTTTTAATTATCGAAGATTACGGGTCGTTACACAACCTATGTCAACCTAAGGTCGATTGCCTACAAGTTTACATCTTCTTTTTACTTATCTTATATTTCAGATTTCATTTAGTTACTTTTAGTTGCTAAAAGATATTACAGCATATCATTAGGCAACTAATCGTTACGTTTCAGAAAATGAAATCTAATCATTACGCAGACTAATCATTATATTTCTATGATATTATATCTAATCATTACACAGTCTAATCATTACATTTCTACAATATTATATCTAATCATTAAGTAACTTTCACATTATTTAAATTATCAATTTAATAGTATCAAACCATATTTAGCATTGGATTTAGGATTATACAACTAGCATATGTCAATAGCAATTAGAGAAAAATATTCATTGTTTTTTTTTGAACAGCAAGAGCATAAGCTCATTTTATTGACTAATATTCCATTACAAGAAATTACAACTCACACAATCCCATTATCATGACAAAATACAGAACATTGCAGACCAAACATAGTGACTATAATACAAACCAAACACGCAAACTTAGTTACAACAATTATGAACAAAAGTCAACTGACCATGAATCAAAACCAAACTAAATGCCAAAGTATAGAGTACATTGATCATTTCATGCATCAAGTAATCTTCAGTAATGAAACCAAATCTCATTGCCAGAATAAAATCATTGTCAGCAGCTGGTAAGCATCAAAATATGCTATCTACAGAACATGAACACTACAGGAATCACTGATCCAACTCAATTAGCAGTAAGGTACTTACTTCCCTCACAATCCATCAGTCTTCAAGTATTATCAATCCTTAAATTCCTCAAAATACTGCCATGAATCATAGAGTAAAGCTGAGATGAGTTCTTGCCTCCAATACCAAATATTCTATTATTTCTTTCAGTCCACACAGCATAAATCATTTTTTTAAGAAGCTTGAGAAAAATCCTGGTAGTACGTGTCTTCCATCTAGTTGCTTTGAATACATTAAACCATTCAATAGAACTAACAGTAGAAGGCTTATAAAAACTACCATTAGATAAGAGTCTGTACCATATTTGATAAACAAAAGGACATTCAAAAAATAAATGAGTATTAGTTTCAGATTCTGCTTTGCAAAGTACACATAAATCCTCTGAAATAATACCCATTCTACAAAGCCTGTCCTTAGTATTCAAAGCATTTGCCATTACCTTCCACAACAATAGATTTTCCTTTGCTGAACAACCAGTTTTCCAAATTCTTGAATGCCAAGGGAAAAACAGAATCACTCTTATAAACATAATTATACACAATCCTGATAGAATGGATTTTACCTTTTCTTGACCATATTAAAGCGTTATCACTACTGATAATTGGATTACTGGTAATAACATTCCACAAATTTCTTAACTAAAATGAGCTGGAGTAAGGTAATACAATACTACCATCATGTATAAATTCATCAACTATAGCTTCTTCTGAAATTCCAGAGTTATAATCCACTAAAGAACTTAAAATCAGACCCGGTTTAGCTCAAGGAGAATGCCAAAAAGATAATCCTTTAATCAATGCATAATTACATTGTATGAATGGTAAGAAAGTTTCCCTTAGTTTAAGTGTACATCTCCAACTCCAACTACAATTTTGGGGTATTCTCATAGTCTAAAAATTCCTCTTGCCAATAGGATTTTGATTAACCCATTGAGACCATAAGTTTTGACCAGATGCAAATTTTTTATTGAAGTAAACAGAAATAGAAGCTTTATTCCACTGGAAAATATTAGTGATACCAAGACCACCATACTTTTTAGCATCAAACAGTTTGAAGAAAGATATAGGTATGAGCTTTTTTGAGAAAGGGTCACCATGCCAGAGAAATTTATTTAGAGCACTTGAAATCATATTAATCAGCTTGATTGGAAGAATGTAGTGTCTTGTCCAATATGTGGTCATAGCCACAGCAATTGATTGAATAACAATGAGCCTACCAGCTTGTGACAATTTATTACAAGGCCATAGCCGCAACCTTGAAATTATTTTTCCAAAAAGTGGCAAACAATTCTGCTTGGTAATTCTAGAGCTTATGAGAGGTAAACCTAAATAATATGAATTTTTAGGTAATTCCTGAAGCCCTGAGCATTTAATAATATCAATCTTCTTAGAAATAGGCAAACCAGCAACAAGTATATTAGATTTTGAGAGATTAATTTGAAGGCCAGTAATGGAATAAAAGAATTGCAGAGAAGACATAAAACACTGAATATTACTATGAGTTGGCTTTGTGAAAATGATAAGATCATAAGCAAAAAGAAGATGGGTAATGAGAGGATGTTTACATTTAGGATGTAAATCAAGTTCTTTCCTTAAAGCTAGATCCATCAAAATTGAATTGAGCAATTCCATGACAATAATGAACAAATAGGCAGAAATAGGATCACCCTGCCTAACACCCTGTGCGCCTTTAAAATACCCATACAGACCACCCTCTTTCGAAATTGAGTACATTGGTGATGAAATACAAGTGAAAATCCAAGCTAAAAATGGTTTAGGAAAGTTCATCCTGGACATAATAGCTAAAATAAAGCTCCAAGCAATAGAATCAAATGCCTTCTTAACGTCCAACTTTAACATGCATCTAGGAGATATATTTTTCCTTTCATACCCTAATAATAGTTCTTGAGTTAAGAGAATGTTATCAATAATGGATCTTCCACTAATATAAGCAGCCTGATTATTGGATATAATGGACGGGAGAACTAACTGCAATATATTAGCCAACACTTTTGAAATGATTTTATAAATGATGTTACAACAAGATATTGGCCTAAAATCAGCAGCTGAAGTAGGATTATCATTCTTAGGAATTAAGGTAATGGCAGTAGCAGAGAGACCAGCAGAAAGTTTATTGTTGAGGAAAAAATATTGAATAGCTTTGACAATATCAACACAAATTATATTCCAACTTTGTTGTAAAAAATGAGTATTGTAGTCATCTGGACCTCAACAACTATTAGAATCCAAGATAAAAACTGCAGATCTAATCTCATCATCAGAAATGGCACATATCAAAGAAGCAGATTGTGAAAAGGATAAGGTTGGAAGTGTTATATCAAAAAGAGGTTGTATATCAGGTTCAAAAGGGTTGGAAGGTGCTAAAATGGAGAAAAAATACCGAACAAAAGCATCATTAATACCATCAGAAGATTTAACCAGATTACCATTCATATCATTAATCTGAAATATGCTTTCTCTAGCTCTCTTAACTTTTAGAAAATTATGAAAGTACTTAGTATTTCTATCAGCTTCCTTCTCTATTCTCAAGTGAACTTTCTGTTTAAGGGATAATAATTCCCTATCTATAACTTGTTCAAGTTTCTTTCTTTGTTCCAATTCAGCATGTTGTAAAAGAATATCATGTGGCTTAGTACTCAAATCTTCCTGAACCTTAATGAGCTCATTCGTAATATGAGTAGAAAGCTTAGAGTCTTTACCAAAATTAGCTGCAGACCAGACCTTTAAGTGAAATTTGAGAGCCTTCATCTTGAGAGAAACATTAGCTAAAGAATTCCTGCAAAATTGCACATTCCAAACCTGTTTAAGAATAATTGGATAATCCACATGCTTAGTCCAAAAATTAAAAAATTAAAAAGAATGTTTATCTCCACAATTGTCATCAACTCCCCAATGAAAAATTAAGGGACGGTGATCAGATAAAGAAGGCTGAAGAGTATCATAAAATGATTTGGGCCAGACTTGAAGGAAAGGGATATTTACAAAAATATGATCTAATTTACAAAGAGTTGGATTTCCACTCCTATTACTATTTGACCAAGTGAAAACTAAACCAAAAGATTTGACCGAGATTAGATTAGATTGACTGATAGCACTATTTAAAGGAGCAATATCCTTAAGAGACAAGGGACAACCACCATATTTTTGATTACCAGCAAGCATACAATTAAAATCACCACCTATCTACCAAGGATCAGAAGAAGAGTTTAGAGTAGGAAGTTGATCCAAAAAAACTGTCTCAATGATAAAGAATTTTGAGCATAAACTGAAGTGAAGAGAAAATTCAAATTAGAGGGAAAATGAACACAATTATAATGAATGAATTGATCAATGGCAATAATCTTGGAAAGTTTGAAGATTGAAGGATTCCATAAAGTTAGGAGTCTGCCATAGTTAGATTCAACAAAATTATGATCATGTAACCAAGAAGGAGATATCAAGTTAACAGCCTTTAGAGTAGACCGAATGTCTAACTTTGTTTCAGAAACACACATCAAATGATATCATTTTCCTTGATAATATTTCTAATCTCAACTTGTTTAGAGGGCAAGTTAGCACCCCTTATATTCCAAAAGGCAATATTATTAATTTCAAGGGGAGAGGAGGAAGCAAAGGTGATGGATTTTTCCTTGTATGTCTAGAATGAGAATTACTTTTTGACGAAGATAAAGGAAGAACTTCCTGAGCCTTAAAATCTTTTCCTTTATTCAAATCACCAGAATTATGAGTGCTAGTATTACCTTTACTTATCATGACTTCCAGACATTCACCCGATTTAGAAGAAGGGGGAAGAATAATATGATCAGGTGGAGATAAATGCAGATAAGGTGATGAAGTGTTAGAAGCAAACATAGATGGAGACTGAAAGCTAAATTGAGAACTGCATGAAGAAGAAACAGAAGTAGATATATTGGAAGAAACAGATGACACAACTTTAGCAGATGAAAAAATATTATCAGAGTCAATTGAAGAGTTAGATAAAGTATCAAAGGAGAAAGATGAAGAAGAGGTTGTTGCATCACAACTATTACCATGTATACTTTCCAAAATTATATCAGGGTTATCATTGGTTGAATCAAGAGTGGAATTTGATAAACCTGAGAAGGCATTTAAGGTTACAGTAGAATAAGAAGAAGTACTATTTACATTAGTTCCTTCACTGCTCTTTCCTTTTCCAATTTCCATGCCTATTTTAGGATCAACACTTAATTGAACCTTTTCTTTAGCCACTGTCTCCTTTTTCTTCCATACTCCTTTATTCCTCCTCTCTACATTTTTCCAGCTTTGATCTGTTATGTTATTATTAGTAAATACATGATCACTTTGGTTCTTATCACCATTCTCAACCAAATTAACCACCTTCTTAACATCATTCTCTTTAGTCTTGTTTACTAACTCACATTTGACAGTATCATGACCAAATATTTTACAATGTGTATATTGAAATTGCAAATCCAGAATCTAAAATATTCATTGTTTAGATTCTGGATTTACAATTTCAATATACTAAATTAGAATTTATAGTCTAATCCGAATAGGATAGACATTAGAATCAATTAATTTAATAATCTTGTTAAAATCTGCGCCCACTCACCACCATCTTAACCTCTAGATTTTCCCCAATTGTCGCAAGTCTTTTCTTCAATCTCTGCTTAGATCCGTTCTCTAGTTGTAAGATCTTTTTTTTTATTTTTAGGTTTAGATTTGGAAGAGAATTGGAGTTTAGAAATTGATTTAGAAAATTAGGGTTTGGGGTTTTATTTTGATAGAGCTTCGCTAGGAAGAAGAAGATTAGGTTTAGGGTAACCCCTAACTCTGAATTTATAGAGCAACACCCACAACCAACATCATCAAATTAGAACCATAACCGATCTTTACCGCTCTCCAAAGCCTTAAAAGGCATAAAAGAATCTAAGATGAATGAACTACACATTTGAAAAATCACAACCCTCGGTTTCACCCGAGGTCAGGTGGACTGTCCATGGGCTTGATCGACCGCCCACGGTCAACCTGGCCCATATCGGGTCGACCGCCTCGTGGTCCAATATTTATTACTATTTTATATTTTCTTCGTTTTATATTTAATTTTCACATTTATTCAAATATTTATAACCTTTTCGTTTTAGCTCAGATTTCAACAAATGATAGTTGAAAATTGTTTGGAAAATTACTATGGATACAATGGCGCAAGTCCCATAGTCAAATTTGAACGTTTGTGAAAATTCTCCTTTTAGTTAATTCTTAACTTTTAATTATAGTTTCTTATTTATTTTCACGAAATTCCAGGGTGTTTCACTCTGCTATCTGATTTTGTGGTTTATATAGTTATTACTATCTTGCCTGTTTTTTATCTATGATAATTATTATATTTTTACTAATGCGATGTGAGATATATAAAAGATTATGTGATTGTGTGATGTTTTATTTCTTTCTCTTCTCTTCCATTCTCTTCTTTATTTCCGTGTCATTTCCCTTCTTAACTCCTATTTCTTTCCTTGACAATCGCCCTACATCGGTTGGATGCTCCAGTAACGCACTATTCGGCTATAGGCGCATTGGACGTATAAGACGGTCATTACAGGGCAGTAATTGACTTGTGAGTCATTCAATAAGCACAAATCACCAATAGAAGTTCATCGACCCACTTTCCTTAGCCTTCTCCAATCGTTTCTTGAGAGTGGACTTAACGATTTTATTAGATGCTTCGACCTGTCAATTTGCCTAGGGGTGTGCCACAGTAGCAGACCTTTTCTCGATACAATGCGTGCGACAGAAATCTTTAAACTCAGCATTGTTAAATTGTGTCCCTTATTATAAATAATAATTTATGGAACTCCAAAACGACATAAGATACTTCTAACTACAAAGTCGATTACTTTCTTTGTTGTGATCATGCCTAATGGCCCTCCCTCAACCCATTTAGTGAAGTAATCAAATGTCGACGATGGCGTCTTTGCACCACCTTTAGATATTGGCAATACAATGATATCTATTCCCTAGAGTGTAAACGGCTAGGGACTAACATTTGAGTAATCTCCGTTGGTCGGGCTCTCGGTGTCTTAGCAAATCTTTGGCACTTGCCATACTTTCTGGTGTAATCAACAACGTCTCGATCGATAGTTGGATAGAGATACCCATAACGAAGGTTCTTCTTCGTTCGGGTTTGCCTACTACTGTGGTCGCCGCATTCCCCTTAATGAACTTCTCTCGGGACCCGCTTGGCCTAATCTTTTACGACACACCGAAGCATATGAACTAAAAATCATTTTCTGTAAAGTACCCCTTCATGCATGATGAATCTTGCATCCTTATGAAGGAGTTGACATCATTCGCTCTTCTTGTCAGGAAGTATTCCTTCCTATAGATAGTTCTTTATCAGATTCATCCTTGACTCCTCAAATTCAACCTCCATGATCTAATCGACATCCATTTGGTCAATGCTCGGAGCTAACAGTACCTCCACCGAAACTAGGTCCATGCGCTGCATATCTTCGGAACTAGCCAACCTAGCCAGCGAGTCAGCCTTTACATTTTCCTCTTTGGGAATATGCATTATCATGTAATATTAAATATCACTAAGCGGCTTAAGGGTCAGTTTAGATAAGGAGCTAGCCTTGCTTTTTATGTTTGAAACTCTTTCCGCACTGAACACATCAATGGTGGGAATCGCAGAAGATATGCAAAGTCTTAACTCCCAACTCTTTGCAATCTTAAGTCCTAAAATTAGGGCTTCATATTCTGCTTGATTATTCATTACAAGAAAATCAAGCATTAGGCATAACAAATCATATGTTCTTCGGGAGTCACCCAAACAACTCTAGCACTAGATCATCATTCATTAGATGCACCATCTGTGTACATCTTCCACTGACATTCTCCTCTCCACTGCTCTCGGGAGTATAGTATCGCGAGTGTATTCAGTAATTAAATCTGCCAAAGCTTGACCCTGGATTGCTCTTCGAGGGTGATAGGTTATGTCATATAGGCTCAATTCGATATTCCATTTCAACAGCCTTTCAGAAGTCTTAGGTCGTTGTAAGACCCGTCTCAAGGACTGGTCGGTCAAAAGTTTGATTGGATGAGCTTGAAAGTAGGAATGAAGCTTCCTTGAAGTGATTTACAGGAAATATGCAAGCTACTCCAGCTTTCGATAGTTTCTTTTTACTCCTGTTAGACACTTATTGAAGTAGTACACTAGTCACTGGATTTGGGATTCCTCTCGTACAAGTGCGGTGCTCAAAGCGTGCACCAACACTGCCAGATGAATAACAAATCCTCATCATCCAGCGACTTCAATAGAATAGGGGGTCTCTCCAAGTGATCCATCAGAGCCTAGAATGCATGAATGCAACCTTGTGTCCAAGCAAAACTACTCTTTCCCTTCTTAATCACATCAAAGAAAGGGATGTATTTGTCAGTGGCTCTAGAGATGAATCGACTCAGGAAGGAAACCTTTCCATTCAAGCTTTGAACATATTTGGTGGTATCTAGGACTTGGATGTTCCTCTGTGCTTCAATCTTCTTAAAATTAACTTCGATCGCATAGGAGTTCACGATGAAGCCTAAGAATTTCCCCGATGCAATGCCGAATGAGCATTTCAAAGGGTTAAGCTTCATCCCATTCCAGAGAACATTAAACATCTTTACCAAATCATAGATGTGGTTCCCTAATTACCATGACTTCACAAGCATATCGTCCATGTAAAATTCCATTGAGCGCCCAATCCAATCTTTAAACGTCTTGTTAACTAATCTGTGGTAAGTCGCTCCGGCCTTTTTTAATCCAAAGGGCATGACAGGGTAGCCCCAAATCGTTTATGAAGCTAGTGTATTCCTAGTTTAATACATGCGTGGATATCTAATTGTATCCAAAATATGCATCCATGAATGATAGCAATTCATGTCCGGTTGTGGAATCCACCAACTGATTAGTACTCGAGAGCGAGAAGTTGTCCTCCGAGTATGGCTTATTCAAATCAGAATAATAGATGCATGTTCTCCACTTCCCATTCAACATTTTCACCATGATTTGATTTAATACCCACTACGAGCATAGGGAATCATGGATGAAGCCATTATCCTTAAGCTTGTCCACTTCTTCTTTGAGTGCAGCGGATCTCTCCGGACCCTGCTCTGACATTGCATCACTAAAGATAAAGATGAATAAGTCCTTAAGATATCACACGAGGGCCTTTGTGAAGATCATTTCGAGGGGCAAAGCCTCGCCTAGAAGGCTACTCGAAAGGGGTACTATTGGTCTACCATGATCTATGGCTCAGTGAGTTATATAAAGAAGTGCGACTGCCATTAATTATTTGCAAAGATATCCAGAGCTTCCCCTAACTTATTGACTCCAATGACATTCCCACAACCATTTGACTAGGATTGGCAATTAGAACCGAGAACCGCAAACCCGAACCGATACGAACCGATAAGACCTAAACCCAAACCTAACTTTATGGGTCTTTGGTCTGGTCTGGGTAATGAAAAATACCATAAAGACCCAATCAAACTCAACCGAAACCGACCTGACCCGAAAGATCCAATCAAAAAACATTGAAATATATGTATTTTTAGTGTTATTACCCAAGCGACCTGACACGATCTGACCCGACCCGAACTGAACCTTAAATCATGTGGGTTTAGGTTTCTAAAATTATAGTTTAAACCTGACAAAACCTACCGCCTAGAACTGAGACTTGTCGGGTTGGGTCCGGGTCCGTTGGGTCGGATTTAATCGCCACCCTACATTTGATGTGTAGGGGATCAACCTAATTGAGATGATCCCAAATGAACGGGACAATACAATAATGTAATAGTCACTAATGACAACTTCATTAAATGGGTCTAGGTAAAGCTCCTTACCGGGGTAATCGCACCCAAGGTCCTCAACTTCGTTATTAAGAACCTCATTTTCCATTTTGCTCCATCAAAGAAGATCGTTATCGATAACCTAGTTCTTCAAATTTTGTGAAAGAAAGGGGATTGAGAAGTGTTTCTCCTCCATTTCCCTTATTTAATCAAATGAAAAAGCGGATGTGGTTAACAAAATGATCAAGTCAATCCTGAAGAAGTGTTAACCAATGCCAAAGGAAACTGGGCCAAAGTTCTCCTGCTCATCCTCTGGTTGTACAAATTCTCTTCTTAGACATCAAAGGGGATATTCTCTTTTTCCTTTAGACTATGGGTATAAAGGTATCTTGCCCATAAAGATGGATGTCCCTTCGCCCAGACGCCTCACTCACAATGTCAAGCATAATAAAAAATTATTGCAACTAAGCTTCAATGCTATGGGAGAGTGGAGAATGGAAACAAATCTTTGGATAGAATACAACAAAAGGAAGATTATGAACCACTACAATGCCATATTTAAACAATATAACTTCATAGTAGGTGGCCTTGTCTTAAGACGAGTCACACCAACACAAAGAACCCAATCGATGGGGTTATGGAACCTAACCAGGAGGTCAGTATGCGATCAATGCCATCCTAACCAATGGAGCATACCACCTCAATCACCTGATGACACCAACATCTCGTGGACCTAAAATTCAAACACCTTCAAGTCTATCATCTATAAACTTTGTAAGACAAATATATGAGGCACGTTTCACATTTTTGAAAGTTGAACTTATAAAGCGACCATAACTTGTAATTCCTACATCAAACAAAGAAAATTCCTTTAAAATTCTATTGCACAAATGATGAAACCATGTGAGTTCCATGCCCATGGTTTGAATGCACCAAAGGTGAGCATCACCCATGAGCGACCTCTTCCTAGTGTCATCAACACATAGATAACGTGACTACCTAAGAATCAATTCATGCATTTGTAGTGTATTGCCTATTCTCTCAAGAGCAGATTGGGGCATTGAAGAACTGATGGAGTGGCCATCCAAACAGTGGCTTGAATTCTTTCACCTATGATGATACCAGTTCCCTCATGAGCATAACTAAGCACCGATGCAAAGATGGAAACGGTTACCCACGTAGTATTCCGAATAACATCTAGAGACAAAACAAAAAACACACGTATATCCTTCCTCATCGAAGGAGGCGGAAATACCCAAATCAGACTGATTGGTCCAATAACATCTATATACCCAGATAATTGAACGGAAAGGTCCAAAAGGTGGTCTTTAAATTCGGGAGACCAGACGTGAATTGTATCCCAAGAAATATCTTCAAATAAAAGGGTGTTTCTCTCACCAATTCTCCTACGGTTGCCAAGATAAGGCCATCACTTGAGACATGATAATATAGACATCGATCCTCACCAATCCGATTCAGGACGAATCGATAGTACTTACACCTTATAGGCTACATGGCTATTCAAAGGCTCTATGTTCCCAAGCCTGCTTGATAGGAATCCAAATGATCAGGGGGGTGAAAGCTTACTAGAATGACCGTCTTGGAGGGGATGATAGGTTTGTTAATTTGAGCAACTAGTGCATGCGTAACAAACCACCCAAGTATAGGTCTAGATTTCGACCTAGAAAGGCACGTTGAAACTTGGATCCATTCTAAGTTAAGCTATTGGTAGTAAAAAGAAATAACATTGCGGAGCCATAACTAAATTTTCAGAACTCACAACGGATGGAAAAAATAAAATAGAAAAGTGTACCCATTTATTTCAAAACCATAAAAATGTCATAACACAAAATTCCATAAAAACCATAACATAATATCCGTTAAAACAATTGTCTAAATACATGGATACACATAAGAAAGTAATAATAACAAAAACTTCTACAAGCCAAGCTTTCCCATCTCTAAGCATCGTCGCTGCCATCACTACATCCTTAACCTGCGTTGTAATGAGGAGAGAATCAGAACAACAAGTGTTTGGTGAATAAAAACCTCTTTTCAGTACTTGGGCAATATATTTCAAAGTTAGATTATGTCTAAGACCATGAAACCATTAAAACCATTTAACACTTCTTTATAAGGAAAGGAGGCGGGTCTAACCACTTAATACCTTCCATTCGAAAAGATGGTTTTTAAAATCCTATTTCCCAATCATACGTCATAAATAGCTAATAATGTGAGAGATTGTACCCAAGCCACTTAATACCTTTAACTGGAAAATAGGAAAACTCTAGTCATTTAATACCTTAATTAAGGCAGACCCCATCATTTAATACCTATTTCCAAGGCATGCTCCACAATGATACTATCTAGCCGAAGTCATATGAAATCTCTCAGGCCGCTTAAAACTTTTATGTGGAAAATAGGCATACTTTAGTCATTTAGTACCTTAATTAAGGCAGATCTTGTCATTTAATACCTATTTCCAAAAGTGGACCACTGTAGAGATACCACCTAATGTGTCCTCTGGGCCATTTAATACCTCATTAAGGAAAAAGAGGCGGGTCCAACTAATTAATGCTTCAAGACCCCTAAGCAGGCCCTTCTTCTTATGGCATATACTCATAATGACATCTCACATTAGTCCATAATTCGTAGGAACTGAAAGTCAGATTAGCTGAGTAGATTTCCCCTGTAGAATTTGGGTCCGACCTCGCATCATTATAAATATTTATCATAAGGATACCTTATATCAATAAAAGTATACACAACTGTTGGTAGCCTCAAAGAGAAGGGTGGACTTCCCTTATGTAACTCTATTGACCTCACGTTCCTATAACTTAGCCATACATCAACGCTATACACACACACTCTCTCTACCATCTCACCGTTTCATAAATAAGGCCTCATAAGGAATCTTCCTTACCGCGTCTTGAAATAACAATTAGGCTATACAAGAATTTCCTCTTATTTTTGCCTTACAGTCATTTACCTTCCTAATGGGGGAAATAAATGTAAATAAATAAGGCAATAACTACACCATATATACAATAGTTATACGTTTATTACGCCAATAGTGATAAAAAATATTTGCGCCTAATAAGTTCTAAACGCATGGATTTTACGCTCTAAACTAGCATTAAATGCCAATTCCCTAACCAAACATTATTACAAGTCCTTTTTCTTCAATTCCTAATATTTCATGGGATTCTAATATCTAAAACAGGGAATTAATATTCATAACCAGAACTATAGTAACAAACTCGTAAATAAAACAGAAACATAAGTTATTACACCGATTCAGTGGAATATCCTAAATAATAAGAATTGCAACCTAAACCCCATATTATATTCAACTTCTCTTTATAAAGAAATAAATAAGAATAAGTGGTATAAATTACAAATAGAATTCGTAATCTAAACCCCTTATTTTATTGAAAAATCACAACTTGACCCAAAGAAGAAAGAGAAGTGGAGTAGATTATGAAATATTAGAATTGCATAAACAAAACAAATTCCGCCAAATTAACATAGTAATTGAGGAACTTAACATAGAATTGGAATTTCGAAATAAAAAGGAATTTTGGTGTATATTATCTATTATATTTTCGAAATCCCAAAATCCCTAAGGCATATTCAACTCAAAAAGAAATACACCAAACCATTGCTGCAATGAAATACTAAGGTTTCCACTCATAGATTAGCCTTAGCTTCATTCAAATGGATTTGTATCATTTCGATTTCTTCTAGAATCTCTCTCTTTTGATATACACACACACACAATAGGGAAGAGGTATATATATATATTCATTAGATTCGGAATAATTAGAGAATAATAGGATAAGAATAGATTGAAGGAAGAAGAAACAAATAAGAAATAAGTTGAATTCTTATCTGATTTCCCTATGGAGTTTCTAAATCTTATTAGGTAGAGATAGCAATGACAGAATTTCATCGTATTCCCTAAAATAATATGAACAAAAAGTGAAGAGGATAGGGTTCTATTTATACGGGTTGAAATGCACCAGAACCATAGGATGGAAGTAGGTAAGAAATGGATAAATATAGAGCGTAGAACTCAATATAACATAGCTTCAAACCATAGCTGCCATTGGCAACTTTCCTTGCCAAGTGGTCAACCGCCTATGTGTGATTGGTCGACCGCTGCAGTCGACCGCTGCGGTCGACCGATTGACCTATATAGGCCGACCACTCCTCTATTTCGAGGAACGTTTATTTTGTTACGTTGCACAATTATTTTATTTCCTAATTAACTTTTTGACGTTAAACATTAATTATATGTTTACTTAGCCCCCAAGTTAATTTTTAAAATCTAAACCCTAAATTTGATTTCTCATTTGAATTTGAATTCGAACTAAATTAATTTAAATCTAAAAGCTTCAAACACTCATAACTTCTTTGCTTAAGCTTCATTTTCAGCACATTATATATGGAAACAAATCAGAATTTCACCACGAACGCAACGGAATAACTTTCATGGTCCAACTTTTATAAAATCTCCATATTTAACCCTTATCTATTTAATTCAATTTACTTCGTTTATTTATGGTTCATTTTATAAGATGCTACATTCTCCCCACTTAAAAAGGATTTCGTCCTGAAATCTTCTAGGGGCAAACGTCATAATGGGCAATAACATCCATAGTATACAACCAAGTTCTCTACACAACATTCTACTCAACCAATAGTACAAAGCGATTATGTATTGCAGACATGCTAAAATGAGGTTAATCCTAGCATGAGTGCATAATCGTGTCATGAAAGTATGTATGAAAATATCCTAAACAAGCATAAAAATTTCTACATGAGTGTAAAGAGATTGTGAAAAAGTGTAACAACCGTCTCCTACCATCCAATCTAGCAACCATGATGCAACCAAAATTCTAATTTTGGAGAAAAATTACTGATGAAAAGCTCTAGATGAGTGTTTTACATCTTCTCCTCGGCCTTCCATGTGCTTTCTACCGGATTGTCCCCCATTGTACTTGGACCAACTTTATTATTTTATTCCGAAGTCTCCTGGTACTTTGCTCCACAATGCGTGTGGTGGCATGGGGGACTGTCGACTCCATCTCAAAATCCCTCAACTGATCGGGCTCTATTCTGTTAGCAGTGTCACGAAGGCATTTCCTAAGGTGAGAAATGTGGAAAACATTTTAGACTCCTACCAACTTGTCAGGAAGCTCCACATGGTATGCCAATATTCTTATGCTTTCCAGAATTTTGAATGGCCCAACAAATTTAGGCGTCAATTTTCGAAACTTGCGAAACCTAACAATTTCTCCAAGAGGGAAAATTTTAACAAATACCATATCTCTAACCTCAAATTCAAGCTCTTTCCTTCTTCCATCCGCATAAGATTTATGACAGTCTTCTACTACCTTCATACTTTTCCTCATCATGTCTGCTTTTTCTATGATATCACAGATCAAATGGGATCCTAGTCGACGGTTTTCCACCAACAACTAGACGATTTGCATGGACACCCATAATGTGCAACAAAAGGGGTCATACGAATCGTCACTTGATAGCTATTATTATACGCAAACCCAATCAAAGGTAGATGCTTCTTCCAATATCCTCCAAAATTCAAGTCACAAGTTCTCAGAAGTACTCCCAAATCCTATTCACCTGCTCTATTTGTCCGTCAGTTTGTGGGTGATATGTCGTGCTAAGGTTTAAAGAAGTTTCCAAAGCTGTTTGTAGGATCCTCCAAAACTCACTAGTGAATAAGGGGGTCCCTTATGCTTACATGAGTTCTATATAGACGAACTACTTCCTTAATATAAATCTGTGCAAGGGAGGCACTAGTCCTATTTCTCCTAGTTGGAATGAAATGAGCACTATTAGTGCATCTATCCATAACAACCCAAATAGCTTTGTTGCCCTTCTGACTTTTAGGTAATCCTTCCATAAAATCCGTCAAAATATCTTCCCATTTCCAAGTTAGAATTTTAAAAGGTAATAATAATCCACCAAGCTTCCCTTGCTCAGCTTTTATTCTCTGACCTGTCAAACACCTTGTAATAAACTCAACCATTCTTCTCTTCATTCCATTTCAAAAGAAAATTCTCTTTATGTCCTTGTACATCTTATCTCCTCCGGGATGGATGATCATACTTGAGTGGTGACACTCCATAAGCACATCTCTCATCAAATCATAGGACACAAAGACGCCCATCTCTTCTCAAACATCCCTTCTCATCAACCGAATACCTTCTAACATGAGGAAAATGCTCTCCTTTTCTCATTTTTTCAAAAATCTCTGCTAACTTCTCATATTTTACTTGCTCATGCCCTATATGATCCCTCAAGGCTGGTCTAATCTCCATAACTGATTGAAAACCTTGGATGGGTCCTGTTGATGGTTGGAGGTTAAAATACGAGAGAAACTCCAACTGTCTCTATTCATATATAGCACCTAGGACAGCGTGTCTCTAAATTAGTGTGTCGGTGATTACGTTCCCTTTTTCTAGGGTATATTAAATAATAAAGTCAAAGAATGCTACATACTTCATCCACCTCTACTGCCTAAGATTTATCTTTTTGGGAAAATAGATATTTCAGTGATTTATGATCAGTGAACAACTCAAACCTTCCCCCAAGAGATAATGCCTCCACATCTTTAAGGCAAAAACGATGGCTGCCAATTCTAAATCATGCACCGTATACCTCTTCTCATGGTCCTCCAGTTGTCTACTAGCATAGGGAACCACCTATCCTTCTTACATAAGAACTGCCCTTAATCCTGTGCCACATGCATTTGTGAATTCCATAAAAGCCTTGGTTCGATCTGGAATAGTGAGCACAAGTGCATTAGTCAATGACTTCTTACACTTTTCAAATACCTTGGTGCATCCATCATCCCAAACAAAAACTAGATTCTTCTTAGTCAATCGGGTTAAAAGGGCTACTATTTGTGCAAAGCTCTTGATGAACTTCCTATAGTGGCCTACCAACCCTAGAAAACTCCTAACCTCTAATGCATTACTAGGAGTCTTCCATCCTTAGACTCCACTTTAGCAGGGTCCACAACCAATCCTTTTTCCAAATAATATGCCCAAGGAACTTAACTTCATTTTTCCAAAAGTGGCATTTAAATTTTTTGGCTTTGAGTTGGTTTCTTCTCAAGGTCTCCAATACCTCCTTAAGGTGGTCCTCATGATTCTTCTCACCTTTGGAGAAAACCAAGATATCATCAACAAACACCATGAAAAATTTATTAAGTTGCCCTCTAAATACTCTACTCATCAAATCCACAAAGTATGTTGGGGCATTCGTCAGTCCAAAATGCATTACTTCCCAGTCATAAAGCCTATCTGGAGTACAGAATGCGGTCTTCAACTTACTTTCCTCTGCAATCCTCAACTGATGGAATCCCGTTACAAAGTCTAATTGGCAAAACACTTTAGCTCCCGCAAGTTGGTTGAACAAGTCATTTATTCTAGGTAGAGGATACCTATTCTTCGTTATCAACTTGTTCAACTACCTATAATCGATGAAAAGTCTCAAAGAATCGTCTGCCTTAGTAGCAAAAACAACAGGGGCTCCCCACTTAGAAGTACTCCTATGGATGAATCCTTTCTTCAATAGCTATGAGATTTTCTTATCCTATTCCTTCTTTCCTTTAGGACCATATGTCTCAAAGGCAGAGCGACGGGTCTTGTGTTCTTCTCCAAATCGATTCGGAACTCCATCACCATATAAAGTGGGAGATCCGAGACCTCCTCGAAGACATCACGAAATTCACAAACTATAGGCACAGATTAATGCTCTCCAATGACATATAAATTTAGTGAGTATAAATGAATTAACTCAACAGCTTTGGGTGTACAAAGAACTTCTAGGTCACGACCTCCACAACTCCTTAATCGTACTATCCTCTTATCACAGTCAAGAATGGCTCCATAATATGATGACAATCCATATCCAAAATAAGCCCATACTCCTTAAAATTTAGAATGTACGATGTACATATAAAATCAACGTCGCATATGTCTAACACTAGGTCTTTGCAAATAAGAAAAAGATGGGTCGAAGTCCCAACGAGATTGGAAACCTCTATTAGGTTGTTGACCATTTAGATTGAAGGTTTAAGGAATTTACTACCTCCCTAGCTATTGAGGAATGTGATGCCCATGAATCAAATAGGGTATGAATAGTAACCCCAAAAATAAGAGTTACACCTTCTAGAGCTGCTTTTCCTTAGGCTCTTGATGGCTTACTGGCAATAGGGATGGCTTCAATAAAGTAGGCATGTCCGCTTGATTCTTTTTTTCCATCTTGGGACATTGATTCTTGTGATGCCCTTCCTCGTGGAAGTTAAAGCACCTTCCTCTAAAGGCTTCCTTTAATGGACTCACCATATAATCTTTAGCTTCACGACCCTTACTTTGGCATTTATTACACACTTCCCATCCTTCTTAAACTTCCCATTCTTCTTATTGGCCCAAAATCTCACCATCTTCGACCCTCCTTGCTTTTGAGCCAGTGCAAACTTCTCTTTCTCCATTCCCATATCTTCCTCATTGGCCACAGACAACATTGCCATTTCTACCAACATCTCATATGTGGCCCGCATAGGTACTTAGGTCAACAACATTTCTCTTAGCGAGGAATTCAAGCTCTTCATGAACTACATGGCTTTTTTCGTAGATGTGTCTATTAGGCTCATCCCAAGTTTGGCCAATTCAGTAAAATTAGCTATGTACTCCTTAAAGGTAGAATCTCCTTATCTCGGCTGAATGAACTTTTCCAATTGCAAGCTAAGCTCTGCTTTAGATATGAATCTCATCTCAAATCGGTCCTTGAATTCATCGCAAGAGAATATTTTTTTCGAGTGCTCATTGGTCATAAAGTTCCACCAATTCAAGGCTTCTTCCCCTGAGGTGCCTGATCGTCGACGGAAATCCTATCGGTTTAGAAAACCGTCGAACGAATTTTGAAATAAAAATAACCGCAAGCGCACGGTGTACGAATGTAGCACGCGGCGAATACGGGTCGATCCACAGGGAATTGATGATTTTAAAATTCTACTCAATCAAATTAACCAAAGTTGAAAGAGTAGTTAACTAAAAGAAGAGAAAAATGACAAAAGAAAATAGATAAAAATATGAGAGTGTTAAGACAATTTAGAGGCAACTTTCACTCTCTAGATCACATAAATCAACAAAATGAAGTTATGATCTCTCTTTTCTTGTCATTAGTGAATTAGTTGATGTGCTTATCATAAGTATGGTATATTTGTGCTATTAGTTAGCTCAATATAAACCATCAAACTATAACACAACCACTAATACACATTTAAATCTCATAAAATATGACAACAAAGTTGAAAGCAAAATCTATTTTAAGCATGGCCTATTAACTATTAAATAGAAATATAAGCCATCAAATTTTAATTTCAACAATCACTTCTTTGCCATAATCATATGTAAATGAAGAGGCAATTTGTGTTTTGCTTGTTTAAGCATAGCCTATTTGTTATGAATAACATAGACTATCAAATTCAAACCTAAACAACATCATTAAACCTCTTCAATCATTCTCATTAAGCACCAAAAAGAGAGCATAAACTTCAAAATGTTGCATCTACATACTAGAGAGCTTCATTACCCCTAAATTGTAGGGATTAGCCTCTCATATTTGTTATCATATGAACAAATGTAGAAAACAACATGAAACTAACAAGAGGAAAAAGAGAGCAAAGCAAAGAAACAAAACTATTCTACTTGCATGAAAGTAAATCTACACTACAACATAAGAAAGAAAGCATGTAAATGTAAAGAGCATAAATTGAATTGCATAAAAAGAAAAGAAAATTACATAAAATAAAAATTGGCTAAGTAGCCATTAAAAGAGAAAGAGAGCTTTCTTTTATTTGATCTAAACTAACTAAAGAGAAGGAGGCCTAAGAGAGACTAAGGTAAAGAGATTAAGATAATAGTTACATGAAACATATGGGTATTTATACATGTATGAAACCCTAATTCATATTTTTGGGGAATGCCCAAAATGCCCATGAGAAAGTGTGGAGGCCAAGTTATCATTAGCATGTTTTAATCCCCACTTAAATGTACATGAAGCCATTAAATCCATAAGCATGTGCTTTAGCCTTTAATTTGTACATTAAGGTAGGTGGGTAGGTGGGGTCCTCCATGTTCTTCACTTTGAATTATTTCCATCTTCATTCCTTTGTAATTATTTTGTGCATGCATATGTCTTCATGAACCCACTCCTATTTGAGATCAAATTCCTACACAAAAATATATAAATTTTCAATTATTTTTTCTCGAATAAATACATGCACACAAATGACCGTTTTGCCCTTAGATGAAGATGGATATGTGACAATTTGGAATTAATATGGATTTTGGTTAAAACAAGTTAAAATACCCAATATGATCATTTATTTAATTTAAATAGATTAAATACGGTGGTAATAATATGCACATTTACGTGCACATCAAATACCCCCACACTTATCTTTTTATTCGTCCTCGAATAAAGCGAAACTAAGATAAATCCGTTTTTGTTGGAAGCTCGATTGCATTGAGCGTATGCAACAAGCCGTTAAACCTCTGGGTGTCCCCAGTAGGACGAGTGTTGTCTCGTGAGGGTTTTCAGCGGATACAACCCACAAAATCCAAATGCAGGATGAAAATATTTACAAAATGCAAGATTTATTTACAAAGAGATGAATGCGAGTTTTGGAAAATATTTACAAATGAAGGATTTATTTTTAAATCGACACGAATAAGTTAAATATAGGTTTTGGCTATTATCTTGAAAAAAATTAGTCATTTACTCGTCAAAATTTTCAATAAAAATCAAGTTATCATAACAAATAGACTATTGTTTAACTCGTTGTTTTGGTTAATAACACAGTGTAACTATGAAGTGGATCCATAGTTGATTATCAAAGTTTATCAAAGTGGTATTTTCATTTCTTTTCAATAACAAATCAAATCAAATAAGTAAAAATAGTGCTAGGATTTCAATTGTTTGCTCTCTCATTATTTGCAAGAAAAACTACACACCTAGCTCAGGTAAACTGAGGCCAGATATACCACCCATGCACTGCCTTTCGGGCTTATGTGAGGGGAGCACAGAGCATGGCGAGTGCACACACTTTCGTGCATACACCTATCGACCGTAGGTGGTTTTTATTAAGTCTGTTTTTTTTACATGTGTTCCATACATGCATTACCGTGAGGACTTTTAAATGAGTATGAAAGCACATAATCAAAGATTCCAAGTAATTCACTCATGCATAACTGTAAGGACTTTTAAATGAGAGTGAATACTTGGATGTTATTTTTTTATATGTTTTTAAGTGAGAGAGAGTTTTGCAAAATCATCTTGGCACCATTTAACTTAGAAGACAAAAAAATGTTATATCTTTACTTTAAATCAACCACTTTTTAAAACAAAGATTGTCAATTAGGATGTATTTCATAATTAACACGTATGAATTTTCCTATATACTAGTTAAACCATTGTTATTTGTAATCAAACTTCATTTTTATTTTTGTTATGATAAATAAACTTTCAAAAATTTCAATTTAATAAGCCAAAACCATATATTTATCCTATAGTGTTTCTTTAAAAATAAATCAAAAAAAATGCTTAAATTAAATTGTTTTTTTTATGTTTTTATTTTTTGAGATTTTTTTTGTTTTTGTTTTTTTTTTGCAAAGAAAAAGTAAAAATAAATCATGAAAAATCGAAAATGAAGATGAGTCCACCCACACTTGATTTTGACTGTGTCCCCACAGTCAACCCAAGTGGAAGGAGAAAAATAAAATAAAAATCCTATATTTACATGAAAGGATGATTATTTATAAGAGATGAGAAAGTATGTCGTTAGAAAGTAAATGAAACGGTCTTTCAAAAATCGATTCATTTGTCTCGCCAAGTATACGAGACATAGTTTAAGCACGAAAAACCAAATCGTAAAAGATTTCGAAGTTGATTGTCGATTTGGAAAAACGAATTTTGTTTTATTAAAAATTGAACGAGTTGTTTTGTTTCCATTGATTTTTGGGGTTGATAAAACAATATATTGAAATTCACATTTATTTTCACCATCATTGAAAACTTCTTTCAAATTATCGATTTCAAAGTCAAAATGGTGATTGAAATCTTCCTCATCAGAATTTAATGACTCATTTTCGAAAAGTCCATAAAACTCGTGTTCGTTAAATTCATCTTCCTTCGTTGGATTATCAACAACTTCATCACATAAATCGAGTTTAAAATTCAAAGTTGTGGTATTCAAATTTTCAGAAAAAGGAAGGTCGAAGTTTAAATCGAGTTTCGCACCCTCAAAATAATTAAAATCCAACTCAATTACCGTGTTTTCAACAACTTCATTAAGATCATCATTTTCAGTTTCAAAAGTTGTTTGAAAATCGTCGATTGTGGTAAAAGATGGATCATCATTTGACCCGTCACAAGTTGGAATTTGATTTTGTTTTTCATGAAAATTTTCCAATGTTTTACTCAACAAATTCGTGTGATCATCGTAAATTTCATTCATTTGCTCAACAAAGTCAAATTTGTAATTATTAACTTGAAAATTTTCAATTTGGACTTGTTGAGAGCAAGAATTGTCAATTTCGATAAACGGTAGATTCTTATTTGATTCTTCGTGGGTTGAGATTTGATTATGATTTTCACGAAAAGTTTTGTATTTTTCAAGTAATAAATCCCCGTGATCTTTTTCCATTTGGTCAACAAAATCAAATTCGTGATTATTAATTTGAAAATTTTCATTCTGAATTTGTTGACAACCAAAGTTTTCGATTACATCGTGGTCGAGATTATTTCCATTGCCAAAATTATTTGAAAATTGGTTCACATTTTCGTCTTAATTTTGAAATTCATCTTGAAACTCGAACTTGAATTGGCATGTGTTACACTCGAAATCATTTGAATTTTGAAGTGAATTCAAATTTTGATTATTTTGAAAACCTTGATTCGAGTTATGGCACAAATATGAATTGCACAACTCATTTATCTCTTGATTTTGTTGCGTAGAGAGTTCAAGTAACGACGAAATGCTATTTTCGAGAGTTGAGGGTTGATCATTATTTTGAAAATTTTATGGTTCAAAATTCGAATTGTGTAGACAAAAGTTGTTGTTAAAATATCCATACGAATTTGGAGTGAACTCGTATGGATTATATTGGTTTTCACAGTTAAATTCAAGTGAGTAAGAAAAAGGAAACTCGGACATTTTCAAGATTTTTTTTTTTGGTTTTTTTTTATAAAGAAAAATATTTACAAGTATAATTTATTTTTCAAAATGGAAAATTGATTTTTGTTTTGTTTTTGGATTTTCAAATTTTTTTGGCTTTTTTTTGTAAGAAAAAGTTTTTATATATTTTTTTTGGTTTTTTTTTTCTAAATTTTTTTGGGTTTTTGAAATTTCAAAGAAAAAGGATTTGACAATTTCAAAGGAAAATGAATATTTACAATTTTTTTTTTGTTTTGGATTTTGAATTTTTGTTTTTTTTGTTTTTTTTTAAATATGCATGAACTAGTGCAACTAAATGAATGCTGTGGTTAAGTACAAATGATTTATCCTAAGTTAACCCAAAATTGTATATTCACAAATTGTCTTAGATAAACAAGATAGTTCTCAGCCAGGTAACGGGTAGGATTTATCGGTGCACCACGAATCACCGTAGCAATGCAGCCGAAGGTTTAAGTACCTTCAGAGAAACAACCACTATAATATTTACGAATCACCGTAATATTTATAAATGGTTATTACTCTGCCGTAACCTAGACACCAAGAAATTAAATTGTTCAAAAAAAGACAAATTGTCAATATACAATTAAGTGTTATCGATGTCTAACCGTTATTATTAATCAAAATCTAAGATGAAATGCAGAACAGAAACTAAACGTGCATTAACAATGCAACTACGAATGATTTTTTTTTTAAATGCAAATGCAAGCAACCAACAATTCAATTCAAATAAAACTAGAAATGAAAGCAGAATTTTTTAGCAAGCAGAGCAATTTATTTTGGCTAGCTAAGGAAGCAATTTTCAGCAAGCTATTCTTCCTTTATTTCCTGCTTTGACAACCTGAAAATTAAAAACTAAGATATATACAATTTTTTTATTTTTTTTTTGGTTTTTTTTTTGAAAGGAAACTTAAAAGTAGGGTTTTACTTAAAAAAAATTGTAAATAAAAAGAGAATGAAGCTAAAAACAAATGAAAAACATTAAGAAATTAAAACAATTGAAAACAACTTATTGGATTCCTCCTTTTTTTTTTAAATAGATCAAAAAAGAAAAATAACTTAAAAATTAAAACAAATAGAAAAAAAAAACAAAGTACATTTCACGTTATGAACCAGGCCACAACCATAAATTCGGCCCACACAAATATCACTCACTATCTCAATTCCAACAACAACTGAAATGTCACCCAAAATCTCAATTGAAAAATCGCGATTAAACTACAGAAATTTCACTTTAACTTCCCACTCAAAATCTTAATCAAATCAGCAGTTCTCGTTTTCATGATAGTGTTTTCAACATCGAGGGTCTTTTTTAAGGGATCGCGATGATTTTGTGATGCAGTGGGCTTCAAGTGGTTCGAGATGGTCGATTTTGGGGCGGTGGTTCGATTTTGGTTGCGGAGAGAGTCGCGTGGGGTTTTCGGTGATGTTTGGGATGGTTCGCGATGATGATCGAAGAAGTGGTCGTAGCTGCAATTGGTGATTGGTTAGGGAACTCGCGATTTTGGGTATGCGCGAGTTTAGTTAATGGCCGAAGATGAACAAGGTGAGATTTTTTTTTTTGCTTTAAATTATTTTTTGGTTGAAGGTGAACTGTTTTGGACTAAGGGATTGCACTGTTCAGGTGAAATGCAGCAGTTTTTGACGATGTTGGAGGCAAGTCTGCGATGTGGTGTGGGAGTGTCGAGGAGTTGTATTGCTGTGGGTGCTTGACGATGGTTGTGTTGTAGTTTTGGTTTGGCCAGAAGTCAAGAGGTCGGGTAGCGGAGTGTTTTGTAGTTGAAGTGGTGGTCGGATATCAGATGAAGGCTGTTGTCAGATGAAGGCTTTTTGTGCACTGTATGGGTGAAGGGAAGTCGAGACAGTGATTGTAAATATGGAGATTTGTTGTTGAAGTATGTGATGTTGTGATAGTTTCTGGTGTTGTGAATTTGCAGTGGGGATGTTGGCACTGCTGTATGAATTGCAGGAAGCAGAGGATTTTATTTATTGACTGTATGAATTTGTAGTGGTGAAGAGTGTGTACTGGTGATGCATAGAATGGCAGAATTGCAAGGATACCAGAAGTGCACAATGTATCAGCAATGGAGTGATTTAGTGGTGAATGGGTGATTACAGGTGGAAGTTAAAGGAAATGGAATGACTGGGTTAGTAGTAGAGAGGATTGAAGTTGCTGCTTTGAAGTTGTGGGGGAGTGGCAAGGACTTGAAGTGTAGTGTGTAGTTTTGGGTTGTATTGGAATTCTGGCGGAGGAGAAGTGGCAATTCGATGGCAATTCAATGGTGCTCGCTGTTGTATTGTGTCAGTGGGTGTATGGTGGTTTCAAAGTTTGACAGTGGCACTGTAGTGGTTGAATTGTCGTAGAGTTGATGGATGAAGTGAATGTAAGTTTGTGAATAGGAGAAGTTACGGTGTGAAGTGGTATTTGACTGTAGGAGGTGATGGTGGATTAGAGGAGAAATGGTGCGAAGTAGTGGAACAACAGGTTTGTGGTGTGGTTGAAGGCAAGTAGAAGGTAGTGTGTTGAGGGTGTGTGGTTGGTTAGTGAGCAGAGGGGCGATTTTGTGGGTTGATGAAGTTGTGGAAGTTGGTGAATGAGGTGTGCTGTTTGCGAGGCAGAGGGATGTGCAGCAATGAATTGCAGTCAATGGGGAGAAGAGACTGATGGTATGAAGGTGGGTATGTTTTTGGGTATTGAAGGATTGGAGGTAGTTTGTGACGAGGCAATGGGTTGAGAAGTGCTACAGGCAGTTTGTTTGTGAGTATTGCGAGATGAATTGCGGTGAAGTTTGGGGTGAAGTGTGGAGTTCAGGCAAGTTGTTGAAGAGGGCAGTAGACTACTGTGGTTCGAGTAGAGATGCTGCAGTGGTGATGGCTGCTGTAACAGAGCCAATAGTGATGGCAGTGCACAGAAATGTTTTCAGTGGAAACAGTGAATTGGGTGTGTCTTATTTTTTTTTTTTTGGAAGCAAACAAAAAATGAAATGTAAATTGTACAATAGAAAATGGAATAAAATGTTTTTGTTTTGAAATTGTGAATGTTCTTTTTTTTTAATAATTGAAGAGCAAATGAAAATGCAAAACAACAAGCACACAAACAAATGCACACAAACACACGATATTTTTTTTTTAAAATACAAACACACACACAATGAAACACACAAAGATCAAACAAAAATAACTCGAAGAATAGAAAATCAAAATCAAAACAATTCCCCGGCAACGGCGCCAAAAACTTGATCGTCGACGGAAATCCTATCGGTTTAGAAAACCGTCGAACGAATTTTGAAATAAAAATAACCGCAAGCGCATGGTGTACGAATGTAGCACGCGGCGAATACGGGTCGATCCGCAGGGAATTGATGATTTTAAAATTCTACTCAATCAAATTAACCAAAGTTGAAAGAGTGGTTAACTAAAAGAAGAGAAAAATGACAAAAGAAAATAGATAAAAATATGAGAGTGTTAAGACAATTTATAGGCAACTTTCACTCTCTAAATCACATAAATCAACAAAATGAAGTCATGATCTCTCTTTTCTTGTCATTAGTGAATTAGTTGATGTGCTTATCATAAGTATGGTATATTTGTGCTATTAATTAGCTCAATATAAACCATCAAACTATAACACAACCACTAATACACATTTAAATCTCATAAAATATGACAACAAAGTTGAAAGCAAAATCTACTTTAAGCATGGCCTATTAACTATTAAATAGAAATATAAGCCATCAAATTTTAATTTCAACAATCACTTCTTTGCCATAATCATATGTAAATGAAGAGGCAATTTGTGTTTTGTTTGTTTAAGCATAGCCTATTTGTTATGAATAACATAGGCTATCAAATTCAAATCTAAACAACATCATTAAACCTCTTCAATCATTCTCATTAAGCACCAAAAAGAGAGCATAAACTTCAAAATGTTGCATCTACATACTAGAGAGCTTCATTACCCCTAAATTGTAGGGATTAGCCTCTCATATTTGTTATCATATGAACAAATGTAGAAAACAACATGAAACTAACAAGAGGAAAAAGAGAGCAAAGCAAAGAAACAAAACTGTTCTACTTGCATGAAAGTAAATCTACACTACAACATAAGAAAGAAAGCATGTAAATGTAAAGAGCATAAATTGAATTGCATAAAAAGAAAAGAAAATTACATAAAATAAAAATTGGCTAAGTAGCCATTAAAAGAGAAAGAGAGCTTTCTTTTATTTGATCTAAACTAACTAAAGAGAAGGAGGCCTAAGAGAGACTAAGGTAAAGAGATTAAGATAATAGTTACATGAAACATATGGGTATTTATACATGTATGAAACCCTAATTCATATTTTTGAGGAATGCCCAAAATGCCCATGAGAAAGTGTGGAGGCCAAGTTATCATTAGCATGTTTAATCCCCACTTAAATGTACATGAAGCCATTAAATCCATAAGCATGTGCTTTAGCCTTTAATTTGTACATTAAGGTAGGTCGGTAGGTGGGTCCTCCATTTTCTTCACTTTGAATTATTTCCGTCTTCATTCCTTTGTAATTATTTTGTGCATGCATATGTCTTCATGAACCCACTCCTATTTGAGATCAAATTCCTACACAAAAATATATAAATTTTCAATTATTTTTTCTCGAATAAATACATGCACACAAATGACCGTTTTGCCCTTAGATGAAGATGGATATGTGACAATTTGGAATTAATATGGATTTTGGTTAAAACAAGTTAAAATACCCAATATGATCATTTATTTAATTTAAATAGATTAAATACGGTGGTAATAATATGCACATTTACGTGCACATCAGTGCCAAGTTGACATTCTTCTTTTTAGCCGATCATCCCAACCAAGCTCTCTAAATATCTTCTCGTAGTTACTAATCCAAGCTTTAACTTCGAATATCCTTCAGTTCCAAAGTATGTCTTCCCTCCTATATTGAGAAAGTCCTTAAACAACTTAGGAAAGTCGACAGGACGGGGTGCTGCATCGGTGGACAGGGACGTTGTGCTGTGGTGCAGCTGGAGGGATAGGAATCTACTCAACAGTCCTAAGAAATTGTTTAAACCATTCGAGCATTCCACAAACGGGTGGTCACCCGTGGGTAGGGTTCCTATGTTCATAAAAAGATTGATTATAAGCCATATCAACTATCTGTAGGTTAAACCTTTAGTGACGATTTCCTAAAATAGTATTTACATGCTGAAAGCAAAAGGTTGCCTAGTGTATATGCGTATGTTCGATAAGATAGGGTGTGTGAGTGTATAGTAAGAATTCTTTGAAAATTCTTTTTGAAAAAACTTTTTCAAAATAACAAATACATCTCTCATACATATAGTTTTCCCCCATTGATCGGATAACCTAGACTCCGATACCAATTGTAACAACCACCCGCAGGAACATGCCTAAATTTTGAACCAAAAAAGGCCCATCGAAACTTAGATCCATTCTAAGGTAAGCAGTTGGTGGTAAAAAGAAATAAGATTACAGAGCCATAACTAAACTTTCAAAACTCACAGCGGATGGAACAAAATATAATAGGAAAGTGTACCTAATTATTTCAAAGCCATAAAAATGTCATAACACAAAATTCCACAAGAATTGTAACATAACATCCATTACAACAATTGTCTAAATACATGGATACACATAAAAGAAAGTAATAATAACAAATACTACCACAAGCTAAGCTTCTCCATCTCTATGTATTATCTTGCCATCACTCTGTCCTTAACCTATGTTATAATGAGAAGGGGTCAGAAAATGAAGTGTTTGGTGAATAAAAACCCAAGTCTTAAATTTTCAGTACTTGGGCAATATATTTCAAAATTAGAACATGTCTATGAACATAAAACCATTTAATACTTCTTTATGAGGAAATGATGCGGATCCAACCACTTAATACCTTCCATTCCAGAAACAGGTTTCTAAAATCCAATATCCTAATCATACATCATAAATAGCTAATAATGCGAGAGATGGTACCCAAGCCACTTAATACCTATTATTGGAAAATAGGCAGACTCTGGTCATTTAATACCTTAATTAACACAGTTCTTATCATTTAATACCTATTTCCAGGGCATGCTCCTCAATGGTACTATCTAGCAGACATCATAAGGAATCTCTTAGGCCACTTAATACTTCCATGTGGAAAATAGGCAGACTTTGGTTATTTAATATCTTAATTAAGGCAGACCCATCATTTAATACCTATTTCCAAAAGCGGACCCCTGTAAAGATATCACATAACGTCACTTCATTTAGAAAAAAGAGGCAGATGCAACGACTTAATACCTCAAGACCCCAAAGCAGGACCTTCGTCTTATGGCCTTACTCATAATGATGTCTCGCATTAGTTCATTATTCGTAGGAACTGGAAGTCAGATTAGCTGGGTAGATTTCTGCTTTAGAATTTGGTACCAACCTCGCGTCATTATAAATAATTATCATAAGGATATCTCACATCAATAAAAGTGTACACAACTGTCGGTAGCCTTAAAGTGAAGGGCGAACTCCCGTCATATAACTCTTTTGACCTCGCATTCCTATGACTTAGCCATACAGCAATTACTACACACACACATTCATCTCACCATTTCATAAATAATGCCTTATAAGGAATCTTCCTTATTCTACCTTAAAATAACAATTAGGTTATATAAGAGTTTTCTCCTTTTTCGCCCCATAATCAGTTACCTTCGTAATAGGGGAAATAAATGTAAATATATTCCTAATTAACTATGCCATATACGCAATAGTTATATGTTAATTACGCCAATAGAGATAAATAAGTAATCATGCCTAATAAGTTCTAAACGCATGGATTTTACGCTCTAAACTAGCATTAAATGCCAATTACCTAAAAAAATATTATTACAAGTCATTTTTCTTCAAATTCCTAAGATTTCATGGGATTCTAATATCAAAACAGGGAATAAATATTCATAACCAAAACTGCAGAAATAGACTTATAATAAAATAGAAACTCAATTTATTGTACTAATTCAATGAAATATCCTAAACAATAAGATTTACAATCTAAACCATATTCTATTCAACTTCTCTTTTACAAAGAAATAGATTAGAATAAGTGGTGTAAACTATGAATAGAATTCATAATCTAAACCTCTTATTTTATTGAAGAATAACAATTTCTCCCAAAGACAAAAAGGAAGTGGAACAAATTATGAAACTATTAGAAACTACATTAACCAAACATATTCCATCAAATTAATGTGAATATTTGAGGCTCTCAACATAGAATTAACATCTCAAAATAAAAAGGAATTTTAGGGGATTTTATCTATCATATTTTCAAATCCCAAAATCTCTAAGGCATGTTCAAATCCAAAAGAATATAGTAAACAATTACTGAGAAGGAATACTAAGGTTTCCACTCACAAATTAGCCTTAGCTTCACTTAAATGGATTTATAGCCTTCTGATCTCTTCTAAAATCTCTCTCTTTTGATATATACACACCCAACAGGGAAGAGGCATATATATTCATTAGATTCAGAATAATTGGAGACGAATATGATAAAAATAATTTGGAGGAAGAAGAAACAAATAAGATATAAGTTGAATTCTTACCTTAATTCAAGTTTTTGAATCTTATTTAAGAGTGATAGCCATGGCATAATTTTGTTGTATTCCTCAAAATAACATGAAAAAAAGTGGGGAGGATAGGGTTCTATTTATAGGGGTTGAAACGCACTAGAACCATAGGATGGAAGTAGATAAGAAATGGATAGATCTGAAGTGCACAATTCAATATAACATAGCTTCAAACCCTATCCGCCATTGGCAACTTTTATTGCCAAGCGGTCGACTACCTATGTGCGACCGATTGATCACTACGGTCGACGATTGACCTATATAGGTTGACCGCTCCTCTATTTCAGGGAACATGTAGTTTGTTCCATTGCACAATTATTTTTATTCGCTAATTAACTTTTTGACGTTAAACGTTTACTTAACCCCCAAGCCAATTTTTGAAATTTAAACACTAAATCTTATTTTTCATTTGAAATTGAATTCAAACTAAATTAGTTTAAATTCAAAAACTTCAAATGCTCATAACTTATTTGTTTGAGCTCCGCTTTCAATATTGTATATGGAAACAGATCATAATTTCCCATGAACACAATGGAATATCTTTCGTGGTCAAATTACAACTTTGATAAAATTTCCATATTTAACCCTTACATATTTAATTCAATTTACTTCATTTATTTATGATTCATTTTACAGGGTGTTACGGCGTGAGAAGTTGTTTCAAAGGAGATGGGGTTCACAGTGCTGCCAAAAGGATCAACTGGTTGGGGAGAATCAGATGGGGGTAGAATAGGCTTAGAAACCCATTGCCTTACTAATTGTCGTGATAGGGGAATTTTGGTCAGGATAGGAAATGGCGTCTGCTAGGGAATTGGAAGGTTTACTGATGGACTGTTCTTGCAAGAAGCGACAATATGACCGAATGAGCAACATATAGAGCAAATATAATGCTTCCAGTTATAATCCTCATTCGGAATTTCTTTTTGATTCAAAACTACCCTAACACGAAGCTTTGAAGGTAGCAGCCAATCTGGCATGATCTCAATTAAAGCCCTGGCATGGACAAGTCTAGGCCTAGCTATAGTATTAGCACCACAACATCTCAAATCACCAATTAAATTTGCTAACCAATTAAGACCAATCATAGGTTGAAGAACTGATGGAATATTGGAAAAGTGGGCATAAAATGGAATCGATAGAACATGTTCCTTAGCTAAATAACCAGGACTCCATGACATAATGATTAAGGGCTTGCCTTCAATGAATATTGGTTTTGATTCTAGGACACACAATCTCTCTTCTTAGGAAGAAAAGTTAAAAAAGAACATGGAGTTTTCAAAATGAACCTTAAGAACACTCTTAATCTTGCAAACTTGTCTACAACGTTCATGCACAAGATCATAAGGGGTTTGGAATCCAAAACGAAACCAACTTGATAGTCTTTCCAAAATTCCACTATGACATTTAATACTTCTTGAGGTGGAACTATCACTCCATTTTCAATAACAATTTCAAAACTTCTTGGTGAATAGTCACAGACATTTCGGGGAAGTTCGGAGAAGAGGGAAGACCATTTTTGTGTCTTGTTAGAGGCTGAGGCGAGATAGGACATGACTTCAGGTTGCATAAGGATGAGTACTATAGCAGCTTTTATCATAGGATCAATTTGTCGAACACTTGGAGTGCATTAAACAACATTCACATTTTCAGTACCATCTACACTCCTACTTCCATCAAACTCATGGCCTCCACCGTCATAATCATCTAACTCGTTGCTAACACTTACGAGGCTACCTAATGGGCCAAGCAAAACATGATCGCCAGGACAGTTGTGACAAGCACTACTACATACAGGGATCTTCGACACAGCCATAGTCGAAAAAGCAGCTAGAACCAGACCTAAAGGAGGAAAGTCTATGTAGTTCAAGGAAGTTTCAAGGCTTGGGGTGAGAGACGATAAATGGCACTAAATCTTGGGAGGAAGCAACGTTCATATTTATTTCCAAGCCTTAGGATAACTTTTTATGCGGCATAGTAGGCATAAGGAAGGAAAAGGAGACAAATTGACGAAGGGGAGGAAGAAAAGGAGGAGTGATGAGAGGATGCGACATTGAAAGAACGAGAAGCGATAGGAGGAAGGGAGATTTATGCGGCCACCATTCCAACATTTCTTTAATTTTTAATACTATTCTAATTAAATAATTCCTTTTATTAAATTGCATAAGATAGTATTTTGTATTTATGTGAATAATACTTTATTTATACTAAATCAAGTTTAGTATTTAGTTAGTAAAGTGTTTTAGTAGTATTCTAATTTGCTTGATTTATTTAAAATATTTATTTCTTATTTAATATTTAAAATCCTATATATTAATAATCTAATTTATAGTTAATTTCATAATTTAATGTTTTCTAATATTCATATTCATATTACGAACATCGCAAAAATACAATGTAAAAACTATCCTATGGGTATAATGAGAAAATTGATCATTACGTCCAATGGTCAATAAAATGTCAATATGATGAACGTTTCAATGCAATATCAATAAAATTGACCATTGTGTCCTACAGCCAATAAACCATTTTGGTGCAAAAACCATATCTAGCCTTATACACAACATAGCGCACATAATCGATCCTATTACGATGTATAAGGAATTCGATTCATGCATTGCCTTTCCTCATCTGTAGATGAGGAGTCCTTCTTAGAAAGGTCAATTACATGCCACACAAAAACATTTTTGTACTTGGAATTTTCCATACTAAATAATGTTTGTATGGCATATATGTATATATATTGGGACAATCCCAATATCATTTTAGATCTATCTCTATAGATCTTTGTATCTAGCACATAGGATACCTTGGCCAAATCTTTCGTCGAGAAATTATTGGACAACCAAGCTTTCATCGATTGTACATTGGTACATCGTTACCAATCAGTAGCAAGTCATCAACATATAACACTAAAATTGTTACAACACCATTTTGGTCCTTCTTATACACACATGCTTCCTATGTGTTTTGACATAAACTAAACTATTTGATTACGTTATCAAAACATTTTTTCCAACTACTTAATGCTTACTTAGGCCATAAATAGATCTTAAGCGACTACATGCTTTATTGCTATTCTTACTAACTTTGAAGCTCTCTAGTTATGATATATAAATAGTCTCTTCTAATCACCATTTAGAAATGCTATATTAACTTTTGTTTGTTATATTTCATAGTCATAATAAGAGATAACTGCAATTATTATCTAAATGGATCTAAGAATGGCGACTGGAGAAACTGTTTCCTCAAAATCAATACCTTGAATTCGATGAAAACCTTTTGTGACTAACCTTGTATTATAGTTCCTATCTTTCCATTTGCATCGATCTTTTTATTAATGATCCATTTGTAACCGATGGGTTTCACTACTTCGAGTACATCATCTAATGTCCCTACTTTGTTTTTGTATATGGAATCCATACAGGATTTCATCGCATTAAACCACATGGCAGAGTGTTTACTCTCTAAGATTTTTTTGGTATGTGAGGGGATCGTCATCATGAATGACACAATCTGTGCTTTCGCCATCTATGAGAAATGGCTTTTAGCCAAGATTAACGAAATCCTAGCATAACTTCAAAAATTCTAAAGTTGGTGGGGCAGGAAATAATGATGCCACTAGGGCCACACCACCTTTAATACCTACGGCTGCTGCTAGGATATTCACAAGTGAAGGAACATCCCATGTGATGACAAAATAGTCTTTGAACTAATCAAGCATCTCAAAATGCCTATCTATAGTTGGCCGTGTAGTTCGTCTACTCATAATGATAACCTAAACAAAGATACTTTAGCAATTAGCTATAGAAATAAATCAAAGTCCAAAGGACAAATGGTGTATACAGTATGATATAATATAAAAATACAAGTACACTCTCTCAATGTACCTCCTTTTACTAGATTGTTTAACTCAAACTAGTATACTTTGTTCTGAGTATTGAGCCTGAGATCTTATACCAAATGTAACAACCCATTATTCGTATTACCTAAAATCAATGTCTCGCATCAACAACTGACTTTTGAATACCACAAAAGATAGATTGTTAGGGTAAAATTAAAAACAAACACTATACTAAGGAATAACGATATAATCTCATAGCGAAATGATGATTTCTAATATATAGAATATACACAAACATATTATGGTAAACAATATGTTAGAGACTGCATTGGCGGAAGTAACTGATAAATAAATGCCAATATAGAAAGTCAGAATAGAATATCCAATACCATAAGTCTCATATACAAATAACATCAATCATGTACCACTACAACATCAAGTATATATCCAAAGTACAATCTTCTCCTCTAATGCTCCAACTGTACTGAAAGCGTATCCCAAAAAGCACCCGACTCCTAAACTACTCAATCGAGTACCCGAGTTGTCATGGCATAAACAAACAAAGACAAAATGGGAGTCAGTCATAAAGTCTGATGTGAGAGGAACCATCTTTAAATATTGTATATCAAAACTATATACAAATAAATAGGAAGATACCGAGGCATATCCGCTCCTCTCCACAATCATGGCTCATTGGTAACCAAACTGTCCATAAACAAGTAAGATAAACCTATCCCAAAGATAGTAAATCGTACCACAACCTGCTCTTCTCATGTAATAAACAAGTCGATATAACTATTATAGTGTGACTTCCATGTAACAATATATAATGATATAGGTAATCCAACACACAAAGGTAGAGTAATCAAAATATAAGTCGATCATGAAGTACACAATAATAATACTAAATGTAATAATAATAACATCATCCAACTAATAACGCGCACAACATAGCAATGAGAGACAACCAAAGAATAAAAATTAATCCCCGTCATTACTGATGTGTGTGGTCCACCAAGGAAATCTATCGTGATCCAATGATTCCCTTCAAGGATTTAAGATAAACAGAGTTAGTACCTAATTGTACGATAGATTCTAAGCCGCATCCTCAGTGATGGGTCTCGTTTGGATCTCATTATACCCCCTGAAGCAAGCTTTTATGATTTGCGTCCTACTATATATACTTGAAACTTAGTCCCAGTAGTAAATAGAGTCAGTACCTAAATGTACCATAGACCCAAGCCACATTCTCAGTGATGGGTCTCTTGTAGATCTCACCATACCCTCTGAAGAAGGCTTTGGTATATATAATCTACTCTACACACCTAAGACCTTTGAGAACCACGTCGTACTCCTATATTGAGTTTTTGTGATATATGATCCCATAGTAGATGATTGTCATCATCCCTTAGAACATCATGGATTCGTTAGCATAGTTGTATAATGTCTCTATAAAAGAGAATGATGGGTGTATTCCATGTAATACGCCATCAGAATCACAAAGGAACGCCGATGCTACATAGATATATTTATAAATCAAATATAATAATATAAATCAAATATGACATCACGTAATCAGATACGCCTATCACAAACGAAGACCAATATCACATCAACATCTATCTATACATATGGCCACTATTGAAAGACCAATAATATTTATGGCCATTAATATAATGCCAATATGATTCATTAAAACATCTACCTAAGGCCGAAACCAAGAGGATGAACTTGTATTCTATTTCTCCATGTAGCCCAAAAGTCTTCCCAAAGTCATATAGAGGAAATTGGATTGGTCTAGAAGCAAAATGCTCTAGATCTAGGTATTATTGCCTTACCCAGCCACTGACCGGTGGATCATTCAGTGCTATGGGCCCACCGGTCTGTGCTTTGAGCTGGTCAATAGTGCCTAGCTTGGAGCATGATCCGAGGCCCGATTTTTGCTTGTTTCATCACATCATCTTCTCCATTGAGTCAGCTGACCATCCTACGTTGTTGTCATTATGACGTGGTTGAAGTTTGGTGCCTTATGGTTGAGTCTAGTGCTGATTACTTCAAGTGTTCGACAGGGATGTTCATGTCATCACGAATCCTTTTCACGATCATTTAACTACTAAAATGCGATATGCATCTTGGCAACTCAACTGCACTTTACTACATCGCCTACTTCATTATAGATGTACATTTACGTGCTAACACACACAATACACACCAATTCACAAATATTTACACTTGTACTTCACAATTCACGTTTCGAGGTTCAACAAAGCGATTACTTCATCCGGTATCGCCTCATGTAACTTAGCGCATATGATAGTGGCTATGGCTATAAGAGATGCTTATGATGTGCTTACACACATATACTTAAATAAACAATTTGATCATTTAATAGTTAAAACTTACTTTTATTTACTAAATATTTTCTATAATAAAGGTCCAAATATCCTCTTCTATTATTTTATAAAATTATGCTCTATTATTTTATAAAATTATGCTACTACTATATCAAATACATAACTAGCTTGTAAATTATTTTAAGCCTTCTAGTTTATTTTTAAAGGTCAGACTTTTTAACTTCTAATTAATAATAAAATATGTAATAATACTTCTATCATAAATATAACTACAAATTAGAGTGTGATTAATTTATAATCATGTTATAATTAATGTTAAATCTATTTAACTCAATTTAAACAAATAGAACACAATATTTATATGTATGGGGTCTTAATCAATTATCTTGGATATCTGCCCAAACCAATCCAATCAAATAAGGGAATAATCACACATACACATATTACTCATCTTCTTTTAGGTAATATTTTCAATATATATATATATATATATATATATATATATATATATATAATTACAGGGATTTATACTGAAATATAAATTTAGAGTTATAATTCTACTCACCTAAACCATAATTTCTAAAGTGTCTGAATCCAGTCTAAGCCCTTATCATGTCGTAGATAATCTCACTACAAGGAAAAGACCATATCTCGATTCGACATTATATGTAAAAGATATGAATTAAATACGAAACGAGATAATTGATTTATTAATTAACTTTACTAAATAAATTAGTTACCTCATTATAGTAATTCCTCTTCTTCCCAAAATAACCATTATTGTGCATGAAGATATGCATGCAGACATAAACCCAATAGGCCTTGCACGTTCTCCATCCAAACACGAGCAACGATCCACAAATAAACGAAACGTCGATTCCTACGCACTCCACATTGCGCCCTCTGCAACGAACATGGACACGTCAAGCTGACCTTTCCATATGAATCGACTTGACAAACCTTACTTCCCCTTCATAATGTCATGTTCTTCATCTTGCTATCGGAGCTCCATTGGTCACGGACTTCAGATGCACGCCATTGAGAGAATGACAACCGTACACTCCATTTCACCCAACTCCCCCTCAAATTCCACCAAGACTCAACCTTAGCCCTTGCTACCAACATCGGCCTCAACTAAACATTATCATACTCGACAATTTTACTAAGGACATGATGCTCTCCTCATTTCGATTTCAAAAGATCTGACCTCGTTGCTTGTTGTGGTCCGTAGCTTTGAAAATCAAGGCGACCGATAGCCATTTAAATTCGTTAAGAAAAAAATAAAGAGAGAAAGAAAAGAGGGTGGGAGGAAAAATCTGGCTTTGTGACGTGTGTGTGTGTATAGTTTACTTTCTCAAATAAATAGCTACACCTTTCGATCACATAGCACATCGGATCACAATAAAACTTCTCGGTGCACATCATCTCATTTTCCAGTCATAATTGTATAAATTTCATTTCCATCTAAGATGATGCTATAGAATGATAATTCCATATATTCTGAGGTTGTTTTGTCTATTAGATTTCCCAATTTAATAAATCCTTCAATTGTATGTCTCATAATGAAGTTCTCATCCCCGAATCATAAGCTGCTGGTTGAGATCCCACAGGACTTGACTAAGCATGTATTTTTACAAAATATGTATAAAAGTACATAAATCGTCAAAATGTTGCGACTCCAAATATACTGATATTTATACTCATTTTAGTTCGCAGGTCATTCTCAACTCAACATGAGTAGTCTCGAGCCCTAATTCAGCCGTATGCAAAAAATTAGACTATGGACCTTCCATTTAATTAATGATTCAATATTTAAGTTAATTATTTAAATATCCGATCTTTAAAAATGTGGGTTGTTATACTTACTGCCACTCTCGAGGGAGAAATTTCTTTTCCAAAAAGGTTGCATGTCACTGAACAAAAGCTCTTTCTACCTCGGATAGAATATGTTTCCATAAGAATTTCTTGGTTACCTTATAAACTTACATAAGACCGATCTTGCCTCAAGCTTACTAGGATTTACATTCTTAATGTAGGCTAGACAACCCAAATTTTAAAATTAAAGTGGGGTTTCTTTCCAGTCCATAACTTGTTTGAAGTCATAGGCATATATTTAGATGTACACCATTCAACATATATGCAGCAGTTTCTAGTGCATAAATCCAAAAGGAAAAAGGTAATTCAATGTCACTCATCCTCGATTGAACCATGTTTGAAAAAGTTAGATTTCTCCTTTTTGAAAAACAATTATGTTGCGTAGTATATGGAGGAGTGACGTGTGAGAGTCTCCCATTCTTTTTTAGTTACTCTTCAAATTTAAATCCAAGGTACTCACCTCCTCGATTTAATTAAGGTATTTTTGTCTTCTTATTAATATGGCTTTATATTTTGTTCTTATATTCAATGAATTTATTAGACCTTTTATTTGTGTTTCATAAAAAATCACACATCTGTATCTATATAAATCATCAGTAACATTAAAATGTACAAGGTTCCACCTTTGGTATTAGTAAATATAGGACCACATACATCAGTGTGTACTAGTCATAAGAGTTCATTAACTCTTTCATTGCTTCCACTAAATGGGTGCTTGCCATTTTGCCTCTAAGACATGGCATAAAAGTACCAAATAATTCAAAAATCAAACGATGGAAGAAACCTTTGGTTTCTTTACTCGTTTAGACATTTCATACTATTATGACCTAGTATACAATGCCAAAATAACTATCATTTACTTTAGATGCAATATTATTTTCAAAAGCAAATACATGGCTTAATACTCCAAAACTAACTTTTTTATTTCCATAAAAAATATTCATAATATCATCATTACAAACAAAATTATATTCCTTTTTTATCAAACAAGAGACTGAAATTGTGTTGAGTCACAGGTTCTATGAAGGTTTTGATTTCTGACAAAGAAATAAAGGCGATCGACAAAACAAAGACATCATGGCTACATATGGTACTCTAGATTATAGGTTGATTATTTGATATTGTATTAGTGATAAACTTGTTAAAATCTATCCTCAAATAATCATGCATTTCAATATAATCAATATATATACATTTGAATAGCATTGCACATTCACTGTGCAAATTATCAGAGACCGGTCGACCGGTAGTAAAAGAGGCGGTCGACCGTTTCTGTATAATATGCACAATGAACGTGCACACATGCACATAACGACTATATATTTGAAATCCTGTCTACTGGCCAATTTTTGACCTGTCGACCGTTTTTAAACAGAGAGCAACCTTTTCAAAAGACACTTCTTTCTCCAATGGTTGCATCTCTTACCTTTCATCAATGATCATATCTATTAATGGCTACTGTTCACAAAGAGTTACAACCATTTTTTCTCTATATAAACTCATCTAAATCATTGATTCAAACACATGAAAACATATTCTTTTTACTCTAATTTTTTATCTTACTTTCTAAATATTCCTGCATTCTAAAAGCTCTCAATTATTTTAATTGCTTATTGAATCATTGAAATTATTTCATACCTTTTGATTCGATAAGTAATATACTTTCCTTAATCTTCACAAAACATCATTCGCATATTTTGAGGATAAGATTATAGGAAATTTGTACTACAAGTGACAAAACTGTGTTAGCAAGAACACATACCGTCAATAAACAATTCATCTTTGTTGAAGTCCTCGGTGTTGTAAGAGGCAAGTGTTGAAGTCCTCAGTGTATTAGAGGCGTGAAATCCTGTTCGTTTGCTCGGGTATTGTAAACCTGTTCCTCCGGGTGAAGCGAGGTAGTTAATAGTGAAAATCCAGATAGAAGTCTAGGACTGGACGTAGGACGGTGCTCCAAACCAGTATAAAAATCTCTGGTGTGATTTTTCTATTTTTATTTACTTTGTTACTATCATCTATTTTCCGCATTTATATTATAGTCCATATTACACGATCCGTGTGTACTATACTAGCACGTGCACTATCACACACTTTTCACTTGGTATCAGAGCACGGTCATCATATAACCGTAACACAGTTATTTGATATATTCTTGTAATATGGAAAATAACGCAAGTAATAGCACTCAAAACACCACTTACATGGAAGGTCAATCGACACAAAGACCTCCATTTTTTAATGGTCTTAACTATAGTTATTGGGCAACACGTATGTCATTCTTTATGCAATCAAATAATTATGATGCTTGGAATGCAACTCAAAAAGAAATAGTAAATCCAACAACTGATTATTCAGAATGGACTGCGGCTGAGAAAACGGCAGCAGCCGTAAATGCAAGAGCAATAAATATATTGTTTTGTGCATTAGACCAAAATGAATATAACCGTGTTAGTATCTGCACTACTGCATATCAAATTTGGCAAACGCTAAAAATCACGCATGAAGGTACTAACAAGGTTAAACAAGCCAAAATAGCCATGCTGAAAAGTCAATTTCAAAATTTCAAAATGAAACCAAATGAGACAATCAATGATATATATTCACGGTTTCAAACTATCCACCATGCACTTATTGGCTTAGGACAAAAGTATTCTGATTTGATGTTGTCTCAACAGTCCTACATTCTCTGTCGAGTGAATGGGAAGGAAAAGTATTAGCAATTAAAGAAGCTAATGACCTTTCCGTCATGAAGCCAGATGAATTAATAGGAAATTTAATGTCCTATGAAGCGAATTTGCAGGCTAGAAAAGAACAGAAAGAAGAAAAGAAAAATGTAGCATTTCATGCTGAGAAAGATGAAAATGAATCAGATTCTGAAGACGAAGATCTGGCATTCATAGCAAAAGGTTTCAAAAAATTCCTAAAACAGCGAAAAGCCAGTCGTTATAACAGAAAGAAATCTGGATCAAATAAACCAACATCATCCTCTATAGAATGTTTCAATTGCCACAAAAGGGGGCACATGCAGAAGGATTGTCCAGAACAAAAGAAGAAGTCAGAAAATGACAAATTCAAATATAAGAAGGACAAGTCAAAGAAACGAGCCTTCTCAGTAACATGGGATGATTCAGACTCATCTTCATCAGAAAGTGAAAGTGATTCGGAAAATGAACAAGCTAATGTATGTTTCATGGCAACAGAAGATGAGGTACAAATTCCTACATTCGATGAAATACTTGATATTAATGCTGAATTGATAGTCAAATATAAAGACATAAAACGACAGCTAAAAGAAACCAAAGCAGATTTGAATAGAGCAGAATTTGAACGAGATATGTTAAAAGACGAGAAGAAAATATTAGAAGAAGAACTTGAAAATTTTCAAGAATCATCATCTAATGTTGACTCTCAACTAGTTCTTTTGAGTCAATAAATTGAAACTCAAAAAGAGAAAAATGATGCTCTCACCACTAAAAATCATGAGCTTAAGGAAAAAGTCAAAATTTTGGACCTAGAAAAGGCTAGTTTACAAACTAAGTTAGATAACATTACTCAAAATGTTTCTAACTTTAACAAAGGTCGAGAAAATTTGACAAAAATCATTGAAAGTTCACAATCTATTTCGGATAAACAAGGTTTGGGATATAAGGCACAAGAAATCAAGAAACATCTTGGTAATAAAAGAAAGAAGAAAAATACAAAGACTATCAAAATATGGGTTCCTAAAACAAATAACAATTTGATTAGGAACAAATACATTCAGCAATTCATGAATACTGTGCATCTTAATACTAATTATGTATATAAAGGGGATACCAGACCCGTATGGGTTTGGCCTCCTAAGACCTAACTCTTAGGACCCCATAAAAAGTGGGTACCATGGACTTAATTTTATTTTTTGCAGATCCCACTTAAGAAAAGAGGAAAGTGGATATTGGACAGTGGTTCCTCGAAGCATATGACTGGAGACAAGAGCTTATTGACAAATATTACATATTCAGATGGTGGCTCAGTCACTTTTGGAGATAATTCAAAAGGCTATATCATCGGCAAAGGCGATGTGAGCAATTGCGGTACATCTAACTTACCTCTTATTACTAATGTCATGCTAGTTAGAAATTTAAAACACAATTTACTTAGTATTAGTCAATTATGTGACAAGGGTTTTATAATTTCCTTTTCGAATAATAAGTGTAGTATTTTAGATAAAGACCATAATTTAGTTTTCGAAGGTTATAGAGACAGAAATATATATATTCTGAATATGAATATTAATCATAATTCAGATATGTGTCTTGTGGCTAATGATAATGATCCATGGCTATGGCACAAACGCTTTTGTCATATAAAGTTCAGAACTATTGACAAGCTAGCCAAAAACAATCTAGTTAGAGGACTACCCAAAATGAGTTTTAAAGTTAACAACATTTGTGATGCATGTCAATTAGGAAAATTGACCAAATCATCTTTTAAGTCCAAGAAAGTCATATCAACATTACAACCACTTGAGTTACTACACATGGATTTATTAGGACCTACTAGGGTTCAGTCAATAAATCACAGTCGATATGTGCTTGTAATTGTTGATGATTTCTCTCGTTACACATGGACAATTTTCTTAAAAAATAAAAGTGACACTTTCGATCATTTCAAATCTTTCGTCAAAAGAATTCAAAAATCAAAAGGGATTAAAGTTAAAAATATAAGAAGTGATCATGGCGGAGAGTTTGAAAATAATGAATTTGAACATTTTTGTACAAAGAAAGGTATATATCATAATTTTTCGTTTCCCAGAACTCCACAACAGAACGGAGTTGTAGAACGGAAGAACCGAACTTTACAAGAATGTGCAAGAACATTATTGAATTGAACCACCTTACCAAAACATTTCTGGGCAGAAGCCGTCGCAACTGCCTGTTATGTTTTAAATCGTGTGTCCATAAGACCTCTTACCAAGAATACTCCCTATGAATTATTTAACAAAAGAAAGCCTAAAATCTCATACTTCAAAGTTTTTGGTTCCAAGTGTTTTATTTTAAATACGAAAGACCAGCTTGACAAATTCGATCCAAAAGCCGATGAAGGAATATTTGTCGGTTATTCGGAACGAAGTAAGGCCTATCGTATATTTAATAAACGAACCAAAACTATTGAAGAATCACTTCATGTCTCTTTTGATGAATTCTATCAGCATCCTCACACTATATCAGATGATGACGAATCAATAGTCACTGACAATCCAATTATCTCGAATATTGATTCTTACTCGGAAATAATTATTGAGAATATTCCTCAAATATGTGAGTTACAATCACCACCAAGGATATTAAGAGACCATCCGGCCCAAAATATAATCGGTGAAGTAACATCACATGTCAGAACAAGGAGTCAACTCAATCAAATGGGTCATGTCGCTTTTCTCTCAAATATCGAACCTAAGAATCCAAAAGAAGCTGCTACAGACGATTACTGGATCATTGCCATGCAGGAAGAACTAAATCAGTTCGAGCGCAATGACGTTTGGGAACTTGTTCCAAGACCAACTGATCAGTCAGTTATTGGTACTAAATGGGTCTATAAAAATAAGGCTGACGAACAAGGAAATATCACCAAAAATAAAGCAAGATTAGTAGCACAAGGGTATAATCAGGAAGAAGGTATCGATTATGAGGAAACTTTTGCACCAGTTGCTCGACTAGAAGCTATTAGAATCCTATTATCTTTGGCTTGTCACCATAATTTCAAACTTTATCAGATGGATGTCAAAAGTGCTTTTCTCAATGGATTTATTAAAGAGAATGTCTATGTCGAACAACCTCCTTTGTTCGTACATGAAAAATATCCTGACCATGTGTTCAAACTTAAGAAAGCTCTGTACGGTTTAAAACAAGCACCTCGTGCTTGGTATGAACGATTACGTAGCTATCTTATTAACTCAGGATTTCAAATAGGCAAAGTCGATCAAACCTTGTTTATTAAACATTCTCAAAAGGATATTCTAGTTATCCAGATATATGTAGACGACATCATCTTTGGTTCAACAAACGATAAACTCTGCAAGGAATTTGCAAGTATTATGACAAAAGAGTTCGAAATGTCTCATATGGGAGAACTATCTTATTTTCTTGGACTTCAAATCAAGCAACTTTCAAACGGTATTTTTATCAATCAAGAAAAATACTGTGGAAATCTTATCAAACGCTTCGGATTAGAAAATACATCTGGTAAACCAACTCCTATGAGTACAACTACACATCTTGAAAAAGATGAAAATGGTAAGAGTGTTGACCAGAAATTATATCGAAGTATGATTGGTTCTCTTCTTTATCTTACAGCAAGTCGTCCAGATATAATGATGAGTGTTTGTCTATGCGCACACTTTCAAGCAGATCCAAAGGAATCGCATCTACGAGCAGTGAAACGCATAATTCGTTATCTTAATAATACCAAAGATTTCGGTCTTTTTTATCCAAAAGAATGTCCATTTGAATTAGTATCATATAGTGATGCCGATTTTGGCGGATCGCGAACGGATAGAAAAAGTACAAGTGGTACGTGCCATTTTATTGGAAAATCACTTGTCTCTTGGTTTAGTAAGAAACAGAATTGTGTTTCACTATCAACATGTGAAGCTGAATATATATCAGCGGCTCTCGCTTGTACTCAAGTACTATATATGCAACAAACACTTCAAGATTTTGATATTCATTTATCAAATTCTATTATATACTGTGATAACACAAGTGCTATAAATCTCTCTAAGAATCCAGTGAATAACTCTAGAACCAAACACATTGATATCCGTCATCATTTCCTTAGAGATAATATTGAAAAAGGAAATATATGTCTTGAATATGTCCAAACTGACAATCAATTAGCGGACATTTTTACTAAGCCTCTGCTCGAATCTAGTTTTATTAGATTACGAAGAGAGCTTGGTTTAATTTCAAGAAAAGATCTTGACTAGTAATTACTAATCATCGTCTTTTCTTTTGGTTATATTTTAACTATAGCTTTTGCTTAAGCTATTTTTTTAACATTGAATATGAGCCTCTGCTTTCTTTCATGGTTAGTTTTCTTTATTCATTCTCATCCACAGACTTATTTATAAGGAAACTCTTTATAAGCTTGTAAAAATTTCTCTCTTTTATCTGAGCATAAGAATCTCTACATAATTCTCTATGGCTCACTTTTGTGATAAATGTGCTCAAGAATCACACATTTCCATTACAAGTTCTGAGTCATAGGAGTATTATTCTCCCAAAACACCAAAATAAAAACCAAGATATCATCATCAATGCTCTCGTACTCCTGGTAGTACACCAACCTCAAAACGAGTGAAGAAGACGCTGTTTTGTTCTCCTCGTACCAAAGCACAGATCGACGAGATTCACCACTATCAGAAACATCAAATAGATCTTCAGAGACAGCTCCATTATGGGCAAAGCCAACTTTATCATGAGCAACAACGGACATCGGCACGTTTATCTGTTTTAGAGAAGATGGCATCATTCTTCTGTAGTTCTAACAAGCATGACGTGCATGAACAAATGCCGTCTAGGCCATCAACATCTAAAAGTCCTAACTCTTGGGATCAGAATTATGAGAGGAATGAAGGTGCTCAGAAAAACTGGAGTCCATGGTCAAAACGTATTGAAGATAATAAAAATTCTAATGACGAACCTACCACTTCTCATTAGATTTATATATAGTTGTTGTATCTTTTTCTCTCTATCACTCATGTAATAATGCTTGTGCTTTACAATAAGAGTGAAAATATAGCACGATATATTCAAAAAATTGCAAAACAGGCTATTACATAACCGGTCGACCCCCCATATTATAACCGGTCGACCGTTTGGCCTCTGTTTGAAAACGGTCGACCGGCCATAATCCATAGGTCGACCGGTACGCGTAATTTCAGTTTTTTTTTATATATCGTCCGTTCTTTTATTCCTCTATCTTCCTCATTTTCTTACTTCCAGTAACTTTTTCACCAAAACCCTAAATCCACTCCCCAAAAATTCAAAATTCCTATTCTCCAAATTCTCCAAAAATGGCTCCTCCGCAAAAGAAATCCAAGAAAGGAACATCCTCCGAAACTTCATCTCTCAATATCTCCACCAAGAAATGGCTTCAAAATCCGAAAGCTATCACAAGATGGAATCAAATGACTAACTACAAGTTTCATCCGGGCTCTTTCATCAAGTTTGATGATTTCACATCTTATGGAATTCGTAGGTTAGCAAATAACTCCAATCTTACTCCATTGCTCGATTTTTCAAAAAATAGTATGGAAATAAATCACTTGATGATAAAATTATTCTATGCCAACATGAACCTGGACGAGTATAAACCTGATAATCCGAACGGAGTCATTTGGTCTGTCGTTTGTGGCAAACAAATTTTTATCACTCATGATAGGATTTCTTCTATACTTGGTATACCAAATCGAGGCGATGAGTTTTCATCTAATTTCTGTGAAGTCTTCACTCGCAATAGCATCAGCCATAAGTTCATAGAGGACAACAGTGATGGCACAAAATCTATTGGACTTCGCCCCACCGCCAGACTACTACATCGCGTCTTGATGCATTCTCTGTTTCCTAGACTAGGAAATTACGATGCTGTATATAAAGAAAACTTCAAGGCTCTCTATGCTATTTATGGGGATATCCAAATCAATTGGGTTCATATGCTATTTGACGAGATTCTCAAGGTGAACAACTCTTCACGACCTCATTTTTTCTACAATGAATATATCATGCATATTTTGCTAGCTTGTGGGGTAAAGCCTCCTGACTCTGCCACCTCGAAACCAAAATGTATTGATTCTGTAACCATCAAACGCATGAAGCTTCCTCCTCCTTACCTTGAGATTATGCCGTTTGAACAATGGCAACAAAGAGATCCAACAAAACAAAAAGCCACTTCCTCTCGACCTCGTTCCGACGAAGTTAAAATGTTGAAATCAAAATCCACCACAAAAGAATCACTTGAAACTATTGCGCGTAATCAATTCTTGCTTGAATCAAGACTCAAGCGCATGGACACGAAAATTGATAAACGCTTCAACAAAGTAAAGTCATTCTTTGGTATTTTATGGGATGCTATTTCATGTAGCACATCCATCTCCGCTCAAGACCCAGGCAAACGTTCTGCTCCTCCTGCTTTTAATTGGTCAACATCAGAGGAATCTGCTGGTACTAGTGGACATGGTCGTGGAGAATCATCTAGAGAGGACGAGGAAGACGAAGATGATGATGATGATGATGAGGAAGAAGAAGATATTCAAGAGGAGACAGCTTCTGACTCATCCTAGTTTCTATTTTCTATCTCTATATTTTGGTTCAGTAATTTAAAACATCATTCGACACTTGTACTAAATAGTGTCGTTACTTTTATTCGTACGATATTATGGTGTGTATGATACTTTGGTATGTTTGGATACTCTGGTATGGTTGGTGTGTATGATAATCCTATATTATGGTGTATGTTATATTATGTTATATTCTGGTTGATATACTCCTATATTATTCCATTATCTATTCCTTTTTGTCGATGACAAAGGGGGAGAAAGGTGCTAACAATTATTTGCAGGAATATAATATATATAGAATACAAATAAAATCTCAAGGGGAGATCACATATTCAGGGGGAGATTCAGAACTTCAGATATATTGTCATCAATCAAAAAGGGGGAGAATGTTGAGTCACAGGTTCTATGAAGGTTTTGATTTCTGACAAAGAAATAAAGGCGATCGACAAAACAAAGACATCATGGCAACATATGGTACTCTAGATTATAGGTTGATTATTTGATATTGTATTAGTGATAAACTTGTTAAAATCTATCCTCAAATAATCATGCATTTCAATATAATCAATATATATACATTTGAATAGCATTGCACATTCACTGTGCAAATTATCAGAGACCGGTCGACCGGTAGTAAAAGAGGCGGTCGACCGTTTCTGTATAATATGCACAATGAACGTGCACACATGCACATAATGACTATATATTTGAAATCCTGTCCACTGGCCAATTTTTGACCTGTCGACCGTTTTTAAACAGAGAGCAACCTTTTCAAAAGACACTTCTTTGTCCAATGGTTGCATCTCTTACCTTTCATCAATGATCATATCTATTAATGGCTACTGTTCACAAAGAGTTACAACCATTTTTTCTCTATATAAACTCATCTAAATCATTGATTCAAACACATGAAAACATATTCTTTTTGCTCTAATTTTTGATCTTACTTTCTAAATACTCCTGCATTCTAAAAGCTCTCAATTATTTTAATTGCTTATTGAATCATTGAAATTATTTCATATCTTTTGATTCGATAAGTAATATACTTTCCTTAATCTTCACAAAACATCATTCGCATATTTTGAGGATAAGATTATAGGAAATTTGTACTACAAGTGACAAAACTGTGTTAGCAAGAACACATACCGTCAACAAACAATTCATCTTTGTTGAAGTCCTCGGTGTTGTAAGAGGCAAGTGTTGAAGTCCTCAGTGTATTAGAGGCGTGAAATCCCATTCGTTTGCTCGGGTATTGTAAACCTGTTCCTCCGGGTGAAGCGAGGTAGTTAATAGTGAAAATCCAGATAGAAGTCTGGGACTGGACGTAGGACGGTGCTTCGAACCAGTATAAAAATCTCTGGTGTGATTTTTCTATTTTTATTTACTTTGTTACTATCATCTATTTTCCGCATTTATATTATAGTCCATATTACACGATCCGTGTGTACTATGCTAGCACGTGCACTACCACACACTTTTCAAATTGTTCCACTAATAAAGTTTGAACATGAAAGCAATTATGTAAAACTAAATCATTTCCATTGCAAGATTTACATGATATTCTTCCATTGCAATGGTAGATAGTAGATCCATTTTCAACCTAAAAATCCACACCTCCCCTTATGATGGGCCGCTTGCCCATAGGCCACTGTAACAAATTACAGATAGGAGTTCCTGATCTAGTATATATAACCCAACTAGAAGCACATATAGTATACAATTTGTAAATGAAAAATAACTTAGGTGCGAAATTTGATTCCTTCCCTTTGAGCATCTTTAAGTAATCTGGACGCTTCCTCTTTTAGTTTCCCTTCTTCGAGCAAAAGTGACACCCTTCCAACCTTAGACTTACATTTTCAAATTATTCGAAGATGACGTACTCTTAGCAACAAGCACTGCTCAGTTCCTTCATGAACGTACTCTCAGCCATCCTTAACGTATTAAGGAGGTCCATGATAATATACTTCAGTGAATTCATATCGAATTTTAGTATGAATGGAATGAACTTTGGAACTAACAATCAAAGAATCAAGCAAGTCGGCGGTGTCAAGTGTAGTACCAAGCTCGTTCAACCTTTCAATGTGCCTAATCATACTAAGTACATGATCTTGGATTGAGGCGCCTTTGCTTATTTTTGTATGAAATGATTTCCACAAAATATCATACCTCATCGTACGAGACCGCTCATTATACAACTGTTATAGGTGCTTGTATATTTCACAAATATTCATGTCTTCATGCAATCTTTAGAGATCGACGCTCGACAATATGTAGCTGTGAGAAAGTTCGCAACCCATTGACTAATCTTCATAAGCCTTAATTATTTTGGTGTGGCAATCTTATCTTATTTAGCCAATGGATCATTGGCGAAAACATACAAGAGCTTTTCATAAGTGAGCATTACCTTAATTTTTCTTAGCCAATCTTTGTATTTTGCTCATGTTGGTGTGTTCTTTTTGAAAAACAACTTTATTGTTGCCATTTAATCTACACAAATTCATTAGAGTAAATTACATAACATCACATATGTTCTTATACTTCTTAGAAGTTTTATTATATTTATCTAATAAGGATCCCATTGAATTCTACGTCCTTGAAAATCCTAAAAGATAAATGGAAATTTCATAACTCCTACAGTGGGTGTTAGAATCACTTTATTATGTTACTACAACGTTTCGTGTGCTCAGTATATTATATTCCTCATAAATGGCAAGTAATACTTTACTAATCATATCTCATGTGTCCTAACATACTTTAGTCTATGCTCCTAACCATCTTTATGACCTTGAGTGCTTAACAAATCATGAAATACATTAGATACCATAAACCATCATTTTGCGATATCCTAAAGGGAGTTATATAACCCTTGAGGGTGCTTAACAAAGTCAAACATTCTTATTTATTTATAAAAAATATAAATATCAACTTATATATTCTATGGCTTGAGGGTGCTCAATAACAATATGTATGTAAGATACTCTATTTATATTATAAATGAAGGAGGGAACTATTATTTTAAATTCATCATTTGAAATTAATTTGTACAGTATTATCAACTATTTAAGGGAGATGAGTATAACCCATGATATTATATATCTTTTATATACATCCAACGTATACTCCCTTAAATCTCATCAGTTTTATTTATTTTAACCCCTCATTTTTTATATACATATAGTACCACACATTTAATTATTACATCATTTATAATTTATTAAGTTGTATACACATTCATGTGTATTAATATATAAACATAACATTTATATTTACTTGACTTTAAAATGATTTTAAATTTCCAATTTATGACACTTTATAGAATCATGTAATTATGTAATATAAAATAATTTTAAATTAATTTTATAACATTAAAATACACTTATTTTAGTTAACGTAGAACTCAAAATACTTCTGAGACTTTTCAAATGGCATACCTTAGAGAAACATCTAGGCAAAGGTCAGGAGATCGAAAGTTTTTCCACTCAAGAGTGATTCTTAGTTAGAGTAATTCTCTCATTACTCTAAGAAATTTTTTCCTTAGACGCTCATGTACTTTGATATTTTCAAAATAATGCCCTACATGTTGGTTAATTATTCACTTAGACACAATGTGTGCTCTAATACCATTGTTGGATCAGGTGCACCGACATCGGGGTAAAAATGTTGAATTAAAAAATCCTTTTACTAAATTTCATAAGATATTATATTATGTTTATGTGAATTTTTTTAATGCCAAATCAAATTTAGTATTATTTAATAAAAGTGTTTGAATAATATTTTAATTTGCCAAATTATTTAAAATATTCACTTGTTAGTTAATATTTAAACAATGTTTATTAATAATTTAATTAATAATTATTTTTAATTTTATAATTTTACGTTTTATAATACTTATATTTCCAGTACAAACATCACAACAATATGAATGCATAAACTATTCTAAGGGCATAATGGGAAAATTGACCATTATGCCCTATGGTCAATAAAATGCAATTTGATGAATATTTAATATCAACGGGAATAATATAAATTTCATAATTATGTTTTATACTTATAGAAATATATATTATATTTATTTTAGCCATTAAAAAGTATATTTAATGTAAATAACAATATACATGTATATAATAATATATGTATATAATAATATATGTATGTGTAATACATAATTTAATATATATATATATATATAATTATTTATATAGAAATTATCTATATATTATAATAAATAAATATCTTGTGTAAAAATAATTTTTTTCGACTAGTAGAAGAATATGCATAAGTTTATATATATATATATATATGTATATTTTAATTTTGGCCATATAAAAAAATCTATTTGAAAAAAAACCAAAAATTGAATTTTAAACTTATTTGATATTTGAATATACATATATATATATATATATAATGTTTTTTTTTGGTTGAAACAAAATAAGATAAAAATTCTACCATTTAGTTGATTTTCGCATGGAAATTAATGCGCTTAGACACAAACACACACACATATATATGAAAAAGGTGTTTTTAAAATAAAAACATAAAAAATAAGGAATTTTTTTTAAAATATTAAAAATCAAACATATATAACCATATAATTTGATAGAATAAAACTTATTTAATAAATATATGCATATAATTAGATTATGACAAAAAACTATTGTTCCCTTAAAACCCAAAAAGAATAAATTAGTGTGTGTGCATAACGTTTTTATTTATAAATATTTTTTAGTAATTTAATTGCAAAATCATTTCAACATACATTTTTTATGATCGAAAAAAAATAGATTTTATGACAATGAAGAAGAGTATTTGTGTGTCTATATATATATATATATATATATACACACATGAATGTGTGTGTTTGTATATATTATACGTGTGTGTGTATATATATATATAAGTTAGAAAATAAACCTTACACGATGGATGTCTCATTGAAAGCAAAACACATTGTTTGCTAGTATTCCTTCTTAGAATCAGTTGTTCGCCTCCTCGAATTAAGTTTTTAAGGCTGAGCCTTAGGCTTCACCAATCCGAGCTAACGGGGGCAAGAGCTCTATTTGAAAGTATGTAGAAAAAGGAGTAGAGGATATACAATTTATAGCCAAGGATTTTCACCTTTTCCTCCATCCCTTTCTCTAGCTCTTGAAGACCAAAATAAGTCTCCCTATTTTTAATTATACAACAAGCCTAGGAATTACCTAGCACGTTTAAAGGCATGGGTTACGTGAGAAACCCTAATAATTGTGTAGAATGGATTTTTAGGCTATTATAACATTAAAAGGAGTTAAATAGTGTATTTGAACTTCTTAATGCTTTAACTTGTATTTTTCAAACTTATCAACTCAAAATCATAACAGAGGCAGGTAATAAGATAAATGTAGAATAAAAAATTAGTAAAGTAAAAATAGTGACTCTAGGAATTTTTATACCGGTTCTAATTCCCAATTCTATATCCAGTCCTGTACCTGATAAAAAAAATCCATTATAACAAACTTTTAGTTCCATTGGTGGCAAGTATACCTATACAACTTGGCTTTAATTAGGTGCAGGCACACATACGAGTGACATGATATCCCTCTCTTCTTGTCTTTCCATAGGTGGGAAGAACACTATAAACTCCTAACATTTTGTAGGTGGCAAGATAAAACTTTGTAATTCAAGTAGTAGAGAGCAATTCTATAAGATGTCATATATTTCGAATACAAAATCTCATACTCTTCAGTATAACGATCCTATAGACTTCCAGTAATAGTTTGTAATTGAACTCTTTGACGAATGAGATTAAATTAGAGATCGAATGATAAATAATTCAAGTAAGAACTCTCGGACCTTTTATAGTGTGAATTCGTGAAGAATAACAGTGGAAGAAAATGAATTCGCAAAGTATATGCATATGGTAGTAAGCGTTTTTATCACAAAGTAGTAGAGAAGAAAGAGTGAGAGAAAAGAATGGAATTGTAAATCATTTTCTAGAGCCTTTTGTATAGAAGATGAAGAGAAATGTCATGTGACGAAGGGGTAAAAGGATGTGTCTATTCATTCAAATTTAAAGGCTGAATCAACCGCTAGTATGTCGAAATATGTTCAAATACTATTTCAAAATATCCGTGTCAATTTTAAAAAAACATATAAGCGGCTACTATGTCAAAATATATTTCCAGGGTATGTCAACATATGCTAGTTGATTTTGAAAAATGCATTATAAAAATTATCCTAAACCTTTTAATATTTAAAATAAATATTGTACTTCTGTAAAAGATTCAACGGAAGAAATAAAGATCTTTTAAAAAGGATATTTAAAAGAGTGCTAAGGTGTTTTAATAAATATTCTAAGTCTCATTACACATAGCTTTGACTAATCTAATTTCTTATTCACTTCCAGTCTTTATTTCTTGAATCTCTTGTATCTTCCAATCTTTTATTTTATCTTGGTCATCTTAACTTGCTTTATTCCTTTGGTCTCCTTAATCTACTTGATTCCTCTTGGTCTCCTTGATCTGCTTGATTCCACTTGATCTTCTTGATTCATCTTGATTCCACTTGTTCACGTTGATTAATATTGATTCATCGTGATCTCCATGATTCATCTGTATCCTTGTAATAACTCTGAGCAGCATACCTACATTTCTTGCATTATAGTATACACAACTTCAAAAATCATTAGTAATAATATTTATATTGTTTTTGTCATCAAAATCATACCCGTGCCATTGAAAATATCTCCCTTTTTGATGATTACAACCATCTAAACATATTTGATAAAAATATAATGATGTTATTTTAAATTTAATTTACCTCCCCATAAATCTGTTAACTCCCCTTGAGTGAATGCATCCATTATCCCTTATGGTTTTGACTGATATATATTTATATTTTATACTATTTTACAATATTTGTGCTTTTTCTCCACCTTAATCATCAAAAAGGGTATAAAGTATATAAAGTTAATAGGTGTAAAAGGTGTATAGGGTGTTAATCTTAGGTATGCGCATGCATAACTGCATATTTTTCATTAAAATTAGTCATGGATAAATAAGGTATTTTATTTATGGATAATTTTTTTAATAAATAATTATAAGTACAAGCACATAATAACATTTAACTATTTCTATATATACGAACAAATATATAAACTACAATGAACAACATACATAATTATAAAATGGACAAGAAATAACTTCAACGTTTCTTAAATGGAACTTTTACCCAATGGTCATTTAGAACAATTATGTGATCGGTCGAACTGACTTCCCAATCTTCTAATTCTTCCTTGTTAATATCCATCTCTTCGTCCGAAATTTCCTTATATCCAGTATTTTTAGGAACATCTATATTCCTTTCCTTTATGACATAATCATTGAAGCAACGAAGAGGCAAATTGCGTTTCTTGTTCATAAACACTTTGTTTTTTATTCACTTTAAAATGATTTCAATTTCTAAGTACAATATGTAATGAGTTCTTGAAGTTTTGGAGAGTTTCTTTAAGATTTTCAAACATTTCCCTAAAATTGATCTTTCCTTGCTCTATTTTTGAAGAATATAGTTTAGAATAAGTGGGAGTGTTTAGAGAGAAGATGGATTAATTTTTCTGGTTTAAAATGGTGTTTATATAGTGTTATCCGGCCTTTTGGCACGACTATATGCAGACCGAATGGACAAATTAGACTAGACTATCATCGAGTTAGACATCCCACAGAGATGATTATTAGGCTCAAAATTCAAGCACAGATAATGATAGGAAGCGAAAATCAACCGAGACTAAGAGATAGACTCTCCAGAATATTCTAAGTATAAAATAATGCCTCCCCTAGGAGGGGATTAGTGTCAATCCGTTTCCCTAGGGGATCGGTACATATCCTCAATCTTTGTCTCAAACTTGGTAAGATCAATATAGAATGACAAGGAAGGCCCATGAGGCTACATTTCAAGTTTCGAGTCATTTGGAGTTCATAGGCTCAAGTTTTGGGCAAATTACTTCACCTATTAAAACGAATCGGTATAAAAGGGATCATCCATATTTAGCTTTCACTACCTATTGCAACAACGATCGGTCAATAACTCAAAATCTACAGATGTTATCAACATGGAGTATAAACTAATAGAGCATGTGAAACACCCATAGGGATTACCTGGCATTTGGAGCAAGTTGGAGGGATCAGTACCTATCCCTCTAGAGGGATCGTTAGAAATCAGAATTAAGCAACGCTACTTCACGGAAAATGCGATATCTCATAAACTGTACATCGAAATTGCAAAAAATTCGGGGATGGGGAATCATTCGTAGGAATCGCATCCCGTTTGGATGCATTAATAGGGATCGGTATCCATCCCTATTGTGGGCCCCAATGGGTCTGCAAATTTTTGGGTAGCCTCATCTTGGTCTCCTGAACCTTCAATCAGAATTTCAGTCTGATCCATGCACATCTTCCCCTATAAATATAGCATGTATGGCATCAAAAAAGGGATCCTGCTTTCCCTATCGAGGCTCTGCCATTTTCATTCTTCATTTTTGTAATAATGGATCCCAGCTGATCCAAAAATTCTTATAATCACAAAGTGGAAGATTAATAAAAATATGAAGTGGACGTAGACCAAGATTACCGAACCACTATAAAAATCTGTGTGTTCCTTTATGATCTTTACTTTGTTTTTATTTCATTCTTCATTTACTCTCTACTAGATTCTATTAGGTGTTGATGCCTATTTTTGGCGTCAACATTTTGGTGCTTTCACCGAGAGACATATTCTCGGCTTGATTGGATCTCATCATCTATTTGAGGATTCCCATATTCATGAAATAGATCTAGCTTTCGAATGATAAACTTCCTATTCTACTCAGATTTGAAGGAAATATAAAGAAAGTTGATAGCCATGGTTAGATGAATTAAATCCACTTCACATGGGGTTGAAGGAAATGATAATGCTAGAGTTCTTGTTTGGAGTTGTTCATGTGTTCATGCCAATTTGGGAAGGATCGGATTCCCTCATGTATGCAAGTTCTTGGGAACAGATGCTGAAATTTGCACTCAAGTTAGGGGATGGGAAATCCCTCTCTTATGGCCAAAATGGTTGATCCCTCTCTCAAGGCCAAAATAGCCGATCCCTCGAAATAGTCGATCCCTCTATCAAGTCCAAAATATCTGAACCCTCTCTTAAGGCCAAAATGGCCGACGCCTCCATACTTACTGCCGATCCCTATTTACATGTACATGCTCAATACCGATCCCTTTAAAATATCTATACTGATCCCTTCAACGTATATGTATATCGATCCCTCCAGTATATATATCGATCCCTCTACAAGGTGTATATACCGATTGCTCTACAAGGTATACATACTGATCCCTCTCCAAGTTGTATATATCGATCCCTCTCCTAGGTATGTATAGCAATCCGTCTACTAAGTAAATATAACGATCCCTCTATAAGGTATATATATCGATCCCTCTCCAAGGTCTACCAATCCCTCTCCAAGGTATGTATACCGATCCCGCCAGTATATATACCGATCCCTCCAGTATATATATACCGATCCCACTACAAGGTATATATACTGATCCCTCTCTAAGGTGTATATACCGATCCATCTACAAGTTATATATATCGATCCCGCTCCAAGGTCTATATACCGATCTCTCTCTAAGGTACGTATACCTATCCCTCTACAAAGTATATATATCGATCCCTCTGCAAGTATACAGATCCCTATTCTGCCAATCCCTCCATATCACCGATCCTTCCATATGACTGATCCCTCACTTATAGCAAACTGCCGATTCTTACACAACCAATCCCCAAAAAATTATGGATCGGGTATGATCCATTTTAAAAAATTATAAATCGGTTATGATCCATTTTAAAAAAATAGCTCTAATTTTTTTTCCAGCGTAATGCCTCCGCATTTTGGACTCAGAACTCAACTTAAACATAGTGCATTCTATCCACTTCCCTTACGTCCTTTAACTGACTGGGGCATAGTGGATCAAGTGGCAGCTTCTGAATTGCAACCAAGGAACGAACAAGCAACCATTACTCAAACGATACTCCAAGCACCGTTCTTCACTGACCGAGCACTTCGAATTCAGCGACTCAATGCAAACCAGTTGTTGACTCCAAGCAAGCAGCAAATTTTCTTGGGTCGGACTCTAAGTAAATTATCACCAATCTATCAAACGTTGGACAATCATGCATACACCATTCATAAGTGTTACAAGCAACCGTAACTTAAAAAAAAACCGGGTTAACGATGACTGATGCATCCCTCCCGTTGAAGCCTATTAATTGAAGCCGTTTAGTGTGCAGAATATCCGAGGAGATTCAATGTACTAATCATATTGATTTACTTAAGGAAAACCCGACCCTGGACTTCATCTCATGAAATTCGGGTGGCATAAGAATTTTGTCAGAGCGATATGTGCCATCGAATGCAGATGCTTTCCTATATTCCTCGAAGGTGTATCGATCATGCAGTCTATTCGATTATCGCCCAAATCCATCTCTTCATCCAATCAACAGGATCAGAAGTTTGTCGAGCAGTTCAGAATGCATGAAACTCACACTAAGGGTGTGATGTCATTATCCAATTTAATTTAGATGCTAGGTGAGCCACTCAAAATCTTCCTGTAGGGATTTAATGTTGTCGTCATCGTCATTAAGGTGATCAATCCTAGCGAGGATATCATACTGATGGCGTTAATGAGGGGAATCGACTCCCGGATAGATTTTGGTAGCTAGTTAGCCAAAGAGCCTCCTACAACCTTGAAACATTTCTGTTACAAGTGAATCAGAACCTAAGTAAGGAGGAGGTAGAGCATACTAAGAGAAAGAACAATACGGGCCCATTGGCTAAGGACTCATATTCCAGGAGACAACCAAGAATCCTAAAATTCGACTCATATACTCCTTTGAACGTTTCAATCTAAACATCTACTTGGAGAATCACGACTCGAAGCAGTGCTAGAAACCAGTGTCAAGAGTGTCCACTGAAACCCAAAAGAAATCAGGGAGCATCTGATGCCTATCATTAAAGAATTCTGATTATCAATTAGATCGCTGACGGTTGACTTCCAACAGAGAAGGGCTTGGACAAAGTGGAATAGCGAGCATCCGACATTGCTTCACTTATCAATGAGATTTATTCTGATCTTCTTTGAATTATTTCAATTTCAATTGTGTTGTGAACTACTACCAACTTGAACTAACCTACTTTCGAACAATGGAGGTGATCGAGTACTTAGAGTTGGGCGCCAACCAGTCTCTGCGGACCATGATCAGACCTTTGGAGTTTAATCAAGATAAGCATGAGTCAACCGCTCATTAGCTACTACATTACTTTGACTTAGGGCCAAGGACTCGAAATGGAAAATCACAATAAGGTCAGGATCCGGTAAAAAATGGTCATGACTGATCGTCCACTAATCAACTTCCGCACCTGATTTGGAGACCAAAGAAAGACTTAGAGTAGATGCAACCCAACCATCCACTCCCCAGCTCGTACTTGAAGTACGCCAAAATACTAATGCCCCTCTCAAAGCTTAACATGATTAAGGTCCAAATAACGCGATTCGATCGTCCACACATTAACTCCTTCCCTGAACTCAGAAGGCATTTCGAAAGCTCGCCTTAAAGTAGGCATGACTGACTGCCTACTCATCAACCACCACCCTCAACACGTGGACACGACTATAGCTTGAGGTGGATGTGACTTGACCGTCCAACCCAAGCATGGATGTGATCTGACAGTTCATCTCCTACTCCCTTCCTTGACTTGACAAGAGGAGCTATAACCACCAAGCAAATATGAATCGATCATCTCACTTGCCAAGTTCTATCCTTCATGCTAGAGGCAGAATTCCGTTCCATGAATGAACATGATTCGACCATTCATTCGATAACTCTTACTTCGACTTGGCAGATGGAGTATAAATCAAAAATGGGTATGATGGACCACTCGTCAAACAACTCTAAGTCCCCAAAGTGCGGACTGGAGTATAAACATAAATCGAGCGGATACCGACTGCCCACAAAACAACTCTAAGCCCCCAGAGTGCGAACTGAAGTATAAACATAAATCGGGTGGATGCCGACTGCCCGCAAAACAATTCTAAGTTCCTAGAGTGCAGATTGGAGTATAAACATAAATCGGGCGGATACTGACTGCCCACAAAACAACTTTAAGTTCTCAGAGTGGGGACTGGAGTATAAACATAAATCGGGTAGATATTGACTGCTCATGAAACAACTTTAAGTCCCCAGAGTGTGGACTGGAGTATAAACATAAATCGAGTAGATACCAACTGCCCACGAAATAACTCAAAGTCCCTAGAGTGCGGACTGGAGTATAAACATAAATCGGGCCAATACCGACTGCCCGCAAAACAACTCAAATTCTCCACTATGCGGACTAGAGTATAAACATGAGTGAATAGATGAGTGGGTTTCGACCGTTCTCTATTCCACAAAATAACTCTAAGTCCCCAGAGCGCAAACTGGAATATTGTTACTAATAGAAAAATGAATTATTATTCAAGTGGATTCAAAAGTTAGTTACAAACATTACACCAAATGACTTATGTATAAACATGCCTCTAATGGGCCAAGCCCACTAACCAGAAATGCAGGAAACCCGAAGAATAAAATGATGCACAAGCAAATACAAAACATATACACATATTTACATATCTACATTTTTATCACTCATCACAACACTCCCCCTCAAGTTGGAGCACACATATCTATCATGCCCAACTTGCTACATAGAAGCTTCATTCGACCACCATTAAGTGCTTTAGTCATCATATCTGCCACTTGCTCCTCTGATTTTACATAACTGGTTTTGACTAACCCCTGCTGCACTTTTTCCCGTATGAAATGACAATCAACTTCTATGTGCTTAGTTCTCTCATGAAACACTGGATTAGATGCTATATGCATAGCAGCTTGATTATCACACCACAATAACAAAGGCACTTCAACTGTGAGCTTCAGTTTAGTCATAAAGTGCTTAACCCACATCAGTTCACACACTGCACCAGCCATAGCTCGATACTCTGACTCAGCACTCGATCTCGATACAACATTCAATTTTTTACTCTTCCATAACACTAAATTTTCTCCAACAAATACACAAAATCCTGAAGTAGACTTCCTGTCCTCTTTTGATCCAGCCCAGTCTGCATCTACAAAACTTTCTACTTTATTGTGTCTATTATTCTTGTAAACAATTCCTTTACCCACCGTTCCCTTCAAGCAACATAAAATCTGCTTTAGTGTATTCCAGTATTCAATAGTTGGTACACTCATATACTGATTTACAACACTCACTGAGTAAGCAATGTCTAGCCTGGTCACTACTAAGTATTTAAGCTTACCAACCAATCTCCTATACTTATCTGGTTCACTGAATTCATCTCCATCTTTGATCAAAGTAGTATTCACCATCATAGGTGCAAAAGATGGTTTTGCACCCTAGTTCCCAATTTCTTTCAGCAAATCTAACACATACTTCCTCTGTGACAAACATATCCTTCCATTTCTTCTCATAACTTCAATTCCTAAGAAGTATCTCAACTCCCCTAGCTCCTTTGTACAAAACTGTGTATGAATAAACTTCTTAAGAGCTTCAATTTCTAGCTTATCATCCCCAGTAATCACAATATCATCTACATAGACAACTAATAAGATTGACTTGTCTTGTGAACTTCTGAAAAATACTGAATGATCAGACTTACTCCGCAACAGCCCAACTTCTCCATTAATTTACTAAATTTCCCAAATCATGCACGTGGACTCTGCTTTAAACCATATAATCTCTTCTTTAGTCTGCATACCTTGCTGTTCTCCCCCTGAGCAACAAACCCAGGAGGTTGTTCCATATATATTTCTTCAACTAGATCTCCATGTAAAAATGCATTTTTAATATCAAGTTGATGCAATTTCCAATTATGTTTTGCTGCCAATGATATAAAAAACATTATTGATGTCATTTTGGCCACTGGTGAGAATGTTTATGTATAATCTGTTCCATATGTTTGAGATACTTCTTAGGAATTGAATTTATGAGAAGCAATGGAAGGATGTGTTTGTCACAAAGGAAGTATGTGTTAGATTTGCTGAAAGAAACTGGAAACTTGGGTGCAAAACCATCTTCTACACTTATGATGGTGAATATTACTTTGAGAAAAGATGGAGATGAATTCAGTGAACTAGATAAGTATAGGAGATTGGTTGGTAAGCTTAACTACTTAGTACTGACCAGGCTAGACATTGCTTCCTTGACAGTTTTAGGCAATGAAACTAAGTCAAATGCAAAAATGAATAAATATGATTCTGATAATAGACTGTCATATGAAACAAAAGATGAAATTGGATATGTGCACTTTCTTCTCTCTTTTCTGAGAGCAATTGGTAAATCCATACTTGGATCTGATTGTGAAGCAGTTGCATGATCACTGATCAATTCATTAGTTTCTGGTTCCTGATTTGATTCATTATCCATATGATGATTAACATTTTTTGAATTTATAACAGGATATAGTAAAAAAATATCATCCTTTGCACACTCTTGATTTGTTGATATAGATGGATAGAAAAATTCTTCATCTTCCACAAAACTAACATCTATAGATACCAAGTATTTTTGTAAACTGGGACAAAAACATTTATATCCCTTCTGTAGTCTAGAATAAGCAACGAAGATGCATTTCAAAGATTTTGGATCTAGCTTGGTGAGTTGAGGATTAACACTTCTCACATAACATGTGCAACCAAAAATTCTTGGCTTAATTGGATACAAATGTTTATCTGGAAACAATACTTGAAATGGTACCTTATACTCATGTATAGTTGATGGCATTCTATTGATCAAAAAACATGCACTACAAACTGCATCTGCCTAAAATACTTTAGGAACTTTCATCTGAAAAAGTAGCGCTCTGTAGTTTCAAGTAAATGCCTATTTTTTCATTCTTCTACTCCATTCTGTGAAGGGGGTATCAACACATGAAGTCTCATGTAAAATTCCATTTTGAGCCATACATGTATTGAACTGTTTATATAAGTATTCTTTGGCATTATCACTCCTTAGAATTCGAATATTAGTATGTGTCTTAATTTCAGAACAAAATGTACAGAAAATGGAAAATAACTCTGATCTATTTTTCATTAAAAATAACCATGTTACTCGAGAATAGTCGTCAACAAAGGTAATAAAGTACCTATAACCTTGCTTAGATACAACTGTAGCAGGGCCCCAAACATCTGAATGAATCAACTCAAATACAGACCTAGCTCTCTTATTTATTCTAGAATAAGAACTACTACGGTGATGTTTAGCAAATTGACATGACTCACAATTCAAAGTAGATAATGAATTAAACTGTGGACATAACTTCTTGAGCAATGAAAATGAAGGATGACCCAACTGAAAATGAGTTTTAAGAGCAGAGTTTACACTTGAACAAGCAATATGGTTAGGTATCTTATTAGTCAGGATATATAAGCCACAAGACTCTTCACCTTTACCAATAATCTTCTTCGTTGTAAGGTCCTAAAACACACAATGATCAGGGAAGATGGATATGCAAAAATTAAGATCACGAGTGATCTGACTTACTGATATCAAGTTGAAAGATAAATTTGGCAAATACAATACTGTTTTTAATGGAATTTGAGTATGTGAGTCCACATTTCCAGTTCCATAAACTCGTGTTTGTAATCCATCAGCTAGAGTAACCACACGGTTTGATTTATTTAAGTGAGGTTCAAAAATTAGTTACAAACATTACACCAAATGACTTATGTACAAACATGCCTCTAATGAGCCGAGCCCACTAACCAGAAATGCAGGAAACCCAATGAAGAAAATGATGCACAAGCAAATACAAAACATATACACATATTTACATATCTACATTTTTATCACTCATCACAACAAATATAAACATGAATGAATAGATGACTTTATTTCAATCGTTCTCTATTCTACAAACTCTGACCGCAAATCAACCGAAGGAGTATAAACTTGCTAAGGGAGGAATTCGACTGTCTGACTTATGGCCTTGCCAAATCAATGCTAGGGCAGAAGTAAAAATCACTAAAAGCTGAATATGACAGCTTACTATAGCTTCGGCTCAGTGTTCTTTATGACTTAAGGCAATGAATGCAAGGAGGCATTAATACGAAACTAATTAGAAAGACGTCCGATGTTATGAGCGACTGACAATATTGTGCTAATGGGTCAACGGTTAATGTCGATCCACACCAAACACAAATAGATGTGACATGGTTTTCCTTCAAAAACTTTGATAACTGGAGTGCGAATAGGAGAATAAACCACGAATGATTGTGACTTGATCATTAATTCTCCAGCACCATCCTTCGATTTGTCGGGGGGAGTATGAAACCGAATGAGCATGACCTGAATGCACCTTAGCCAACTCTACCCTTAGATCTGATGGGAGAATATGAATCAAAGTGCACGTGGTTGACCGTCCAGTACCCAACTCATGCCCGGAATCCGACGGAGCATCAAAGTATTCCCCCTGGAAGGAAAAACTAGAATACAATCCAACATAGGTGAGACTCAACCTTCCATCAACTAACGTAATCCGTGATTCAACGGGAAAGAGTATAAAGCTAAAGTGGACCGGGCTCACCATCCTACATATTGATGTATTCCCTGGACTTGGGGGAATGAGCAAGAAAGAAGATGAATGTGAACCGACCATTCATCGATCTACTCTAAGTTTTTGGAGCTTCGTGGGAGTATAAACATGACTAATACGAGACTCGACCATCCATGTAGTACATTTATCAACTTGAGACTGGAGGTGGAAGTGTGATCATCCAAAGACTAACTACGATAGTCAATACTGTGATTCAAACCTGGTGTTTACAACAAACCCTAGGCTACGACCAAAGGGATGCCTAGGGATACAATTATCGAATCAATTCCCAACCTTATGGGCAACTGATCATCAATCCAACCCGAACGACGAGTAATGGATCATGAGTACGTTGAATGGAAAGCGCGTTACTCGAATATACAGGATGAATCAAACTTAAAGCAAGAGCCAGCAATGCATTTGCACGCAACATGGGGCTGAACCCTACTCGACATTTGATTCAACGTGCTTCTAAGCCTAATCTGAGGCCGTTTATAGATAATTGCTCAAAGCACTTAGAGCTCTTCGCTATTAGACTCAATAACTCATGGCAAGACATTGGGATTCGACCGGAGTAACCGTCATCATTGAACGTCCCAACCAGATTTCATGTTGATTGCTATGCGAAATAGTTACATTTGAAATCAAGGAATCCAAGGCTGCACCCACTGAGCTGACAATTGACATTACAATCAGCCATGGCGACCCATCACAAGTACTGAAGATCGGATCACAACTCAGTGCAATGATGATGAAGGAATTAACTAGCTTTCTCCGAATGAATCTTGATGTATTCACTTAGACCCATTCTGACATGCATGTGATCTCACTGACTATCGTGAGCTATGCATAGAACGACCCAAGGCTTGTCCTGGTGAGGCAAAAGCAACGCATCTTGGATCCGAAAAGATCTGCTGCACTTAAAGTGGAAGTGGATAAACTCAAAAACAACAGGTTTGCCCATGACATCCTCTGCCCAAAATGGGTATTTGATCCAATTTTTATGAGAAAATATGATGGAAAGTAGCAGTCATACATCAACTACTCTTACCCGAACAAGGCATGCCCAAAAGATAGCTTTCCACTTTCGATGATCAACCAGCTGGTAAAGTCAACCGTTGGATATGAACTGCTTTCATTTGTGGATGTATACTCCAAATACAACCAGATCCTAATGCATGTCATCGACTAGAAGCACACTAGCTTCATTACCGATCTAGGGCTATATTGTTATGTTGTAATGTCATTTAAACTAAATAATGCTGAAGCAACTTACCAAAGACGGTCAACATGATGTTCAAAGACCGGATCGGGCGATCAACGGAAGTATATGTGGATGATACGCTTGTGAAGTCATGATGATCAAACAACCACATCGATGACTTAGTGGAGATGTTTAGTTTTATCCGAAGATATGGAATGAAACTCAGTCCTATGAAACGCTCTTTCGATGTTGCGTCAGGGAAGTTTCTGGGTTAAATCTTAACTCTCACAGAACTGAAACCAACCCTAAGAAGATTCAGGTAGTCAAAAAAAATCTAGGTACTGAAGACAATCAAGCATATATAGAGTCTAAATAGGAAGTCATCGCCCTAAGTCGATTCATCTCCAAAGCCATCGATAAGTTTATTCTCTTCTTTAACATAATCTGGAGATGGAAAAGGAATTTCAAATGGACACAGGATTGTAAAGACGCATTCCAAGCTTTAGTGAACCACTTAATGAGACCTCCCATCTTGTCAAAGTTAGTGGATTATAAAGATTTACACATCCACTTAGCCATGTTGGTCCACGCCATAAGCGCATCAATGCTGTGCGAAGAGAACCAATCCAAAGACTGGTATATTATGTAACGAAGCGATTGATAGGTACTAAGAGAAAACTACCTGAAGCTACAAAAGCTCGTGTAATGCCTGGTTATTTCATCATTAACGCTCTGCTCTTACTTTCAGGCTCACCCCATTAACATCTATGCCGACCAGCCATTACGACAGGTCATACAACAACCTGAGACATCTGGAAGACTACTCAAATGGAATATTGAACTCAACAAATTAGATATCACTTATCTCCTTCAGTGAGCTATCCAGGAATAGAAATTGGCGGACTTCATAGCTGAATTCACTGCACGAGATGACTCTCTAGAGAGAGCAGTGGAGAACCGACCAACAGAGGGAAAATGCACTCGAATGAATCATCCAACGATCAATGATCAAGCGCAAGATTCATATTAGTGATTCCTGAGGAACGATCAATCTGCTATGCCCTGAAACTCGACTCCCCTGTAATAAATGACAAAGCCAAATATGAAGCTCTGATTGCTGGGCTCAAGGTTGTTAGAAAACTGGGAGTGAAAGCAATACAATTCTTTTGTGATTCCCGGTTACTGGTATGCAAAATTAGGGGAGATTATCAGACTAGGGGGCAACAACTTGCTCCTTGTCTCGGCCGGGTCCAAGAGCTACTAGTCGACTTCAAGTATTACACTATTACACACATCCTTAGAGAACGAAATGAAAAAGCCAAGTCACTGGCCAAGCTGGCTAGTTCTAAGGAAGCGCAGCAAATAGACTTGTCCCAGTTAAAGCACTTAACATTCCAAGCATTGATAGATGGAGATCGACAAGATCTTGGAGACAAAGATAGAAAAGGAGTCATAGATGACTCCTATCAAAGACTATCTACAATAGGGAATTCTTCCTGAATGGAGGAACCAAAAATGATAGGTCCTCCTCAAAGCTTCATGCTACATCATCCAAGAAAGAGTCATGTATAGAAAGGACTTTCTTTGTTCCCCTACTTCAGTGCATCGCCCATGATGATATCAAATGAGTCTTGAGAGAAGTCCATGAAGAAAATGTAGCAATCACACCAGGGGCAAACCTTGACAATGATAATACTTAGCTGCAGGTATTACTGGCCAACTATCAATCGAGATGTAGTTGATCATGCTAGACAATGCGATGAGTGCTAGATGTTTGCAAAAAAATTGAGATGTCTGATGACGGAAATTACTCAAATGGCAAGTCCATAGGCATTTGCCATTCAGCGTATTAAAATCATTAGCTTCTTGCCGATTTTAAAGATGGTGCGAAATACACCATTGTAGCAGTGATTACTTCACTAAATGGGCTGAAGCAGAACTTTTAACCACAATCGCAATAAAGAAAATAATCAACTTCATTGTCTGGAACATCACCTGTCATTTTGGCCTTCCTCAAACCATTATAATTGATAATGGAACCTATTTTGACATCGTTAAGTTTAAAGACCTCTACCGTTGGCATCATATGGAAAAGAGATATGCGACAGTTGCTTGCCCTCAAGCAAATGGACAGGTTGAAGCTGTGAACAAAATCATAAAGTCCATTCTAAAGAAACGTTTGGAAAAGGCTAGAGGTAAATGAGTGGATGAACTCCCAACAAAATTATGGGCTTACAGAATCACCCACAAGTCCAGGACTGGACATACTCCATTCACCCTTGCTTACGGCCTAAGGCCGTCATCTCCGTAAAACATGAAGCACCCTCTCATCGAGTCGCTGATTACAATCCCTATTTCACAAAAAATATAGACAAGGAATTGCAATAAAACTAAAAGGAATTGGTGGCAACTCGTGAGCGTATAATGTAGAATATGATACTTTATGTTTTTTTTGATGATAATAAACATATATATATATATATATATTCATTTAAATGTATTTGTTATTATACTATTTTATTTTTCACATAATTAAACAAATATTTTATGAACATAGAATTCATATTCAAACAAATATTTTATTCAAACAAATATTTTATTACAAATTCAAATAATACAAATTTGAGCTCTCACAACATACATAGATTTTTCAATTACATTACCATTTAGATTAAATCGCAAATTTCAGTTTACAATTTTGACCTCACTACATATACTCGTATTTTATCTTCAACTTTGTTCCAGCTTGTATCTAGCATCTGAATTATCTGCAAAATAAACACTGACGCAGTAAATTTGAAAAAGAAATATTTTCAGTGTATAATAAATGTGTGCGATTGAAAATATCATTTTCCTCAGTTTAATGTTGCAGTGAAATCAATCATATGAATAAGTGATAGCAGAAAGGAATTTATCAAGTCAAAGTCTAGAGTATCTTAAATATTTAAATGCCGAAATTAACTTTTATCTCGCAGTGGATAATATGATGAACATGAATTAACTAAGTCATTATTTCAAGAATTCAAAGTTTCGATGTCACAGAAGTCATGAATGAGAAACAAATTCAAATGCCAAAATTGAACTAAACCGAATCCAACCGAGTATGAAATGAACATGTCAAAAATAGATACCATCATTCGATTAAAAAATCATGGCCAAGCAAAATCATGAAATATTCAAACCCAGAAATATACAAACATATTATAGGGTTTTAATCCCTATATAAATACCCAATAATCATCATTGGCAAAAGGGTATGATTCTAGTTCAAGCAAAAATCATAGAGCTTAGATTCAAATTAAATCCCAAATCAGTACTCGAATCGAGTTCGAACCAAAGCAAAACAACAAAGCAATTAAACGTCAAAAATCGCATACCAAATTCGTAGTTTCGAACCCAATCCTAGAAGTGACCGCAAGCAAATTGAAGAGCACAAAAAAGGAGCATCGAAGCTAACTGAAGGAACGACCAGCAATCAGCAGCAACGCTTAATTTCAAAGCCCTAATTTTTAAAGAGGAATGAAGCAGACATTGGACTCACGAAGAAAATCAGAAAATCGGCCGAAGTTTTGCACAGAAGGAAAAATAAAGGGGAACACTTTTCTTTTATTTACAAATTGGGCAAGTTATTTATTTTCATTTGGGCTTTAAATTTTATAAGTAGGGTTTTGTTTTTTGTTTATTTTATTTTGCAGTTCTCTTTTAAAATGTGCAACTTTCTAGTCGTGTGGCTAGGTTACGAACTACGGTGGTGTAGTTCAAGAATTCGTAACTCAGTGGCTGAGTTGTGGCATGATTTTGATCATAGAGTTTGGTTAGTCATTAGCAGGTGTCACAAGTTTACGTGTGTAAGCATCTGATTACTTAATTTTTAGTAAAAACCTTAGAGGCAGCACGTAGGCAGGGTTTTGCCAAAGCTGGGTAAATATATATTGTTCTATTTTTGCTTTTATTATTCTTCTATTATCTGTGCTGCAATTATTATATTTCTTTCCGCATTATTTTTATTGTTATCACTCAATTCATCCCCCTCTAAGGTGAAATCGATCCTACAAGTTATATAGAGCTAGGAACAAAAACCATTTTTTCTTAAAAAAATTTGATTTTTCAAAAACTAATTTTTGTTTTAAAAGTTTTATTTTTTAAATGGCTTCTTTTTATAGCTTTTGCTAAGGGTCTGTTTGCGCCAAAATTGGTCACAAACCCCAAATACCGTGAAAGCACCAGTGTATGAACACAAACCAATGATATTCAAGCACAAATATCAGATCTAAGTAAATAATTCGCAGCAAAACAGAAATAATGGACAAAGACACAAGATTTATAGTGGTTCAGCTATCTCCGGCCTACGTCCAATCCAAAGTTTTATCCTTTTATTAATTATCCTTGCTGGTTACAGATGATTACAGCAGTAATAATGAATAATTCTGAGTACAATAGTTGTATTGAAGTATAGAAATGAACCCGGCAGAGTTTGGACGTCCAATAGCCAAAAGATCCCTTCTCTGTAGGCTTCAGGGTGCTATTTATAGGCGTAGGAGGCTCAGATCTCGCTCAAACTTCGGGAGACTCCTTCTGGCATGTGAGTGGGCCCACGCGACCGACCCCACCAAGTTTCGACTCGATCTGTGATCGATACGAAGTGATTTCGTATCCATCAAAAAATGATCCAATCGAGCTGAAACTTGGCAGGAACATTCCTTACCTTGTATGCAAGCTGCTGTGAAAATTTCGTTGCATTTGGATCAGTGGATCTTGAGTTATGATCGATTCGAAATTGGGTTCTCCACTAGCTTGTCGTCTTTGAATCCATCTGTTCGAATCCATCACCTTCGACTCCATCTAAGCACGCGCGTGCAATGACGTGGCGCTATCCTTCCGGGTCGATTTGAATTATGCGGCGTCTTGACTCCACTTGGTGCACCGAGTTGAATGCTTCCTTCCTAGAGACGCGCATGTATCCACGCTTCACGCTTGCACGTGTCCATCACTCCTTCTCGTACTCAACGGTTCGCTCTCGTATCGATCGCAAGGGGAGTGTTTCGTATCGATCCGGTCGATACGAAAATGTTGAATGCTATCGATACGAATGGAAGGCAAACAGATGGGTACGAAACCACGTACGATGATGGATACGAACGAAGCCTTACCTGATGGATACAAGAGAGGTTTTACCTGATGTATACGATCCTGGACAGCCTCCCATGGATACGAAAATGCCAAAGTCCATCTGCTATCGATATGAAGGTGTCGATTCGAAGTCCATCCTGCTTTGCCTTTGATCGTTATGAACACTATCGAGTCGAACCAACACTTGACCGATGCGAACTTCACTGAGCCAAACCCATGTCGATCGATACGAGCCGTATCGATTCGAACCACCATCTCCCTGATCGATGCGAACCTGATGGAGTCAAACTGAACAAAACCTGATGGGTTCAAATCTTATGGATTCGAAATGAGCATCACCTTGTCCCCTTGATGGATTCGAACAGTGTTCCCTTCCTACCTTGCATCGATCATATCTCCTCCATCCGAACTCCGATTGACCTGAAACTTGAAACATAGCCTTTCCTAGTCCTTATCATCATCTCCAATCAATTTCGTCCCGATCGGAGCTCAGCCAAATTTTGACGACATCGATTACAGCCTTGATTCCAATCGATCTCCAATCCCGATATTCATCATTCCTTGTCAATTTGTTGATATTCCAGTTTTGGCCAAAAAGTGGGATAGCACTTTGCCCCCCAAAACATTCCTTGTGATAAGAAGGCGTGTTTTGAATAGTTCCGATTCCAATATCCAAAGTCCATAGCCATATCGCCAGAGTATGTCATCCTTGACTGCTCCGAGTCGATGCCCAATTCCAAATCCATCCGAACTCGACAACCGAGTCGTAACCCATCCTTATCCAATAGCGAATAACCAAATCCAGGACCTATCCGGGTCGATATCCAAGTCCATAACCTCTCCGGGTTCTTGCCAAGTGCAATACACATTTGACGACCGTGGTTCAGTGTCCCTTGACGTTGTACAATGCCATGACTTAAGTCCTAAGCTGAATCCTGGTCTCTTCGGACCCTTGTTGAGCATAGTCCATAGTCAATGACCTGAAACAATAACCGATAACATGGGGCCTAAGTCCTAGGCCGAATCCTGGTCTCTCCGGACCCTTGCCGAGCATAGTCCATACTCAGCGACCTGAAAATAACAATTGATAATACAGGGCCTAAGTCCTAGGCTGAATCCTGGTCACTCCGGACTCTTGCCGAGCATAGTCCATACTCGACGACCTGAAACAATAATCGATAACATGGGGCCTAAGTCCTAGGATGAATCCCGGTCTCTCCGGACCCTTGCCGAGCATAGTCCATACTCGACGACCCGAATGAGTCAATTTACCACGTTCGGGCAAAGTGACTCACCCCTTGCCAGGCACAATCCATACCCGACGACCGTTTATCAAAAACCAAATAAAAAATCCAATCAAAATCCAATCCAAAATCCAAATCAAAACCAGAAAACCAGAAATCCAACCCAGCATCCAAAACCGAAAACAATTATCCAAAGGAAAATCCAAATCAAAAGGCAAGCAGAACCAAGAGCTCCATCCAAACTCCAAAACCAAAATCCAAAAAGAAAAGCAGTGTCCAATCCAAAAGCAAAAGATAAATTTCACAAACTATAGCATCGCAGTTTATCATCATTCAGAGCATGCCTAGGGGCTATCTCCGTCCCCATACATGTGTGAATGACTTGGTTGCTTACCAGTAGTTCGCTACTTATTTCATATTATCCTGATCAATGGATGATCAATCGATCATCACTCATGGGCCTTCCCCGATCATGGCTTGAGGTAGGCGGCGGTTGCTCCTGCTCCGCCGTTGCATTCCGAGTTCCGATATATTGTGGCAACAGTCCCTTCAACAGTCGATTCCTGACATGCTCCTCGATTATATCCTTTAAATGCCTGCAGTTGTTGGTGTCGCGTCCATCCAAATCATGGAAGAGACAGTGCCTTCCTGATGTCCTCTCCCGTTCTGATGGTTCTCTCCTAGCCGGCCTTCGGTAGGGAAGGCGATTCTGAGTATCCAGGTATAGCCGCTCCAGTGTCTCGTTCAATCCTGTATATGTGGAAAATTTTGGATCCTTCCATCGCTTCCTAGCATTTCCAGAATCATCGTCCAACTTCCTTTTTCCTCTATCTTTATCCGAACCTTTGCTGGATGGTCCTCCACCCTCAGCTGCATTAACCTTTTTCACCTTTAAATCCGTACTCGCATCTTCTTGCCGAAGGAACCTTTCTGCCTCATGAAAGAATTCGTCGAGATCCTGTGGGGATATCGTATCAGAGATACCTTGAAATCTGAGTCCTCCCTGACTCCTGATACTGCTGCCATTAAAACCATCGATGGATCAGGCCGATCCACCGAAGCGACTGCCGCACTGAATCGAGTTAGAAAAGCTCTAAGCGATTCATCCATCCTTTGCTTCACCGATGTCAATGTCATCACATTCTTCGACCTCTTGACGTGAACCCGAAACTGTCCCAAAAACCTTTCCACCAATTCCCTCCAAGTCCTGATAGATACTTCTCCCAGCTGCCTGAACCACATTGCAGCTAAGTCCGTCAAATACAAAGGGAAGCATTGGGCCATCACTTCCTCTGATGCCCCCAGCACCTCCATGTGTCTGGTGTACCTCATCAAGTGATCAGTTGGGTCTGCCTTTCCATCATATACCTCCACGCTAGGTAGCTTGAACTTAGGTGGATTCTTAGCCATCCTTATTTCTCGAGCGAACGGACTCCTATTCTGTCCTTCCAAGTCTCTGTTGGTCAAACCACCTCGCACAGTTTTCCTGATGATCTCCATTAATCCAGTATTGCCTGTCGGGGGTTGCCCCCCATGCCCCCGAGGGAACTCCGGCACATATTCCTCGTGTGGTTCACTAGCAGCAATGTTAGCTCTGGTCTGTTGAACACCTTCCAAAGGTCCTCCTGTGTTGGATCCTGTGGGCCTGCCCTCAAGCCCTTGTTGATTGCCTTCCGGCTCTGTATCCTATCCTCCATTGGGCTCCACAACCCTAGTCCCTTGTCCTGCATCCACAGCCGCCGTAGTTGTTCCTAAGTTCTGCATCCCCGCAGCTCTCACTTGCTCAAAGAAAGTCTGCATCATTTCCTGTTGGTTCTTCAACAATCTCTCTTGCAAAGAATTTGCCATAGCCTCCATTTCATCCCGGGTTATGTAGATTGAAGCCTGTCCTTCCCCAGCTCCGGAGGATGCTTGTTGACTTCCTTCCTGTTGGCTTCTCTCAGCCCTTTGCCTTCTACTATTTCGCCTAGTCATTGTCCTTGAATCCACTTTAAAATCTTCAAATCCAAACTTTAAATCCGATGTAGCGGGTGCTAGTCCTTCTCAGTGAAAGCACCAAAGTGTTTGCACCAAAATTGGTCACAAACCCTAAATACTGTGAAAGCACCAGTGTATAAACACAAACCAATGATATTCAAGCACAAATATCAGATCTAAGTAAACAATTCGCAGCAAAACAGAAATAATGGACAAAGACATAAGATTTATAGTGGTTCGGCTATCTCCGGCCTACGTCCGCTCCAAAGTTTTATCCTTTTATTAATTATCCTTGCTGGTTAAAGATGATTACAGCAGTAATAATGAAGAATTTCGAGTACAATAGTTGTATTGAAGTATAGAAATGAATCCGGCAGAGTCTAAACGTCCAATAGCCAAAAGATCCCTTTTCTGTAGGCTTCAGGGTGCTATTTATAGGCGTAGGAGGCTCAGATCTCGCTCAAACTTCGGGAGACTCCTTCTGGCATGTGAGTGGGCCCACGCGACCGACCCCACCAAGTTTCGACTAGATCTGTGATCGATACGAAGTGATTTCGTATCCATCAAAAAATGATCCAATCGAGCTGAAACTTGGCAGGAACTTTCCTTACCTTGTATGCAAGCTGCTATGAAAATTTCGTTGCATTTGGATCAGTGGATCTAGAGTTATGATCGATTCGAAATTGGGTTCTCCACTAGCTTGTCGTCTTCGAATCCATCTGTTTGAATCCATCACCTTCGACTCTATCTAAGCACGCGCGCGCAATGACGTGGCGCTATCCTTCCGGGTCGATTCGAATTATGCGGCGTCTTGACTCCACTTGGTGCGCCGAGTTGAACGCTTCCTTCCTAGAGACGCGCACGTATCCACGCTTCACGCTTGCACGTGTCCATCACTCCTTCTCGTACTCAACGGTTCGCTCTCGTATCGATCGTAAGGGGAGTGTTTCATATCGATCCGGTCGATACGAAAATGTTGAATGCTATCGATACGAATGGAAGGCAAACAGATGGGTACGAAACCACGTACGATGATGGATACGAACGAAGCCTTACCTGATGGGTACGAGCGAGGTTTTACCTGATGGATACGAGCCTGGACAGCCTCCCATGGATACGAAAATGCCAAAGTCCATCTGTTATCGATATGAGGGTATCGATTCGAAGTCCATCCTGCTTCGCCTTTGATCGATACGAACACTATCGAGTCGAACCAACACTTGACCGATGCGAACTTCACTGAGCCGAACCCATGTCGATCGATACGAGCCGTATAGATTCGAACCACCATCTCCCTGATCTATGCGAACCTGATGGAGTCGAACTGAACAAAACCTGATGGGTTTGAATCTTATGGATTCGAAATGAGCATCACCTTGTCCCCTTAATGGATTCGAACAGTGTGCCCCTCCTACCTTGTATCGATCATATCTCCTCCATCCGAACTCCGATTGTCCTGAAACTTGAAACATAGCCTTTCCTAGTCCTTATCATCATCTCCAATCAATTTCGTCCCGATCGGAGCTCAGCCAAATTTTGACGACATCGATTGCAGCCTTGATTCCAATCAATCTCCAATCCCGATATCCATCATTCCTTGTCAATTTGTTGATATTCCAGTTTTGGCCAAAAAGTGGGATTGCACGGTCCATAGTTAGACTATCCATGTTTAATGGAGAATATTCTTACTGGAAAAATAGAATGAATTTTTTTTGAAAATCATAGATGCATGCGATATTGTTGAAATGGAATATAGGACACCAACTATAGTGGTAGATAATCAAGAAATTGAAAAACCGATGGATCAATGGAAAGATCTTGAAAATACACTACAGAATGCTAACGCTAAAGCTATTAATTCTATTATTTGTTCATTAGGTCAAATTGAATTTAATCGTGCCTTACATTGTCTAACTGCGTAGGAAATTTGGCACGCACTTTAAGTGACTCATGAAGGAACCTCCCAAGTCAAAGAATCTCACATTTCCATGCTTAGTAGCGAATACGAGAACTTCACAATGGCCAAGGATGAAAATGTCAAACAAATGTACGGAATACTTTCTAATCTCGTATACAAATCAAAATCTCTTGGAAAACCATATACAGAATTGGAAATAGTCCGAAAAATCCTCAGACTACTTCCACGAAATTTTGAAGCAAAAGTTACTGCCATTCAAGAACCAAAGGATTTGAAATAAGTTAAAGTCAAAGAACTCATCGAAAATCTCACCACTTATGAGCAAGAAATCAAATTCAAATAAGAACGTGAAGGAGGTGATATGCGAAAGAAATCAATAGCTCTCAAAGGAACAATGGAAAATGACGACGACGATGGAGCAGTTGAACTGGCGTTGTTAATAAAGAGATTCAAAAGGTGGAACCACAAATACGGAAATCCAGCTCTAAATCAATAATTGAAAAGCAGAATAGTCAAAGTACTAGACAACTTAGAAGAGCAGGAGATCATTTGTGACAAGTGCAATAAACCTGGTAATATCGAGCCCAATTATCCTCAGAAATGACCCAGCCAAGGATAGAAACCGAAAGGGGGAAGTTTTGCAGCTACTTGGGATGAAACTGATGAAGCTGATAAAAGCACCGACAATAAGAGTGAAAAAGAAAATTTGTGTCTTCAAGGAGAAACAACTGACAGTGATGATGACGAGCCAAGTGAGGTATCAAAACTTATTCATTCGGAATTACTTATATATTTTCATGAAGTAAATGGCTATTTTGAAAGACTTTGGGAGAAGTACGCTGAAATTGAATCACAAAGAGATAGTTTGATAGAATTAAATAAACAGCTTGATTAATTGGTTAAAAACTGCAGAAATAAGAGCCCTAAGTGTGATAAGTGTCCATCATTTGAAGAAGAAATTAAAAAATTAGAAATTAAAATTAAATCATTTGAAAATGAAATTCTGATTTTGAAAGAAAGTGAAAATACTAAGAGAGAAAATTCTATTAAAAAGTGCAGTCTATTATTGAATGAAAATGAATCTCTCAAAACATAAGTCCAAAAATTGTCTACAGCTTTAAGAAATTTTTCAAAATGAGAAAGATCGCTAATATGTTACTAGGGAAACAAACTGTTAATACTGTTAGACAAGGACGTGGGTATAATCAATCTGAACGTGTTAGAAGTGAAATTAATCAAGTTAATTCCAAGTGCACGGTTTGTGGAAAAACTAGACATAGTCACAATAATTGCTGGTATAGACCTAAACACATGAAAACCATACCAATTTGGGTTCCAAAAGGCACGAATATAAAATTCCTTAAAGTCAGTCAAATCTGGATGCCAAAAGGAACAAATATAAATTGATTTGGGACTGCACAAACTTCTTTTTCAAAATCTTTGTCACTTACAATCATGGACCTACTAAAACAAATAGGTCACAAAAATCTTTCCTCGGGTAGATGTGGTGCCAAGCTAAGGAACAACAAGAGTGGTACCTAGATTCTGGTATTCCAAACACACGATGGGCGATAAATCATAGTTCATTAGCCTAGTACAAAGGTGGCAGAGTCACAATGGGTAACAACGAAAAATTATCGTTAAAGGTAAAATAGGTAACGATACATTTATCTTGAACGATATATTATATGTTGAAAATCTACCCCATAATCTGATTTAAATTCAACCAGTTATGTGATAAGAAAATGAATTTTGATTTTGATTCTAAATTATGAAAAAATGTTGACCAATCTTCTTTCCATCCTTAAAATAATTCATATAGATTCGTTTGGACTAATGATATTGAAAGTTTAGGTGGTAAGAGATAGTGTCTTGCACTGGATGATGATTACTCTAGGTACATGTGGATATATTTGTTTATCATACCGCTTCTAGATCTGACATTATGTTTACTAGTTGTTTATGTACACGTTTTCAATCAAATCCTTAAGGAATCACACTTTAAAAGCTGTAAAATGATTATAAGGTATTTTGTAACGACCAGATAATTTTTAATAATTTTATTTGTTTTATTTATTTAATTAGTTGAATTTTTGTGAAATTTTAATTTTGAAATAAAAATTTAATATTTAGAATACGTCTATTTAAACATAGCCACCGGTTAATTTTCATCAGAAAATACAGAAGTTTATTTTTCTAGTGTTATTTTATTTAAATCTATATCGGTTAATATTTGATGGTAACTAAATGTTTTTCAAACTTGAATATTTTTCAATAGAAAAATTGTAAATCATCTTCTGAGCTAGACGTCACATTTCGTTTCTCAAAATTTTGACTGTTACTGCTCCGTCGAGCTTAATTTCGACGAAATAACAGTTGAATTTATAAGTATTCCGAAACCTAAATATGTCAACATGAGAAAATTTATTTAGAACACTCTATATTAGAATGCGACATTCGTTTCGCGGAATTCGGACGTTTCTAGCTCTGTTTGGATTTTTCCGTACCGAATAGCAGCGTTTATCGGTACCGATTATCGACTTTTGATCGGATGATCGTACCACTGATATCTGTTTATCATTTTGATCGTTTCATCGTGCTGATCTTTGCGGTATATCCAATTTTGTATTTTGAATTCCATTATGCAGTGGAATCCGTGAAATGGATAACCGTATCGGTTATCGTATTGAGTCTTTTGGTTTTCTTTGGCCATAAATTTCCAACGTACACATCAATTTGACATTTGCCATTAATATTCTTGAATTGAACAAGTATGATCTTTGCTTTTCCAGTGGTTCCAATATTTATTTAAGGGTCCATTTTTCCACTGACCCTTCGTTTCAATCGAACTGTTCATTTATTCATTTATCACTCGCATTTCCTGTACACTTCCTTTTAAAAGCTAGGCCTTCCATTTCCAAACCTGCTGTCCTCCCTTCTATGTTTCCTTTCCCACCTTCATTCTGAAAAAAAGTGAAAGAAAAATATGTGTAAACTTGAGCTCCGACCCACCTTCATCAGGAACCGAGATCCGAGCACTCACCTGGCCATGCAAACCCCACCCCAAACAACATGCGCCTCTTTTCTTTCTCCTCCCACTTCTTCTGTATAGGTAAATTTGTTTTGTTATATAGGTTACCATGCTTTACATACGTTATTACGGTTAGTATATATACGTTGTTATCTGTGATTTACTTTTAAATGGTATATATACGTAAGTATATAATTTTGTTGTTGATTTTAAATATGAAGTATACAAAGTTGTTATATGTGTATTACAAAAATAAGTATATAATTGCATGTCGCAGCTTATATGGCGGTTAGCTTCTATATGTATATATATATATATATATATGGTTATATAATAGTTTAAATATATTAATATGTGCTAATTTGTAAGTTTTATATGCATATCTTCGAACCTGTTAGTTTTATATATTAGATATGGGTAAGGTTAAAGTTACAATGGCTGTTGATTTATAAAGTATATATGTTGGATCGTATAAATTTGCTAGTTTATATACAATAGTTTAAATATATTCGATGTGTCAATTTATATGTTTTAAAAATTATAAAGGCTAGATGTATACATGAGCACTGTTATGTATAAAAGTATATAAGTCCATTGACCTGTAGCCTTAAGGTATATATGATAATATTTATATTATATTTGAAAGGACAGTATATACTAATGGGTATTATGCATATGTGTGTGAGTTTGATCATTAGGTCTGTTCTACATAGAGTATTTATATGTGTATATATTAAATTTTCGTTTATTTTTAGGTATCGGTTAAAGAAAATGTATGAATAGTTTGGTTTTGAAATGTATACGGATTTTTAGATATGAGTTTATAAAGGGTCATATTTGATCTATTAAGTTGTACATATTTTAATATAGCAAGCCTACTTGATTTTATAAAAAATTTGGATCTGGAGAGATAATAGGTAGATATATGGATAATAGCAATGATTTTTTTTTGTTTTGTACATCTGCTGTAGTATCTGGAAATATATCTGGAAATGTTTATAAGAACTTTGTGCATGTGCGAGATGTTACCAATTTTATATAGCTTTGGATAAAAGCTTGCCTATATATTTTATACAATATTGTTTGACAAGTGTTAAATTGAATTTTTGGATTTTAACATCCGTATTTATATATATACACAAATAGATTTTTATTTTTAAAGTATATGTGTTTTGGACTAAGTAATGATTTTATATATATATGTATAGGTTTATCTTATAAATGGGTTGAATTAAATATTGATTGTAATATAAAAATTTATATAGTTGTGTGTGTGTATATATATATATGTTTTAAATTTAATATTGATTTTAAAGGAAAATATTAATATAATATACATCTCGTTCCAATTTTATCAAGTTGATTCTGATTTGTTTTCTCGATTTCAGTTTATCAGCTTTGTCCATCATGGTTTTCTTCATCGAATCGTGTCCATCTAACGTTGCTTTGGAATTCGTAGCTCATTGTCTATCCTCTAACCGCGAAAGGTGAGCAATCACTCACGATTAACGTTCTTATATTTATTAAATTTTATTTCAATTGAAACAACAATTGAAATATGTTGTTATTAGTTATTTATATTGTCATATATATGCTGTTATCTGTATCCATTGACCTATCTGACACCATTATCTGTTATTTATATTGATGATATATGCCTGTTATATTATTATCAATCTGTTATCACTCTACAAGTTCCCTGTTAATATAGAATTCACTATGGGTTGAAATGATACATACCCGAACAGACTGTAGAATAGGAGAAAATCGTTATGGGTTGAAATGATGAACCCAAGCGATTTCCATTTGAATTAAATTTGGTATTGCGGGTTGAAATGATATATACCCGTATTTATATTATTTTTTAATTGCGGATTGAAATGATAAATATCCGTATCACTTGACCTAGGATAGAAAATTATATACAGACACCGCTGGTCTATATAAAAATATTTTGAAATGATTTCTATAGTTTTGGAAAAGTATAGGGTTTTATGTAAATATTTGATTTTTTGATATTATATAAATGCTATTTTATATGTATAGTTAAATTCTCAATTTAAGCTACGTGTAAATCTGTTTGATATGAAATAAGTTTAATAATAAAGTTGATTTTATTAAAATATAATATGGATATGTATTTATTTAAATTATATTTTAATATAGAATTTATAATGATTTAATAAATTAAGGTTGAGAAGATAGATTTGAAATTGATTTGAAATTGGATTTAATTAAGAATTTATTTAAAAAATCGATTTGAAACCTATGGAATTTAAATTTTAAAGGGATATAATTTTATAACTTTGATTTTTGGTTTAAGGTGATATATATGGAATTATTAAGATTTAGTTTTGAAATTGTGGAATATTTAACTTTGATATATATGGTATTTGAAATGGTTTGTTTGAAGTTCAAATTTGTATTTGAAATTGATATAAATTGAAATGGATTATTAAAACTAAATTGAATTGAAATTGATGATTTGAAATTTGATTAAAATTTGAATTTTGGATTTTGAATTATTTTGGAATTGATTTGAAAAACTGAAGAAGCTAGTTTATTGTATAAAGTATTTTTAATATCTAAACTGATTAAGTGGTGGAAGTTATGATTTCAAGTCGAGAATTTCAAAGTGTTATGATTTAAAATATTATAATTTTGAAGTGCTATGGTTTCAGAACATTATGATTTTCAAAATGTATGATTTCAAAGTATTATGGTTTCCAAGATCTTATGGTTTCAAATTATTTTGGTTTGAAACATTATAACTTTGAAAGTAGTATTGATTTGGAAGTAAAATATTTGAAATGGGAAGATAGCATATGAATTTGGTTTTTCGAAATGGTCATGATATTATTGATTTGGGTTTTGAAATAAAAATGTTTTTGGCTTCGAAGTATAAACTATTTTGAAAGGAATATAGTTTCGAAATGAAATGATTTGATTTTTGTTGATAAACTATTTTAAAATGACCACGCCATTATAATAACGATTGGTTGTTAAAGAGACTGGGATCGAAAGTTGTCATACTCTCTGCCAACTCCGAAAACCACTTTAGCAACTGTGTATGTGGTGGAGATTCCAGAATAAAGTAGGATGGTGGCGACGTTCTTGAAGTATATTACATGGACCGAACTCCCGTGAGTTGGCATAAGGTGGCTAAAACAGGAGCGATCTCGGGCCAAAAGGGGTAGCTCCTCTAGTCGGACGCACTTCTTCGATACTATACTCTTACTTGTGGTTGATTTGATGGCCATCCTTCGATTTTGATTGGGACAGTGTTCCGAGATGGGCGTAGTGGCTGCTACGTTACCACCAGCCCGTGTGCGTAATTGTTATATCTACCCTGGCATTGCCTCGTGTGCCGTGTCACCTACCATAGCGAGCCTTACTACGAGTTTCTATTTGTGTCGTACTTATGGAGTATCTTCTCATAGTCTCCCGATCAGGAGATATGCAGGTACTGTATAGACTACTGGAATTGTTACGTGTTAAGGGCTATATGGGTAACCCCTTAATGCTATTAAAAAGTAAGTTTATTTTACTGCAGACATCATTATAATAGCGAAATATTATTACATAGTTGATAGTTTAACAGATCCTTAGAGGATGGTTATCCCAAACATCCTTTGAATTATTTGTATTTCGGTTTTTATTTCACTTGAGTTGGATTTATTAATATAAGAATGTTAATCCTGATTCGAGTGTTTTGTGTTTTGCTTTACGCTTGGGTTAGACTTAGTGATTCAGCATTCAAGACTCACCTTCGGAGTTGAATCTTTACTTAAAGATCTAGCCATCTATTCTGCTTTCAGTATTCAGTGATTCCAGTGATGTATTCTGATTTGTACATGATGTATCATGTTACTCTTTTGTTTTATCTGGTTTAACTCTGATGTATCTTATATGTTTATATTGTAGCTTCAAGAACTACTAAGTCTTTTACTTCCGTTGCATTATTATTTACTCCGTGTTTGTGATCTATGTTTATTTATTATATATTCCGAGATTTGCGAAATTTTATTTACAACGCGGTATTTTGAGCAATTCAAGTCCGACATGTGCGGATGCGAATGGTTGAAAATATCAGGTCGTTACATATTTGTTGCACACTTCACGATTTGGTCTATGATATCTATCTAATGATAACATTGAGTCAAAGGGAAATTCAGATGCAGATTACACTGGTGGCCTAGTTGATAGAAAAGGTACTAGTGGAACGTGTTTTATGTTGAGACATTCATTAGTCGGAGCATTTTAAAAGAAAGTATCTGCATATTTTTCATTTCAACTGATTTTCAATTAGTAGACATTTTTTTAAAACCCCTTCTAGAAAATAGTTTCTGTTGACTTCGTTTCAGATTAGACATTTAGAAAATTTGATTTTATATTTATTTTTGGATTTGATTTTAAATGACTACATTAACAAATCTGACTCCCTACTGATTATCAAAAAGATAAATAGTGACTGAAAAAGTGACGAGTGTCAATACTAATCGTATATTATGACTTAAGAGAGTGTATTTAGTAAATTTCTTTAAAAATTAAACAAGATTTATAATAACTTTTGTTGGTAAAAATTCCATGACAGTCTCTATTTCTATCTTATTTGTAGGACCATCACTCACTAAAATCTAATATAGTATGTCAAAATGTGGTATTTTAAACGGGAAATTAGTCATTTTTTTAATTAGTAATAAAAACAACCAAAGTATTCACTCTCATTTAAAAGTCCTCACGGTTATGCATGGGTGAGTTTCTTGGAATATTTGATTATGTGCTTTCATGCTCATTTAAAAGTCCTCATGGTTATACATGTATGGAGCACATATCAAAATTGATTATTAAATAGACGAGTTGATTCTAATCCTATTTAAAAGTCCTCTTGGTTATGCGTGATTAGAAGATGCTTGAAATTCTTTTTCTATAAAATTTAAAGAATACTAGTAATCTCATTTAAAAGTCCTAACGGTTATGCATGGTTAGTAAGTATTCAAATTCCTGTTATAAACATACCGTAAATGGACACAAATATATGGTTTTATATGTCGACGTCACCCCTATCAGTCTAAAGTGGAATTGCGCCTAACAGAGTATTTATGATTTTTTGTTTGATTTTTTATTGAAATTTAATATTTATACTCGATTAGGTATTAATGTTGTATTAATGTCTTTCACTTCATCTCTATTTTTCTAACACTATTACTCTTTTGTTGATAACAAAAAGGGGAAAGAAGTTAAAATTTTGGCAAATAAAGTCTAAGTTATATTTTTTTATTAGCATATTCCCATCTAGGTTCATTTGCATATTTTTATTTATATTTATGCATATATGAAGTGGGAACTTTGTTGCAAAGAGTGAGCATTCAAATAGGGGGAGCAAATAGAATTCATCAATGACCAAATACATATAATAAATTCAAAATCTTAATATATTCTTGTCATCATCAAAAGGTGGAGATTGTAGAATATGCTACTATATGATTTTGTTTGGTGATAATAAAACACACACACACACACACACATATATATATTCATTTAAATGTATTTTTTATTATACTATTCTATTTTTCACATAATTAAATAAATATTTGGTGAATAAAATAAATAACACAGAATTCATATTCAAAAAAATATTTCATTCAAACAAATTTTATTACAAATTCAAATAGTGCAAATTTGAGCTCTCACTATACACACACACATACACACACACAAAATTTTCAATTACATTACAATTTCGATTACATCACAAATTTCAATTTACAATTTTGACCTCACTACATATATTCACTCACACTCGTATTTTATCTTCAACTTTGTTCCTGCCTGTATCCAGCATCTGAATTATCTGCAAAATAAAATCTGACACAGTAAATCTGAAAAAGAAATATTTTGCAGTGTAGAATAAAAGTGTATGTTTGAAAATATCCTTTGCCTAAGTTATTTGAGTTGTTCGTCATCAATTATTTTGAATTCATCTTACATGAATGGCTTGTAACATGCATAGTGTATCACTGTACATGCCACAAAGCCGTGTACACCGATATACACTTGATGAAATTGCAAGAACAGGTGAGCACAAGGTCAAACCCATCCAAATGGTGGATCCAACTCAGGTGTGTTGAGTCACAGATTCTATGAAGTTTTTGATTTCTGACAAAGAAATAAAGGCGATCGACAAAACAAAGACATCATGGCTATAAAGAGGCACAAAAGAGCTACATATGGTACTCTAGATTATAGGTTGATTATTTGATATTGTAATAGTGATAAAATTGTTAAAATCTATCCTCAAATAATCATGCACCTCAATATAATCGATATATATACATTTGAATAGCATTGCACATTCATTGAGCAATTTGACAGGGACCGGTCGACCGGTATTAAATCAGGCGGTCGGCCGTTTCTGTGTAAAATGCACAATGAACGTGCACACATGCACATAACGACTATATATTTGAAATCCTGTCTACTGGCCATTTTTTGACCTGTCGACCGTTTTTAAACAGAGAGCAACCTTTTCCAAAAGACACTTCTTTCTCCAATGGTTGCATCTCTTACCTTTCATCAATGATCATATCTATTAATGGCTACTGTTCACAAAGAGTTACAACCATTTTTCTCTATATAAACTCATCTAAATCATTGATTCAAGATACATGAACATATATGTTTTTTACTCTAATTTCTGATCTTACTTTCTAAATACTCCTGCATTCTAAAAGCTCTCAATTATTTTAATTGCTTATTGAATCATTGAAATTATTTCATATCTTTTGATTCAATAAGTAATATACTTCCCTTAATCTTCACAAAACATCATCACATATTTTGAGGATAAGATTATAGGAAGTTTGTACTACAAGTGACAAAATTGTGTTAGCAAGAACACATACCGTCAACAAACAATTATATTCATCTTTGTTGAAGTCCTCGGTGTTGTAAGAGGCAAGTGTTGAAGTCCTCGGTGTTGTAAGAGGCAAGTGTTGAAGTCCTCAGTGTATTAGAGGCGTGAAATCCCGTTCGTTTGCTCGGGTGTTGTAAACCTGTTCCTCTGGGTGATGCGAGATAGTTAATAGTGAAAATCCAGATAGAAGTCTGGGACTGGACGTAGGACGGTGCTCCGAACCAGTATAAAAATCTCTGGTGTGATTTTTCTATTTTTATTTACTTTGCTACTATCATCTATTTCCGCATTTATATTATATTCCATATTACACAATCCGTGTGTACTATATTAGTACGTGCACTCGTACACGTACTTTTTATTTGGTATCAGAACACGGTCATCATATAACCGTAACACCGTTATTTGATATATTCTTGTAATATGGCAAATAACGCAAGTACTAGCACTCAAAACACCACTTACATGGAAGTTCAATCGACACAAAGACCTCCCTTTTTCAATGGTCTTAACTATAGTTTTTGGGCAACACGTATGTCATTCTTTATGCAATCAAATAGTTATGATGCTTGGAATGCAACTCAAAAAGAAATAGTGAATCCAACAACTGATTATTCAGAATGGACTGCGGCTGAGAAAACGGAAGCAGCCGTAAATGCAAGAGCAATAAATATGTTGTTTTGTGCATTAGACCAAAATGAATATAACCGTGTTAGTATCTGCACTACTGCATATCAAATTTGGCAAACGCTAAAAATCACTCATGAAGGTATTAACAAGGTTAAACAAGCCAAAATAGCCATGCTAAAAAGTCAGTTTCAAAATTTCAAAATGAAACCGAATGAGACAATAAATGATATGTATTCAAGGTTTCAAACTATTCATCATTCACTTATCGGATTAGGGCAAAAATATTCAGATTTTGATGTTGTTTCAACAGTCCTACATTCTCTGACTAGTGAATGGGAAGGAAAAGTATTAGCAATTGAAGAAGCTAATGATCTTTCCGTCATGAAGCCAGATGAATTGATAGGAAATTTAATGTCCTATGAAGCAAATTTGCATGGTAGAAAAGAACAGAAAGAAGAGAAGAAAAATGTAGCATTTCATGCTGAGAAAGATGAAAATGAATCAGATTCTGAAGATGAAGATCTGGCATTCATTGCAAAAGGATTCAAAAAATTCCTAAAATATCGAAAAGCCAATCATTACAACAAAAGGAAACCTGGATCAAATAAACCATTTTCATCTGCTATAGAATGTTTCAACTGCCACAAAAAGGGGCACATGCAGAAGGATTGTCCAGAACAAAAGAAGAAGTCAGAAAATGACAAATTCAAATATAAGAAGGACAAGTCAAAGAAACGAGCCTTCTCAGTAACATGGGATGATTCAGACTCATCTTCATCAGAAAGTGAAAGTGATTCGGAGAATGAACAAGCTAATGTTTGTTTTATGGCAACAGAAGATGAGGTACAAATTCCTACACTTGATGAATTACTTGATATTAATGCTGATTTGATAGTCAAATATAAAGACATAAAACGTCAATTAAAAGTAGTCAAAGAAGATTTAAGTAGAGCAGAGTTTGAACGAGATATGTTAAAATATGGGAAGAAAATATTAGAAAAAGAACTTGAAAAAATTCAAGAATCATCATCTAATGTTGACTCTCAACTATCTCTTTTGAGTCAAGAAATAGAAGCTCAAAAAAAGAAAAATAATGCTCTCACTACTGAAAATCATGAGCTTAAGGCAAAAGTCAAAATTCTAGACCTAGAAAAAGCTAGTTTACAAACAAAGTTTGATGACATTACTCAAAATGTTTCTAACTTTAACAAAGGTCGAGAAAATTTGACAAAAATCATTGAAAATTCACAATCTGCATCAAATAAACAAGGTTTGGGATATAAGAAACAAGAAATCAAGAAACATCTTGGTAATAAAAGAAAGAAGAAAGTACAAAAGACTGAAGTTAAGAAAAATCTTAGTTATTATATTCCAAACCAAAGCCAGTTGTGAAATTTCAAAAGAAAAATACAAAGACTATCAAAATATGGGTTCCTAAAACAAATAACAATTTGATTAGGAACAAATACATTCAGCAATTCATGAATACTGTGCATCTTAATACTAATTATATATAAAGGGGATACCAGACCCATATGGGTTTGGACTCCTAAGACCTAACTCTTAGGACCCTATAAAAAGTGGGTACCATGGACTTAATTCTATTTTTTGCAGGTCCTACTTAAGAAGAGAGGAAAGTGGATATTGGACAGTGGTTGCTCGAAGCACATGACTGGAGACAAGAGCTTATTAACAAATATTACATACTCAGATGGTCGCTCCGTCACTTTTGGAGATAATTCAAAAGGCTATATCATCGGCAAAGGCAATGTGAGCAATTGCGGTACATCTAACTTACCTCTCATTACAAATGTCATGCTAGTTAAAATTTGAAACACAATTTACTTAGTATCAGTCAGTTATGTGACAAGGGGTTTACAATTTCCTATTCGGATAATAAGTGTAGTATTTTAGATAAAGATCATAATTTAGCTTTCGAAGGTTATAGAGACAGAAATATATATATTCTGAATATGAATATTAATCATAATTCAGATATGTGTCTTATGGCTAATGATAATGATCCATGGCTATGGCACAAACGCTTCTGTCATATAAACTTCAGAGCTATTGACAAGCTAGCCAAAAACAATCTAGTTGGAGGTCTATCCAAAATTAGTTATAAAAACGATAGTTTTTGTGATGCCTGTCAGTTAGGAAAATTTACCAAATCATCATTCAAGTCAAAAAAAGTCATATCAACATTACAACCACTTGAACTACTACATATGGATTTATTCAGACCAACACAGGTTCAGTCAATAAACCATAATCGATATGTATTTGTAATAGTTGATGACTATTCTCGTTATACATGGACTATTTTTCTGAAAAACAAGAGTGACACTTTTGACCATTTCAAATCTTTCGTCAAAAGAATTCAAAAATCGAAAGGGCTAAAAATTAAAAACATAAGGAGTGATCATGGTGGTGAATTCGAAAATAACGAATTTGAACATTTTTGTACGAAGAAAGGTATTAACCACAATTTTTCGTTTCCTAGAACTCCACAACAAAACGGAGTTGTAGAACGGAAAAATCGAACATTACAAGAATGTGCAAGAACGTTATTAAATGGATCCACTTTACCAAAACATTTCTGGGCAGAAGCCGTCGCTACCGCGTGTTATGTTTTGAATCGTGTGTCCATTCGACCACTCACCAAAAACACGTCTTATGAATTATTTAACGAAAGAAAGCCAAATATATCTTACTTCAAAGTATTTGGTTCAAAATGTTTTATTTTAAATACGAAAGACCATCTCGGAAAGTTTGATCCAAAAGCTGATGAAGGTATATTTGTCAGTTATTCGGAAAGAAGCAAGGCGTATCGTATTTTCAATAAATGAACAAAAACTATTGAAGAATCTCTTCATGTTTCTTTCGATGAATTCTTTCAGCCTTCTCAATCAAAACCAGATGATGACGAATCTATATTTACTAACACTCCTTTCATCACAAATTATGACTCTGACTCTGAAAATATTGTTGACAATATTTCCCAATAACAACCAGTTTATGAGATGCGTTCCCCTCCAAGATTATTGAGACACCATCCGGTTCAAAATGTAATTGGCGAGGTCGACTCACAAGTAAGAACTAGGAGTCAATTACATTAAATGGGTCATGTTGCGTTTCTATCAAATATCGAACCTAAGAATCCTAAAGAAGCAGCTACCGACGAATATTGGATCATTGCCATGCAAGAAGAACTAAATCAGTTCGAGCGCAATGACGTATGGGAACTTGTTTCAAGACCCACTGATCAGTCAGTGATTGGTACTAAATGGGTCTACAAAAATAAGGCAGACGAACAAGGAAATATCACCATAAATAAAGCAAGATTAGTAGCACAAGGGTATATCAGGAAGAAGGTATCGATTATGAAGAAACTTTTGCACCAGTTGCTCGAATAGAAGCTATTAGAATTCTATTATCTTTTGCTTGTCACCATAACTTCAAACTTTATCAGATGGATGTCAAAAGTACATTTCTAAATGGATTTATCAAAGAGAATGTATATGTCGAACAACCTCCCTTGTTCGTACATGAAAAATATCCTGACCATGAATTCAAACTTAAGAAAGCTCTGTATGGTTTAAAACAGGCACCTCGTGCTTGGTATGAACGACTACGTAGCTATCTCATTAACTCAGGATTTCAAATAGGTAAAGTCGATCAAACTTTGTTTATTAAACATTCCCAAAAGGATATTTTAGTTATCCAGATATATGTAGACGACATCATCTTTGGATCAATAAACGATAAACTCTGCAAAGAATTTGCACATATTATGACATAAGAATTCGAAATGTCTCATATGGGAGAACTATCATATTTTCTTGGACTTCAAATCAAGCAACTTTCAAACGGTATTTTTATCAATCAAGAAAAAAACTGCGGAAATCTTATCAAACGCTTCGGATTAGAAAATACATCTGGTAAACCAACTCCTATGAGTACAACTACACATCTTGAAAAAGATGAAAATGGTAAGAGTGTTGACCAGAAATTATATCGAAGCATGATTGGTTCTCTTCTTTATCTTACAGCTAGTCTCTAGATATAATAATGAGTGTTTGTTTATGTGCTCATTTTCAAGCAAATCCAAAGGAATCGCATTTACAAGCAGTGAAACGTATAATTCGTTATCTTAAAAATACAAAAGATTTCGGTCTTTTTTATCCAACAGAATGTCCATTTGAATTAATATCATATAGTGATGCTGATTTTGGAGGTTCTCGAACGGATAGAAAAAGTACAAGTGGTACATGCCATTTTATTGGAAAATCACTTGTCTCTTGGTTTAGTAAGAAACAGAATTGTGTTTCACTATCAACATGTGAAGCTGAATATATATCAGCGGCTCTTGCTTGTACTCAAGTACTATATATGCAACAAACACTTCAAGATTTTGATATTCATTTATCAAATTCTATTATATACTGTGATAACACAAGTGCTATAAATCTCTCTAAGAATCCAGTGAATCATTCTAGAACCAAACACATTGATATCCGTCATCATTTCCTTAGAGATAATATTGAAAAAGGATATACATGTCTTGAATATGTCCAAACTGATAATCAATTAGCGGACATTTTTACTAAGCCTCTGCTCGAATATAGTTTTATTAGATTACGAAGAGAGCTTGGTTTAATTTCAAGAAAAGATCTTGACTAGTAATTACTAATGATTGTCTTTTCCTTTGGTTATATTTTAACTATAGCTATTTTTTTTAAGCTATTTTTTTTTGAATATGAGCCTCTGCTTGCTTTCACGGTCGAATTTCTTTATTCACTCTCATCCACAGGCTTATATATAAGGAATTTCTTTATAAGCTTGTCAAAATTTCTCTCTTTATTCATCTTTCCTTATCTGAGCATAAGGCTCTATACATAATTTTCTATGGCCCACATTTGTGATGAGTGTGCTCAAAAATCACACATTTCCGTTACAAGTTTTGAGCCAGAGGAGTATTATTCTCCTGAAACACCAAAACAGAAACCGAAGTATCATCACCAATGCATTCGTACTCCTGGCAGTACACCAACCTCAAAACGAGTAAAGAAGGCGCTATTTTGTTCTCCTCGTACCAAAGCACAGATCGACGAGATTCACCACTATCAGAAACATCAAATAGATCTTCAAAGACATCTCCATTATGGGAAAAGCCAGCTTTATCATGAGCAACAACGGACATCGACACGTTTATCTGTTTTAGAAAAAGTGGCATCATTCTTTTGTGGTTCAAACAAGCAAGATGTGCATGAACCAATGCCGTCTAGGCCGTCAACATCTAGGAGTCCTAACTCTTGGGATCAGAATTATAACAGGAATGAAGGTGCTCAGAAAAAATGGAGTCCATGGACACAACGTATTGAAGATAATAAAGAAAATTCTAATGACGAATCTTCCACTCCTCATTAGATTTATATATACATGTTGTATCGTTTTCTCTCTATCACTCATGTAATAACGTTTGTATTTTATAATAAGAGTGAAATATGAATTATATAGCTCGATATATTCTCAAAAATTGCAAAACAGACTGTTTTTCATCAGGCAACAAATCCGGTCGACCGTTTAGACTCTGGATGAAAACGGTCGACCGGACATATTATAGCGGTCGACCGGTATACGTAAATTCTGTTTTTATATATACATTGCGTCATTTTTTTTCCTTCCTCTTCCTCATTTGTTTCAACCGATCATTTATCCTCAAATCCCAAAAACCCTATTCTCTCAATTTCAAATTCCAATTCTCCAAATTATCTAACAATGGCTCCTCCGCAAAAGAAACCCAAGAGAGGGTCATCCTCCGGAACTTCATCACTCAATATCTCTACTAAGAAATGGCTCGAAAATCCGGTAGCTATCACAAGATGGAATCAAATGACTAACTACAAATTTAATCCGGGTTCTTACATCAAGTTTGATGATTTCACATCTTATGGAATCCGTAGGTTAGCAAATAACTCCAATCTTTCTCCATTGATCGATTTTTCAGATAACAATGTGGAAATAAATCACTTGATGATAAAATTGTTCTATGCCAACATGAACCTGGACGAGTATAAACCTGATGATCCAAACGGAGTCATTTGGTCTGTCGTATGGGGCAAACAAATTTTTATCACTCATGATAGGATAGCTTCTATACTGGATATTCCAAATCAAGGCGATGAGTTTTTATCACATTTCTGTGAAGTCTTCACTCGTAATAGCATCAGCCATCAATTCATGGAGGACAACAGTGATGGCACAAAATCAATTGGACTTCGACCCACCGCCAGACTACTACATCGCGTCGTGATGCTTTCTTTGTTTCCTAGACTAGTAAACTACGATGCTGTATACAAAGAAAGCTTCAAGTCCCTTTATGCTATTTATGGGGATATCCAAATCAATTGGGTTCATATGCTATTTGACGAGATTCTTAAGGTGAACAACTCTACGCGACCTCACCTTTTCTTCAATGAATATATCATGCGTATTTTGCTAGATTGTGGCGTAAGGCCTCCTAACTCTGCCACCTCGAAACCAAAATGTATTGATTCCGTAACCATCAAACGCATGAAGTTTCCTCCTCCTTACCTTCAGATTATGCCGTTTGAACAATGGCAACAAAGAGGTCCAAGAAAACAAAAAGCTACTTCCTCTCGACCTTGTTCCGAAGAAGTTAAACTATTGAAATCAAAATCCTCCACAAAAGAATCACTTGAAACTATTGCGCGTAATCAATTCTTGCTTGAATCAAGACTCAAGCGCATGGAGACAAAAATTGATAAACGCTTCAACATAATCAAGTCATTCTTTGGTATTTTATGGGATGTTATGTCATGTAGCACATCCATCTCTGCTCAAGATCAGGACCTAGGCAAACGTCCTGCTCCTCCTGTTTTCAACTCGTCATCAACTGAGGAGTCTGCTGGTACTAGTGGACATGGTCGTGGAGAATCATCTAAAGAGGACGATGATGAGGAAGATGATGATGGTGATGATGATGAGGAAGAAGATGATCAAGAGGAGACAGCATCTGACTCATCCTAGATTCTGTTTTCTATCTCTATATTTTGGTTTAGTACTTTAAACATCATTCGACACTTGTACTAAACAGTGTTGTTACTTTTATTCGTATGATACTATGGTGTGTATGATACTCTGGTATGTTTGAATATGTTATATTTTTTGCTATGCATGGATATTCTGGTTGATATACTCCTATATTATTCCATTATTCCTTTTTGTTGATGACAAAGGGGGAGAAAGTGCTAACAATTATTTGCAGGAATATATATATATAAAGAATACAAACAAAATCTCAGGGGGAGATCACATATTCAGGGGGAGATTCGGAACTTCAGATATATGTTGTCATCAATCAAAAAGGGGGAGAATGTTGAGTCACAGATTCTATGAAGTTTTTGATTTCTGACAAAGAAATAAAGGCGATCGACAAAACAAAGACATCATGGCTATAAAGAGGCACAAAAGAGCTACATATGGTACTCTAGATTATAGGTTGATTATATGATATTGTAATAGTGATAAACTTGTTAAAATCTATCCTCAAATAATCGTGCACCTCAATATAATCGATATATATACGTTTGAATAGCAATGCACATTCATTGAGCAATTTGACAGGGACCGGTTGACCGGTATTAAATCAGGCGGTCGACCGTTTCTGTGTAAAATGCACAATGAACGTGCACACATGCACATAACGACTATATATTTGAAATCCTGTCTACTGGCCATTTTTTGACCTGTCGACCGTTTTTAAACAGAGAGCAACCTTTTTCAAAAGACACTTCTTTCTCCAATGGTTGCATCTCTTACCTTTCATCAATGACCATATCTATTAATGGCTACTGTTCACAAAGAGTTACAACCATTTTTCTCTATATAAACTCATCTAAATCATTGATTCAAGATACATGAACATATATGTTTTTTACTCTAATTTCTGATCTTACTTTCTAAATACTCCTGCATTCTAAAAGCTCTCAATTATTTTAATTTCTTATTGAATCATTGAAATTATTTCATATCTTTCGATTCAATAAGTAATATACTTCCCTTAATCTTCACAAAACATCATTCACATATTTTGAGGATAAGATTATAGGAAATTTGTACTACAAGTGACAAAACTGTGTTAGCAAGAACACATACCGTCAACAAACAATTATATTCATCTTTGTTGAAGTCCTCGGTGTTGTAAGAGGCAAGTGTTGAAGTCCTCGGTGTTGTAAGAGGCAAGTGTTGAAGTCCTCAGTGTATTAGAGGCGTGAAATCCCGTTCGTTTGCTCGGGTGTTGTAAACCTGTTCCTCCGGGTGAAGCGAGGTAGTTAATAGTGAAAATCCAGATAGAAGTCTGGGACTGGACGTAGGACGGTGCTCCGAACCAGTATAAAAATCTCTGGTGTGATTTTTCTATTTTTATTTACTTTGCTACTATCATCTATTTCAGCATTTATATTATATTCCATATTACACGATCCGTGTGTACTATATTAGTACGTGCACTCGTACACATACTTTTCAAGGTGCAGTTCAAAACAAAAATAGATTGGTCAAGTATGAGAGTTAATGAACAAGAAAAAAAGTTCAATACAATGGTCGGACTCAAATATACACGAACATGCCCAACACATCAATGAAACCAGATCGAGCTAGCAGTTCGGTGCAACAAGGCTTAAATGAATGGAGCATGCAATATACATCAGACATGAAACAAAGACCAGTTTATTCAATAAATTCAGACACAAGAGCACCATACCACACTTCAACGAGACCATAATGTCAAAGCCATAAGACTCCAAGAGACATGACCACAGTTCAAATGAAGTGCAAATTACAAGAACTACTCCAGAGACAACATGAAGCACATATACATGTATACATACATGCATATATATATTTATACACATATATCAGTTCAATGAATCAATCCATAAAGGCCAAATGAAGCAAGCACTCGAGCAATAGAGCAGTGCACAAGCAGTTGTCAACATGTAATCAAATGACTGTATTTTTTTTTCAAAAGAGATGCAATCAAGACAACCACACACACATACGTACATATATATATATATATATATATATATATATATATATATATATGCATGTACATGTATCTATGGAGACCATCATTACTCAAAGTATGCAAAAAAACTCCAAATGTACAAGAATGCAAGTCCAAAAACAACAACAAGACTGCAACTCAAAAAGAGATAGCAAGTATGTGCCTTCAGTCACGTTCATATGAAGACCACACTCCAACATATCGAACCAGACCAACATGAAAACACAAATCAGGTAGCATACAAGTGGAGCCACACTGTAGTCTCAACTGACCAGAACCAAGGCACACAATGGTACAAGACAAAAGGACAGAGACTTCAAAATGCATAAGAACCAGGCTGAGAAATTCATACATCATCATATAGTGCACATGTATAAATTGAGGTACAAAGAAGCAGGAACTCCACACGATACATGACTCAAGAACAAGCAGTGCAACCCGAAGCAAATACAAAGCTACGTCAGAGAAACACACATGAACACACAAGGGCTGCAATATGGACAGACTCAAGTTTAACTTGAAATAAACATGCAATGTAACTAAACTTAAACTGAATCGGACAGTTTTCTAAAATCAATGTAGATGATAGTTCAATATGCACAGGACATATACATATATACATACAATATGTATGTATACACAAGATGAACATCACATGAAACCAATACAAGCTACTGGACATAGCACTCCAAGCAAGAAGTGACAGTGATCAAGTGACAATCGAACAAGTCAACATACTCAACAGTTACAAAAGAATTAATCAAACAATTATTAAACTGAAAGTAGTTCGAACAAGATCTAGGAAAGCATGCAGTTCTATCAACCCAGTTTAATGTTGTTGTGAAATCAACTGGATGAACAAGTGATAGCAAAAAGGAATTTATCAAGTCAAAGTCTAGAGTATCTCAAATATTTAAATACCGAAGTTAACTTTTATCTCGCAGTAGATAATATGATGAATATGAATTTACCAAGTCAATTATTTCAAGAATTCAAAGTGCCGAATTCATAGAAGTCATGAACAAGTAGCAAATTCAAATGCTAGAAATAAACTAAACCAAATCCAATCGAGTATCAAATGAACATGCCAAAAATAATCATCAGACCGACTGGACAAGTTAGACTAGATGACCATCGTAGAGGACAGCCTGGAGAGATAATTATTAGGCTCAAAGATCAAGCGCAGGCAATGATATGAAGCGACGATCAATCGAGACTAAGAGATAGACTCTCCAGAATATTCTATGTATAGAATAATACCTTCCCTAGGAGGGGATTAGTGCTTGCTCAAGTTATGGGCAAATTACTTCACCTATCAAAAGGGATCGGTATAAAAGGGACCATACATATTCAGCTTTCACCACATATTGCAACAATGATCGATCAATAACTCAAAATCTACAGATGTTATCAACATAAAACTTGAGTATAAACTAATTAGAACATGTGGAACACCCCGCAGGGATCACATGGAATTTGGAGCAAGTTGGAGGGATCGGTAGAAATCAGAATTCAAGCAACACTAATTCATTGAAACTGTGATATCTCACAAACTGTATGTCGAAATTGCACGAAATTCGAGGAGCAAGTAGCGAACATTATGGGGAGTCCCTCATATGGATCACATCCCAATTGAATGCATTAAAAGGGATCAGTACCAGTCCTTGCTATGGTCCCTGATGGGCCTCCAAATTTTTGGGCAGCGTCGTCTTGGTCTCATAAACCTTCTACCAGAATTTCTGTCCGATCCGTGCACGTCTTTCCCTATAAATATAACAGGCATGGCGTTAGAAAAGAGATTATACTTTCTCTGCCGAGGCTTTTCCATTTTTATTCTTCACTTCTCTAATAATGGATCCTAGTTGATCCAAACATTCCTGTAATCATAATCAAGTGGAAGATCAATAAAAAAAATGAAGTGGACGTAGGCCAAGATTGCCGAACCACTATAAAAAACTATGTATTCCTTTATGATCTTTTTTTTTCATTCTTCATTTAATCACTACTAGATTCTATTGGGAGTTGATGCCCATTTTGATGTCAACATATAGTGTTTATTTCGAATTATAGACTTTTCCTATAAAATATATTAACTAACTTATGTTTTAAATTTAAAATATGATATTACCTTTGTATATGTCAACAAATTTTTTTAGAGTCTGTCAACATAGTCTTGTTAATTCCGACTTCAATTTTATTTATTTAAATTTTAAATTTTATATATATTATTTATTTATTCTATTTTATTACTTTATATCTCCAAAAAAGAACCTATCCCTAGATCTCATCATAATTTATCGAATTTATTTGTACTAGAGTTTTTTTAAATATTGGCTATTTGATTTTCCATATTTATTAATTCTAAAGTTGTGTTTTCTTTACTTACATTTTCTTTTAGAAAATGATGCCTTAAGTCTATGTGTTCTGTCCTGTCATAATTTGATGGATTTTCAAATAAATTTATTGCGTTAGTATTATCTTAATATATCGGTGATTGTTGAATATTTAGGCTAAAATCTTCTAATGTTGTTACATATATATTACTTCTAAACATGCCAATGCTACAGATATATATTCTACTTATATTATGGACACACACACAGAGAGAGAGAGAGAGAGAGTATTCTTTGGTTTAGTAAACCAAGATACAAGTGAATGTTCCAAAAAGTGACCAGTCCCACTTGTAAATTTTTTTGATCAGACTTGTAGCCTGCACAATCTGCATCACTATAAGATATTTGGTCACAAGTATCTTCCTTAGAGTAAAATGTCCATAATCTAAGGTGTAATCTACATATCGTAGAAATCTTTTAATGACTTTAAGGTGTGTTTTCTTTAGGTTTGACTATATCTTGCACAAAGACATACGCTATGTATTATATCGGTCTACTTGTAGTGATGTGGAATAGAGACCTAATCATACCATGATACGATTTTTGACCTACACCTATAGCTTTTCTTAATTTACTTAGGTTTACTCCGAAAGACATAAGAGTTGGTTTACCGCTCGTATTAGACATTCCAAATCTTTTTACAAGCTTCTTACCATCTTTTTCTTAGCTTATAAATATTTCATTACTTAGTTATTAAATTTGAACTCCTAGAAAGAAGGGGTTAGGTCTCCTATATGACACATTTAAAATACACCTGTCATTAGTTTGAAAATTCTAAGTTTAGTTATTCATTTATTTAACCAAAATCAATATCATCTATGAAAAGCTGTATTAATTGTATATCATTACTATTTCTTTTTATTAAGTGTTGTATCGACTTTCCTATTTTCAAAACATGACTGAATTAAGTAGGATTTAATTTCTCTCGTACTAAGTATGGGGTGCTTGTTTCAAGCTATGCAAGGCTCTTTTTAATTTGTAAGCATAGTTAGGGTCTTTTTCATCATCAAATAGTAGGGGTTATTTAACATATACATCTTCTTTAATTACTCCATCTAAGAAAACAATTTTGCCATCCATTTGGTATAATTTAAATTTATTATGGTTGTAAATGCTAGTATTATTCTTATAGCTTCTAGACGAGCTACTGGAGCAAAGTTTCTTCATAGTTTGTAATGCCTTCTTAATTATAACATAGTTTGTAATGCCTTCTTAATTATAACACTATGCTACTAATCGTGCTTTATTTCTCATAACCTTCCCTAATTAATTTAATTTGCTTTTATAGACCCATTTACTTCTTATAATTGGTTGATTTTAGGTTTAAGAACTAATTCTCAGCCATCATTCCTTGTCGATTGATTCAAATCCATTTTGCATACCAAGAATCCATGAATCATCCGATGATGCTTCTTTTGGATTTTTAGGTTCGTTTTTCTAAATGAATGCCATGTTACTAATTTTATTTAATTGATTTCTAGTTCTTAGGAAGGATTCAATGTTTCCTAATATATGTTATATTTAGGCCAATCTTTTAAAACTCTAGTCTTAATTGATTTATTTTTGTTATATCGTTATTAAATTATTTTTATTTTCAATATTTTCACTTGGATTAGTAATATATACTTCGTTATTATCTATATTAATGGCATAAAATTTTTCATCAAACTAAACGTTTAATGTTTCTTGTTTAGTTTTAGTTCTTATATTTTATTTCTATGCATTGCTTCTGTTAGAATATCCAATAAATATCCCTTTATTAGTCTTTGCATCAAATTTGTCTAAATTATCTTCTGTATTAAATATAAAATATTTACTTATAAAAACATTAAAAATAAGAAATCTTTGGCATTTTATAAAATAATAATTCATATGATGTTTTCATTGTTAGAATCTTATCCAAATTCTATTTGCGATAACACATGTTGTTGCAACTGCTTTAGCCCAAAAATTCTTAGTTAAATCACTATCATTTCACAATGCCATAGCACATTCTTTAATAGTTCTATTTTTTACATTCTACTATTCTATTCTATTGAGGGGCTCTTGGAAAAGAGAATGTGCATGTTATTCCTTTCTTTTTACTAAATTTATTAAAAGCTTTCATTTTGAATGCTCCTATATGATCACTTGTTACAGTTTTAATTTTAAGGGATTTTTGGTTTTGAATTCTTTTAGAAAAAGGTTCAAACATAGCAAAAGCTTTGTTTTTATGTTTTAAGAAAATGTGCGTGTATATCTTGAAAAGTCACCTATAGTCACATAAACTTATTTATTATTGTTTATAGATTATATTTGAGATGGTCCATAGAGATCTAGATAAAGGATGTGGAGTATACATCATATCCTTAGACTTAAATGATTTCTAATGGTGTTTTCCTATTTGACAAGCATCACAAAGATTATTTAATTTTAAGTTCATCTTTGGAAGGCTTCTCACAAGTTCATATCTAGTAATTTTCAATAGATGTTTAAATTTAAGTGTGCAAAACATTTATGCCAAATCCAAGGGTTATTTGATTTCGGCAAAAGACTGGTATGATTTGAAACATTCATACTCAACCTTTGATAATTCATTCAAATATAGTTTAGTATCCTGATCCAAGCTGACGGTCCAAAGCCTTTATCACATAATTGACTTATAGTTAGTAGGTTATATTTTAAATTCTTAAGCAATAGAACAAACAAAATAGTAGTTATCTTTAAACTTTAGTATTCCCCCAACTTTGTAAATAATATCCACTAATAGTTATGGATTTTCTATTGTATGCCTTGAGCATCTGCTTGAAAGAACAGGGCTAGATCGTAGGGGGTGAAATGAGTGAATTTTAATTTTTTCCCATATTTGAATCTTACTGGGCCTATAAAGTCTAAATTATTTTAGATCCAATCTTAAGTATTTTAAATAAAATCTTTATTTTATTTAATTTGTTTATATAAATGTATAAGTCTAATATATATATATGTATATTATATATATATATTATATATATATATATATATATTTGTGCGTGTGTTGTAATATATATGTGTATCTAATACACATATGTTAAATATTATCACATCATTTCCTCCTTTGCCATGGCATCTAACCCTATCTCTCATACTTTCCCTAATCCTACCCCTATTTATCCTTTGCTAATTTTCCATGCCTTACCTCATCTGGTTGCCTTCTGTCCTACTCCAACCTACCAACCAACGGCTGACCCACAATCTATCCTTAACCCACCCTCTACTTGCCTAGATTTTTAACCTAGATGTTACTTTCTTTGCTCCATCTCTGGCAATTGGCCAGAGCCACCTAACCTCCTCCTTACCCTCTACCTCTTACCAGTTTGATTAGACTGTCTTACCATCGAACCCTTTAACCAACCCCTGTCTTCTTATACTCCTCTTCCGTGGTCATCTCCTTTTCAAAGCTAAGCCTAGGAACCCGGGGTGTTTCAAGCCGCGTCACTTTGACATCATTCGTGTTGGTCCTAAACCGCCGTTGGAAGAAGTTTGAACTGAAGGAATTGCATATTGGAAGGATCACCCGGTTGGCATTTTTCTGAGTGACAGGCTTTCTTATTTCATTGTTTCATCTCATGTTAGAAGAATATAAACTTGAAGGTTGGGTAGATATCAAATATGATAAACTGAACTTCTACTTTTCCTTCTCAAACATTCAAGACAGGCTACGTATCTTGTAAGCTGATTTGATTTTTATTAGAGGAAATATGTTTATAATTACTACTTGGAATCCATCATTTAGATGTGCTCAAGCACAAATTAGATCGGTGCCAATTTGGGTTCACTTTTATAAAATACCTCTACTCACTTGGACATTGTTAGGAATAAATTGGATTGCTTGTCGTCTTGGCCAACTAATCTGCTTTAATGAAAACATTAAGAAACTTAAGCACTTTGAATATGCAAAAGCTATTATTGAAATAACTCCTGATAATGAGCTTTCGAACTTTACCGAGCTTGCTGGCTGAGGAGTGTGGTTATTGAGCACGACTGGAGACCGAAGATTTGTACAAAGAGCAGAATGCTTAGTCATAAAGCACTTCTATGTGGAAAAAATAATCAATTTCCTAATCTACAAGATAAGCTAGCAGGGATTGGCTTGGTTCAGTTTGAATCAGCAAGCATTACACTTAACCAACAAACTGATAATACTTCAAGCACTCCAAGTAAAGCATCAAAAAAATGCTATTGGAATTAAAAAATAGGTGAGGAAATCATCCCCCAATAAGCAACAACCAGTGCTTAATTCAGTCAGTGTCACCCTGACAAATTCCTATGCCTCTACCTCAAAGAATAGTACAAATATCAATTCAGCTATGTCAATCCTCAGTACCTTGATAATAGCAATATCATTGGCACATGTGCCTCCTTACAACCATCTGAGTTGGTGTAACGACGCGGATTTTGCCCGCTCGAAAATCGACATCCATACTTCAAATCGTATTCGAATGCCATAGATTCGACCGTTCAAATCCGATTCGCCGGAGCTTATAACAACATTAAGTAAACAACACAGTGGAATAAAAGAATATTACATTGATATACAGCTTTGATACAATATCTGATACAACAGATGATCCAATAGATATCAATATACATCAGAGATATGATACAATAAATAGCAGCGGAAAAGAAAATAGATGATAACATCTAGCAACTGAACAATATAAATCTGAGATAGTCTTCAAGGAAGAACTTCAAGAACTGCAACTCCATCTCCAAGAATCAATCCAGCAATAGCTCGAACTCCCAATAACGATGCACCAAGCTAGGTAAGACTGGTGCGAACCAAGGGCTGAACTAACTCCAGATAATCTACTAAACCTGACTATCTGAAAAACCCAACTCTAGACTGCTCGTGTAGAAAATAATGAGCACCCAGAGTTTAGGAAAGAAACGATAAACTCCGGATCAGTCGTGGGACTGGTGTGAGCAACAAAAACAGTTTATCTTTTAAAATATTCAACAAAAGATTTTCAAAGTCAATTCGCAATGCTTTTAAAAATGAGACTACCATAAGACCTCCCGCCACACACACAATGCAAACGCAGACTTGGAGGAGATTTCTTCTTATGATAGTCAAAGATGCTTGATACGCATTTAAAAAGAAACATTTGATATTATTACCAGTGCATAGTGTAAGAAAAATATTTCGAAAGTAGAATATAAATCTTAGCCAGCATAGGTACCATTATATTATGCCTACTATAGCTACCATATTAGATGGCAGGTTCTACAACTAATACCGTACAAGGTTTCGTATTGTTTCTTTGGATTTCCAACGAATGGTCAGGCCAAGGAACTTCCCATTGCCACATGAGAACGCCTCTGGATGGACGTCCCCGAGAACCAAACCGGATCTCTACCAACACAAGGCCAGGTTACCCCTATCTGAGTAACAACTGACCGAATATGCCATCCCCCGGTCCTTTGGGACCTTTCACCGAGCGCTCGCAATCAATTCACACAATCATAAAGTGTTTTCAACATGAGTAAGTATCTGGGCTCCATACCATGATACCACCCTTTTCCAGAAGGAAATGCACATACCCTAAAGGGCGCTACCCCTCATACCCTTGCTGCTTCTTTCCTGTTTTAACCATTCCGGGGTGTGAGGCTCGACGAAGTCACGTCCACAAAAACACACTTTATACAAAAGCCGTGCTTTGGGTCAACAAATGATCATAGAAATGATCACCAAGATAGACGATCAAATAAATGATCCTATCACAAATAATCAACACAATGATCATTTCACAACAACACTCAGTATATCACATTACCAAATTGGGAATATATCGCTGATAACCTTCAACTACATAACCTCTGAGCTCGTACGTCTCAGAGAAGGGTGTTAAGATAAAAGAATAAATTCTCCGCCACCAACAGAAATATATTTGAAAGAAATGGGCTTTATATCTCAATTTGTAATGTCAGACATACAATCCATACAAGTCTGTTCCGGGCTCGAACGGAACCGAAGGCACTTACAAAGAAGTCCTTGCAATCCGGATATTCACTAATCACGTTCGGACTCCCCATCACATATGGAGTCTCTATACCGGCGACCATTCGATGCAAAGACATTCGACGAGTTGTCCTTACGTTTTCGAAAATATCCGGTCTTCACCACCGGTCTTCAAATGCTATCCATAACGACATATCACATATTCGGAATGGGATATATGACACAAAGGTCCTTTCCCGGCTAAACCGAATAGTGAGCGCAATATTTACAAGAAATATATGGATATTGGGATTTCAATTAAGTCACAACTTATTACCCAAAACTTTCTTCAAATGGCTTAACAAATTACCATTTCAAATCTTTTAAACAAAAGGATTCATTTTCACAACCTTTAACGGTTTAAATAATTTTAATCTTTTAAACAAAAGATTCATTCACAGATTTTCCAAATCAATTTTCATTTCAATTTGATTTAAACAAATCATCAATTTAAATCTGTTAAAAATAAACAGATTTAATTCATAGCTTTCAAAAAGAATTCATTCATAACTTAGGAAAATCATTTCTCTATTCAATCTTGAAATTCCCCTAATTAACTGGAATCTCAGTTCTTATCTAAAAGTGTTTATCATTTGAAAACAACAGTTTTCATTTTGGAAATCTGATTCACTTATACAAGTTGAAATCCCTGGGTTAAATTCAAATTCCCAAAAATAATACTTTAAAAATGATTTAACTCATAATGACTAGTATAATATCATTAATCCCTAGTTTCAAATTACAGAATTCAATTCCAAATATCGAATTCAAATTCAAATTGAATTATTTAAATTTCAAAACTTAATCAAGTAAATTAAAATAAATTTTAACTTGAAATTTCATTCCAAAAGCTTTTCACATTTATTCCGATTCCATTTCCAAAACATTTGAATTTAAATATTCAACTTTAAAAATCATTTTAAAATCATTTTAGAATCTGTGACTTAATCGATTTCCTCGTGAAATCCATAATTGTGTGTGTATGGTGTGGTCCAGGGGTTTAACACAATAGTGCCACATTATTTCAATCATCACAGATTAAAAACACAGAAATATAGTTGATAAGCGATATAAAACTTATAACGCTCATCGTCCATTCACAGATTCACAGATAATATACAAATGCAAATAAATATACACTGCTCAATCTACATAACAAAATATCACAGATCGGATAGGACAATCACTTCAAGACATTTCATACAATATAATCATTCATAAGTAAGTCAATAAACATTTGTAAGCAGAATTAATTAATTAATTGTTTAATCCTAATCAATTCAATTTATTTTAAATCAAATAAATTACTCATGAATTAATTATCTAATAATGATTTATTAATTAATTACAAATAATTTGATATAAATTAATTTATCAAACACTTTAATTAATTCTTCTTAATTAATAACTTAATTAGATTAACCTTAAAGTTGATTTCATAATCTTTTAACCTTAATTTCAATATCATTTAAGAAATTAAACTTTTAATCATTTCCATTAGTTAATTAACCTTTGACTTATATTGGTTAATCTCAAATTAATTACTTAATTAATTTATTACCCTATCCTTAAATTTATTATTGCTTAATCACATGATAAATCAACTTTAATCATTGATTAATATTTTATCAAAATCCTTAATTCCCAAAATTATTATTCCTTAATAAATTAATCGTTAATCCTTAATTAATTAATTTAAACCTTTAATTACTTATTTAATTAGTCCAATTCACCAATTAATTAAATAAATTATCCATCCTGATTAACATAATTTAATGAATTTCAAATCATTAAATCTTCCTTGACTTTTAAGATAAACCTCATTCTTAGAAATGATTACATTATTATTATAAAAAGGGTTTTAAAACAATTTCCATTTCAAGTTTACTTTTAAATTTTCAACTTTGAAAATCATTTTAAAATCTTTGAGTTAATTAGAAATCAAAAATTATTTGAGATAACCATGTTATCTCAACTGATTACTTAATTTTAATTTATTGAACCTATTAATTTAAACACTTGAAAACATTTCTACACAAGAACATTGATTTGTTAAAGTTTTATACCTCATCATTATTTTTCAAAACATACTTCTTAACAGTTTTAATTTAAATTAAAATTCAGTTAATACTTTTAAAATCATTAGACAATTTGAATTTTTATTTCTAGACTAAACTTAAAATTGGAAATCATATCAACTTAGGTTTCAAAATTTCTACTTTGAAAACAAAAACAGTTTGAAAATGTAAACTGGCAACAGGTTTGTACCTGTCCCCAAACATCTACTCGAGCCTTCCCCGTAGTTTACTTCGAGTAAACGCGAGTCTCCCCCCAGGAAAAACATGATCTGCTTCGAGTCTTCCCCCTATGCAAATTCGAACCCCCCAAAAAAGAAAAACACATCCTCACCATCATTTTCCCCACCGTGCACCTGCACACACACGTTCGCCGACGCCAACCACCAACGGCCATCTCTGCAAGTCACAAACCCAACTCACAACCCATTCCAATCATCTGGACCACCCAGTTATCTCGAAATCAAATTCGAGGAGCTCAACCCAAAACCTGGCAACACCGAAATTCTGCTGCCTCCAACCTGTCAACATCGCCTCGTGTGCGGCGCCTCGACCATCTGAAGTCACGCGACTTCGAGCACGCGTTCCCTGGCCATTGATGCTTCCTTTCCCCGAGTTTCATACCACTCGATCTCCTAGAGAGATCGCGGCAGCTCCACAAAACTCAATGACCCAAAAGCAAGTTCGAACCCTAAAGTTGCTTCGAGACAACGATATACACAATTGAAAAATTATTTGATAATTTTCCTAAGATCAGTGATGATCACACTAGCTTCACTTCAAATTCCATCATTTTAAATTGGATCAATAACCCAAATTTTACAAAAATGCAATCTTACTTTATATACAAACTGCTCTTTAAATATAAATCAAAAAATCTTGATTTCACTTTTAAAATTCCTAGTTTTTGATGAAAAATTAAATTATATCCCTGCAACATCAATTTGTCAAGGTCGAGATTTTGATATGTATGAAGTTTCTACTGTAACTTGAACATACAGTATTTAAGCTACACTATCACCTGCAAATTTACTTCCAAGTCATGATTTTTTAGTTTTAAAAAAGTTTATTTAACTTGAATTTTCTAAGTTAAAGTGTTTACAAGAAGAAACATTGAAGTTTCCATTTTTTTTTCCTTTGCTCTGTACACAACATATTAAAAGAACAGGGCTTAGAAGATTTTCCAGAGCAACAAAAATTCACAGAGTTGTTTTATTTAAAACTATTCAACAAGCTTATATCATTTCAAAGCAATACACAAGTTTAAATTTTGAAAAACAGATGTGTACTCACAGTGTTTTAGCAAAGTGGCAGAGCTTTTTATAGAAACAGGCTATAAACATGCAGGCATCATTTCATAAACACACAAACACTCAACAGTATATAAACACATTCTCATATTTAATTTAGGCATGAATAAATCAATCATATATAAATATACTGAAGCATTTTAAATTGAAGTTACTCACTATGTCATGAGAAGAAGAACAGAGACAGTGCTTTTTGTTTTTAACCTGAAAACTTTGAATCATTGCTTGTATAGTGTTGTTGAAGTTTTGTTTTAGTTTGAAAGGATATTTGCTTCAGTTTTTTTTTCTTGTTTAATTTTGAAGATGGACAAAATGAGATTGAGGAAGGCTGGGTATATAAGAAAATGAGTTGTACAGGGATGATATCTTTGTTTATACATAGGTATGGGTGATATGCTATGTTATGGTGGCTGAGATGTTTTTATTAAATGCTTTGGTATGCTTGCATTTATGGCCATTGTACTTGAGTGTATACATTTTCTTCTTATTTTACTTTGTTTATTACTTTACCTTTACTTTGCTGACCATACTTTGTACATATTACTTTTTCTATTCTCTTGTTCCTTGCCTTGCACTTCTTTTCCTTTTGGGCCTGCACATCTATATTCCCATTTGTTTGCATTTCGACTCATAGGCTACATGAAATATTTATTTGCCTTGTATTGTTTAAGTGTGCATACATAGATTTATATTTTATACTGTGCTTGTAGTTCATTTTACTTATGTATTGAATTCTAATTTAACTTTAACATTTATTTCTAACCATAAATTTATTTGAAACATTTATTGCTAATACTTAAGCTTTTAATATCTTTCTTTCTTTTTCAAGTGTTCACACTTATGTTTGGTCTTACACTTTAACTACATAATATTACTTATAATATAAATAAATTTCCATTTAAATTTGTTATTAGATTTCACTTTACGTGTTAGTTCATTTTTTTATTTATCCTATAATTAGTTGTATTTTATTTTATAGATGTACATTGATTTTAAAACACAACGTAAATTGTTTGTTAAGTTTTACTTTGTTTAGTTTATTTATTTTTACTTTTATATTTTTATAGTTTACATAACCAAAATTTTAAGGTATTTATTTTATACATATATTTTATTTAAAAACTTTATTTAAAATTCAATTCAATGTATTCGCTTTGAGTTTCAAATCAAATTCAAAAACAAATAAGTAAATACATCTTATTTAATTTGAAAAATTCAACCAAATCCATAATTCAATCTAAAATTAAATTAAATTATAAATTTAAATTCGTCTTTAAAATCAGGATCGTTACAGACTTCCCCACTTAAAAGAATTTCGTCCTCGAAATTCGCAGGCATGAAAACAACACAGAGATAGACTCAATCTCTACAATTTCTCAAATACAAGATATGGATTCCAAACTCAAGTCGGAATATCTCAAAATATATACCAATTTGTCCCTCTTCGGACTTCAACCAACCCAAGAAATTACAACAGAATTTCAAATTTTGGTTTTAAACGAAATCGTTTTATCGATACAATTCGATTTAGCTTCTTCTTCTATTAATCAATTTTAACTCAATTCAAAATTTCTAATTTATTCAAAATTCCCAATTCATTCAAATTTATTCATTAAAGTTTAAAATCAAAACTGATAGGAAACCGATGAAGATACGAAATAAGGATTTTCTACAACGATTCGTATGGCTATCACCGCACCGAAACTTCTTCTGGAGCTGTCACGAAGCAATCAAAAGAATTTAAAACGAATCAAAGAAAACTGATAAGAAAGTTGTTTCCACTGTCACAGGGTATTGACCATTTATAGTCGTATTTCCCTGTCCCTCTATCTCGTCCTCTTCTTGCACTCATACTCACTATCACTGGATAGTAAGAGAATTTACTGAGGCATTCAGACGGATATCTTAAAAATTACTCATTCTAGGGTTTACTTCACCCTATCTCTAATGAGTTACTTAATGTGTTACACTCCTGAGCTAAAGTTTCACCTTAGCTCTGATACCAAATGTAACGACGCGGATTTTGCCCGCTCGAAAATCGACATCCATACTTCAAATCGTATTCGAATGCCATAGATTCGACCGTTAAAATCCGATTCGCCGGAGCTTATAACAACATTAAGTAAATAACACAGCGGAATAAAAGAATAATACATTGATATACAGCTTTGATACAATATCTGATACAACAGATGATCCAATAGATATCAATATACATCAGAGATATGATACAATAAATAGCAGCGGAAAAGAAAATAGATGATAACATCTAGCAACTGAACAATATAAATCTGAGATAGTCTTCAAGGAAGAACTTCAAGAACTGCAACTCCATCTCCAAGAATCAATCCAGCAATAGCTCGAACTCCCAATAACGATGCACCAAGCTAGGTAAGACTGGTGCGAACCAAGGGCTGAACTAACTCCAGATAATCTACTAAACCTGACTATCTGAAAAACCCAACTCTAGACTGCTCGTGTAGAAAATAATGAGCACCCAGAGTTTAGGAAAGAAACGATAAACTCCGGATCAGTCGTGGGACTGGTGTGAGCAACAAAAACAGTTTATCTTTTAAAATATTCAACAAAAGATTTTCAAAGTCAATTCGCAATGCTTTTAAAAATGAGACTACCATAAGACCTCCCGCCACACACACAATACAAACGCAGACTTGGAGGAGATTTCTTCTTATGATAGTCAAAGATGCTTGATACACATTTAAAAAGAAACATTTGACATTATTACGAGTGCATAGTGTAAGAAAAATATTTCGAAAGTAGAATATAAATCTTAGCCAGCATAGGTACCATTATATTATGCCTACTATAGCTACCATATTAGATGGCAGGTTCTACAACTAATACCGTACAAGGTTTCGTATTGTTTCTTTGGATTTCCAACGAATGGTCAGGCCAAGGAACTTCCCATTGCCACATGAGAACGCCTCTGGATGGACGTCCCCGAGAACCAAACCGGATCTCTACCAACAAAAGGCCGGGTTACCTCTAACTGAGTAACAACTGACCGAATATGCCATCCCCCGGTCCTTTGGGACCTTTCACCGAGCGCTCGCAATCAATTCACACAATCATAAAGTGTTTTCAACATGAGTAAGTATCTGGGCTCCATACCATGATACCACCCTTTTCCAGAAGGAAATGCACATACCCTAAAGGGCGCTACCCCTCATAACCTTGCTGCTTCTTTCCTGTTTTGACCATTCCGGGGTGTGAGGCTCAACGAAGTCACGTCCACAAAAACACACTTTATACAAAAGCCGTGCTTTGGGTCAACAAATGATCATAGAAATGATCACCAAGATAGACGATCAAATAAATGATCCTATCACAAATAATCAACACAATGATCATTTCACAGCAACACTCAGTATATCACATTACCAAATTGGGAATATATCGCTGATAACCTTCAACTACATAACCTCTGAGCTCGTACGTCTCAGAGAAGGGTGTTAAGCTAAAAGAATAAATTCTCCGCCACCAACAAAAATATATTTGAAAGAAATCGGCTTTATATCTCAATTTGTAATGTCAGACATACAATCCATACAAGTCTGTTCCGGGCTCGAACGGAACCGAAGGCACTTACAAAGAAGTCCTTGCAATCCGGATATTCACTAATCACGTTCGGACTCCCCATCACATATGGAGTCTCTATACCGGCGACCATTCGATGCAAAGACATTCGACGAGTTGTCCTTACGTTTTCGAAAATATCCGGTCTTCACCACCTGTCTTCAAATGCTATCCATAACGACATATCACATATTCGGAATGGGATATATGACACAAAGGTCCTTTCCCGGCTAAACCGAATAGTGAGCGCAATATTTACAAGAAATATATGGATATTGGGATTTCAATTAAGTCACAACTTATTACCCAAAACTTTCTTCAAATGGCTTAACAAATTACCATTTCAAATCTTTTAAACAAAAGGATTCATTTTCACAACCTTTAACGGTTTAAATAATTTTAATCTTTTAAACAAAAGATTCATTCACAGATTTTCCAAATCAATTTTCATTTCAATTTGATTTAAACAAATCATCAATTTAAATCTGTTAAAAATAAACAGATTTAATTCATAGCTTTCAAAAAGAATTCATTCATAACTTAGGAAAATCATTTCTCTATTCAATCTTGAAATTCCCCTAATTAACTGGAATCTCAGTTCTTATCTAAAAGTGTTTATCATTTGAAAACAACAGTTTTCATTTTGGAAATCTGATTCATTTATACAAGTTGAAATCCCTGGGTTAAATTCAAATTCCCAAAAATAATACTTTAAAAATGATTTAACTCATAATGACTAGTATAATATCATTAATCCCTAGTTTCAAATTACAGAATTCAATTCCAAATATCGAATTCAAATTCAAATTGAATTATTTAAATTTCAAAACTTAATCAAGTAAATTAAAATAAATTTTAACTTGAAATTTCATTCCAAAAGCTTTTCACATTTATTCCGATTCCATTTCCAAAACATTTGAATTTAAATATTCAACTTTAAAAATCATTTTAAAATCATTTTAGAATCTGTGACTTGATCGATTTCCTCGTGAAATCCATAATTGTGTGTGTATGGTGTGGTCCAGGGGTTTAACACAATAGTGCCACATTATTTCAATCATCACAGATTAAAAACACAGAAATATAGTTGATAAGCGATATAAAACTTATAACGCTCATCGTCCATTCACAGATTCACAGATAATATACAAATGCAAATAAATATACACTGCTCAATCTACAGAACAAAATATCACAGATCGGATAGGACAATCACTTCAAGACATTTCATACAATATAATCATTCATAAGTAAGTCAATAAACATTTGTAAGCAGAATTAATTAATTAATTGTTTAATCCTAACCAATTCAATTTATTTTAAATCAAATAAATTACTTATGAATTAATTATCTAATAATGATTTATTAATTAATTACAAATAATTTGATATAAATTAATTTATCAAACACTTTAATTAATTCTTCTTAATTAATAACTTAATTAGATTAACCTTAAAGTTGATTTCATAATCTTTTAACCTTAATTTCAATTTCATTTAAGAAATTAAACTTTTAATCATTTCCATTAGTTAATTAACCTTTGACTTATATTGGTTAATCTCAAATTAATTACTTAATTAATTTATTACCCTATCCTTAAATTTATTATTGCTTAATCACATGATAAATCAACTTTAATCATTGATTAGTCCAATTCATCAATTAATTAAATAATAAATTATCCATCCTGATTAACATAATTTAATGAATTTCAAATCATTAAATCTTCCTTGACTTTTAAGATAAACCTCATTCTTAGAAATGATTACATTATTATTATAAAAAGGGTTTTAAAACAATTTCCATTTCAAGTTTACTTTTAAATTTTCAACTTTGAAAATCATTTTAAAATCTTTAAGTTAATTAGAAATCAAAAATTATTTGAGATAACCATGTTATCTCAACTGATTACTTAATTTTAACTTATTGAACCTATTAATTTAAACACTTGAAAACATTTCTACATAAGAACATTGATTTGTTAAAGTTTTATACCTCATCATTATTTTTCAAAACATACTTCTTAACAGTTTTAATTTAAATTAAAATTCAGTTAATACTTTTAAAATCAATAGACAATTTGAATTTTTATTTCTAGACTAAACTTAAAACTGGAAATCATATCAATTTAGGTTTCAAAATTTCTACTTTGAAAACAAAAACAGTTTGAAAATGTAAACTGGCAACAGGTTTGTACCTGTCCCCAAACATCTACTCGAGCCTTCCCCCTAGTTTACTTCGAGTAAACGCGAGTCTCCCCCCCAGGAAAAACATGATCTGCTTCGAGTCTTCCCCCTACGCAAATTCGAACCCCCAAAAAAAGAAAAACACAGCCTCACCATCATTTTCCCCACCGTGCACCTGCACACACACGTTCGCCGACGCCAACCACCAACGGCCATCTCTGCAAGTCACAAACCCAACTCACAACCCATTCCAATCATCTGGACCACCCAGTTATCTCGAAATCAAATTCGAGGAGCTCAACCCAAAACCTGGCAACACCGAAATTCTGCTGCCTCCAACCTGTCAACATCGCCTCGTGTGCGGCGCCTCGACCATCTGAAGTCACGCGACTTCGAGCACGCGTTCCCTGGCCATTGATGCTTCCTTTCCCCGAGTTTCATACCACTCGATCTCCTAGAGAGATCGCGGCAGCTCCACAAAACTCAATGACCCAAAAGCAAGTTCGAACCCTAAAGTTGCTTCGAGACAACGATATACACAATTGAAAAATTATTTGATAATTTTCCTAAGATCAGCGATGATCACACTAGCTTCACTTCAAATTCCATCATTTTAAATTGGATCAATAACCCGAATTTTACAAAAATGCAATCTTACTTTATATACAAACTGCTCTTTAAATATAAATCAAAAAATCTTGATTTCACTTTTAAAATTCCTAGTTTTTGATGAAAAATTAAATTATATCCCTGCAACATCAATTTGTCAAGGTCGAGATTTTGATATGTATGAAGTTTCTACTGTAACTTGAACATACAGTATTTAAGCTACACTGTCACCTGCAAATTTACTTCCAAGTCATGATTTTTTAGTTTTAAACAAGTTTATTTAACTTGAATTTTCTAAGTTAAAGTGTTTACAAGAAGAAAAATTGAAGTTTCCATTTTTTTTTCCTTTGCTCTGTACACAACATATTAAAAGAACAGGGCTTAGAAGATTTTCCAGAGCAACAAAAATTCGCAGAGTTGTTTTATTTAAAACTATTCAACAAGCTTATATCATTTCAAAGCAATACACAAGTTTAAATTTTGAAAAACAGATGTGTACTCACAGTGTTTTAGCAAAGTGGCAGAGCTTTTTATAGAAACAGGCTATAAACATGCAGGCATCATTTCATAAACACACAAACACTCAACAGTATATAAACACATTCTCATATTTAATTTAGGCATGAATAAATCAATCATATATAAATATACTGAAGCATTTTAAATTGAAGTTACTCACTATGTCATGAGAAGAAGAACAGAGACAGTGCTTTTTGTTTTTAACCTGAAAACTTTGAATCATTGCTTGTATAGTGTTGTTGAAGTTTTGTTTTAGTTTGAAAGGATATTTGCTTCAGTTTTTTTTTCTTGTTTAATTTTGAAGATGGACAAAATGAGATTGAGGAAGGCTGGGTATATAAGAAAATGAGTTGTACAGGGATGATATCTTTGTTTATACATAGGTATGGGTGATATGCTATGTTATGGTGGCTGAGATGTTTTTATTAAATGCTTTGGTATGCTTGCATTTATGGCCATTGTACTTGAGTGTATACATTTTCTTCTTATTTTACTTTGTTTATTACTTTACCTTTACTTTGCTGACCATACTTTGTACATATTACTTTTTCTATTCTCTTGTTCCTTGCCTTGCACTTCTTTTCCTTTTGGGCCTGCACATCTATATTCCCATTTGTTTGCATTTCGACTCATAGGCTACATGAAATATTTATTTGCCTTGTATTGTTTAAGTGTGCATACATAGATTTATATTTTATACTTTGCTTGTAGTTCATTTTACTTATGTATTGAATTCTAATTTAACTTTAACATTTATTTCTAACCATAAATTTATTTGAAACATTTATTGCTAATACTTAAGCTTTTAATATCTTTCTTTCTTTTTCAAGTGTTCACACTTATGTTTGGTCTTACACTTTAACTTTATAATATTACTTATAATATAAATAAATTTCCATTTAAATTTGTTATTAGATTTCACTTTACATGTTAGTTCATTTTTTTATTTATCCTATAATTAGTTGTATTTTATTTTATAGATGTACATTGATTTTAAAACACAACGTAAATTGTTTGTTAAGTTTTACTTTGTTTAGTTTATTTATTTTTACTTTTATATTTTTATAGTTTACATAACCAAAATTTTAAGGTATTTATTTTATACATATATTTTATTTAAAAACTTTATTTAAAATTCAATTCAATGTATTCGCTTTGAGTTTCAAATCAAATTCAAAAACAAATAAGTAAATACATCTTGTTTAATTTGAAAATTTCAACCAAATCCATAATTCAATCTAAAATTAAATTAAATTATAAATTTAAATTCGTCTTTAAAATCAGGATCGTTATAGTTGGGTCCCATCCCCTATTAATCAAATATTTCCTACATTTAACCCAAGCAATTCACCACACACGAATACTTCCCATTCACCTAACCATTTTCTTACTCCTTTAGTCGCATTCAATTCTACATTAAATCACCATGCATCCCATGCAATTTCTACTTGTCCTCAAGTTAATACCTCTCCACTGAATACGATAGCACTAATTCACACATCTTCTTTGCATGAACCTATCCCTACCACTTCTCGTAATCTCCCCATGTAATCGCCAATGCGACCTTGTGTTGAAACTGCCTTTGCATTACATTATAAAACTCCCTTGCATGTTACTTCTATGCATGATCCAGCCATTGCCTCATCACATAATCACCACACTCAATCTGCTCTACACCGCAATGTAGCTCCTTCTCATAGTCCGGACCCTCGTATGCACTTAACTATTCGGCCAGCATCTGCTGAAACTAATGCAGCTTCATTACTTAATCGACACCCTTACGTGTCCTCAATTGAAGAACCTCTCCTTCCCTACACCGACAACCCTTTCTCTCTTCTATCTGATTTACAAGAAGATTTCCCACATGCTTCAGACCCTATGTATTACCTACATACCAGTAAATCTAATCTCATCACCCTACCCTCTACCACCAATCCAATGAACGCACCTCCTCTAGTCATCCCTCATCTTAGTCACCCCGTCTAATCTTCATCCCTTTACTCACACATCCTACCTCCTTCCCACCTCATTCTTCACATCATCACTGAATAACATCCCCTAAACTTCACCGATTTCTATTCTAAACCACCCCACTATTGCTACTAAGAACTCTAAGCATGGTTGAAAAAAGAAGAAAGATTCATCCGATGACTTCGATATTGGTTTTTTACTTGAAATGGACAATGTTCAACCCATATCCTCATAAAAATCCCTTCTAAGTAATAATACGCCTGTAGGCATACTTGGCTTCACGCTCTTTCTCTTACCCCATCTCTTTTCTAATGATTCTTCACAATATAGCTATGTGAATGTCATGGGTGGGCATCTTTCTCCACTCCACTAGAAATAAAGAACTTCATAAAGCAAAACAATGTTCGGATGTTAGGGGTGTGAAAATAAACTAAATGAAATGCAAACCTACTTGGCTGGTAGAAATATCATGAGTGACTGGAATATTGAACACAATCTTCAGTAAGCCCCACATGGAAGGATTTTTGTCATTTATAACCCTCATATCTACTCCACTTCTAAACTACTTGCCACTGATTAACTAATGCATGTAACTTGCTCTCTTCTCTTATCCGACACTAATCTCAACATAATACATACATACATACATACATACATACATACATACATACATACATATATATATATATATATATATATATATAAACACAAAACAATCTTCAGCAAAGACTTATCCTCCTTCAAACTTGCACCTTCTTCATGATAGAGTAAGGGGTATGCCCTAAGGGAAATTATGTAATTTGCTATATACATCTAACTCATTTACCAATCTTTTTCAAAATAATGGTATTTTCTCAATATTATACACTTGATATAATATGGTTATATTAATTAATCAATTTAATTAAATGTATATTTAATAGAAAATCTATACATGGTATGTTTTGTGTTAGTAAGTAAAAAGTGTTGTAACCGTAAGTAATTTATCACAATGAAACAAATATACTTTTAAATATTCCTAGTCAAGATGTATTGAGACATGATATCGATACATCTGTTGAGACTGGAGTATGTAACGCTCTACAAATGATTGGACAGTGTATTATTCATGACTGCTGGGGTACCAAGAGTTCACAACTTGACAGTTATTGGATAACTATAGAATGACTCACTTGAAAGTCTTCTGTTGGTTAATGCAACTAAGATCAAGTAGAAAATATTGATGCGACTAATTTACATAATTCTCTCGACTTAAGAATACTATTGATCTTCAATGTGGAAGCTCCGCTTTTATTATAGTTAAATCATCGTGTGATGCCCATCGATTGACTAAAGTTGTGTTTGGTGAAAGCAATGAAAGTGAAATACTATTCAAGAGTGGTTTCGTCTTCTTAGTTATATGAGACTAGTATCACGGTCAATTGAAGTCAACTCAATGTCAAAGTCTCTGATCAGAGCAGTTCACTTAATGATAGATGTTATTATTAAACCAAGGACTTTTTGTTCGGACTATAAATTTGAACGTGCACGATATTGGAATTTTGACCATTACCAAATTCCATAAGTCCTAACGTGATATGCTTTGACGAAGAAAATTGGTGTAAATAATTATCACTATTAGGTCCCGGTTATAATAAGTAAAATTAAAATTTACCTAAAAGATGCGTAAGCGATAAATTTGGCCAAAATATTACACCACTTGCTAAGTGACATGTGAAAATTACTATTCAAATGGTTCAATATTAATCGCTGATTAAATTTACATCTTTGAGTCGTGCAATCGTAATGATGAATGCTTTCGAAACCACATGATTTAATTAATTTATAACCATTATAAATTAACTAAATTAATTAATATTTATGAAATATTAGTCACTAAATTATTATTTTTTATTTGTTTGATTTTTTTGAATGCCACTAGTATTTAATAAAGTACGTACATCAAGGTTATGTATGTACCTTTTGATATATGATATTAATAAAAATATTTAAATTGGATTTAAATAGATTAACTACTAAATGGGTTTAGGAATATTTTGAGGTCCATGTAGCCTCACTCATAGAAGGCCATAAGAAAACGACGCTTAAAATCTAATAGCTGGATCTAGAAATGAAGGGAGGAGACTAAGGAAGGATCCCTCTATATATATGTCATTCACTTGCCTCTCTTAACCACTCTCCTTCTAAACCCTTGCCTCATTTTTCTACCTTCTTGGATGAAATTTCATAGTTTCCAAGCCACCAAAAATTTCCAAAATAAAATAAAATAAAATAAATACAAAAGTGGTGCTTCAGGTTGTTGCATTTTTTGAAGGTGATTAAATCACCTCTAGAAGCATTTATCATTCAAGATACGAATCATAGGCAACATCAAGAAGGTAAATTCCATTGGTTATTTATTTATTTAATCCATATTATAATCTAGTAGTTAATTCATTTTGAAAATTTTATATATGCATTTATTGTCCCTTATAAGTATATAATTGTAGATCTTAAAGTAGTATAACTTGTTATCATTAGAATTGTTTTCCTATAGTGACCCACAAACCCGCATAATTCGAGCTGATAATAAACCACACATGTCCAACCCAAATTGAATGGAAAGATGGATAATTATGGTAAAGAAAGAAGAAAAAAAAACATAAAAGAAGAAGAAGAGAAAGAGAAACTAAAACAACACAGAATCTCACAATCGTAGTGGAACAACATATAATATAATATCAATGAACTTTACAAAAGAGAAACTGAAATATACATACATCCATCAGAGTACAACAAATCACAAATCATTAGCCTGGATGGATATAACAACGTGTCCTCACAATTGCTGATAATTTAAACAACGATGCAACAGAAAATAAACATATATGTGATTACGACCTTAAAACCTCCAGCTCGTCTGCTGAATCTCCATAGCATCCAAACCTAAAATATAAATATGCTCAGTCTGACCCAAGTATTGAAAGAAAAGAATGCCCGGATTAGTCAGGTAAACCAGCATGAGAAAATATATCTCAACTGAATTTCAAAGTTATAAAAACTTTCTTTATCAAAACAAAGGTATCTCGTAAGACCGTGCCGCACATAAACACGGACGGTTTATTACCCTACGATAACCAAAATATTTTATATCAAACCTTATTGTATTATACTAGTGTCTAGCATACAAATAATATTAAAATAGCAGAATTGTTACATTGGTTAAATTTGACGGCGTAATAGGATTACAAACAAAATTGCAGACATGTATTGGAGAACGAATTTTCATACAATAGTAGGTTAGAGACTACCTTCCATACAGTACATCTCTAGAAGAATGTACCAAGGATACACAAACAATCATCCGCATAAGGCAAGACCGTTCTTTCCCTGTTTGGCACCAATACATGGCCGGGATAGAAACCGAATATGTCATCACCCTGATCATTATTGACCTATCAAGATGCCTCGTAGAATACACCACATGCCTGACATATAGAGGGTTATCTAGAAAGGTGATGATCATACCCTCATGATTGTGAACCACATATCCTTACGGTGTACCCTGTTTAAGCCATTATCGAGGCTTTAGGTAATGTTTACCTTTCACATAGCACATTCCACTTTGAATACCACACTGCCGTTCCCACAATCACAAAATTGATTTCGACAAATGTATAACTTTTGAGCTTATACATCTCAAGAAAGGGTGTTAAGCTAAGAGAAGTTTCCATCTCCGCCACCAAACAGATGATATGTTCATAGAGATCAATCAATATAATCAGAAATGCAACATCATACATTCGTCCATACAAGTTGTCCAAGAACATGACAAATCGAAGGCACTCTCTTACCACATCCTATCGAGAATTACCCTTAGGATTAGTAGCGAGAAGTCCTTGCATATCATAGATTTTCATAATGAAGCACTACTGTTACCATATATATAATATGCATCGCGGGTCTAGTGTCAAGTAGTCGTGCATCATGAAAATCCCCGTCTTCAAAATCATCATCCTAAACCTGCACTTTCGAACGCATATATTGGTCTAAAGTGGTTCTCGGCAAAATTCAACCCCGGTCTCTCCGGACCAACAACGATAAAGAGGCTCTCAACCTCATACGAAAAACCAAGTCTTGTAGACTTATCACGTTTCCAACTCTCAACTTGCTATCCTTCGGTCAAGAAGGAAGCCCGATAGATTGGAGTACCTAGTCACTCCATACTACTTGAATAAAAATTCTTAATCCAAATGATAATGAAGCCTATTTAGTCGGCTTTGTGCTAAGTGCAAGACTAATCAGTTCCCACATCAAGTCAAGGAACCAAAAATGGCCAAATTTGATAGTAGGTTATTTAACTATCAAAGCAACAAACAAAATCTAGCCTATAAGCAGTCACTAGGCGCATTTAAATAATATTTTATTAGTTAAATCAATTTTCAAACATTTACTTAATTATATTTAAAAGATATATTCTCAAAACCATTTCAATCCTTTGATATTGGAAAATATTTCCATATAATCATATCAATGGTATAAGTATATTTTAATAACACTGCCATTTTGGAGACACGCTAAAAAGACAACTACAGAGTTCGTACGCCTCCAGATGGGTGTTAAGTATAAAAAGAAATGCTTCCTATACCACCAAGCCTTTAGTATGATCATAAGAACCAATTCGTGTATTTCATAATGGAATGCTAAAACACAATTTATTGGGTCAAAATGAATGTTGCATAAAACATCGTTACGACAACCCAAAAACACTAGTATAAAGATTTGATTAATTATATATATGTGTGTGTGTGTGTGTGTGTGTGTAAATCCCGCATCCTATATCAAACATTTCCTTTCAGAAATCATTTACTATAACAACAGTGTTATAGTTCATGCCTTCCATACTCCCTCCAAAATGTCTATTGCAATAATAGATGTTGAAATCTATGTTTTTGATATATATCACATTTTAAATCATTTTTCAAACTATTAAATCCCATTTGGAATTGTTATTTTCACAACTTTACTTTTAATGTTTATCACTTTAAAAACCATTAACTTTGTCAAAAATATTCCTTACAAAACATTTCTTTAAAAGATTATTTAACTCTTAAAACTTGAATGTATTTCCTTTATATAAAAGTCCATATTTAAATTTCAACATAAATCATTTCCATATTTATAAAATATATTTATAATTCTCCTTTCTATTTTATAAACTTCTATTTAACAAAATCTCTTTATTTATAAAATTCTACTTATAAATCATTCTTTTATAAAAAATCATTTTACTATCAAATTCACTTATAAATCCATTTCTTTATAAATCAAATTTACTTATAAAATCATATTTATAAATCCATTTACCAAATACTTTTCAAATCCATTTACAAAATATATATAAATTTTGATTATAAATCTATTCCTTTATTTATAAAATCTAACTTTTATAAATCCTTTATATAAACTATTCAAAAATCTCTATTCAAAGTATGTCTCAAAACTATTCTTTCATAACATCCAAAATCATACTTTTTATTAGTTTTAAAATAAATTCATTCCTTTTAATAATTTAAAATTAATTAAAACATATATACTTCCATAATCACCTTGAAAATCATTTCAATTCCAAATCACTAGTTTATAGTATTTCAAAACACTAAAAATATGGCCCAGTGCTACTATAGCACTAAATAAGAAAAAACATATTCGTGTCATTAAATATGCTATCCAACACATCATATATCAAAAATATATGAAAAGTAAAATCAATAGTGTAAGGAATCTTATTTGATCCTTCCAACCGTTCCCTTGCACCATCTACAGTATATAATCAAATAATGTAAATCAATCGCTTCGAGGCGGGATCGTATACAAAGGGTCATCCGCTCATGCACGGGAACATGATAATGTCTCATCCGCTCCAATAGGCGGGAATATATCCAAATCAAAAATAAATATAGTAAATCATCCAAACAAGCAACAAACAGTATAAATAAAATTATCCACACTTATATAAAAATATAATGGGCCAGAGAGGAGAGTTAACTCGTAGAAATTTCAGAGGTCTCCCAAGCGCTCTGGTTTGAATTAAAATTAAATGGACATTCAATTTTAACCTAAATTTCTACTAGCTCTAAATCCATCCAATCCAACTCCATATCGTAGAATTCATTGATACGATCACAACGTAACTTGTCACGCTCAAAACCAACCTCCTATAAAAAGTTATGGATTAACGAACGTACGAGATAATTAAATTATAAATAACATTAATTAATTTTTAATCCTTAATCACCTTCCCTCGATCATATTCTCTCACGCACACGACCAGGCTTAACATTCTTTTTTTCCAAATCGATCACGGCAAACCAAACGCCGGCGCCGTTCGCCTGCTTGCGCATGCCTACGCCGTGCCACCACCGCTCCCCTCATCGCCATTCGCATGCCACCTCCACACGATTTCGCCCAAAAAAAGAATGCAAAGCCCCCACAAATGCGCCACCCTAGCTCTCCCCACACACTTCCTTTCGACGATCGGTTTGTATGGATGACTCGTGGAATCGAGCTCTCCAACTTTCATGTTGAACATTTCGGCTAATTTTGCTTGAATGATTCAGAGAAATTATGGCCGTTTGATGGAGCTATTGTTTTAACGGTGGTTGTTAACTTTAAGGTTAACATTTTGCAAACGAAAAATGTTAATGACCTTTTATAGAAAATTTTGAAGGCACTATTCACTCCTAAAATTTTGAACTCCAAACGAAGCGTGCCGCCTGTCTTTCTATATATTATACCCATATTTTGAACATGATGGAATATATACCGAGTCCCAATTCCATCATATATAGAAATTAACTTTTCAAATCGAGTTATATTAATTTAAATTCCTTTATTTAATTCCTACACGTTTTGAACTCGCACGACCAAACGATACGTCCGATCGCCACGAAATTCGACGATATATAATAATTGCATATTACGGATCCAATGAAAATGGTTTCATCAAATTCCAAAATTGTGCCCCTGAAAGGCTATTTTTACATGTTAATTAAAACAAGGTATTTCCAAAATCAGTTTAATCGCTTCTAAATCCAATTTAGAAGTTTACTATCTCCATTATTGTAACAACCCAGAATTTCTGTCAATTAAAAATTGTATATTTAATTGATTTTAAATATTAATAGGTGAAATTTTTAAGTCGAATAGTTTATTTTTCGAATAACTGGATTTAATTGGATAATTAAATCGATAATTTAATATTTCAAATTACAGAAATAATTGGACATCGAGTTTAATATGATTGAAAATGATTTTTAAAATTTTATTTAATCATATTGAAGTTATAGAGATGTTATAGAACTTTTAAAATCGAATTAAAAGTTAATTTGTGAAAATTGAATATTTTAATATTTAATTGACGAGTTAAAATAGTCATTTTTCAAACAGTCTCGGATTTTGACGAAACTAGTTTCATCGGATCCGTAATGTGATATTATTATATGGTTTCAAATTTCGTGTCAATCGGATTTACCGTTTCTCCGGGGCAAGCCAAAACGCCTAGAAATTAGTTTAAATCGATTTAATTTAAATTGATCGTTTATTGCCATAACTCCACAGATGATCGAATTAGCTTCCGAAACACGTTCCATTGTGTTCGGAACGCGGGGTAAACCTTAGAAACGCCGACCGGCATGCTTCGTTTGGAGTTCGGAAAATTCGGAATGAATAGTAATTTGGCAATTTTCTATAAAAGGACTTGTATTCATTCATTTGCAACACCACTTAAACCTAGCTAGGGTTTTCAACAGGAGCCACCATTTTCAATTTCTATGGCCAGAAATTCACCTTCTTCCCCTCTTAATCTCTTCCAATCCGTGAATAATTTGAAGAAACTTTCAACTAACAAATTATAGAGTGCAACGAGAGCTTTAAATCCATACGGGCGAGATGTTGTTTAGTCGACCAGAGGTGGAGCACGGGGGCTGTGTTCGTGGCCGTGTATTATCGATTTGCGTGCAAAATGGGGGGCCGAACTTCAAGCCCTTAGGGCCAAAGGTGGCTCTTGGCGAGGGCTTCGATGTGGAAGGCTCTGATCAACATGAAGATGCTTGAATTTGGTGTAGCTATAAGGGTTTGTGAACATGCTACGGGTTCTTCACGTGAACGTGAACTGGAAGGAGATGGAAGAAGGGGGGTGCGGCCCTGATGCAAGCAAGTGGGATCCTACGGCTGTGATTAAATGAAGGTTGAAAATAAAAAGAAATGTAAATTGAATTATATTATAAATTCGTGAATGTTTAAAATACTGTAACTTTTTCGTACGAGGTCGAAAATTTTCGAAACGAATTGCGCTGGCTTCGTTTTGTTGAGCACTACGCAATGGAGCTAGTTTGGAGTCGTTTGGAGCTAGTGCAAATTTGGGGTAAAAATTAAATGTCCGTTTAATTTTACTCGAAATGAAACGCTGGAACAGAATTAAAATCAAGGTGAGAACTTCTCACTCAATCGAACTGTTTCGATTTACATTTTAAGTAGTTAGATTTAAAATTGTTGATTGTATGCATGGGTGATTAATTATTATCTGTTATTGATTGAAATAGACATTATGCGCCGTTATTAAGCGGAGGTTATTTATTAAAAACATATACCGCGATATTTCGTCTTGAAGTGGAATTGGTATTATATATGTACTTGGAGTTGATTTCCCGCATTATATAGCGGATGAGACCCTATTGCGCCGCATAATAGCGGATAGTATTTTATAAATCCCATATACCGCGATAATTCCGTACTGGAATGGAATTGGTATTGTGCTAACATCTTTGGATGCAGGGAAACATGTTGGAGGGATCCAACTGGATTCCTCAAACATTTGAATTGGTTTCAATGTTGTGTGTTGATCTATTTATTGATCTATTTATAATATGCGTGATTATCTTTGTGATTGAGATCGTTAAAGACTAAAATTTAGCCGAATATATTTTTGGTATCGTTAGATGCCGACAATAAATACAATTGGATTTTTGAAAATTTAAGTTGAGAATTCATAATAAAATCTAATTTTGGAATTTATTCATTTTAAATAAATAAGCGTCGTAATTTTTATGTTATAAAAATTATGATTTGGTGAAATATAACCGAAATGTGATTTTTGAATTAAGTGGTTGATTAATTTATAAAATGGTTTAAATTGGGATTTTTGAATTATTATAAATGGTTTATATAAAAGATTTATAAAATTGATATTTATAAAATTAAAATATTGGAATTATAAAATGAGTTTTTATAAGGTTAAAATGAAGTATAAATGGATTTCATAAGTTAATGAAATTATAGGTTTATAAATTGTGAAGTTATAAAATGAATAGATTTTTTGTAAAATAAAAGATTATAAGTAAGTAACTTATAATATGGATTTTTGGTTTATAATTGAGTTATAAATTGAATTGGTTAATAAAGAAGGTTTATAATTGAAGTTGTTATAAAATATAAATTGAATTTATAAACGTTGTTTTATAAATTCGAAATTGACTTATTTTGATAAGTCAATTATTATAGATTATTAAAGGAGATATATCCACGATTTTTGACAGTGGATAATCCTTTAAAATAAAATATGTAGAAAGGTTGAATTTGGTTAAGTAAATATATTCACGATTTTGGACAGTGAATAGTATATTAAAGAAATGCTTTGGGAAGTGATATTTTAAATAGAATTAAAACAATTTAAAGATGTTTTAAAATGTATAAAAAATGGAAACCATAGATTTCAACATTTATTGTTGAAATAGACGTTTCGAGAAATAAAAGGAAATGGTGGACTATAACACTGTTGTTATAGTAAATGATTTCCGAAAGGAAATGTTTTTTATATAGTATTGGGATTTATATATCTATCTTAATTTTGAATCCCTATACTAATGATTTCGGGTTGTCGTAACGATATTTTACGCAACATTCATTTTGACCCAAATAGATGTGTTTAAGAGAATGTTTTCCCTAAAGAATGAAATATATACTTAATTTCGATTTAAGTATATTGAATATTTTCCAAGTGTTGAAAATAAATGGATTTGTGAATTACTTATTAATAAATAATTATGGAAATGTTTTCCAATGTGAAATGGAACGTTTTGAGAATTTATCTTTTTGAAGATAAATTGAAAATGAATAATTGAAATCGTATATTCATAGATATTTTGGAATTGTAAATTCACTATGGAATTTATAAATGAAAGGGAAATTAGTTAAAAATAAACGTTGATTTATTTTTGAAATGTGGAGATTAATTTACGGATTTGGAACGTAAATATAAAGTAAATCGGTAAGGATTTATTTAATTGGCTTAAATGAACCATTTTGAAATAAAAGTGGTAAAGGTAAAAAGGGATTTGAAAATTTGTTTTCAAATGGTTGAAGTGTGAAAATTATATATCTAGTAAAGATATTTTGGAAGATAAATAATTTGGAAAATTATTTGGAATTTGGTGATGTTGAGCATACCTATTGATAGTTAAAAAATCCGACTATCAATATTTACCTTTAAATAGGTATGTGTTGAATTGCTTGAATTTGAATGCTACACTTATTTTGAATAAGCGCTCACTATTCGGGTTAGCCGGGAAAGGACCTTGGGGTCGTATAACCCATTCCGAATATGTGATACGTCGTTATGGATTACATTTGATGATCGGTGGTGAAGACCAGGTATTTGTGAAAATGGTAGGATGACCTATCGATTGTCTCTGCACCGTTAGCTACGGTATGGAGATTTCCTTTGTAATGTGAAATTCGATCGGCATTGTGAATACCCGGATTGCAAGGGCTTATTCGGAAGTGCCTTCGGTTCTGTTCGAACCCGGAACAGACTTGTATGGTTACGTGTCTGACATTACATTTTGAGATATAAAGCATATTTCTTTCAAATACATTTCTGTTGGTGGCGGAGAATAAAATTCTCTAGCTTAACACCCTTCTCTGAGACATACGCGCTAAGAAGTTATGTAGTTGAAGGTTATCAGCGATATATTCCCAATTTGGTAATGTGGCATGGTTAGTGTTGCTGTGTGATGATTAGTTATTGATCATTTGTTGATCAAAGCGTGGCTTTGTGCCTAGCTTTGTAGACGAGACTTCGTCAGACCTCACTCCCCGGAAATGGTCAAAACAGGAATATGCGGCAAGGTTATGACGTTCGCGCCTTTTAGGGTATGTCATTTCCTTCTGGAAAGGGTGGTATCATGGTATGGAGCCCAGATGCTTACTCATGTTGACACACCATATTTATTACTGTGTGATGTTGGTGATCGAGCGCTCGGATAAAGGTCCAAAGGGACCGGGGGATGGCATATTCGTGTAGTAGTTACCTAGTGACAAAGGTAACCCGGCCTTGTGTTGGCAGAGAGCTGGTTAAGTTCTCGGGACGTCCCGCCAGAGGCGATCCCATGTGGTAGTAGGAAGTTCCTTAGCCTGACCATTTGTTGGAAATCCAAATAAAACAATACGCACCTTTTACGGTTTTAGTTGTAGAACCTATCATTCACTTATGGTGGCGCGCCACTGTTTGGATGGTAGCTATAGGTGCAGAATGCCTATGCTGGCAAAGATTTATATCTTTACTTTCAAAATGATTTTTCCTACGCTATGCACTAGTAATAATAACAAATGTTTCTTTTTAATGCGTATCAAGCATCTTTGACTATCATAAGGAGAAATCTCCTCCGATTCTGCGTTTGCATTGTGTGTGCGTGCGGGAGGCCTTATGGTAGTCTCATTTTCAAAAAAAACATTGCGAATCTATTTTAAAATTATCCTGTACTTTGTTTTAAAAATAAAAACTGTTTTAGTTCTCACACCAGTCACATGACTGACTCGGAGTTTATTGTTTTCCTTCCTAAACTCTGGGTGCCCACCAATTTCCACACGGGCAGTCTAGAGTTAGTTTATCAGGTTATTCTGGATTCAGGAGTTGCTGGAGACAAGCTGGATGGCATGGCGTATTCACTAGTATATAGTATTTCTTTTCCGCTGTTTGTTGTTGTTTGTTGTTGTACACTCTGATAATAAAATGTAATATGATGTAATGTAATAACTGACATAGTTCTTTGTTTAAAGATTATTCAATTATATATTATATTTTGTTCCGCTGCGACTGTGAGATTCTATTATTGTTTCTGTTCTGTCTCCTTATTTCTTCTATTCTTTTCTTCTACCTCTTCTTTTAACCCTCATGGTTCGGTTTTCCGGCATTCGATTGCTCGACAGTTGATACAGTGGACGTTTTGATGTCGATTTTCGAAAGTCGAAGAATCGGGTCCTGACAACGTGGTATCAGAGCATATGGTTAAGCGATAACCATGGCTCTGTTGGGTGTTACTCATTAGAGATAGAGTCAGTAGTACTCTAGAATGAGTGTGAGTGTAATAATAGATATGAGCGCGTATTTGTTATTGAATATAAAATTATTTTATATTGTGGTGATTGGTTTGTTGAGTGGTATATGGATTCTGGTCGGTATAGTCTATACAACTCTATCAATAGGTGTCTCTAAACACTTGTTCAGAACAATTCGGCACGATATCATTTTAAATTGGGTAAATGAAATAATTTTACCTCGATTATATTTTTATATAAAGGAATAATTTTTCAGAATTATTAAAGTGTATATGAATTGCTTGCTTGGTTGTTGAAAATATAAATATATATAACTCAATAAATGTTGTTTGAATAAGTTAAATAAAAAACAACAATTGTAAAAGAATGAATTGTATAAGCAAATGAATTATGAGTATGAAGTTATAATTAAAACGATTTACACTTGTGAAATAATCTTATATAAGTAAAGAGAAAATAATGAAATTTTATAAGGAAAGATTTATAAATGTGATTTATAAGATAAAAGGAAAATTTTGAAAGAATTTAAAAGCACTGAATTCACCACTGTCACTAGGAGATAATAAGGGTGATGACTGCAGCATCATCAGCATCATTTTTGAGTTTCTATGTGATGGATTTGCTACCATAGTAAATTGAAATTAAGTTAGTTGTGATAAACAGATTTGAAATTAAAAATCCAAGTTGAAATTGATGAATATAAGTGAAATGAATTTAGAACTTATAGTATAAGATAATAAATTTAGCTTTGGATAAGTAAATGGATTTGGAAGTTTAAATATATAAGTTGTATAACTTAGAAAATGAGTAAATGTAAGCGAAACCAATAGTTAAAATGGTTAAACAATTTTGTTAAATAAAATGAAATATGAATTTGATAGTGATATGAAAATTTGACTTTGGTAAAAGTTAAATAGAATTTACCGTAGAACCGGAATCTGAATTGGATTTGGAAATTTAAGTAGGTTAAATAGATGATGTTTAAATGGAATATAACTTAAGTAAAATTGAATGAAGTTGATTTTGGTATCGAAGTAAAATAATAAAGCGAATTAAATGAATGTGAACTTGAGTTATATAACTGAAATTCAACCATATATTGTTAAAGGAATTGGCAATTAAATTAATAAATGGATTGAATGTTAATCAATCAAATGTAAATAAATTGATATGAAATAATGAATGAAGTGCTAATTCGTTGAAAGCCAATGTAATTAGAAGTTGAATAATTGAATGAAAATTAATAAAATGTTAAACCAATTGAAATTAATAGGTGTTGAACCAAATTGAATGTTGAAAGTAAATTGAATAAATTTGGTTATGTTGAATACACATTGGTTGTTATTTGATTGTTAGTTGATTGTATATAAATTCATTAAGTGTTAATGAAATTAAATTAGTGAAATTGAAAGCTATGTGATTGAATTCCAATTGGAAGAAAATGAATTTGAATAGAATTGAATTTGATTTGGAAGTGAACTAAAATGAATGTAAATTAGTGAATGTATACTAATTGGAAATGAATAAAGAAATGTTGATAAAGTCCAATGTTAACAAATCAAATGTGATTAAAATGAAAAACCAATTCATTGAGTGTTAATGAGAAATGAAAGAATATTGATTTGGTTATTGATTTGTTGGATGATTATTGGATGATAGTTGTTGATGGTTGCATTTGTTGCTTTTAAGTACGTTGCTATGTTGGCACATGTAGTTATTATGTTGCTATATGCTGTATATTAATATTATTTTCATATATGCATGTTTCTCATTGTTTGTTGAGTGTTTAGTAGGTGCGGATTGCGCTTGCTTCGCATTTGGAGCTCGCTTTCGCGCTATATTAGCCGTATATGCTCGCTAATAAAAATATAAGGTACATATCTCGGATTACATACCGTACTTTTACACTTTTTCCCTGCGGGATGCCTTATCACTTGATGAGATGTATATTTGTCATATATATACTGTCATTTTTTTCGGATCGAGACGCGCAAAGGAGACTCCGGCGAATTTTTCCGAAAATTTAAGGCGTTAGAAAATTTTTGAGAAAATTGGAAAAATTTTAAAAACTAAGTTTGGATTTGGAAACTTAGTAAAGATTTTGTAAGAAGTTTAACTATGAATTTAGGGAAAGTTAAATACTTAAGAGATTTGAAAAATCCAATTTGAATGGTTTGTTTTGGAAAGTTAAAAGATTCTGTAACTTTTTCTTACTTGGCAATTTCGAGGACGAAATTCTTTTAAGGGGGGAAGTTTGTAACGACCCAGAATTTATGTCAATTAAAAATTGTATATTTAATTGATTTTAAATATTAATAGGTGAAATTTTTAAGTCGAATAATTTATTTTTCGAATAACTGGATTTAATTGGATAATTAAATCGATAATTTAACATTTCAAATTACAGAAGTAATTGGATATCGAGTTTAATATGATTGAAAATGATTTGTAAAATTTTATTTAATCATATTCAAGTTATAGAGATGTTATAGAACTTTTAAAATCGAATTAAAAGTTAATTTGTGAAAATTGAATATTTTAATATTTAATTGACGAGTTAAAATAGCCATTTTTCAAACAATCTCGGATTTCGACGAAACTAGTTTCATCGGATTCATAATGTGATATTATTGTATGGTTTCAAATTTCGTGTCAATTGGATTTACCGTTTGTCCGGGGCTAGCCAAAACGCCTAGAAATTAGTTTAAATCGATTTAATTTAAATTGATTGTTTATTGCCATAACTCGCACAGATGATCGAATTAGCTTCCGAAACACGTTCCATTGTGTTTAGAACGCGGGGTAAACCTTAGAAACGCCGACCGGCATGTTTCGTTTGGAGTTCGAAAAATTCGGAATGAATAGTAATTTGGCAATTTTCTATAAAAGGACTTATATTCATTCATATGCAACACAACTTAAACCTAGCTAGGGTTTTCAACAGGAGCCGCCATTTTCAATTTCTATGGCCAGAAATTCACCTTCTTTCCCTCTTAATCTCTTCCAATCCGTGAATAATTTGAAGAAACTTTCAACTAACAAATTATAGAGTGCAACGAGAGCTTTAAATCCATACGGGCGAGATGTTGTTTAGTCGACCAGAGGTGGAGCACGGGGGCTGCTTTCGTGGCCGTGTATTATCGATTTGCATGCAAAATGGGGGGCCGAGCTTCAAGCCCTTAGGGCCGAAGGTGGCTCTTGGCGAGGGATTCGATGTGGAAGGCTCTGATCAACATGAAGATGCTTGAATTTGGTGCGGCTATCAGGGTTTGTGAACGTGCTATGGGTTCTTCACGTGAACATGAACTGGAAGGAGATGGAAGAAGGGGGGTTGCGGCCCTGATGCAAGCAAGTGAGATCCTACGGCTGTGAGTAAATGAAGGTTGAAAATAAAAAGAAATGTAAATTGAATTATATTATAAATTCGTGAATGTTTAAAATACTGTAACTTTTTCGTACGAGGTCGAAAAATTTCGAAACAAATTGCGCTGGCTTCGTTTTGTTGAGCACTACGCAATGGAGCTGGTTTGGAGTCATTTGGAGCTAGTGTAAATTTCGTGTAAAAATTAAACGTCCGTTTAATTTTATTCGAAATGAAACGCTGGAACAAAATTAAAATCAAGGTGAGAACTTCTCACTCAATCGAACAGTTTCGATTTACATTTTAAATAGTTAGATTTAAAATTGTTGACTGTATGCATGGATGATAAATTATTATCTGTTATTGATTGAAATAGACATTTTGCGCCGTTATTAAGCGGAGGTTATTTATTAAAAACATATACCGCGATATTTCGTCTCGTAGTGGAATTGGTATTATATATGTACTTGGAGTTGATTTCCCGCATTATATAGCGGATGAGACCCTATTGCGCCACATAATAGCGGATAGTATTTTATAAATCCCATATACCACGATAATTCCGTACTGGAATGGAATTGGTATTGTGCTAACATCTTTGGATGCAGAGAAACAGGTTGGAGGGATCCAACTGGATTCCTCAAACATTTGAATTGATTTCAATGTTGTGTGTTGATCTATTTATTGATCTATTTATAATCTGTGTGATTATCTTTGTGATTGAAATCGTTAAAGGCTAAAATTTAGCCGAATATATTTTTGGTATCGTTAGATGCCGAAAATAAATATAATTGGATTTTTGAAAATTTAAGTTGAGAATTCATAATAAAATCTAATTTTGGAATTTATTCATTTTAAATAAATAAACGTTGTAATTTTTATGTTATAAAAATTATGATTTGGTGAAATATAACCGAAATGTGATTTTTGAATTAAGTGGTTGATTAATTTATAAAATGGTTTAAATTGGGATTTTTGAATTATTATAAACAGTTTATATAAAAGATTTATAAAAGTGATATTTATAAAATTAAAATATTGGAATTATAAAATGAGTTTTTATAAGGTTAAAATGAAGTATAAATGGATTTCATAAGTTAATGAAATTATAGATTTATAAATTGTGAAGTTATAAAATGAATAGATTTTTTGTAAAATAAAATATTATAAGTAAGTAACTTATAATATGGATTTTTGGTTTATAATTGAGTTATAAATTGAATTGGTTAATAAAGAAGGTTTATAGATTGAAGTTGTTATAAAATATAAATGGAATTTATAAACGTTGTTTTATAAATTCGAAATCGACTTATTTTGATAAGCCAATTATTATAGATTATTAAAGGAGATATATCCACGATTTTTGACAGTGGATAATCCTTTAAAATAAAATATGTAGAAAGGTTGAATTTGGTTAAGTAAATATATTCACGATTTTGGACAGTGAATAGTATATTAAAGAAATGCTTTGGGAAGTGATATTTTAAATAGAATTAAAACGATTTAAAGATGTTTTAAAATGTATAAAATATCGAAACCATAGATTTCAACATTTATTGTTGAAATAGACGTTTCGAGAAATAAAAGGAAATGGTGGACTATAACACTGTTGTTATAGTAAATGATTTCTGAAAGGAAATGTTTTTTTTTATAGTATTGGGATTTATATATCTATCTTAATTTTGAATCCCTATACTAATGATTTCGGGTTGTCGTAACGATGTTTTACGCAACATTCGTTTTGACCCAAATAGATGTGTTTAAGAGAATGTTTTCCCTAAAGAATGAAATATATACTTAATTTCGATTTAAGTATATTGAATATTTTCCAAGTGTTGAAAATAAATGGATTTGTGAATTACTTATTAATAAATAAGTATGGAAATGTTTTCCAACGTGAAATGGAACGTTTTGAGAATTTATCTTTTTGAAGATAAATTGAAAATGAATAATTGAAATCGTATATTCATAGATATTTTAGAATTGTAAATTCACTATGGAATTTATAAAAGGAATGAAAATTAGTTAAAAATAAACGTTGATTTATTTTTGAAACGTGGGGATTAATTTACGGATTTGGAACGTAAATATAAAGTAAATCGGTAAGGATTTATTTAATTGGTTTAAATGAACCATTTTGAAATAAAAGTGGTAACGGTAAAAAGGGATTTGAAAATTTGTTTTCAAATGGTTGAAGTGTGAAAATTATATATCTAGTAAAGATATTTTGGAAGATAAATAATTTGGAAAATTATTTGGAATTTGATGATGTTGAGCATACCTATTGATAGTTAAAAAATCCGACTATCAATATTTACCTTTAAATAGGTATGTGTTGAATTGCTTGAATTTGAATGCTACACTTATTTTTGAATAAGCGCTCACTATTCGGGTTAGCCGAGAAAGGACCTTGGGGTCGTATAACCCATTCCGAATATGTGATACGTCGTTATGGATTGCATTTGATGACAGGTGGTGAAGACCGGGTATTTGTGAAAACGATAGGATGACCTATCGATTGTCTCTGCACCGTTAGCTACGGTATGGAGATTTCCTTTGTGATGGGAAATTCGATCGGGATTGTGAATACCCGGATTGCAAGGGCTTCTTTGGAAGTGCCTTTGGTTCTGTTCGAACCCGGAACAGACTTGTATGGTTACGTGTCTGACATTACATTTTGAGATATAAAGAAGATTTCTTTCAAATACATTTCTATTGGCGGCGGAGAATTTATTCTCTAGCTTAACACCCTTCTCTGAGACGTACGTGCTCAGAGGTTATGTAGTTGAAGGTTATGAGCGATATATTCCGAATTTGATAATGTGGCATGCTTTGTGTTGCTATGTGATGATTATTTATTGATCATTTGTTGATCAAAGCGTGGCTTTGTGCCTAGCTTTGTGGACGAGACTTCGTCAGACCTCACTCCTCGGAAATGGTCAAAACAGGAATATGCGGCAAGGTTATGTGGGTCGCGCCCTTTAGGGTATGTCATTTCCTTCTGGAAAGGGTGGTATCATTGTATGTAGCCCAGATGCTTACTCATGTTGACACACTATATTTATTACTGTGTGATGTTGGTGATCGAGCGCTCGGATAAAGGTCCAAAGGGACCGGGGGATGACATATTCGTGTAGTAGTTACCTAGTGACAAAGGTAACCCGGCCTTGTGTTGGCAGAGAGCTGGTTAAGTTCTCGGGACGTCCCGCCAGAGGCGATCCCATGTGGCAGTAGAAAGTTCCTTAGCCTGACCATTTGTTGGAAATCCAAATAAAACAATACGCACCTTGTACGGTTTTAGTTGTAGAACCTATCATTCACTTATGGTGGCGCCCCACTGTTTGGATGGTAGCTATAGTAGGCATAAGTGCGGAATGCCTATGCTGGCAAAAATTTATATCTTTACTTTCGAAATGATTTTTCGTACACTATGCACTAGTAATAATATCAAATGTTTCTTTTTAATGCGTATCAAGCATCTTTGACTATCATAAGGAGAAATCTCCTTCGATTCTGCGTTTGCATTGTGTGTGTGTGCGGGAGGCCTTATAGTAGTCTCATTTTCAAAAAAAAAACATTGCGAATCTATTTTAAAATTATCCTGTACTTTGTTTTAAAAATAAAACCTGTTTTAGTTCTCACACCAGTCACATGACTGACTCAGAGTTTATTGTTTTCCTTTCTAAACTCTGGGTGCCCACCAATTTCCACACGGGCAGTCTAGAGTTAGTTTATCATGTTATTCTAGATTCAGGAGTTGCTAGAGGCAAGCTGGATGGCATGACGTGTTCACTAGTATATAGTATTTCTTTTCCGCTGTTTGTTGTTGTTTGTTGTTGTACACTCTGATAATAAAATGTAATATGATGTAATGTAATAACTGACATACTTCTTTGTTTAAAGATTATTCAATTATATATTATATGTTGTTCCGCTGCGACTGTGAGATTCTATTATTGTTTCTGTTCTGTCTCCTTATTTCTTCTATTCTTTTCTTCTAC